>JAESUZ010005157.1:0-600000 GCA_017311185.1 Proteles cristata cristata
GAGAGAGACAGCGTGAGCAGGGGAGGGTCAGAGAGAGAGGGAGTCACAGACTCGAAACAGGCTCCAGGCTCTGAGCTGGCAGTCAGCACAGAGCCCGACGCGGGGCTCGAACCCACGAACTGCGAGATCATGACCCAAGCGAAAGTCGGACGCTTAACCGACTAAGCCACCCAGGCGCCCCCTGAATCCTTTTATAGTAACCTACATCACCTCCAGAGAGCTATTGTGATATTCAAAAATACTTCCATTTTCAAGGGAAAATCCCCTTTTATTCTCTCAAATTTCAAAAATAAATATACATTCGTAGAATGCCTGAGAAGGAGGCCCTGATCCTCTAGAAAGAAAGAATTTAAAAAGGGAATTTCCAATGTTTTACTGAGTCAGGTAGACACAGTATCAAGAATATCTACCAGTCTTAACTACACACATCTGTACATCTTTATGGATGTGTTTTCATACCTGGTGGTACTAAGAATTTTGAAAACGACTTGCTGCTAAATGACAAATTTACTCAAGCTGCAAACATCTGTCATGTATTTCAAAAATAATTCACTAAACATTAATCCTATTAAACATTAATGAAATATCTCCAGTTGCCAAGTAATTTTTAAAAATTTACCAACTCATTAAAGAAAACAATCACATACTTAACAAAAGGACATGCGTCATTTACCTCATAGCTGATTCTTTGCACTGAACTCTGGGTGGTTATTCCAATCAACCCACGTTTAGACATGGCCGCAGCTCAGTAACCAAATGCAAGATGGGGGCATGGGTGGGGGGTAGAACAAACCCAGATGAGGCCCTACCCAAGGAGACTAGGAAAATGTGCTCCCACTGTCCAGGACTGTTTGTATTTGTACTAGGAAACACATGCAGGGCGCCTGGGTGGCTCAGTCAGTTAAGCGTCTGACTTGATTTCGGCTCAGGTCATGAGCTCACAATTCATGAGTTCGAACTTGCATCAGGCTCTGTGCTGACAGTACGGAGCCTGCTAAGGATTCTGTCTCTCTCCCCATCTCTCTGCCCCTTACTCCTTTTTTCCTCAAAATAAACAAATATACTTTAAAAAATAAAAAGTAAAAACCACAGGGTGCCTGAGTGGGTCAGTTGGTTAAGTGTATGATTTTGGCCTAGGTCATGATCTCACGGTTCTTGAGTTCAGACCCACTTCAGGCTCTGTGCTGACAGCTCAGAGCCCAGAGCCTGCTTCAGATTCTGTGTCTCCCTCCCTCTCTGCCCCTCCCGTGCTCATGCTCTGTCTCTCTCTCTCTCTCAAAAATAAACATTTTTTAATTAAAAAAATAAATAAAAATAAAAAACACAATGCAAAATACAGCAATTATGAACTTCAGGCAAATCCTGTGGTTCCCAGAGGAGGCATAATTTAACTCTACAGACCAAGGAATTCACTCACAGAAGTTTCTGTCATGAGAAAACACACTTTGAGCTTTTTGGCTTTTATTTTTATTTTCAGGGAACATATTCAGTGAAGTACAGTTAAAGAGAAAGATAAAGGGGAGATAAGAGACTGTCCTTTACAGTGAATTCTCCTCCCTTCCTACCCTGTTCTCTCACCAGACACTGAATAGCTTTAGTCAACTCCAGAGTTCAAAACCACAGAAATCCAAAATTTTACAGTGCCAGTGGTAACCGGAGCTGAGTATGTTCAAAGCGATTCAGTAGTAAAGAGAACCTTGCGGCGCAGGCATCTGAGGGCCCAGGGGAAGAAGAGCCTCTGTGTGCGATAGGTGAGGCCATCCTGTGTTGTAAACTTGGCATGTGCTAATGGTGGCAGGCCGTGGTTAACATCTTTCTACTTTTGTTCCTAGTAACACGGAAGCTATTGGGATTGTCTCACATGCTTCCATTGTTTCATACACGTGGTATATTAAGTCCAAAAGACCTACTAAAACCAACACACAAAATGCAGGCTGTGGTGGGATGCCTGGCTGGTTCAGTCAGTGGAGCATCTGACGCTTGATCTCAGAGTTGTGAGTTTGAGCCCCATGTTGGGTGTAGAGATGGCTTAAAAAAAACAACTCTTTAAAAATGCATGGCTATCAAATTTTTCCAGTTTGTTTTCTTCTGAAACATGTAGGATGTTATATAGGAACTATCACAGCCATACACCTCCAGCATCGAAGCTTGGAACTAATTCTCTCTCTGGTACCATCAGCTTTTCTTGCAGTCAGTGCCTCACACCTATCAGGTCATCTCCGCCATCCCTATCACTGTCCTCCGTCACTGTGTTCATCTGAAAATATGTTACATTTTCTTTTTTTTTCTCCAATATCTGCATTTAAAATCCTTTTCAGAATAAAATTTTTATTTGTATATACCTCCCTGCTTAATACCACACCTTGTACATAACAGTCAAGAAATATTTGTTGAATTAGTGATAAATTCCTCTACTACATGAAAAAAGCAGCACTCAGCGTCAGTAATTGAAAACTAATCTCTTTCTAAGGTATTAAATCTGTATTCTGGTCTTAGTACTGTTACAAACTGACTACTGATTTGGAGCAAGTCACTAACTTCTCCAGGTTTTGGTTTCCTCATCTGTTAAATGTGAAATTGGCCAAGGTGACTTTTAAAAAACTTCTTTCTGCAATAAAACTCTATAATTGTATGTATGGGTTTTTTAAAAAGGGTACATCAATTGAATCAGTGTCTAAAATTATCTGAAGGTAATTAAAGAAATTGCCTAATACTGAAAAATGCTGAGGGTCATCTGGGTGGCTCAGTCAATTAAGCATCCAACTTTGGCTCAGGTCATGATCTCATGGTTCATGGGTTCAAGTCCTGCACTGGGCTCTGTGCTGACAGCTCAAAGCCTAGAGCCTCCTTCAGATTCTGTGTTTCCCTCTCTCTCTCTGCCCCTGCCCTGTTCGCATACTGTCCTCTCTCTAAAAAATAAACATTAAGAAGTGGTGATGGGCACCCCGAACAATAGACAAATACCAGTATGTGGTCTGAAACTTAGATGACCAGAGAAAAGAAAACAACAAAAACAGCTCTGTAATCTGAAAGGTAGTGGCTGGTACCTGGGGCTGGCTCAGCCGGAAAAGCATGTGACACTTCTGGGGGTCTGTAGCCTGGGGGGTGGGGGCGGCACAGGTCCCACGGGCGGCTTTCGATCAGCGGTTCTCCATGGGAGTGCTACTGCTCGTCAAGGCAGTTCTGGGCGTGTTAGTTATCACAACGGCATTGGGCAGCCTGGCGCCAGGCACACCGTGGAGAACAGTCTTGGCAAACAAAGAATTATTCTGCATCCTGCAAGTTTTTCCAATGTCCCAACAAGCTTTCCCAAAGATGCACAATTCCTGTTTATAATTATCTAAATTTAGAACCCAGCTCCTCTTTACTTACAGACACAAAGTATTGCTTGTACATTTTAATATATATTGAATTTTCAAAGACTGCAACATCCTTGAATGTAAGTGTTAGAAGGATTACACTTTGTTTTGTTTGGAACTGTACCAAGACTCATTCGCCATTTTGGAAAAACATGTCACCAACTCCCAGTGTTTAAGTTACTAATGTAACACACCTGTACCAATGGACAGATGTTACGTTTACATCACAGGGATAGAGATGACACAGTAGATATAGACGTTACATTTGCAGTGATCCTGTGTGCTGACGTCTACTTAGACCTTATTTCAAAGTTTCAAATATAAAGCACTTTTGCCAATCCTCAGTTGAATGTTGTGTTACTTTCTTTAATCCAAACTTCCTTATTACAAGTAGGTTCAGACATCCGATTACTTCATTATGTTTCCTCGAACAGTCATGAGCAAGGATTTACATTAATGAATTGATAGTTCTCTTTATATTTTTTATGTATATTACAATTCTAACATTCTTTTACGTTCAAAATTATGGGTATAGGTATTTATATACTCTATAAATTTCCTTTCAGAGATAACGGGGGACATTACAAAATATGCTGTAAAGGGGGGGAAGTGTATCTCATAGGGTTGGTAACTACTATGTTAGCTGCATCAGAGAAAAGCTAGAGTGGATTCTGATATTCCCATAGAAGAAGACAAAAAGCAAAGGTATCAAATGCTGATGCAAGCACTGAAAGAGCAAACGCCGCCTGGTCACGCCCAGCAGAGGGAAACGCTAACAGATCAGTGCAGCCCTGGGACCCGAACGGCAGCTTTCCTGCTGGGTCAGGTGCAGCCAATGTGCACCCGCGGCCGGCCGCCTCTCACCCGCGGAAAAGGCATGAGCGCTTCTGACAACATGTGTGGCTTCCATGAATCCAAATACATCTAGAAACACAGCCGCTGCGGGGCGATGGTTCTCTATTGGGAAGTATTCGACAAAAGACAGTTGGGAAATTCTCGAGCTGTAGAACAATTCTCTAGTTTCTGCTTTATTTTGTTTTTAAAAAACTAACTTCTAAACTAGACTAATCCGTAAACTCACTGCAGTGGGGCAGAGACACAGAGAGACACGAGTCAGGAGAAGGAGATGTAGCTCAAGTGGAAGTAGACACAGCATGTTGTAATTTCTACGATCAGGGTTACATTTATTAGTATTAGCAGTAAGGACTGATTTTTCAGTATCACCAAGTTGCACTACACACGGCAAGGGCAGCAATGCAGACACAAAGCAAAACCCTATTTGGTAGAATTAATAATATTAATAATCAAATACCTCCAACTCTTTGTTCAAATGTCATCTTAGTGAGACCCAAGGTGACTCCCTATTTAAAACTACAATCTAGGGGTGCCTGGGTGGCTCAGTTGGTTAAGCGTCTGACTTCGGCTCAGGTCATGATGTCATGGTTCCTGAGTTCGAGCCCCGTGTCAGGCTCTGCGCTGTTGGCACAGAGGCCACTTCAGATCCTGTCTCCATTGGTCTCTGCCCCTCTCCCACTCACTTGCATGTGCATACATGTGTTCTCTCTCTCAAAAATAAACATAAAAAATAAAACTACAATCTATTCCAGAATCCTACACTCCTTAATCCCTACAATGATGCTCAATTTTGTCCCATAGATCTGATCAATTTCTATCATACTACATAACTTACTTTACTGTGGTTGTTGCTGCCTCATTACTAGAAAAGAAGCTCCATGAGGGGAGGAACCTCTGCCTGTTTGGTTCACCTTAGATCCAAGCATCTAGAACAGTGCCTGGAACATGGTTGGTATCCAACACCTATCTGTGGAATGAAAACATCACCTACCAGTTACTGAATTCTTCCTATGTGTTGGACACATTAAGTTCTTTACACAGAGAAATCTTATTTAATCCTTACTTAAAAAAAAAAGGCTGTGAGGTAAACATCATTAATTGCTATTTTACAGATAAGTGAATTGGAATTTAGGGAAACTAAGAAAGCTGTTCAATATGGTACAGCCAGTGGAGCCGGTATTCAAGTCAAGCCCAGGTAGTCTGACCTGAAATCCTATCCTACAATCAACCCAATGGACCTTAGTAGAGTTCAGACACTGTCCTTCTCCCCTCAGGAGATGAAGAAAGTCTCTGGATTAGTGAGACTCAATGTTTATCCCATGTTTGTTCACTGAGGCCCCCAGCAAAATACACAGAATGAAAAATAATACCTTAATATATCTGTATTCCTAAATACCTCAACTTGGGGATCATGAAAGTTTTCGTATGTAATTGGGACATAACATCTTTAAAACAAAGGAAGACCTGCACCTAAACATTCCTGGAGACAAAAGGAAATCCATTCACCAAATGCAGTAAAAATGGAAATGAGGAACAGAGCAGAGCATGGTTGATCTCAACTTCCCAAACTGACATTTTGTATTTTTTCATTTGGCCAAACTATCTTTGAGGGACTCACCTTTTGACACACGGAGCTGTTTCCTTTCAGCCCCCAGCATCTTCTGCTGCACACTCACTGTTCACACGACACCACAGGGAACAATGACCATCTGCAGCTATTATTTTGCCATTTAATCAAAGCTCAATAAAGCGCTTGATTTAGGAAATCAAGGAAAGAGAACTGTGTCGAGGGGCTCGCTGGAGGTTATGGGAGGAGGCTGCCAGGAGAGGACTCATCTGTGCACATAAGAGGAGTCATTTCTCCATCAGGATTGAGGAAATTCTAAACACAAGCTTCTTTTCGCTTTCTTAGGACTGGAAGCTGAGATAACAATTCCGCAGCACCTGTCAGCCCGCTTCATGACCTCTGTCTCCCTCTCTCTGCCCCTCGCTGGTGGGGCGCACACCGTAAATTCCCGACACAGAAATAATCATGAGGCCTTAGCAGAAAATACTTCTCTTAACACGTGCTTCCCCAAACTGTCTCAGGTATATTCAACCTTACGGTTCTGGGAAGTCAAACATAGCGTGGTGGCTATGACGACTCCAATTTAAAGGCAGAGACGCGGAAACCGAGGACACGCAGGGGTGCCACAACTTGGGCAACAAAGAAAGGGCCTTTCCAGAGTGTGGGTTCTTCAGCTGCGGGTGACCACAGGGCACGGGCTGAGTGACTTCGTACTGTTCAGCTTCCTAGCACCACAGGCTTCATCCAAGTTATCGATGGACGGAGTCCATCACTTGGGGAGGCTATCATTTAGGATTAAAGCTTTAACAGTTGGTTTAGTGTTCGACTTCAGCTCAGGTCATGATCTCATAGTTCATGAGTTTGAGCCCCACATCCAGCTTTCTACTGTCAGTGCAGAGCCCACTTTGGATCCTGTCTCTCTCTCTCTCTCTCTGCCCTTCCCCCACATGCTCTCTCTCTCTCTCAAAATAAATAATTTTAATAAATTAAATTTAATTTTAAAAACTAAAAAAATTATAGCTACTGGCTTAATGTAATTACCATCCAAATCCCAGCAATAATTGTTTTAGATATACTAAAATTTATTTGACCATAAAAAGGAGCCAGAATAGCTAAAACAATTGGGAAAAAGAATAAAGGGAGAGGCATCAGCCTACTTGATTTCAAGGTACTACACAGCAACATGATCAAGACTGTACGGTATTGGTGGAGGGACAGACACACAGAACAGTGATACAGAACACAGAGTCAAGAAATAATGATAAAATCCTTGGCTCTAGGACTAGGCAAAGAGCTAGTAGACACAACATAAAAAGCGCTATCCAGAAAAGAAAATACTGATAAACTGGAGTTCATCAAAATCTAAAACTTTTGGTCTGCCTAAGACCAGCTAAGAGGATGACAAGACAAATTATGGACTAGAATACACCATTTGCAAACCATATATCTGATAAAGGACTAGTATCTGGATATATAAAGAACTCTCAACACTCAACAGTTTGAACAACTTGAACATTAGGTTTAAAGCATAAAAGGTAACTTTCCCAAAGTATGTCATTTAAATCAACTCAGATGGCGTGACTCAGGAAAAGGCAGAATGTCATGATCATTCCACTCCTAGGCTCACAGAGCTCTTGAAAAGGACAGCTGGTGCAGTTTGCACCAAGTCAGGAAAGGATGAGAATGGTTTTCATAGCAAATCTCTACACTTTAGTAATAGAGAAGCCAAAAAATAAGGTTTATTTTTTAAACCAAAATAAACCTTTTTCCAAAGGCTGGATGTTATTAAACTTCCTATCTGATGCTAATGCCTCATTGTCCTTTCAGTGGTTTTCAATTCTGTGTTTCTTACTTGAGAATGTATATGAAAAGGAGAGCCTAAGGGGCCCACCTGCCCGTTACAACTGCTGACCTCACCTAAACTAACCCCATGATTCCTGATTCACATCATCACTACTGGTAGCTACTAATGAAGAGGGCTGTGGCTTTATTGGGAACAGCAAGGAAACCTCTTTAAAAAATTAAAACTTTCTCTCTCTTTCATGAACATTTTTTAAAAAGACACCAAAGAGAAAAAGGGAGAGCAATAAACTCAATTGCTATCAAAATAATGCTTGGAAATGTTTCACTATCCTAATTACAGCCAAGTGAAGTTATTAGCAATTGCTGCTGTAGCTATTATCATTATAATTAAAATTATACCCTAACTTAAGTTTTCATTTTAAACTCTAGAATTAAACTATGGCCATCAATAAGCATACTATTTTTATGATCAGCTATTTAAAAATGCATGATAGTTGTGGGGCGCCTGGGTGGCTTAGTCGGTTAAGCGTCCGACTTTCGCTTAGGTCATGATCTCGCGGTTCGTGGGTTCGAGCCCGCGTCGGGCTCTGTGCTGACTGCCAGCTCGGAGCCTGGAGCCTGTTTCAGTCTGTGACTCCCTCTCTCTCTGACCCTCCCCTGCTCACGCTGTCTCTCTCTCTCTCTCTCTCCTAGAAATAAATTTAAAAAATTAAAAAAAATTAAAAAAAATGCATGATAGTTGTACCAAAGAACCCATTTCCCTATACAGGCAAAGATGGCCCCAGGAAAGGAGTAGTGAACCTTCAGACAAAATGACATTTTAATCTTCTTTACAAACCACATCTCCTACCTAGCTTCATAAGCATGTCAGCTTGCTCTGTCACTTGCTGCATTACATGAAGAAAAACGTTTTTATTTTCCCGTCTTTTCTTCTGGAGGTGGCATATATGACTGACATTTCAAGAGGAACAGCCTTTACTGGAAAATACTTTCTTTTAGAAATAATAAATCCAAAGGTATATTCCAACCTAAACCCCACTGTCTTTATATTTTAAATTGGGGATTTTCATAGAAAACATTTCATAAGCATACATGTATTTACCTTACCTAGATCATTTATATAATTTTATAAATAACCTAGATCACTTATAAATTTTGTAGGCAAAATTTAAATTCTACACTTATGTATATTTATTACATACTTATATTAAAATATAATCTTCATAAGATAAATTAACACAAACTATTTATATGCCCCTCGCAGGTCCATTAACATGCTTCAGGATCCATGAACCCTTTGAAATCACACGCAAATTCTACATGGGAGTGTATATGTGCTTAGCTTTTAACAGTTTCTCCAAAGTATCTATGAGCCAAAAATGATATGAACCACTGGCTTTTTCCCAAATGCCCATTATATTCTTTACCTATAAGTACCATTCTGCAAAGGGGGACGGAACACTCCCTTGCTTTTCCAGCGCTTAGGTAATTCTAGACTTCCACTGATTCCTACACCTCTATGCAATTGAAATGCAACTGAAATGGGTCTACCAGACATTCTTTTTTCCCCCCAATTCTTATTGAATCATTTTTAATTTCCACTCAAGCACCAAGTAACAGCCACTTTTAAAGGATACTTGTTTGCGTGTTAATCCAATCTAAAGAGTGTATCGCCTAGAGAATGTTCAGTCAAACCACAAAAAAACAAAGCGGGCACATCTGCCAGAGGGGCCACTGTCCGGCCCCCTGGTTAGTGCTCAGGTGGGCAGGAGGAGCTAGGGATGCAAGAGAGATTCTCTGACTCAAAACTATACCAGTACTTCAGTACACAGAAACTACAAGGATTTAAAACTCTAATATGCTCATATAAATTTAAAAGGGTAAATCTTCCGCCTTGATAGGCTGAGAGCTATAATGGTTCAGTTGGCTTTTCAACCCGAACCTGTTTTGAGGTCTGTCTACACTGCTCCTCTGTATGCTATGTAGAGTGCGAGCCTTTATCTCATTCATTCTTTGGTATCTAGTATTGGACATATTAATTCTAATAGTTTTGATTAATTAATACTGTGTGACCTGATTAAATTCTATAATTTAAACTGTCAAAAGCAATCCCGATCTGGGCAGCTTTAGTGTGCTCTAAAAATGATGGAGGGTCATAAATAAAATGAGCCAATTTCGGGACGTGTGGTAAAATCGTCCAGAGAAACATCATTTTCAGTCACATTCCTTAAGTCATTTCATAACAAATCAATGCTAATAAACATAGGACTAATTGGGCAAAGAACATAAACTTGCTCGAAATATAGACAGAGTGATTCCAGTATCAATCATCCGAAAGCTTCTTAATTAAAATGAATGTAGCAATCATCACCAAATATATCTACAGAGACATATAGATCTACAGATAGAGAAACAGAATAGGAATACACAGTTTAAATTCTTTGCACATCGAAGCCAAAATGAAATTAAAAAATTAAAATTGTTTTTTTTTTTAAGGCTTAGTTATTTTTGAGAGACAGAGAGAGACAGAGCATGAGAGGGGAGGGGCAGAGGGAGACAAAGAATCCAAAGCAGGCTGCAGACTCTAAGCTGTCAGCGCACAGTGCGAGGCGTGGCTCAAACTCACGAACCATCAGGTCATGACCTGGGCCGAAGTTGGACGCTCAACTGACTGAGCCACCCAGGTGCCCCTAAGCCAAATGAAATTTTAAATTTTAAATAAAAGAGAAGCATATAAAATCACATCAAAAGGAGGAATTTCTAGGGGTCATCTATTTGTCACTCAAAGAGTCTTATTAAATAGGATTATAAAATACTTTGTTAGGTGTAAAGCTTTCCAAAACATCCTCTGTTCTATGCGAACAGGAAAGAAAACTGAGTGAGAAAAGAGGCCCCTCAAGTCTGGAAGGGCCCACTGAGAACAGCCTTTGGCACGTCAGATCCGAGGCGCAGGTCCTGGTTTCTTGATCAGTCGTGTTCTGTGATCCTCTCAGACACGTGAGGAGCTGCTCACCGTCCCCAACTCGCAGGGCAACAGGGTCCTGACAGACTGATGCGGTTAACATCCGTATATGGAAACTTAACGCTCAGGCCAAGTCTTCCAAATATGTAGACCTTCTTGATTTGTAGTTTCTATCCTGCAATAGCATAAAAGCTAGCCATCCAGCTGAGGAGGAGACCTTCAGATTTCAGTCTGCTATCCATTATTAGTTATCAATTCCAAAAGCATATGTTCCTCCTGCTCAGATCTGAACACTGAAAGGAAGGCATACACTTTAGACACCTCGGGGAGGAGCCTGGAGACAGTCCAGAAGAATGAATTTCACGTTGTCTCCATTTCTGCTTTGAGACAGACTCTTTATTTTTGGACACTTTACAGAGAGGAAACAGTGGCTCTGCAATGGCACTGAATGAATGAGTGAATGAATGGATGAATGAATGAATGAATGAATGAATACAAAAGGGCCACAGAAAAGGAGGCATGTAAGTGGGGCCTTCAGAGCACCTGGGGGTTGAAGGGAAAGATGGGAAGGAGGCTGGCATGAAGAATTTGAGCTCTGCAGATCGAGCAGAATGAGTATAACAACTGGTGGGCAATTTTAAGATAAGGAATACAGTTTATTGAATGAATGAGTGGGTTAATGAAAGAATGAACCAAGAAAGGAACCAGTGAACAAATACACGAATAAGTAAGTGAAGAGTGAACCTATAAAAGAAGGAGGTAGATGAAAAGTAGGTCGGAACAAAGATGCAGATGCCAAGGAATGAATCTGAATGCATCCTGAAGAACGATGAGAAAGGCACACCTTAAGAGTTGTGCAGTACACAGCCTGACCAACTGTATGCAAAGACTTGCCTAAAATCAATGAGCATTCATTAAAAGTCTTTATAACTAGAAAGTAAGTGCTTAAGGAAGATTAATCAGGAAGCAGTAGGTGAAACATAAGCCACAGAAGCCTTCTAACACAGGAACTTAGAGCTAAGCTGTAAGCTATCCAGGAAGCACCAATTAAACCACTGTTCTAACTATAGAAGACCAATGTAAGATGTGCAAATAACTAAAATTTTGGAATTGATGATCTTTTTAAACATTGAGATACAATTCACATACCAAAGCATCTATGCTTTTATAACATACAATTCAGTGGTTCTTAGTATATTCACAAAGCGGTACAAACATCGCCAGTAATTACAGAACACTTCTTCACTTTGTCAAAAAAGACCTTGCGCTTATCAGCTCTCTTTCGCCACACTACCTCCCTCCAGCCCACGAAATTAACATACTTTAATCTTAATATGGATTTCTCTTCTAGATCTCCCCAAAGTGCATATATGGACATCTGCATACATCAGTTTCAGTAGAAGATAAATGACTATTTACTAAAAGAAAAAAAAACCAACAACAAAAAATAATAAACTTTCAAATTCAGGAAGTATCAAAGAAGACGATTTTCTTTTCTACCTGCCTGATATGGCATTTTTACTCTCCCTTGGTAAGTAGCAATTTTCAAGCTTCTTTAAGTTTTTTAAAGTATCACCTGATTTCTCAATTGCAAAAGTTTGAGAGGTTTTTCCCTCCCCTTTGGATATTATAACAACTTAAATATAGTGGCCAGACCCAAAGACAGTTAAAGTACATGGTGCACAACTAATCACCCATTTCAGCACCGACAACCTTAGATCATGATCGATTGTTCTCAGGGTGTAGAGTGGACCTGAAGCTCCAGAGATAACACAATTATTTCTCCGCGGGTCCCCACACGGAAGTAGCAGCTTGTAAAATTCAGTTGATTTCTTTTCTGTTTCAATTTCAATTAAAAATATACCACCATTAAAATTTGTATATAACTCTGATATAGGGTTTGTGATTCTTCTTTGGTATTCAGCAGCACCTTTTATTTCTATTTTTCTTAATTTTTTTCATTTTTATTTCTATTTTCTATTTTATTTTTTAAATATAGTTTATTGTCAAGTTGGACTCCATACTAAAATTTTTTAATGTTTATTTATTCTTGAGAGAAAGAGAGAGAGCATGAGCAGGGGAGGGGCAGGGAGAGAGGGAAATACAGAATCCCAAGCAGGGTCTGGGCTCTGGGCTGTCAGCACAGAACCCTACGCAAGGCTCGAACTCACGAACCACGAGATGATGACCTGAGCTGAAGTCAGACATTCAACCAAGCAAGCCCTGGAGCCTGCTTCAGACTCTGTGTGTGGGTGTGTGTCTCTCTCTCTGCCCTTCCCGTGCTGATGCTCTCTCTCCCTCTTAAACATAAACATTAAAAATTAAAAAAAAAAAAAAAAAAAGCAAATCTCCACATTTCTCTGTGATTATTATTGCCTTGAATTTTAGAAGACATCTCATTTGGATTTATAGGCCTCTCCCCCCTACACACACACACACACACACACACACACATTCTTTTTCTCCCCATATTCTTCTAAAAATGCAAAATACCTTTGTTAAAGAAGAAGCTATTTCTCAAGTTAATGAGATCAGTCTAAACGAAAATGACTGTGACTCTTCTTTTCCCCATTCTATGAATACGACCCCAGAGACTAAATTTACAAATAGGACAGATGTTGTACACGGTCCTCGTCTTCCACACCCCGTCACCCCTCTGTGCTGCATTCTGAGGACCAAACCATATTCATGCTCCACCTCAAAAAGACACTGGTGAGGACACGGTAATTTTAATTCGGCTTCTGGGATTTAAAAACAAACAAGCAAACAACCCCAAATTAAAACATATAAAGAATATGTTCAGGGGCACCTGGGTGGCTTAGTCGCTTAAGCGTCCGACTTTCGCTTAGGTCATGATCTTGCGGTTCGTGGGTTCGAGCCCCATGTCGGGCTCTGTGCTGACTGCCAGCTGGAGCCTGGAGCCTGTTTCAGTCTGTGACTCCCTCTCTCTATGACCCTCCCCTGCTCACGCTGTCTCTCTCTCTCTCTCTCTCTCTCCTAGAAATAAATAAAAATATTAAAAAAAAAAAAAAAGAATATGTTCAGGCCATTTCACCTTTTCCTAGCAACTATTTTAAAAAATCTGTTTTCTTTTTTTAAAAATGTAAATGCTTCCTACAGTGCCTACTACATTTCTCTGAACTCCTCTCCATAGACAGGTACAGGTGAAAGCTCTTTTCTGAAGGGTTCAGGCCTTTCAAGTTTGCTGGGCACAATCTGTTCCCTTTTGTGTCTCCCCTGCTCAGTGGAGGACTTTGCAGGGCTGCAGGGCGGGCAGACACGGGCCCTGGGGGGTGAGGGAGTGGGGGGTTCCGGCACTGCCATCATCAAGCCCCGCCTGAGCCCTTCCAGATGCCATTTCCTTCCTCCCTCCCGGGGCCCGCTCACCCTGAGGGGATCCACCATCAGTAATTCAGGATCAGCTAAGGGAGCGGGCTCAGAACAGCACGGAAAATGGCAAGTCACAGCAGGTTCGTCGGGTGTTATATTAACATCTGACTTAACTGCCTCAGAAAATTTAATTTTTCATAGACCAAACACCTCAAATTAACCTTTTGACCTTATTTATAAAGGATCTTTCCCAAAGGAACAAAAAGTATTTAAGAAGCACTTTTAATAAAAACAGGAGGCTAAAACGAGTAGTTCAAGTACCTAGGAGATTTGTTACAATCAGACAGAAAAACAGAATGAGAACTGAGTCTACCTTTCATCTACCTAAAAATTCTTAATTACTTTTCACACCTTTAATGATTATTTTCAAGAGCGTGTTATAGGGGCTTTAAAACATATTTTCATTTTTCAACTGATTCCCCACATTCAAGAAAGGGAATTTCAAGTATTCTGCACCTTGTTTCTCCTTCTCCAGCACTTTCCCTTCTCTGTTAATAGCAAAGCAAGCAAATCACGTCAGAGCAGCTGATTATAAAACAAATTTATTAAACAAAAATGATAAATTCTGATTTTCTGATTAGCCATCTATATCTTTAAATTCAGAATTCTTGTTAGGTGTCAATTCTGCACAGAAAATCTGAAGTGGTTAACAATGGTGGACTGTCGAAGACCTTCATGATAGGTTTATTTCCCCAAGTTTGTTTTATTTAAGCTGATGTTCCACAGAATTTGAATTTCTCAGCATACCCTAAGGGGAGAAGCAGCCAAGAATCTTGCTAGAAAGTAAGGAGTGGCTGATCAAGGCTTTCAAACATGCCGCGGACCATCCTCATAAAGATACAGTAGAGTCAAATTCATTTTTCAGTGACGTTAGCTTCCCCCTCCATTAAGCCCGGAGAGGATTCCCATTACTTCCTGGCTGATCAGCAGACAAATAAACAAGAATGGATAAATAATTCTTTAATTACATATGAATGATGTCTAAAGCCAAGATCTCTTCTAAAACGGAAGACCGAAGAAAGCATGTACATACAAAATAGGAAGATGTGCCAGCAATGGCCAGTGAGGTACCAGTACAGGATTCTTCCGAAACACGTGGTAAGCAGAGAAGAGGGTGGGTTCTGGAGACTGGCTGCCCTGACACGTATCATCCTGGGAAAGAAACTTTGCCCTTAGCCTCATTTTCCCCATCTGGAAAATTATTAAAGGTACTCTTCTAGGGGCGCCTGGGTGGCTTAGTCGGTTGAGCGTCCGACTTTCACTTTCATGATCTCACGGTTCGTGGGTTCGAGCCCCGCGTCGGTCTCTGTGCTAACTGCCAGCTCAGAGCCTGGAGCCTGTTTCAATCTGTGACTCCCTCTCTCTCTGACCCTCCCCTGCTCACACCGTCTCTCTCTCTCTCTCTTCTAGAAATAAATAAAACATTAAAAAAAAAAAAAAAGGTACTCTTCTTACACAACTGTTCCATGAGACTAAGAAAGAATGTAACTCATGAAAAAGACTTACCACATTGTCTAGCAGACCACGCAGCTCAATAAAGGTTAGTTGTCCTTATTAGTATTAGTATTGCTAGCAGCTGACAGTGGAGAACCGTGGGGCGATGACCAGAATGCCATGGGCACCCGTCACCTTCACCGAACAGACTGTTCCACGGTGGGTCACTTCACTGTTCACCCAAGCTGATGCTTCTAATGCTTTTTAAATGCACACCATGGTGCCTGGCTTCACAGGGTAGAGAGTCCCTTCCATGGAAATTCAGCACCATGTTTAAGACCAACAGTTACTGTCCTGTGTCACTTACGACAGTCCGGAGGGGCTGCCAGGGCCCACGTGGGAAGCCTTCTTCAACTGCCAGGCTCATCTAGAAGCTGGTGACATTTTTGGAAAATGAAATCTCAAACCTTTGTTTGGAAGAAACTAAATCTCCCAGGGCCACATGTAGCTAATACATCATCAGGGAACAGTCACTTGAACCCCAGGGTGTCTGGCTTGGGAATCAATGCTCCTCCCATATTCCACGCTGTCCTCAGTGGTCCCCCCATTCAGGCCACACAACACTAGAAACTCTGCAAAGAGCTATCAGGATTTGAATTCCATTTGACTAAATGCTTGACAAGGTAACAGGGCACAGCTACAATAAAAGCTAATATTAAAATGAAGACACATGATTGTTTCTCCAATTTTGTCTTCTTTGTGTTGATATTCAAAGGAATCTGAATTTCTTATGCATACCTGGATTGCGGGGGTGGGATGTGATATGCCACACAAACACATGGTTTTTCACGGTTATTTAATGGTCCTCCACTAAGCATCCAGAACACCCGCTGTCCACTGGAGAGAAGCTGACCAGCTGGGACATTTCGACAATTCCTCACTGTCACTGTCCCGGGCCCTCCTTCACAGCTGTGGTGGCTAACACCAGCAACAATGGCTTGTGTTTATCACACATGTCCAGCATGCCAGGGGCTGTGAGGAGTCCTCTACATACTCACTGCCTTCCTGAATGTCCTCAGAATTTACCAAGGGAACAGTTAACATGCCAATCTAAATGCAAGCTTTGTAAAAATCTGCATTTAAACTTATTAAGCTATCCAGAATTTCCGAGCCAATGTGAAAACACTGAAAATCTACATTTATGAGTAGCAGTTATATCTCCTGAATTCAAGATTCAGGCACTGGTGCCTGTTTAAATCCCGGTTCCCGAGCTCCACATTCCATGGAGGCGCCTCTCAGATACAAGCAGTAGAGGACTGATTTTGAAACAAAAGTTTCTTGTAAAGAAGAAAAATACACCTGTGCTGAAAGTTTTCTTTTTTAGTGACTCTCTCATTACGAATTTACCTTTAAGCAAGAAAGAAAGGCTTGAAGACAGTAGTTGCGAATGAGCAGACACAGCCCCCCAGAAATCGAAGCGCAACAGTATTCTTCCTCCATCTTGCCTGCAGTATCAGCTGGACAGGGCTCACTCTCTTACTGGTAAAAGTGACTCTGCCCCACCTTCTGTCTACACTGGCAGGCCCAGGTTTCAGCGGGCAAGCAGGAGAAGCCTGCTCTCAGAAGACAGTCCTTGTAAGTCTATGGAACATCCACACACACGAACTGGTCAGCACATCAAGGAGAATGTTGAAAGCAAAGACCAAGGGAGGGGCTTAGAGACTGTCCTTTGGGGGCCTCTTCAGGGAGACAAGCACAAGGACAGGAAGTTCTGTGCAAGTCATGACGTCTGTGTCACCAGCCTCTGGCAGTTGAGGGAGACTCACGCGGCAGACCTCACTGCTGCCACAAAGCGCAGGAAAATCTTGCTACCGTGTGTTAGCAGGGAAAGAAATCAGCCTGGACCACAGTGTGCTTTGTAAAGGAAATAAAACTGTGGTATATGGTAGATTTAATACATACACACACACACACACACACACACACCCTTAAATCAGACTGCCAGTGTAGAGGGACTTGGGACCTACTTAAAAGATAAGGACCATTTGCAAGTCACATACTATTACATGAAATATATCCTTCCCAACGACTTAAAAATAGGTGCCTTTCTTAGTGTGTTTAAATGGGCCACTGCAGTGTTGGTTATGTAATGGCACTCCAAGTAAGATTCCCTTTATGTTTTGGGGGGGAAAAAAAGCCAACGCAACCCTATGTGAATCATCATATATGTCAAATCAGTAAAGTCTAAATATTCCCAAGATGTTGCCTCTTTCTGACTGGGACTCCAAAAGACCTCCCCTGGCCACTGTACCTCTCAGATCTGCCCAGGACCCCCAGCTGATTAGTCACTCCACATCATTTATCTACATGCCTGGATATTCAACCCCACAGGAAGACACTGCATCAAGGTACTGAAAATGCGACTTAATGCAGAAAAGGTAACTTTCCCAAAGCGTTTACACTTCCCAGCCAGGCATTTTCTTCCTCACAAAGCAGCAGCACGGTTAACAAACTGCTTCTAGAAGCTCCTATAAAGATTTATAACCTTAGCTGGGGGAAAAAAAAAAAAAAAGCTGGAGATTTTCTTTTCCACTTCCCGGCTGTACTTATAAGCTTACTTACTACAGCCCGGCAAGGTTCTTCCCGCCTGGACCGACACGCTCTAGGCACAGCTGACAAGTGGGGATGGAGGGCCGCCCCCCAGAGTATTCCTGATGATTTGGGAGGCTGCCACTGGTCCTGGGCACTATACCATTTCCCCTCAGATGCAGCAAAATTCCGAGATGCAACCAGATTTGAAATTCTAACCGAGCACCTCTCAATTCAGTTTCTCCTCTAAGCAATACGGAAGAGGCAGTGTATTTTTGGTAGTTGAAGCTCATTTTTATGTTTGCAATAGTGTCAGTTTGATTGACCCATTATTATTAAACTACAGTTTTTAATGAAATTCCATTTCACCATAACATCTAAAATACTACAGCTGAAATTGATTAATTATACCCGAGAATAAAGTAATAACAGACTTCCCTATTTCAAATACATAATGGGAAGGAAGCTGTTTTATTCTTCTAATTATATTAGAATGGACAGAGTAATATGCCCTCTCTATTAACAAATTTCAAGAATCTGCTTTTTATCTTTTTCTTTTCTCGAGTCAGTCATTGTTAATGACAGGAAAATACCATAATTTAATTAGCTGACACTGACTGGCAATCTATCCACTTTTTTTTAAATTGGAACCATTGCATCGAACCATCCATGAAGGTGGGCTTTGCATAACTAATCATAACTAATAACCTTCATAAATAAGATCTTTGGAAATCTCATGAAGATGTAAAACATTTAGACTTAGTCACTACGGTCCCACTTCACTAACAACCAAGGAGACAGAATTTAGCCTTCTACATACATACACAGCTAATCCTGAAACCATGAAGCAAGTATCCTGGGTAGCACAAAACTGCCAGAAAGTCAACTTGGCCTCCACTTCACATAAGCATCACTCACTGATGTCGAGTGATTCAGAGATGGAGCTCTGTCTGTGAGTGCCACGGAAAGCAATGCAGGAGACAGCCTTTCACTAATATATCAAATGTAGTTAAAGGGGAATAGCTGCTTCTTAAAAACATGATGGTGGGGGTCTGGGGGGCTCAGTAGGTTAAGCATCCAACTCTTGATTTCAGCTTAGATCATGATCTCATGGTTTAGGAGACTGAGCCCTGCATCTGGCTCTGTGCTGACAGCACGGAGCCTGCTTGGCATTTTCTTCCCCCACCCCAACCCCTATCCCCTCCCAAAAATAAATAAACATTAAAAAAAAAAAAACAATTTGAGAAATGTGCTTAACAACCACATGTCATTCTCTCACAGCCTTAAGATAAAATATATACTTAATCTTCCTGAAAATAATTTGAGGTCAGTCTCTGAAAGTTATTATCCCGGTAATTGGAATTAGGAAAGCATGGGTGTGTGGTGTTGTGTGTGGCAGTATGACTCCCAAACACTGTGAAAGTCTTCTCTATTCGGAAACAAAGGCCCATGGAACTGAAAATTATAAAACGACTTTTAGGAAGGCTTACTCCTTCCTTACAATGTTTAGCTCCTTGGGATTAGATTTTCTTAAACAGAAATAATAAAATAATTACTTAAACTATGACACCATCATCAGTTCACAAGTCAGTTTTCCTCCACGCACAACTTCACAGGAACTGGACTAGTCAAACTGGAGCTACCCTAGGCAGCAGGTGCTTTTGGCTCTACAGGAGACCGACATTCTGGCTGTGTCACTGAGAAAGCGCCAATGGCCTGGGCTCTCCAGCCACGGTGCTGATTATTAGTGTGTACACTGGAATGAACGTGGGCTTGAGAATCAGATCTGAGCTTCCATCTGAGCTCTGCCACTGTAGCTACAATGTGACCTTGACCAAGTTCATTACCTTTTCTGAGCTTCTGGTCCTTGTTTGTAAAACAAAAGCATGATATTGACACCTACCTAGCAAGGTTGTCTTGAAAATTAGTTACAAAGTATAGAAAGTGCTTAGCTGCTCAATACATAGCAACTTTTATTCTCATAATAATGATACATTACTTTTGGCTAATGAGACTCGCAGAGGAGTCGTCAGGATCAAATTAAGTAATTTCAGGCAAGCGCTCAGACAATTAAAGGCACTGAAGGCCTCTCAGCTTCACAGGATCAAAGACAATTTTTAAAGTGCACTTTGTGCCCTTCATTTGTTTTGATCATCAAAGTGTGGTTATCACATAAGGACTCTGTTCTCTCCCAAGGTGTGTACCATCGAGGAACCTCCAGGCTAAAAAGCACACAGGCTCTGGAGTCAGATGACTGAGTGTTCACTTCAAGCTCAGCCACCCTCTAGCTGTGTCACCTTGAGTAAGCAGCTTAGCCTCCTGGGAGCCTTGACTTTCTCATCCAAAAACGCAGGGGACAGTACTCACCTCACAGGCATGGTGAGGGGTAAATGAAACAACTCCATGTAGATTTCTTTTTTTAATTTTTTTAATGTTTATTCATTTTTGAGACAGAGAGAGACACAGTGAGAGCAGGGGAGGGGCAGAGAGACAGGGAGACAATGAACTGGAAGCAGGCTCCAGGCTCTGAGATGTCAGCACAGAACCCTGCGAGGCTCAAACCCACGAACCAGGAGATTATGACCTGAGGCCATGACGCCTATCCAACTGAAGCCCCCAGGTGTCCCGCTCCATGTAGATTTCTTACCAGAAGGACTGGCACTAGTAAGCAGCCAACGGGTGACGATACGAGAGAAATCACGTCAGCTGCATACGGAACTGAGGCTAAGGTCCAAGGGGTTTGCTGCTGGCTGCCAGGAGAGGCAGGAACCGAACCCCAGGTCTGCCTGACTTCTGAGCCCGTGCTCAACTCGACTGCTAGAAAACTACTCTTAAGCAGGCTCCATCTTTGTTTTCGTCCCTCAATAACTTTGGTTTACTATTTTCCAAAAATACATATAGGAGAGAAAAGCATACTTTTAAAGTGGCACAGTGGAACAGAACTCCCTAACCCACACGCATGGCATCCCCCACGGCCAGCACCCCCACCAGAACGGTGCCTCTGACACACCGATGAACCGGCCCGGGCACATCACCACCACATCCCCAGTTTACAGAGCACTCTTGGTGCTGCATGTTCTGAGTTCAGACAAAGGTATAATTATACGTATCCATCGTTACGGCGTCACACAGAGTACGCCCACTGTCCTAGAGTCCTCTGCGCGACGTCTCGTCATACTTCCCCAGTGTCCCCCAGCCTCTGGCAACCACTGGTACTTTTACTGCCTTCAGAGTTTTGTCTTTTCCAGAGTGTCAGAGTCAGCATCATGCAGGACTCAGCCTTTTCAGATCGGCTCCTTATTATTAAGGAACTTCGTAATATGTATCTATGACTCTTCCGAGTCTTTTCTTGGCTTGATAGTTCATTTACTTTTAGTGCTGAATGATATTTCATTATAAGACGTACCCCAGCTTCTTATCCATTCAATTACAGAAAGCATCTTGATTCCTTCAAGATTTGGCAATTAGGAATAAAGCTGCTTATAAATATCCATGTGCTGATTTTTTGAAAACATCAGTTTTCAACTCCTTTGGGCAAATTCCAGGAAGTACATCAATCATTATTTACTAATAAATACTTGAGTATTTGCAGTGTCCTAATCAAAGTGCTAGTTGTGGAGGATATAACAATCAACAAGGAAGAGGGTACCCCTGGCCTCAGGGAACTTCCGTGTCCTGAAGAACAGACAAGAGGAAGGACCGTACAGATGGTATGGCATCTGGTGGCATGTGTCTGACAGAAAAGTAACCAGGGCCCAGGGGGTACCACGTGGGAAGAACAGGGACATGAATAAACAGAACTTTTTAGAACTCAAGAATACAGGTAATAAAACCGCTGACAGACATTACCTCACACTTGACCTTTCCCTAAAGGGGAAGAACCATCCAGAGGCTGCAAGGATTTGAGCTCCAAAAAGAAAGATGCTTCTGGACTGAACTCGGCAGAGAAGGCACATGTAGGGTGGGTGACATCACGGGTCCAAGAAAGAGCTCCCTGTGCGAACAAACCTTTGTCTTCCCACCAAGTGCCAGCCTTTTTAAACGAGGGGCAAAACTCCTTCGACAACTAAGGAGGAGACTTTAAAAGCAAATGGTTTTCTTAGGACAGACCGCACGTGGGTCTGAGGCAGGGTGAGGCAGGAACGCCGGACAGGAGACCTTTCCTGAAGGTGGGTTTTGAGGAAGACTGAATAAGGGACTGAAAAGGAAGCAGGGAGAACAGAAAGGAGGTAAACTGGCAAGGAATCAGTCAGGCACATATAATTGACCTGTAATTAGCAAGACAGAAAGACGCATTCTGAGAGGAGGGAAGAGACTGATGGCGAAGGAAAGAGAAAGAAGCGGCTTGACATTTCACATCCCCCCAACCGCTCCTAATCCAGGGAAGGCTAAGGTGTTGTCCACCAAACCCCTGAAGCAAACTGACAAAGAGCCCACGGATGGGCCTGTGTGGCTTCTGGAGTTAGACTCGGGCCGTTCCTCGTTAATCTGCGCAGGAGGATGACAGTGCTTGACAGAGGACAATCTGTTCAAGAATAATGAGATTCCCCCTCACTTCCTGCACCTCGGTGGCAGAGGCACCCAACGTATTTACAGTGTCTCATTCTGCTTCCAGCCGAATCCGTGTGTTCGCTGATCAGGTTAGCGCTGGAGGCACACGGCACTGTAAACAAACCGCGCAGCAAACCCGAAGGGAGCGGAGGGGATCTGGCTCTCTTAATTTCCCAGGCCTGGGAAAGGCTCGCCTTCAGGAACAGCAGCAGCTCCGATGATTTATTGCTGGAGAAAGGCCATACCTCAGAGGGTTCGTGGCATGAGCGGCAGGTAGAGTCGGGGAGCGGCCCTCATTTAGTGTGAGGCAGGAAGGCTGGGAAAGAGCGTGGTGAAGAATATGCCCTTATTACGTGTGGGAAGCAATACGAATGAGGACGTGCTCTGTGGCTATAATTCCACACGAGGCCTTAGAAACCAAGACTGAAGGGTGGAGGAGAGACAGAAGGGGAAGAAGAAAAGAAAAATCTTAGAGGTAGAGAGCACCTGCCGGTTCACAAGCACAGTGTTGGGCACCATATCAAAGAAAAGGTTACTGGTGACACAATTCTCATTGCTCGCCACCCTCCCCGCCCCCACCAACAACCTGCTGGGATCAGCCCTCTACCTGTGTAACAAGTAAGGTGATAGCGCATATATCACAAGCCTGCCACCCCAACGACACTGTGGCAAGAGTTCACTATGCTGACAGCTCAGAGCCTGGAGCCTCCTTCAGATTCTGTGTCTCTCCCTGTCTCTGACCCTCCCATGCTCGTGCTCTGTCTCTCAATAATAAAAACCTTTAAAAAAAAATTTAAAGATGGGGCGCCTGGGTGGCTTAGTCGGTTAAGCGTTCGACTTTCGCTTGGGTCATGATCTCGCGGTTCGTGGGTTTGAGCCCCGCGTCGGGCTCTGTGCTGACTGCCAGCTCAGAGCCTGGAGCCTGTTTCAGAGTCTGTGTCTCCCTCTCTCTCTGACACTCCCCTGCTCACGCTGTCTCTCTCTCTCTCTCCTAAAAATAAATAAAACATTTAAAAAAAAATTAAAGAAAAAAAATAAAAAGTATCTCCCGCTTCATTCTGATTAAATGGTAAAAACACTTAGCACTAAAATGAACCCAGGAGATCTGAACTGAAGCCCTTATTTTCTGTATGAAGAAACAGACTCAGAGAGGTTAGGTGACTCTTGCCCACACCACAGAGCTAATGAAGAGCAGGACTGGATTCTGAATTCAAGAGTCCGGCAACATCACCGAGCCTCTACTCTACCGGGCACCCCTACCCCACGGTTGTTGGGTCTCCCTCTTTACTGTAACTGGTACTCAGTTTTACCTGTGGTTTGGTTTTCACTAAGATATTTAAAAAGCCTTAAGATGAAGGTATCACATTAACCAGGAGTGATTTTTTTTCCTTTTAGAAGGGAAAATTTAACTATCTTCACCAACAAAGGGATTAAGTCTGTTCTGTGACAGAACTGCATTAAAAATAATGAGGCAGATAAAGAAAAGCTTTTTTTATTTTAATGAATTCAAAAGCTGGAAGCATTATTGAGATGAAC
The DNA here is from genome assembly GCA_017311185.1 of Proteles cristata cristata. NCBI lineage: Eukaryota > Metazoa > Chordata > Mammalia > Carnivora > Hyaenidae > Proteles > Proteles cristata. The sequence goes on from JAESUZ010005157.1 coordinate 24,047, forward strand.
TATGTGTCTACTGCCCTAATCCAATATAATCATGTTTAAAAAATTACTCTGTTTAGGAATTTTCTGCTATATCCGACGAAATCCAAAATGTGCCAAGTAGAAAATTCAAATTAAGTTCAAATCCTGAGTGCCTTTCAGATACAGACCAATATTCTAAGGGCCATCTTTGGAAGTGCCACATATAGACATGAAGTTTTATGATATACAAAGATGTCCTTCTGCCTACAATTTAACTTGAAGATTTCTGTCTACCGTTTAACCCACATCCTAAGAAATTCATGATTCTACATGTTTTTCTTTTAAGTTCACTCTATGCCCAGGGACACCTGGGGGGCTCAGGTGGTCAAGTGTCCAACCCCTGATCTCAGCTCAGGTCATAATTTCACTGTTTGAGAGTTCAAGCCCCTTGTCAGGCTATGCATTGACAGTACAGAGACTGCTTGGGGTTTTCTCTCTCTCCCACCTTCTGTGTCCCTCTCAAAATGAATGAATGAATGAATGAATGAATGAATGAATGAATGAATGAATGAACGAACGAACGAACAAACAAATAATGTGGGGCTCAAACTCAAAACCCGAAGATAAAGAGTCACTTGCTCTACCCACTGAGCCAGCCAGGGACCTCTATACATTTTTTAAAAATCTGAATCAGGGGCGCCTCGGTGGCTTAGTAGGTTGAGCGTCCGACTTTCGCTTAGGTTATGATCTCGCGGTTCGTGGGTTCGAACCCCGCATCAGGCCCTGTGCTGACTGCCAGCTCAGAGCCTGGAGCCTGTTTCAGTCTGTGACTCCCTCTCTCTCTGACCCTCCCCTGCTCACGCTGTCTCTCTCTCTCTCTCTCTCCTAGAAATAAATAAAACATTAAAAAACATTTAAAAAAAAATCTGCATCAATCATTTACTTCTGTGTATAAGGGAGAGCAGTTAACTTTTCTGTTATTTTTCATCTGCAGCTATAGAAAAAGAAATTTAGTTTCTGACTCATCTCACTGGGGTTGATTCTAGAGAAAAGAATACCATAGCAACTTTTAGCATGAACATACATTTGCTACACAAATGTTTTAGTCTTTCAAGTCTCAGAGAAAAACATGATCTGTTCTTTCCCACACAATTTGAATGCAAAGAAAAAGATATTCCCCAAAGAAAACATAACATACAGAACGCCCATAATAATACTCCTTTCTTTCTCAAAATATATCACATTTCTTGGCTATTATGTTCTCACCATTCTGCTACCACCTTGACACATCAGGCCTAGATACTAGTATTCGGGTAACTGTGGCAGCAAAAAATTACTATGGGGAAGCGAAGTCATTGCATTTCACTCATTCACTCATTTTGTCTTTCTTACTCTGGCTCACTCACACTGAACACATTATTTCAACAATAAAAATAAGCCACCAATGTCAGGTTCAACTTTAATTTCAATAAGAGCACAGCAGTAGTGGGGTGCATAGGTGGCTCAGTCAGTTGAGTGTCCAATTTCCACTCAGGTCATGATCATGCAGTTCATGAGTCTGACCCCAACATCAGACTTGCTGCTATCAGCACAAAGCTAGCTTCAGACCCTGTGTCCCCCTCCCCAGTTCATGCTCTTTCTCTCACCAAACAAAAAAAAGAAAAAGAAAAAAGAAGCAAGAAGAAAGGCACAGCAGTAGTTACAATTAAACTTGGAGGAAGAGTTCAATCCATCTCTTCCTACAGATTGGTGATTAAAACCACTTATTCCAAATTACTCCAAAATCTTGTCCCAGCTATCAAAAACTAATGATTTCATGTTCAACAACTCCCCAAATCTCACTAAAATTCTAGTCTAGAATACAGAACATTAATCATGTATAATCTTTCAGACTCCAAATTTGTACTAGAAGAATATAGCATAAATTTCAAAATTCATGTAAATGTTAAATGAATGAATCGGTAATTGAGCCTTTTGTAATTAGGGGTCAACTACCTGATATTCTCCCATTATCATCTTACTATCTACAGTCTGTTAACGCTGTTGTTCTGAGTTTTCATAGGAATGAGGGAAAGAAACCATCCCCATCTTCTAAGAAGATCTAGTGAGGTCTGATGATGCATGTTTTACACCTACTGGTTAACGTGACTTATTACTACATTGATAACTCTAGACATACTAATGCTTCCATCTGCATATGTAAGAGTAACCCATGTGGACAAAGTAAGACCCCAACCAAGGATTCTTCCCCTGCAGCAATGGAGGGGACAAACCGAGTTCGCTTGTCTAAGAAGAAAAAAAGCCTGATCCAACTAACAAAGGCAGCAGAGGTGGTGACATAGGGAAGAGACCACGGGGAGACAGAACTAAAAGAATACTGTCTATGTTACTATGGTTACGCCCCAATGGCTACTTCCCTGTCTAGAGCCCTGCCCCTAAATGAAGATTTTGAAAATAATGCCCCCAGTTTACCATCCTGAAAGATACTGGAAGAATCAGGCTCATTAAAGCATGGCTCTGGGTTGAAATGATACTCTACAGAAGTTTCCTTATCATTTGAGGGGAAAAAATTAGTTCCATAACCTCCCATTTTTTCTTATACGTCATTATGTCCTCCTCATACAAGATAGAATTTCTATTAGGTAGTGAGTCTCTGTAACATAGCACAGAAAGTCTAGGGTTTAAGGCCAAGCAGTTTAAAATCCTGGCTCTGTTACTTTTTTTAAGTTTATTTTTGAGAGAGAGAGTGTGTGCACGAGAGAGCAAAGGAGGGGCAGATAGAGGGAGAAAATCCCTAGCAGGCTCCACGCCATCACCCAAGCACCCCTGTTACTTCTTAAATATAGTGCAGTGAATAAGTAACTTTAAATTCTGATCTTCAGTTTTCCCATTTGTGAAATCCAGATAATACACCTGCCCTGGAAGGCTATTTGAAGAATAAAAAATATGACTTGAAAGGAACCCAGCCTAGAGCCTGGCATTGAGTAGACACGCAGTAACTATTTCTGCATCTTTCCCCCATAATCCCCATCCCAACAGCAGACAGGTGCAAACACCCATTTTCTTTGGTGTGCCTGGGGGCTCAGTCAGTTGAGCATCTGACTCTGATTTCGGCTCAGGTCATGATCTCATGGTTCGTGGGTTCGAGCTCTGCGCTGCTAGTGTGGAGCCTGCTTGGGATTTTCCCCCACCACCACCCCACCCCGGTTAAAATAAATAAATAAACTTAAAAAAAAATTTTCTTTAAGGTCCGTTTCAGCCCTGAAGGCATATTCAACACTACACAGAGGGATTTTAAGAGCCTGCATTGTGAATACTCAAACACTGAGACACATTTAGCCAAGTCTGATGTTCTAGGAGTCCAGCCCTCGGACAGTTTTTATGTGGGAGGAACAGAGAATCTTCTAGAGGAAATGGTCATCCTGAGGGGAGAAGAGGATGCTTGGGAATTTGGTCAAGGGACAAAGGAGGAATAAAGAGAAGAGGGAAGTTTCAAGCAGACTACCTGGACCCCCAGGTCTGAGGTCGGCATCCTCGGGTTGGGTTGAGGGACAACGGTAAGTGAAGAACGTTACTAAGGTTGCAGTCTCTGGGAGCACAAGGCACTTAGAGCCTGCGGAGCCTGCGAACCCGAGGTGAAGGAAAAGCCTGTGCGATGCCCGAGTGGGAAGCAGACGGTGAGCCTGGACGGGAGACAGGAGATGGGAGAAGCCCCCAGCAGGCAGCCCGCGGCTCCCAAAGAGAACAGGTAGCTGCGCCCTCACACCCGGAGAACAGGGCCGGTGACGCTGGAGAAGAGGAGAGACAGATGGCTGTGACCGCACCGGAGGTGGTGCTGTGCATGCGCCGCCGGCTGGCCATGCGTGACTCAGAGGAAATGCCAATCGGATGTGTGGAGACAGGACGTGACAAGAACCATCCAGTTACTATTTTCATCCTAAGTGAGTCCAACCTCCTAAAGCAAGAATTCTGGGTCTTGAGATCAATGTCACCTCAGAGTAGACACTTATAAGAGGGGTGAGGAAGGGAACCAATATTTTCTGCGTACTTACTATGTTTTAGGCAATGAGTAAGGCTTTCATCTAACTATGCAATCTCATTCTGAAGAAAAGATTAATAATTTTATTTGATTAAATATACTTCTCTCAATGATGGCTTTTGAAGGAAAGCAGATTCAGTTTTGATGATCAGGCTATATTCATTGAGCATATCACCACAGAGATAAATTCCTCTGGAATTCCCATCAAATATTTTTACTGATTTATTTGGAAAACATCACTGTGTAGACCAGCAGCTCTCAAAGATCCTTTCAGAGGACATGAGAGGTCAAAATTATTTCCATAGTAGTGCAAAAGTATGATCGGCCCTTTTCACTCTCATCAGCTGGACAAGAGTTTTCCAGAGGCTACACGTTACATGCTATCACAAGAGAGGGTGAACAAGCAGATAGAAGAAATAAGTTGTCATCTATTAAGCCATATCTTAAAGAGATTTGTAAAACTGTAAAACAATATCAGTTTTTTATCACTAATTTGTTATTGTTTTTGAAAAGTTATTTTTCATCAAAATATTTACATCAAAGTTTAATGGATTTATTACTTTAAATGCATTACTTTAGACTTATCAGTTTTCATTTGTAACATGATAAAGATTGAAAGATACCCCTATAAGAGTGTATCTTTGGATCCTCAATAGTTCTGAAGAGTATAAAAAGATCCTGAGACCAGAAAGTTCCAGACTCCGTGTCTACCACAGCCCAACTTTCTCCTCCCAGCGAGAAATACAGAGCAGCAAGAAACGGTCTGACTCCAAGTCACCCTGATCTCGCCTGGGATGATGTGAAATCCAATTTTCTACAAAGATCAGGAACATGTCCCTTCGTTTGCCTTTCCCAACTGAGGTGCGTTTTTTTCTCGATTATGAAGGAAAGCACTTTTTAAATTAACAGGTTGTTAAATTGGATGGGGTACGGGGCAGATTTCTGCTATTGTTTTGGGGTCCCTGTGTGCTGTTGGGTACTCCGGCCCTGCGGAACGCACCGTTCTCCTGAACCACACAGAGGATGCTAACGAAACCGGCTTCGGAGTTTTCTCCTATTTATTGCTTCAATTGTCTGGAGTGAGTTGCTGATCCTGGCAGCTGGCAAGGCTCTTCATACGTGAAGTGGTTGTTTTACTCTGTAATTTGGCCTCTACATCCTTCAGATTGATCCGCCCTCCTAACTGGTGTAAGTCACTGTTCTGTGCCTCCAGAGGGCGTCCCTGGGTACAACCAGGGGATGAAGAAGTTGGCCCATGAGTTTCCCCCGGTGGGAGGGGGACTCCATAGGCCAAAAAGTTTTAATAAATCCATCACCTGCCCAGTGTGTCCCAGATGACGTGAAGCAGTGTTACTGCCTCCTGTCTGTCCTTCCCAACATCTCTTCCCTTCTATTCTGTCCCTGGTCCAATGGCCAGTATTTGCTTGGTGCTTCTTCTTCAGGTGGGAAGAGGTGTGCAGATGGAGCAGACAAACGCCGTACCCTAAAGAATACCTAATACGGCCAGGACTTTTTAAAGAAAATAGGACAGCTCAGGAAAAGAAAATTCGTGATCATGTATTTTAGATTAAAAACCTTGCCCGCCCTCTCCATACACACTGTGACCTTTCTCCTATTATGTAACCACCCCTGAACTCAAGTCCTATGATACTCAGTTCTCCAAGGACACCAAACTGGTGACCCCTGTCCCTGCCCCATTTTAACTCCCTTTCCCACCCACCGGGACCCAGGGGACATCATCACAACCCTTCTATTATCAACATCATCAGCTCCCTTGCTCTTTGCATTTATATCTCGGAAACTGGGCAGAACTCAACACGGAGCCACCCACCGTGCACCTCTCCTGCTCTAACCCAGCAAAGCACAAGTGAGCGCAGGCTCCGGACAGCACAGCTGCTTGTTAACTGGAACATGGGACAGCACAACTCGCCTTCCCGGCCCCTCTGCAAACTGGAGGTGGTAATAACGAGGGCTCGCTGCGGAGCGCTGGTGTGCGAGCGGAGCGAGTTACGGCACATAACGTGCCTGGCACAGAGTAAGCACTTCATAAATGTTCGCTATTTTTATTTGTGATAACATCAGGCCGCTAAACTCTAATGGAGAAAGTCATGGAAATCCGTGCCTGGGCCGCTACACATACATGACGCCCAATTTATCCCTGTGACCGCACGTGACCCTAGAAGCTGATCACATAGTCCAGATTTGTCTCCTCGGTTCCCTCACCCTCCACCTCACTCAAGCCCCAACCTCCTGTGCTTGCCCCTCTCCTTCAACAGATAGTCTTGCTTCTGATTTCACAAAGAAACGGCCTGCCATCAACTTTCTACCCAAACCCCATGAACAACACGCACGCCTGTCTTTGACCTTCTCCCCCTACTAAGAACAGTCCTTCCCCGTACTGGGGTCAGCGTCAGCCCAAGTCCTACATTTCACCCTCCCGCCTTCTTTCTGGATGGGGCTCCGGCAACCATCATGTCTGCCTCCCCATCTTCAGTCCCTTTCTCGCCCAGGGACTTCTTCCCCTCAGCCTACAACCCGGCTCCAAATCTTCCAACCTGAGACAAAGTGAAAGAAAACCCACCTCTAATCCCATTCACCTCTAACTACTTTCTTTCTCCCTTCACAGCCAGGTTGACAGAAAAATTCTCTGCACTTGGTGTCTCCATTTCCCAAGTACCCAACGCTATGTAATATACACCGTGACGGTGGCGGGCACTACCGCCATGCTCCGGTTCCCAGTGGCCGCTTATACCCAAAGTCCATAGGGATCGCGGTTCGTGCTTGCCACTGCTCCCACACCTGGATCATTCTCTCGCCCACAAGCTATGTCCTCGCTGCACGGCAAGTTCACCAACAGCCAAGCACTGGTCTGATTTGGTCTCTGTACGCAAGCATGGAACACGGTACCGAGCCCGGGCTCGGTGAAGGTCCCGGTGAAAATCATCAGTCCTGGTGCGGCGGAAGCCTCCAGTGTGCCATCTACTCTGAGTCCATCTCCACTGGCACCTTCAAAGTTCCTCAGTCAAGGACTGCTTTGGCACAGTAAGATACCAAGGAGCCAAGGTTCCCCATTCAGCTGCATGTTTGGCTCGAGTGGGACAGTTGTTTATACAGGCCAAGTGATCCTGGCCTCAGCCTTCAAAGCCTCACCCCTGTGCGAGGGAGTACCCAGCACACACTCCAGGGCTACACGACTTCATCTACTGTACAGAAGCCAGCAGCCCTCCTGGTCATCTTTCTTTTAACACAACTTCAAACCACTGTCTTCCCCTCTCTTTTCTTTTCAACAGGAAAGTACTTCATATTTTATAATTATCAAAGTATTTCCTGAACCTGAGAGCTACAAATTTTGCAAGAAACACCAGAATGCAGAAGGAGCTCTTTCTTGCTCTATTGTTTCTACATAATTAATTTATGACCTGACAGTGTATTAGAGAAATGAAGTTTCTACATAACAAACACTATACTGAACCAGCAAATAATTAATGACCTTGTTTTCTTCACTCCCAAATTCCTTTACCCTAAATGAGCCATGCATCTCGTGAAGAGACTGAAAGTAACTGAGACATTTAATAATGATAATAATAATAATAGTAGTAATTTCTGGCAATTAGTCCGATATTACTCAAAAAAGGAAAAGATTACTGCTTGATATTTAGTTTCTTCTCCACGACAAAGTTCAATTCTTTGAGGACAGAAACCACATAAACTTTCCATCCCTTTCATATCGCATTTTTCTTGATTCCAAGCAGCTACCCACTAGGAATAGTCCACTGATTATATCTATCCATTTTGATTAAATAAATATGTAAAAATTTCAGCCATTCAACCAGCTCTTCTCTATAGTAATCCAAAACTATCTTCACCATAAAGAAAAAAGTTAATCAACCAAATACCTTGACCAAATAATTTCTCATAAAAGCTGAGAAGCAAATATAATCACTCATTTATGAATTCATCTCTCACATTTATTGCACTAGATGCTGACAATATTGTAGTGAGTAAGATCCACTTGCTGCCCTCCAGATATTCAGTCAGTAGTAGTGGCAGAACCCAAACTACAATGTGGCAACAATCTTATCTATCCTCAGCAATGGCAGTTCTAAGGTCTGGGAGGTTTTTTAAATTAATGTTAAGGTGGGTGGCTTAGACTTTCTTGGGCCTTCTCATCAATTCAAGTCAATTTAGCTAATAATATCCTTTCATCAGTCCCATGAGTCTGAGAAACAGGTAACAAACAAGTGAAAGGAAATAGAACCACATGAAAAGGGTTTTATAAATCCTGCCACTTGGGTGAGGGCAGAGGACAAGCAACTCAGCAGTACACAAATTTAAGTTGTTTAAAGTGTTTAAGCTCTAAACAAAGGAACCTACAGAACAACATCTGCTAATACTCTAAAGCTTGTAATGCTAAGTTATTCAGAAGATGAGAAGGTGTTTTCCCATAAAAATAAACTCTACATCACAGTTACGATGCAAGGCAAAGTCACAAAGACCCATTTCTCTGGCTTCTTCAATAATATTAAACTCCTATAAGGCACTGTGCCAAGAATTAGGGATATAAAGTCAAATAAGACCCAATCTCTGCCCAAAGTAGCTTTGAATCTAGCAGAGGAAACTAAATTAATATTTATGGAGGGGTAGTTTAAGTGTGCTCTAGAATATTCACAAGGTGCTTTGGAGAGCAAAGAAATGGAGTGTCTAAATCAGACTGAAGGCGGGGAGTCACAAAATGCTTCCATATAAGAGATCATGCTTGAGCTGAATTTGAAGGTCAAGTGGAATAAGCTACACTAAAAAGGAAGACAAAAGGTATTTGATGGCTGATCCTAAGATGGTGATCAGACAATGGAGGTGGCAGTGCACTGATCCAATGATGGAGATGGCTGGATGATGGAGGTGGCTGGATGACGGAGGAGGTGGCACACTGATCCAATGATGGAGATGCCTGGATGATGGAGGTGATTGGATGATGGAGGTGATGGGATAATGGAGGTGGTGGCACTGATCCAATGATGGAGGTAGTTGACTGGATGATGGAGGTGATGGGATGATGGAGGTGGTGTCACACCGATCCAGTGATGGAGGTAGTTGGATGATGGAGGTGACTGGACAATGGAGGTGGCAGTGCAGTGATCCAATGATAGAGGTGGTTGGACGATGGAGGTGCCTGGATGATGGAGGTGGTGGCACACTGATCCAATGATGGAGGTGGCTGGATGATGGAGGTAACTGGATGATGGAGGTGGCAGTGCAATGATCGGATGATTTAGATGGTCAGATGATGGAAGTGGGCGTTGCACTGCTCGATGATGGAGGTGGTGGTACACAGAAGCCTCAAATGAGTCGGTGTCTGGTCTGGGTAACTGATTCAATGTGAGCACCATCCATGGAGAAAGGAGTCACAGGAGATACGGGGGCAGAGTTGGAAAGTGAAACCTCTGTCTTCCATCTGTCTGGAAGAGCAGAGGATTTCTACTGAGGGCTTCTGTCAGCAAACCTGAGGAGTCACATGGTGACAAAGGAGACAGGTGTGGCCACAGACTCCACTGCAGTCATGGGGCACGGGTGTCACTGCCCCTCCTCTGCTCCACACAGAACCACAGCCTCCACTTTTCTCTGTTTGCAACTTGAGCTTCGGCCTCATCAGCAAAATGTGCCTCAGGAGGCTCTGGTTACGGAGCCACCATGGGCTACAGGTGAGAAGATCAAGGCGCAGGGATGGTGAATCGCTTGCCCACCAGCACACAACAGGCACATGGCCCTCGCCCAGCACTCCGTGCCCCTCACCACATAGTACTGCCTCGTTTACGCAGAAGCAGTGATCCCTTTTCTTACAAGCTCAAGCTTTCCAAAGAAGGCTCTCGGTCCCTGAGAAGTGTCCTCTCCGGGTAGATGATCAAGGAAGCAGATGCTGAGAGACACCCCCTTCCAGCTGCTCCGCTCACTCACGTTCTCTGTTCCGGGCCGAAGGCCTACTTTCACAGCAGGACCCCTCTGCAGCCCCCCAGGCGCACCTGGGCAGCCCGTCCGTAAAACCGGCGTCTCCTCCTGCCACACACTTGGTCTTCCTTTCACAGGGCTGCTCCCATTACTGTACCTGCTGCGAGCTGCTGTTGTGGTTGGTCACACAGGAGACAGGCGGGCTCCTAGGGAAACTGCTTTGAGAACCTGCAAGCCAGGCCGTATATTATGGGGCTTCTGAAGTCTGGTGTCACAGAACCGCATGTCACTGCATCGGGGTCAGGACCTACGGCTCAGATGCAAGATGAGCTTTATGAAGAAGTATGTGGCCAGTGAGATCCCAGTCAGCTGAAGATTGCAAGGAGCTGTAACGCTTGCGTAATTGGAGGAAACGGGCCTATTCTCCCCTGGTTGTGCACAGACTGGAGGGGCAGTTGTACTTGCAAGCCGAGAGGCAAACAGACCTCTAAATAAGTAAAGAAGTGGGGAAGCACAGGTTGCAGAATGAATTATTAAAGCCTGCACTGGTCTGCACTCGAGGGTCTGATTGCTGAGCGAAGACATCCTCTCCTAAATGCTGCTACTTTAAGGTAAAAATTGACTCCTTATTCCCCCAACTCTCTTTCTGCATCGTTGATGAAAAATGAAGTTGCTCCATTGGTTTGTAATCGATGGGCCTGACACTAAAATTTCATCCTATGTTCTGCCATCCTTTGAAACGCACGGTAAGATCGTCCTGACGTGCAAAATAGCACGTTTTGACATAAAGCCACTGAGATATACGTGAAAGAGCATTTCTACCAGAGCAGAAATGCAGTTCTGTTTGAAAGGTTACCCACGTTTCAAATTCCACTTTGAGCAAATGCTTTAGGATAAATAAAAATACAGGGCTTAAAAGAGGACAAGGTTTGTTTTTTTTTTTTTCATTTTTTTAGAAATACCCAGTAAAAGCAGAGTGGGATGGAATTTTTATCTTTCCTGTTTCTATACAAACTATTGAAAACTATGAAAAGCTAGTAGGTGCTTAGAGTCCTAACACATTATAACATGTGCTCCATTTACTGATCCAAATCACATAAATGTAAAAACACGCACAGAATATATAAATACGCAGATTTATAATCACTCCAATGCCATTAATTCCACTTCGATTTTTTCCTTTACCCAATAAACTACTGACGAAATCAAAAAGGTTGCTGTTTGATCTAGACAATACATTTTCTAATTATTTGAAGAAACACTTACTGAGCCCCTACCCTGAACCAGACCCTGCACACAGAGCCATGAGTAGAGCGTGACATGGGCAGTTCCAGCGGTAAACAGACAAGGTCATTTCAGAGCATGTGACCATCACAGTGACCATGAAACAGTGCCGTCACGGGCATGTGAAAGGCAGAATTACTTTCAGTGGGATGATATGGGAAGTCCTCTCTGTGAACACCATTTTCAACTGAGCTCTGAATAATGAGAAGGAGCCAGTCATAAAAAAAAAAAAAATCTTTTCACATTTAAAAACTGATAGGGGAAGAAGAAGCCAGGCTTAAATTCAGCTGCTTACTTCAGCATGTAGACCAAAGAAAATGGCTTATGCTAAGAGGTGGCTCTTTTTCTCCCAGAGGCTCCACACTGCCATGGGGGCACCCAAACGCCTCACGACCTTTCCTTTGCCCCCCTGGTAGCCTGCTTTCCCCCTTCTGCTCACCCAGAGGGCCGCTCTGTGCTGAGCAGTACACAGCATTCCAGTGAATGAGAATGAAAATGGGAAGGGCTCAAGCCCCAGCCAGCTGAGTCAGTCCTGCCCTATCAGAAAATTAGCTTTTCCAGAAGCCGTGGTCAGAAAGCCCTACTTACATCGGCTCTGAACACTGTCCTGCAGCTACTGTAAAGCGGCTTGAAAAGGTGCATGCTTTGAACTTGCATGGGCTTTTGCAGATCCCCCACCCCCAAAACCTTCAATTCTGTTCGTAGGAAGAGAGCATGAATGGGTGCTGACCTGTGGCAAGCGGGGTCTGCTGAAGCACGCTGGACAAGTGCAAAGCCCCTGACGTGACACCCAGCAGGTTTCGCCTGTAAAGCAGAACTGACGGGCCTGGAGTCCACGTCAGGATCGTAGGCAGCTCAGCCCAGAATTCAGTGAGTGAAATGAGAGCCAGCAGTACGGAGGACTCCCGAGGTCCTACATGCGGTGAACTCATTTAAATCTCCCCCACTACCCCATGGAGGGAGTACTGCCTTTATTTTACAAATAAGGAAGTAAGCGCTTAGGTCAAGTGACTTGTCCAAATTCATAAAGTGAGGAGGGAGGAGAGACAATTAAACCCAGGTTGATCTGATTCTTAAATCCATGTTCCTAACCTTGCTGCCTCTATTTCTCTGCTTCAACCATATGCCTCTGAATAGTGAACTGTGACAGAATCCATTCTTCTTGATCCATTCCTGTCATTACCTGCTCTCCCATTCACTAACACTTCAGAGAAGTGCCTCCTTATTTTTTTTTAATATTTCCATTTATTTGGAAGTCTAGATAGAGAGATTTCCACGTGATTCTTTAGCTATGCACAAGAAGGAAAAAATAATTCTAAAAACTGAAACTATCTCTTTCTTACATTGAGGTTTGGAGGTGTGAACCTCATATTAGTGGGAAAATACACTTCTACACGGCTGCTTTTCAGACACCTGGGGAGGAAGAAAGGAAACCAGGAATTTCGAAGCTCCTGCCAGTTCTTCAGTGCTGGGAAACTTAATGAGCTTCTGGATTTGCAAAGGTGGGCCCAGAGCCTAAAGATGTTTGAGAGTTAAATTGCTCTGCATAATGAAGTAAAGTAACTGAGTTTCCCAAGAATCAGAGAATCAAGAGGCAGAGGAAAATAGAGAGGGCAGGGAGCTCTGAAGGCGCGTGAATCTCACACGGTTCCCATGTGAGGGCAGCGGGTGGGGACTGTAGCTGACCCCAGTGGGCAGGCAACGCCACGTGCTCAGAGATCAAGGACAAGTCCAAGCCATTATTCTACAATCTGGGAAGATTAAAGGGGGCAATGAGTCTAAAATAACCCCACAGGGGCCGGCGGAGCTCCTCCGAGTTCTCTAGGGTACAGGGGACATGGCAAGGCTGTTGGCTTAGGACCCTACCCTCACCCCCACACGTACTGCCCTGCGCTCGGAGACAAAGAAAATAACATCAGAGGAGCCCAGAGTTCCAGCAATAGCTCTAGGGAGCCTCTTCCCTCCATCACTCCTCTGTAGCCCACACCCAGCACCTCACAGCAGAGTCACTTGCAAAGGTAAATGCAGCCGCCCAGGGCACACGTCGGGGGCCGGTCCCCTGGGCTGAAAGGTCTGTCCCCACATGACCTTTGCTCAGGACCCAGCAGCTTTCTCTGCGACCTTCAAATTCCTGTGTGTTATCCCAGTGCTTGTGACCCACCCCAGCCCAGAGCCCGGCCTCACCTGTGGCCCTGAGCACCAGTAAGACAGAGCCACGTTCAGTGTCCTCTGTGCGCCACGCTGCCACTCTCCCGGTCCCCACATAGCTGAGCTCTCTTCCACGCCTCACCTACGTTCACAAAACCATCTTCTAGGAGGGCTGTGAAAAGCACTTGAGGCATCACTGGCTCCAGAAGCCTCAGGCCTCCACCTGAGATTCGAAGGGCCGCCCTTCTCCCTGCCACGCCCACCCCAGGATCCCCTCCCAGCACCCCGCCCAGTGCTGCGCCCGGTGGCCCCACACGTGTCCACAGAGCCTTGCACTGTGCCTGCAGGGTCAGTATTCAATAAATTCTTGGCAATAAATATGTGACCTTTCTATTATATATTATCTAAAAAGATAAAAAAACACAGATCTGCCCATGAAGAGTGTGTTTCAAATGGCTGTCAGGCCGGAATGCATCTTCCCACACCTTGATGTTTCCTTCAACACAGCACTCTCTCTCTCCTGGCCTCCGTCCAGCCCCTCATGCTAATCTCACCCACGCAAGCCAACAACAACCTTCGGAACAAAAACAGGAACACTCACTGAGAAAAGTCCATATTCTTTCACTCAACAAATAGACATCAGGTGCTTCATACGTGAGGCGTGGTGTGAACTGAGAGTCACGAATGGACGAGACTGACATTACTCCTGTCCCACTAGAATTCAACCAACGAATAAACGCCTAACATGTTATGGTTGTGATAAGTGCTCTGTGATGAAAAATGAGAGTGTAATAGTTTAACTATTAGACCTAATGCAGTCAGGGTCCGGGACGGGAGGGAGCCTTGCCTAGTACCAGTGTATACGGATTAGGGCGGGCTCCCTTTGCAAGTAGGGATTTGCCAGCAACAGTGTGTATGTGTGCTGGTTAGGGAAACATAAAAAGACACCTATTACAAGGAGAGATGAAAGCCTGTGGACGGCCTGAAGGAGCTTGGAGAGTTTCACAAACAGCGAAGAGGGCAGCGTAGAGGTCCTATGAGCTCCCAGTACAAGTGAGATTAAACCAAGCTGCGACCTCTCTGGCTGGCAAAGCTAAGTTAGTTTTTCCTTGGTGAATCTGTCAGAGAACAGGCCACATCTGCAGAAGCAATGTTTCTAAAGTGAAAACGCAGAGTGATAGTGAAGCAATGCTGGACAGAGATGACCACTGACCGAGGAGGGAGCGTCTCCAAGTTGGCCAAACAAAAGAAGATTCTTACCTCAGTTACTCCAACAGAACACTCCCAACCTGGGTTACTGGGTTAGGGTAAAGAGAATGAGCATAATGGGGGCAGGGGGACTCTGGGGAAAGGAGCCTGTCAGCCTGGCACGAGTGACACTGGGAACTGCCCCAGAGACAGCCTGGGCTGAAGCCAGACAGACAAGTAATGCTGAAGACTGTGGCCCACTGATCTGAACACAAGAGCCACTCAGGGCAAGTTAATTCTTTCTAAAGGAACAGAATGGCTATGAACACCATGGCATTAAATCCTCATCTCCAGTGTATAAGGATCTGGAATCTTTGTGTTCTCTCTGAATCCAAGTTTACATGAGGGGCCCTTTGTTTTCAGTCATATTGACAAAGTAACTAAGCACTTCTTAACGGCTGGTGGAGGCAAAAATCAGAATCTTGAGATCAGATTTCTTACTTGTGACGTCTAGCTCCGAATCACCTCAAACTCTCAGACACAATCAATTACGAGGTTTATTCCAGATGTAGAGACTCCTGGTATGTCAGGGTTCCCAGAAAAAGATGTGAACTAGACCATATACCTGCATAATGAACAATTTAGCCTTACTAGGTAAGTGCAAAAATTGTAACTTTTATTGAAGATGTTATGTTACTAGGTATGAGTGTTAAGAAGGAAAAATTATTTTCCTTGGTAAGGTGCAAACAGCTGACTTAATAAATATCTTAAGTGGCTTAGGGGCCAAGTACATAATCCTTTCAGCTATATGCCTCAATTACATTTATTTTATTGTGGATACCTACTGCAGTTAATCACCTTCATCCATATTGTTAACCTGATCCTTTAAATATTCATACTTCTAGCACACATCAATTATTTTTTGTCATTCTTTCATTTGAAAAGATCTTTGGAACGTTAATGGTTAGAAAAATAATGGATGCCATGTGCCTAATATTATAAATTATTGTGACTTTTATACTCAAGGACTAGTTGTAACTTGAAAACTCAAAACGACAACCGTAAGTGACTAAAAAAGGACAATGAAAACAGAATTCATTCTCTGGTTGCAGGCTACTTGACATTTCCCAGACTGCCTGGAATTCTGTGAAAAGAAATGACCTTGAAAATAATTAAGTGTATCAAGTGGTAAGGCTGCAGCTCACTGAAATATGACAATATGTTCATATCTTTATAATGCTGCTAAGCATTCATGAACTAGAAAGAAGTTTTATTGCTCATTAGCCAATTTATACTTGTATTTTTATAGGCTTATACATACTCACTACAAGACCATTCTAATCTTTGTTTACCTATATCCCTCTGAACTTGGAAATAACAGCAATCAGGTCTCAGTCCACTAGACTGGGAAAAAGATCAGATTTTGCAAGAGGCAGAGAGGCTGGGTGAGTTTTTTTCAGCCCATTTAATTAGGGTGCTCTTAGTAAAAATACAAATTCAAATTAGCTTTCTCTGCCCAATGCTTATTAATTTAAACGCTCTTTAAAAGGGAACATGTAAGCATCTTGATAAATTTAGCTGCAGGGCTCCTGGGTGGCTCAATTGGTTGAGCCTGGTTGAGGGTCCAACTCTTGATTTCAGCTCCGGTCACGATCTCATGAGATCGAGCCCCCTGTCAGGCTCTGTGTTGATATCGCAGAGATTCTCTTCAGAGAGATTCAGAGCCTACCTGAGATCCCCCCCCACTCTCTCTCTCTTTCTCGGGCCCGAGGACCCGAGGGTCGCCCTCCACTGCCCCCACCCCAGTCACCAAGCGAGCCGCTTCACCTCGCCGTGTCCCAAGCTCTCCTTTCGGGTCTTTAAAGAAAGTGCTGGGTGTTTTCCCCTCAGCTCTCAGCGGAGCAGCGGGGCTCAGGGCGCTCTGGCTGAGGAGCTGCTCCGACCTGGATGGCCCTTCGGGGCGCCAGCGCCACCGGGCCACACGCTGGTGTGTCCCCGTCGTATGCACGAAGAGAAGAGGCACGGACTTGTGCGGGTTCTTCACAAGCGCCCCCCTCACGGCCCGTGCGTCCAGCACGCCGCCGGGCCCCCCTCACTACCAGAAGGACACCGCCGCGCTGCCCCAACACGCGGGGAGCGGGCGGCTCCCTGCTCGCGACTCTGTGAAAAAGCCTGTTATCGCTCCGCTCACCCAGAAGGCAAGCCCTTGGTTTCCCGAGCGTCTGCGCGGTCAGCACGGAGCCTGCGTCTCTGTCTGCCCCTCTGCTGTGGATTCTCGGAGCCGGCGGGGTGCTAGAGCCTAGGAACCGCGGTGACCGTGGCACGCCGTCCGAGTTAAGTACTCGGCTTAATGTCTGCTGCTGCTGCTGCTTGCCTCACTGCTCTCCGCCGCCTCACTACTGTCTCCCGCGGGGCGGGTGAGCGTGTGCCCCAAACAAGCCGCTGAGGCATAAACTGTGGGCTAGGTGATGTGGGGCGTCTTAGCCATTTTATTTCTTTCATTTTGTGTTGAGGTGATATCCACATGAAAACAAACCATTTCACAATGAATAATTCAGGAGCACTTGGTGCATTCACAGTACGGTACAACCACCACGTCCACCTAGTCCTACGACACTTTCATCACCTCGGAAGGAACCCTGTACCCGTCAAGCGGTTGCTCCCCATTTCCCTTCCCTCAACACCCACACTGGCAGCCACTAATTTTGAATTCTGTCTCCACCGATTTAGCTGTTTTGGATATTTCCTATAAACGGAACATAAAATGTGGCCGTTTGTGTTTGGCTTCTTAGATTTAGCATGTTTTGAAGATTTCTTCCATTTTGTGGCATGTACCATATCAGTACTTCATTCCTTTTTATGGCTGAATAATATTCTACTGCGTGGATACAACACAGTTGTCTTATTCATTCATCTACTGATGAACTTTTGGGTTGTTCCTCCCTTTTGACTATTGTAAACAGAGCTGCTATGAGCATATGCGTACTTGTACTTGTTAGGGACTAGTTTTCAATCCTTTGCTATACGATTGACCCTTGAACAACACAAGTGGTAGTGAAGCCAACACCTCCCACCATAATCAAAACTCCGTATATAACTTCTGATTCCCTCAAAACTTAACTATTTTTGGCCTACTATTGACCAGAAGCCTTACCAATAACATCAACAGTCTACACATTTTGTATGTTACATGCTTTATTCTCACAAACAAGGAAGCTAACGAAAATGTTAAAATCATGAGAAAATACACCTAGAGTACTGTATTTACTGAAAAACATCCACATAAGTGGACTGGGGCAGTTCAAACCCTTGTTGTTCAAGGCTCAACTGTATACCCTGGAGTGGAATGACGGAGTCCTACAGTAATTCTGTGTTTACTTTTTTGAGGAACTGTTTTCCACAGTGGCTACACATACCTACCAGCAGTGTACAAGGGTTCTAATTTCTCACATCCTCACCAACACATGTTCTTTTTCCTTCTTTTTTCTTACAGCCATCCTATGAATGTTAAGGAGTACCTCACTGTGGTTTTGACTTGCATTTCCCTGGTGACTAATGATGTTGAGCACCTTTTCATTTGTTTAATGGTCACCTATATACTTCTCCACAGAAATGTCTATTTAAGCCCTTTGCTCATTTTTTAATTGGGTTGTTTGTTTTCCAGTCATTTTCAAGCAAGGCACCCTATACTCCTCTCTAAACACCTCGCTTCAGGAGACAAGATGCAAAGGGAGACGGGAACAACGTAGCGGCTGAGAGGTTATACTCTGCAACCAGAGTACTTAGGTTCACTCTGCAACTCAGTAGCCTGACAAAGTCACCTTCCTGAGCCACCAGCTCTTCATCTGTAAAAAGGGAGGTATTAATCATGAAAGTCATGGATGTGTGGTGCATTCAATAACATGACCAATGTAACACGCTTACAGTGGTGTCTGACACAAAGTAAGGGCCATAAAATGTTTCAGACACAGGTAAGTCTTATAGAGACAGCACTTGCATGAACTCACAAGTGTATCCCAGAGAGACGGGAGAAATGTATGAACCTTGCCAGACGCAGCCATGTAAGTGCACAAGGCACTTCAGCAACAATTCACAGTACTTACTGTCCATGTTAAGTCCGGAATTATCTCAAAATAATAAAAAGCAGTACATGACGTATTGTGCTTTGTATCTTTTCTAACAACAGAGGGAAAATACTCTTACACTGTGGCAAGAAGGCACAACACACATCCATGAATTAAGTTTGTTGACACAAATACCAAACCAAGGACCAAATCTTCTGCATCATCATACATCCCTTGGAATGGAAAAAAAAAAAAAAAAAAGATGAAGAAAGTTTACAGGCTGCTGTATTTTATAATTGTGATTTATCTGAAATGGCTATCTGTCACTGTGAGTAAGGATAATAAACCATGTCATGTGGTTGAGAAGGATCAAGACACTCTCCTTTCTGTATACAGAAAAAATCAATTGCATCCAGAGGAATCGTGTCAAGGAATTCATCTGCTCAGGTCCAAAAGCCATAGGTATTGTTCTGCCAAGTCCACATTGCTGCCATTATGCTTCCAACAATCTTTAGAAGGGACCGTGCAGGATAACATATGGTATCAATCCCGTGTCAATGTACAAAGGCCTCTGTGCTCCAATTCTATCCTATACTTGAAAGATAAAGGCTCTTCCAGGTAGGGGTTCAATATTACCTACTACATACTCAGACCCAAATAATGCACAATTTCATACTTGTAATGTGCCCTGTCATTTTGCATTGATTTAATAAGGAATGAAATCCTCTCTTCTCTTGAATTCTTGAGGGAGCTTGGGTTTCCTAAAAGCTTAGGTGCCCATCCCCCCCCCCCCCAGCAAATTTAGACCCTGACATACTAATTAACTTGGACAGCAATCCATGAGCTCAGAAAAGGACTGATGACAATGAGCTGGAGTCATGGGTAAGTTCATGATTATTCTCAATACTGGAACAAATGGATAGGATGAATGGAAGACATGGTCAGAAATTAGTAAATCAAAAGGCAAATGCCAAAGTTAATTTACCAAGCAGAGACAAGGGCAATTAGTGAAGGTTTCTTAGAGCAAACAAAGAAACAAAAAACAAAGAACAAAACTTTCTTTCTTTGAAAACTTCTAATAGTATGATGTATGAAATGGGCAAGCTTAAGTGAACTTATTCTTAAAAAAAAAATATATATATATATATATATATTTTTACATATATTTTATATATATACATTTTCTTTTCCTGGAAAAGCAAGTAACAGAAATAAGTCCTGGAATGCTCTTCCATCAAAAAGAAATGTTCTTTCTTATTACAGAACACAGTTAAAGAGAGACATTTAAGACTCAAAATAATAAAATGCACAGCACTGTGAGTTCCAGATCCAAAGACATGGCAAGAAATTTCAGGTCTAAAAAGTACCTGTATGCTGGTGAGGATGTGGAGAAATGGGAACCCTCTTGCACTGTTGGTGGGAATGCATACTGGTGCAGCCCCTCTGGAAAACAGGGTGGAGACTCCTCAAAAAATTAAAGAACAACTCCCCTACGACCCAGCAATAGCACTGCTAGGAATTTACCCAAGGGATACAGGAGTGTTGATGCATAGAGGCACATGTACTCCAATGTTCATAGCAGCACTTTGAACAACAGCCAAATCATGGAAACAGCCTAAGTGTCCATCGACTGACAAATGGATCAAGAAGATGTGGTTTATATACATAATGGAGTATACATGGCTATGAGAAAGAAATAAATCTGGCCATTTGCAGCACAGTTGATAGAATTGGAGGGTATTATGCTAAGTGAAATAAGTCCATATGTTTTCACTCACATGTGGATCTTGAGAAAATTAACAGAAGACCATGGGGTGAGGGGATGGGGTTTAAAAAAAAAAAGTTACAGAGAGGGAGGTAGGCAGGCAAACCATAAAAGACTCTTAAATACTGAGAACAAACTGAGGGTTGATGGGGTGGGGGAGAGGGGGAAAGTGGGTGATGGGCACTGAGGAGGGCACTTGTTGGGATGAGCACTGAATATGGTATGGAAACCAATTTGACAATAAATAATATTAAAAATAAATAAAATAAAGTAAACAGAAAAATAAAAGGTACTTATAAGTTGGAAATAGTATTGATTTACAACTTTAGTGAAAACCAAAATTTGCTGTAGTCTGATTCTGAGTACTGTATTTTTGTTTTGTTTTGTTTTTTGGCCGTTACAGAAATCACAGAATAAAACAGGGCAGGAGAAAAGGCAATCTGATATATTAACACTTAAGAAAAGGAATATTTTTGTTGTAAGTCCAAGGCAAGACTTAAATAATATATTTTGCATTATCTTAAAAGTAAGAATTTAACATACTATGACTGCTTCCCTACCAAAAATATCAGAATGATGTTACACATACATGATTCAATTAATAACACACAATGGTTATTCTCCCATATTATTAAATATACTTAACGGCTGCATGTAACTTCTCTTTACTTTTACTTATAATTTATTTAACCACTTCTACATTGCTGAACTTCTCTTTCTTTGCTGCAAAATAACCCAAAAAAGTACAATTACTAGTTTCACCAACAAGGAACATTATGAATAGTTATAATGATAGACTCTTAATAAATACTTCTAAATTTGCTTTGTTCCAAAATATAAATCAATTTACACAACAGTAGTAAGATGGAAGTGTCTGCCTTACTAAGTTCTTGCTAACATTTGAACATGAACAATTCTTGTTAATTTCTGCCAAATGGCATCTCACTATTTGCCTTTCTCTGACTACTAGTGAAGATGATATCTTTCCATATATTTATAGACTAACTGTACTTTTCTGTGGATTCTCTATGTATTATACGGTACACCAGCTTGCTTCCAAATGATCACTAAATAATTATCTGTGACAATGCCGCAAAAACACTTAGTTTGGAAAGGCCATCAACTTCATAATACTTAGTTTTATCATCTATGAGCATACTATGCCTCTGCAATTAATCTTCCATATTCATTAAAGCTTGTAGGTCTTTTTGTATTTTCTTTGTGGTATCAGTAGCCTCTAACTACTTTCCTGCGAGACTTCTCAGCACTTTCATATGCAAAATACATGCTATGTTCCAAATCACTCTCTGAGCTTTTCATTTTTTTAACGAGGAAATTTTCTATTATGACACCAAAGTCATTATTTAAAAATTACAAATTTCTGAGTATAATTTTGCTTTCTCTCTGTTAGTTTTACGAGATTCTCCATTTTTACTTTCTAAAAAGTTCCAGTTTCCACTTTGGTCCAAGAGTTACGGTTTTTAGTTCCCAGGCAATAGGTGCAGTTGAACCCATGCTGTCGAGATCCACCCCAAAATCAATTTTTTGGTAACTGTTTCAAAGGTAATTGAAGGAAAAAAAAAAAGTTACACATCTTTTATGAAAGATACAAAATTGATTCCATTTAGTGGTTTTTAACTTAAATTCTATTTACAGGACACTGATACTGATAGCCCTACTTTTAGTTTTACTTTGCCTCTGCTGATCCTTTTCCTTTAATCACACTTCTGTGTTTGGATGGATTGAGTGCTGTCGCTTGTAAACAGTCTATCTAGCAACTAACGGAGCACCTGGCACAGAAAACAGTCTTAGCAATTATGAAGTTGTTCGTTGTACCACATCTGTCTTTCTCCATAATACATGTATCTGGTAAGCACCTAATAAGCTGAAGTGAGATATTCTCTGATCAATAAGCCATGGTTCTCTGCTTCGTAAAATTTGGAATACTATAATATTATAAATTAAAATATCACAATACTTTCTAAGGTTATAAAAATAGCTTATGGGCTGATGGGAGTGTAGGTTACATGAATATCAATACTCAAATATCATCGAATTTTATCTAAATACATACATTTTATTGTTTGTAAATTATATTCAATTTAAAAGAGGATAAGAGTGAACAAACAGAAGTATGGATTCAAGGAGTAGCTTTACTGCACCCCATGAATATTACTGGTAATACAGACATAAACATAAATTTTATTTATAAAATCATCTCTGTGTACAAAACACTATCTCATGGTATTTTGTGAAAGAGGAGCTATCCCTTCATTGCACCAAAAATTAAAGTTGCAAGATTATTTTTATATAAATTCTGATGATAAACTTAGTATTTCCTAATAGAGAAAACAAAACAAAACAAAAAGTATCCCTGAGTTTACCAGTCTAGTAAAATACCTATTTTGGTCTTTGAGATTTAGCATAACAATTACCCACATATTAAACAAACAAACAAAGGTTATTTTTTCTACAAGTAACCTTTATACTATAGAGATACCCTAACCTTTAAAACTCCCTCCCTGAAGATATTTGCAAATGACATATTGAAAAATGCTTTCTATCCCAAATCTATAAAGAACTTATCAAACTCAACACCCAAAAAACCAAATAATCCAGTGAAGAAATGGGCAAAAGACATGAAGAGACACTTTTCCAAAGAAGACATCCAGATGGTTAAAAGACACATGAAATGATGCTCAACATCTCTCACCATCAGGGAAATACAAATCAAAACCACAATGAGATACCACCTCACACCTGTCAGAATGGCTAAAATGAACAACTCAGGAAACAACAGATGCTGGTGAGGATGCAGAAAATGGGGAACAGTTTTGCAGTTTGGGTAGGAATGCAAACTGGTGCGGCCACTCTGGAAAACAGTGTGGAGATTCCTCAAAAAATTAAAAATAGAACTACTCTATGACCTAACAATCGCACTACTAGGTATCTAGTAGAATTCTAGTATCTAGAATTCTTGTATCCTAAGAATACAAAAATGCTGATTTGAAAGGGCACATGCATCCCAATGTTTATAGCAGCTCTATCAACAAGAGCCAAATTATGGAAAGAGCCCAAATGTCCACTGACTGATGAATAAAGAAGACACAGTATACATATGCAATGGAATATTACACTTGATGATCAAAAAGAATGAAATCTTGCCATTTACAACTACCTGGATGAACTAGAATGGACTATACTACGTGAAATAAGTCAGGCAAAGAAAGACAAATATATGATTTCACTCATATGTGGAATTTAAGAAACACAACAGATGAACACAGGGGAAGGGAAGGGAAAAGAAGATAAAAACAGAGAAGGAGTATATCATAAGAGACTCTACAATACAAAGAGCAAACTGAAGGTTGCTGGAGGGGTATGGGGGGGGGTTAATGGGTGATGTGCACTGAGGAGGGAATGTGGGATAAGCCCTGGGTGCTATATAAAAGTGATAAATCACGGGGTTCTACTCTTGAAAACATTATTACACTAAATGTTAACTAAGTTAAAGTTAAATGAATTTTTAAAAACTCCCTCCCTTCCCAGGGATTAAAATTCATATTTAACTCAAGTTGAACCACACTTTCCATCAAAATCTGGAAGTACTTCACTTATAAAGGAAGACAGGGGCATTCCAGCATGAGCATTCATTCAACTTGTAAAAATAAAGTATCCTTCAGTCCCTTACAATTATGCTCAAGAACAATTGTAGGGAAAGTTTCAAACATTTATTGGAGATACTCCTGGAAAGAGAGGCCAATTTACTGGCGTGTGTGATTGTCAAGTGGGAGAATATGTCAATCACCTAATTACCAACTATTCACTGAGGAGAGCTTTTAAATACATTATAAATGAAACATGTAAAATGAGCCATGATTCCAAATTTATTATACTGTATGAAACACAGAATAAAAGCCTTTTTCAAAATACATAATTTATTCAAAGGAGTTTCCTACCTCAAACACATTCTCCATGAAAAGCAATTTGTATTGACCCAAGTTACTACATCTTCCACGGTCCTTCCGGAGTGGATATTTATTCAAAAGCAACAAGATAATGGGAAACAAGTCTTCCAGTCCAAAGTTACACAGAATCACTACGGAGTTCATTTTTTATTCCGTTCCTTTCCATTTCATTGCCTCCTCCAGACCCCAACACAAACCCCCTTACCAGGAACCACAAGATAATTCTTACTTTTTACAAGGCACTTAGTCTCAGAAACAAACTGTGGAGTTGCAAAACTGAAAATCAGTAAACAAGCAGTGTCCGTCAATCACACTGATAAGTACCAGCGTGTACAGACCATTCCTCCTCGCCGCCAGGCTCTGGATCTGAAAATGGAACGGAAATTTGGGATTCTATTTGTCCCCTCAGAGCCCATGGCAGAGAGAAAACATTAATATTACAGCAAAAACAACAAAACCACTTAAAACTGAATTGATATTCTAACAAGAAAGCAGTATTTTGTTCTTCAAAACAAAAATGACAGGGCACTTGGGTGGCTCAGTTGGTTAAGCATCCGACTTCAGTTCAGGTCATGATCTCACAGTTTGTGGGTTTAAGCCCCACGTCGGGCTCTGTGCTGCCAGCTCAGAGCCTGGAGCCTGCTTCGGATTCTGTGCCTCCCCCTCTCTTTCTCTGCTCCTCCCCTACTTGCACTCTCTCTGTCTCTGTCTCTCTCACTCTCAAAAATAAACATTTAAAAAATGACATATATGATCAAACCATCAGCAACCAAAAAAATTTTTTTCAAAGCAATGAGAAGAACACATATTTGCCTTTTGTCCATGATACTGGTTAAGGGTGGCTCTTCCCCTGAGGTGGTGAGGTTTGCCACTCTTCATTAAAAGAACACATGAATAACAGACAAACATACTGCACAAATCCCCAAACTATATACACTTTAACCAAATTGGTGAAATATATTTCTATTTAAAATAAAAGGAAGAGGAACTTTAAAATTTTTTAGTCTTGCAATCTGAATATTATAGGAACCACTGTAATTCATATTTGACCTGACGGTACAAAGATCTATGCTTATCTCCATGACTTGGTCAAATATTTTCGTAACAGCAGAGCTACTTATTAATGATATTAAGAAGAAAAGGATTTAAACCTCAGACACTCTGCTAATGTGCTGTTGTTCTCTTCAAATGAAAAGGGCAGGCATATATTAAGGGCCATCTCTGGGTTAGGAGCAAAATTTATAACTTCACAGCTTTCTTAAAATTGGATTCTATCCACTCACAATCCTCACATCATTTAAGAGTTTGTAAATTAAAAAAAAAGGAAAATCATAACAATCCATCATTATCAAGGGCAGAGTGGACCCAGAGTTGCCATGGCAATGGTCTAAATTCTAGACTTAATTCATTACTGAATTAAGTTTTAAAAAACTCGTAACTCCAACCACCAATGGCAGACTAAAATGATCTTCCCAAACCTTGGTGAGTTTTAACTGCCTATATACTACTCACCAAATGAGGTAAAAGTAGCTAAATATCATTTATTACTAGTGCTGGGTACTGTTACTCTACAATTTGAAAGGCATTTCTCCTTCTGAGTTTACCACCAGTACTGCCATTAAAAATAGGGTGTTGTTGAGGTGCCTGGGTGGCTTAGTTGATTAAGCATCCGACTCTCGCTTAGGTCATGATCTCGCGGTTCGTGGGTTTAAGCCCCGCGTCGAGCTCTGTGCTGACAGCCAGCTCAGAGCCTGGAGCCTGCTTCAGTCTGTGACTCCCTCTCTCTCTGACCCTCCCCTGCTCACGCTGTCTCTCTCTCTCTCTCCTAGAAATAAATAAAAATATTTTTTAAAAAAGGGGGTGTTGTGGGGTTCCTGGGTGGCTCAGTTGGTTGAGTGTATGACTTCAGCTCAAGTCATGATCTCAAGGGTCATGGGTTCAAGCCCCCGCATCAGGCTCTGTGCTGACAGCTCAGAGACTGCTTCACATTCTGTGTCTCTCTCTCTCTGATCCTCCCCCACTTGTATTCTCATTCTCTCTCTCTCCCCCCCCCCGGAAAATAAAAATATAAACATTTAAAAAATTGGCTGTTGTATGTAAGTGATGAATCACCAAATTCTACTTCTGAAACCAATACTGCACTAAGTGTTAACTAACTAAATTTTAATTTAAAAAAAGGAAAGAGAGAACAAAGAAATTACTAAATACTACACATGACAATGCCAGGCTAGAAAAAGTGTGTTCACTCTAAGGAGGGGCTCAAAAAGACAACATAAAATCAGGAGACCACACAGAAGAATACACATCTTCGTGGCAGAAGAGCACTGAATGGGCAAAGAATGAGCACGAAATTGTTGAAAAGTAGAATCTGGAAAGGCTGTGAGCCTTCTTCCAAGAAAAGCCTGGTGTGGAAAATGTCTCGTGACCAGGTGTCCAGTCCTACTTGAAACATGGAGAAAATGAGACACGAGAAACGTATGGGGCAATGGGGACAAGGGAGTGACCGTGAGTGCACAGTAAAGCTGCTATTTCTAAGGATGTAGATAAAAATGGGGCAACTCAAAAAATTGATCCCTACGACAACATCAATCTCATCCAGGCAGATCTTCTAAACACCCAACCAAGCAGCTCCCCCAGACCACCCTTAAACCAGACCTCGGAGACTGAGCTCCCTCTTGCTTCCTGCTTTCAGAAGGGGTGCTGCCTCCACTTAGTGATGTTTATAAAAATGGCAGCAGTTCCCTATTTGAATGTTAATTACTGTTGTGACACACAAGATAATTTAACTTGCTTCAGTAATTTATTCTTCCTTTTAATTAGATGTAGTAATTGGAAAATCTTCCAGAACGTAACAACAGTTGCAAAGGTGAAATGGCAGCGAAAGGGAGCTTCCCCAAAGGATCTCAACTATGAATCTGGGGCTGGCTGTTCAGGAGGCGGTCACCCAGATGAACCATGCCAGGGATCAGAGATGGGCCTTCTGGAATCAAGTACGTGGCACCACAACCTTTAGAGTTGAATGATTCAAGAGGAAGGCAAAGCCCCTGCAGACAGTTTACAGCTCTCCTGAGAAGAATATGAAAGACAAAACTTGAATGGATCCAGGAGCGATACGACACAGTGCCATTTCAAACCCTCTATTCTGGGAGCTATGCACATACAGTTCAAAGACTCTGTAGAAAGAATACTGGCTAAACATACCACTGGGGTGTGCTGGGTTCTCTTCATATTATTGATTTATGGAAGTATTTTGGTGCTTGCCACATCATACATGCAGATAAATATTTACTAAACAAGCAAATAAATGATGGAATAAGTAAATGAATGGGTGCATGCATGGCTTGGAAATAATTATAGCTAATTAAGTATTCAATATATAGAACATATCGAGTACCATGCTAAGCACTTTAGATCTCTTTCCTCCTCTCCCAATTTCCTCTTCATTTCACCCAAAGCCTTACTCCCTATCTTTACCTAAAATCCTTTTTAAAAAGCATTCTATGATAGTTTATTTCAATCACATACATAAACATTGAGAATACCCCATATAACCATCTTCCAGATTCAATAATGATGGCCAGTCTCTCTTCATTTCCACCCTGTAATATTTCTATATTATTTTGAAGCAAATCCCAGCTATCATATTTCATCTCTCAATATTTACAGGGCTCATTTTTTTAATCTCAATGTAATAATTCCTTAAATATATTAATAACCTAAAAATCACCAAATATTCAGGTACTGTACCTTTTCCCCAACTGTATTATAATTTTTTATAGTTTGTATAAATTGGTACCCCAAAATGATCCAGACATTAGGGTTAGCTGATAGATCTCTTAATCATTTTAATATACAGAGTTTATCCTTCATCTCTTTTTTTTTACTAAAGTTGCATTTTTTTGTTACTATTATATTATTTTAGAGAGAAAGGGAATGCAAGTGGGAGAGACAGCCAGGGGGGTAAGGGAGGAAGGGAAGGCGAGGATGAATCTCAAGCAGGCTCCACACTCAGGACAAGACCAATACAGGGCTCAACCCCAGGACCCTCAGATCATGATCTGAGCCAAAATCAAGAGTTGTTTGCTCAGGTGACTGAGCCACCCAGGTGCCCTGCATTTTTGTTATTATTATTGAAAAAAGTCATTTGCAAACCTGGAAAGAGCCTAAGTGTCCATCAACAGATGAATGGATCAAGAAGATGTGGTTTATCTATACCATGGAATACTACATGGCAATGAGAAACAATGAAATCTGGCCATGTGTAGCAACATGGATGGACCTTGAGGGTGTTATGCTGAGCGAAATAAGTCAGGCAGAGAAAGACAAATATCATATGTGTGCACGTATAGGAGGATTAGGAGGAACTTAACAGAGGACCAAGGGGGAGAAGAAGGGCGGAAATGGTGGGGGAAAGGGGGAGAGGCAAACCATGAGAGACTCTTGAATGCTGACAAAAACTGAGGACTGGTGGATGTGGGGGGAGGAGGGGTGGGCATGGAGGAGGGCACTTGTGGGGATGAGCACTGGGTGTTATGTGGAAACTAATTTGACAATAAACTATTTGTAAAAAATAAAAAAAAAATTAAAAAAATAAAAAAAAATAAAAAAAAAATAAAAAAAAAAAAAGTCATTTGCCCCGCAGAGTTGCCCAGTCTATATTTTTAAAAACATTATATCTTGGGGCACCTTGGGAGCTCAGTTGGTTGGGCTTCCGACTTCGGCTCG
Organism: Proteles cristata cristata; assembly: GCA_017311185.1. Classification (NCBI taxonomy): domain Eukaryota; kingdom Metazoa; phylum Chordata; class Mammalia; order Carnivora; family Hyaenidae; genus Proteles; species Proteles cristata. The sequence goes on from JAESUZ010005157.1 coordinate 53,129, forward strand.
GGTCATAATCTCGCAGTTCGTGAGTTCGAGCCCTGTGTCGGGCTCTGTGCTGACAGCTCAGAGCCTGGAGCCTGCTTCGCATTCTGTGTCTCCCTCTCTCTCTGCCCCTCTGCTCACACTCTGTCTCTCTCTCTCTTTCTCAAAAATAAATAAACATAAAAGAAAATTAAAAAGAAAAAAGTTGTATCTCTATGATGTTTAATTCCCTCCGTTCCCCTCTTCCCTAGACTTCCTGTTAATTGGCAGTCAGATATAGGGGCCAGACCAGATTACACTTTGAAGTCTCGGCAGCAAGATTTCACAGGCTGTGTACTTCACCAAGAGACACAGGTCTCGGGCTGGCTCTCTCTGTCAGCGACGCTCACTGCCCAGACCCACAATTCACTGGGGCTGCAAAATAATGAGTTCTGACCCTTCTGAATTCTTCCGCATCTGTTAGCCAAGCTACTTCTCTACTAAGAGGCTCTCTTCAACTATTTGGTTAATCTGAGGTACAATTTGTAAAAGAAAGCAAGTTGATTCTTAGCTTTTTGTTTGCCAGTTTTTCATAGTAATGACATTTCCTTAATATCATTAAGAAAGAAAATGTGAATTTTATTTTTTAACTCTGAAATTTCCTTAAGAGGAACATTCTGTGTTATAAACCCAAAACTTTCCATTATCATTGTGTATTTGGAGGTTGGGGTAAATAAAGACATAATGTACTCTAGAAGTATCTGTCTCAAAAACAAAAACTCCAAAACCTATCTGTCTCATTAGGGCCTCTTCAACAAACACCTTTTCTTAATTTGAACATCCCCAAGTAAAGAAGTTTTAATAAACAAAAAATCCTGTGTGTTTATTTAAGAACATTAATTACCTAACACCTTCCTCAAAATCACGATGCAGACGCTTGCTCCTGACTGTGGAGCCCAGCAGGGCAGAATGGGCAGCAATCACTAGTTTCCAGCAAGAGACGCCTCCGTGTGCAAACGCTCCACAGAACTGACATAAAGAGCATGCGATGTAAGGGGCCATAAAGAAATGTGATAAAAACAAGCAAACGTCATGCAAGAAACATATCCTACTATGATATATACATCATATGGGTTCTATTATTTTTCCCTATAGGAAAACGGGATCACTTCAGCTACAAAAATAAAAACAGAGACCCTAGTCTCCACTTTAGGGGAAAGTAGAGACACGTGTCCTTGAAATTCCCTGGAGCTGCAATGTAAGAAACCTGTTACAAAATTAACGGGCAGCTCACACCCTTTCGAGCCCCCAAAGCTGAGACTGCTTGGGAAGAGCAAGCACATCTGACATCCTATTTGCCACATGAAGGATTCAGGAAATTCAAGAATGGTTTCTGAAGTGTACCACTTCATGAATGGCACTTTGGGCGCCCAAAGATCCCCTCTACACACAAACCCACAGGGAATCTCAGAATTTCTGTTCCCCGGGGGTATGGATGTTTTCTTAATTTGTATAGTTTTATTTCTAAGAGACAGAATTCATTGCTGAATCACAAAACACGTGTATAGACCTGGGTGGTCTGGTTTGGAATCTGCTCCGCAGTAAGAGGGGCTGAGGACACCTATCTGTGAGATACGGTACCGCTTTGCTAGCTGTGTGCCGAGCAGCAGAGGTCTAAACAAGGTGCCCTCCACAGACCCACATGCAAATAGAAACAGAAAAGTCAAACAGAGAGAATTATCTTCACTTACACTGCAGGGGCATTTTGAATAACAAAAATAACACTTTAAAGTCGTCAAGGAAAGTACAATTTTTAACCTACAAATGAAATAAACAAAGAGAAACCTAATAAAACATCTCAACTAATCCAACTAAAACGAGAAGAAACATCCATGACTGGCGGGTGGCCACTAACAGGGTCCGCCTCAGCTCCCCCTACCACCCCCTTTCTACCCCCTTCCTTCCCCTTTCTCCCACCACCAGGCCTGCCTCCACCTCCTCATGCCTCTCAGCTCTTCTATCACTTCTGCCTCCCCCATTTCAGCCTCTCTCTCCTGCACAATTAAAGCTCAGGGACCTTAGAACTCTTCTAATCAAGCTCCTGCACTGTAAACAGAAAGGTGAGGCCTGAAGGGACAGAAGCCACAGGCTCAGGGACAGCCCATTTTTCGCAAAGCTGGTCCTTGTGGACTTGGGGTTCCAGGTAGAAAGCTCTTGTGTGCTGCAATCACACTGTCTTCCACCTGGGACTATTCACCACTCTTACTCAAGAAAAGGGCTTCAGGAGCTGGTAAACACATCTCATTGTTCTCCCACCATCATGAAGGGCTTCCAGTCATAATCAAACAAACGAGGCAAAAACCAACCATCAATCAGATTCAAATCCGACATGTGGAAGACACCTCCAAAGTTCAACTGTCTTCACCCTTAATCCATCTCACCCAGGAAGGAAGATTCAAGAGGCTGATCCCACAGCGACCCTCCCCCAGTTACTGCCCCCGGAGTTCAACGTCATTGGAGAAATATTGTTGTTGGGTCAAATCCAAATCCTTCCTAAAGTAAGAAACAGCTCTTGATTCTTCGATTCAATACCAAAGCACAATCCATCCTACAAGGCAGGCAAGGCACACCGAACAAGCACCTCAGTGCAGGTAGCCACAATTAGCACAGAGAGTACAAGGAACTTGTGTTAAGAGCCCACTGCTCAATTTCTCCACAGTCTTATCTTTAGCAGGTTAATCTTAGCCCCTTTAACTTTACCAATCTTTTCGTGATTATTTTTGGCTCTTGTTTAAGACCCCTTCAAATTGTCCATGTTGCATTTTTGAAAGATAGAGTCTAGAACCATGGGCAAATAGATGAATTCCTATTCATCAACAAAAGTTACTAGAAAGTTTGTATAAGACCAGAATAATAAAGGAAAAATTCATGCAAAAGAGGCAGTATTCAAGGCAACAGTACTTTACAGGCAGGCTAACCTGTCAACTTAAGGAATACCAGAAACTAAGGAGAAAACATCAAATACAGTCTCCTGAACATTATCTAACTTGGAAGCTCTCACCATGTAGCTAAACATGGGAAGGTCTAAGAGATAAAAGCCAGAAATGTCCGAGATAAATCCTTTAAATACTAACAAAGTCAGGAAAAAGCAAGGTGAGGGAATCAAGGTAAAGGCAAATTTCTTTTCCAACAAAGTAAAGGAAGAAAATTAAATGAAAATCCTGACTGAGCTAGTAAAGTGTGTTCAGAAAAAAAGAAAACACTAGTTGGGGGCGTGCTCTTGGTATAAAGTCTTGAAAATAATAAGGCTGCTAAATTGTAAGCACTGGGGAGGTGAAGTACTAGCTCTAAGGATTATGAAAACTGAGCTTTCCAAACTGAATTTGAAAAGGAGAAAGGTAGAAAGGGGTCAGCTCATCATAGGCAAAGGGCAAGTATGTATTATTTAGCTGGCTGTTTTAAATTAATATCCTGGAACATTAGCGGGTTAAAGAGCCCCATACAAACAACAGAGAGAGAAGCACATGGAGTCGAAACAGCAGTGTTTACACCTTCCTAATACAAAGGTATTTATTACTAGAAGGATTTACAAGGTGCTAATGTGAAATACATCAAAGTCAAAAGGCTAGCTTTAATAAATGACAAGACATTTAATAAATGAAAAAGACACACGGCATGGAAGTAAAGCCAGAGGATGTGAAACAACTCCATTTATACACAAATCAGATTATTTTAAACCAAGTAAACTACTCTAAGATCCACAAAAGCCCATGTCTTGTGGTTCCCGAAGAGGCACTTTTCCCACTGCGTCAAACCAGTACAGGCAGCTGGGTGGAAAAGCTAAGAGTGAGAAGAACAGAGAACCTTATCTTTTCTGAGACACTACAATGCATGCTCAGAGAATCTGAAGACACACCTTGACCCAGAGAGGTTCCAGCCTTTACGTTCAAACTGAAAGAAAAGCAAATGCACTGCCTTTTTTTCTTCCTATATGGAAATACATGGAGGAAAGAGCTGGGAGATGAGAGAAGATGAGGAACGAGGGATCGGCGTAAGTGACATCTAAGTGAGCACGCGCTTTGGCAGCATGGTGGATGTCCTCAGCACTTGCCTGGCCTCCTCTGGGGACAGCATTTCCTGTCATCCCCCAATCTGTACCAAAGATGTGGGACTTCTGCTTCTAACATATCACACCTTGTCACAGACTGAATGCCTGTGCCTCTACACGCTTCATATGTTGAAGCCCTAACTCCCAGTGTGGCTCTATTTGGAGAAGGTGCCTCTAAGGAAATGATTAAGGTGAGATGAAGTCATAATGGTGGGGCCCCGATCCGATGGGACTAGTGTCCTTTGAAGAAAAGCCACCAGAAAGCTTGCTCTCTCTCACCACGAGCACCCACTAAGGAAAGGCCTCATGAGGACATATCAAGGAGGCAGCTCTGCAAGCCACCGAGGGTCCTCAACAGAAATCAAACCAGCTGAAACCCTGAGCTTGGGTTTCTAAGTCCCAGAACTGTGAGAAAATACATTTCTGTTGTTTAAGGCACCCAGGCTGTGGTATTCTGTTGCAGTGGCCTGAGCTAAGACACACATGGTCCACCAATGTTTAATAATGACTTCCCAAACAGCAGGAATGAGATTTTTAATTTTGTTTTTTATGTTTCCTAATGCAAGACTCCATGAGGTAGGGTCCTTCACAAATGGTTTTGAATATAATAATGGTTAAAAACTGCCACTGAGTACAGTAACACCCACAGTTGTCTAGTAGCAATGATAGTGGTATCAGCCAGATTATCATTTTTATAAGCAAACACATTTTTCTCCTTATTAAATAGCAGACTATAGAATGCTGACCTTTTCTTCTCTCACCACCAAAAACTACCAGTAGCAATTCAAGTACTATTAGGTCCTTTTTAGGAAATAAACACAAAAATAAAATGTTGTGCACATGTCTATGCACATGCGTGCTAAAAACATGACAAAAAAATTCTATTACAATGTTTTATGTAAGATACTTAAATTCTTTGATTTTATGCCAATTCACCTTAAAAATAATTAGCTCGATCAATACAGACAGCACCTGAAACTAGTTTTTTAACACTGCCTGTTAACTGGAAATAAAATAAAAAGTTTAAAAAAATAAACTTAAGACAATACACTTTAGGCTTATAGAATACTAAAACAGAATCACAGGATCACAACTTCAGAGAATCACAGACTAGAGATAATTTAGGTCAACCTTATTTATTTTATTCTTGAATGAGGAATCCAAATTCAGCGATATGAGAAAGAGAGATCACTTTAATTCCCAGAATTGTGTTCTCCTACTCTATTGCTAAGGAATAAATTTTTGGAAGTTGAATTCATAAATCTCAAAAAACAAAGGGTAAAAGCTTTTGTTAAACTCATTAATTAGGGAAGCAAAAAGATGTCATAACCTGTTCAAAGGAGAATCCAAAGAACAAATACATAACCATCAGGAATGCCAAAAGAGGCAAAAGTTGGCGAAGCTGGTCAGTAAACAAAAGGCAATCATTTACTGCATTGTCCCATCATAATAGTTGTCCATGGACGAGACCATTTACTTCACTCTCTGATTATTACAACAGAGAGAGTTGTAAAACTGCTCAAAGACGATGACAGGCAGAGAGAACTTAGTTGGCTGAGCTAGACAGAACATCCACTAATTTTCTTTTTATAATTTCAAAGCCTTCCAAAATTTCCCCTCTCAGTCTCTCACCATATATAAATACTTAAAACTATGAAACAGCATGGTCAGTATGCCAAGAGACAGAATTCAGAATCCTTGGTGAGCTGTTTAGTTGGGAAGAAGTCCAAGTTCATTTTATGCCCGCACAGAAACTTAGAGATGGTGAAATCTCATCGTGTTGGGCCAACACAGTCAGCACGACAGCTCTTTCCCAGGATGACTCCTCGTCATACAGCAGTCTCACCGGGGAGACCGATTCGGAACAACAGTTCCTTAACCCAGGTGGGAGTAAAGCCCGTATTTCAACTCAGGCCTTCCAATTCCACGTCCCACACCCTTTCCACACCATCACTGGTCTAGTTAGCCCACGAAAGAATGTCCCTAACGCCCCTTGAAGTTTATGAAGAAAAGGTCTACAAGAAAATGTTCATTGTTCTTCAGATAAAATGGAAAGTGAGGAAAGACAGGAGAAGAAACAATCTGCTCCGCAAACACACGAAGAGCGTACAGCAGGAAAGGAGCGGACAGGTTGATCAAATGACCCCAGGTGTGCAACGCTGCCCAGAGAATCTACCCTGAAGAAAGGAGAAGAACACAGGTGAAGAGTTGAAAAGATGTAGAAGAAGGACTCGAAAGCATAATGATGAACAAGAAGGTCTTGTCCTCACACACTGCGTGCAGGGAAAGAATCACTGGATGGGCACACAGGGAGAATGGGAATCAAGCACTAAAACGAACATTTTGTCTAATTTTTTTCTCAAAGTTCTCAGGAGGATCACAGTAGCAATACCGTAAGTAGCTGAGGCGGTTTTTCAATAGCTCTACTGTGGAAAAAAAAGACAAAGTACATCTCAAAATTACAAGCTTTGAAACTTTTAAATATTTTAATTTAAATGTTTCTGAATTCAGTTCATTCTAAGTAAGTCTGAAGCTCTAAAGGGAGCAGCAGGTTTTGATCTTTCTTGAGAAATGGACATGCTTATACTGACTGTTTAAATACGAAATTAAGAATTAAACCAAGCAAACCAAACAAACACGGCACAAGAATGGAACCCATTCCGGGCGATGACAACAGTACAAAGCAGAAGGGTAAAAATGGAAGAATATTCACTTGGTGAGTACCTACTGATGGAAATACTGCTGGTAAGTCTTCTTAAGAGTAGCTCTCTTTCTGGAAGCACTAAGAAGAAAAAATACAGCCTGGTCCTCGGCACACAGTCTTCAATTGCACTAAGGATGGCCCTGCTACTAAGTACCTAGCAGACCTCTTAGAGTTGTAAACCTTCAGCTCATTTGAATATTTTAAAGAATGTTTAATAAACAACAATTTATTCATTTATAATGAACAGATAATGAGTGAAAATATTGGACAGGCATCTTCGGACCAGACTGTTCCCTCCATGCACCAGAAACCAAATTACAATCAGAGTTATCATTTTTTCGGGCATCACGGCAGGTGCAGAAAGCTGCGTACATAAAATGTCACATAATACCGGGACATTCGTTCGTTTATTCGGCAGCTGCTGGCCTTGTGCAGCTTGGTCTCTGGCTTGAAGCTCACAAAGGGGTCTACTTGTTCCTGGCTCTGTGCAGGAAGGTCCCAGGTCTGCTTTGCTCAGCCAAGATAACGCCCAAGAGAGCTAGCTCGCTTGTGCTCTCTCTCTCTCTCAAAAATAAATAAACATAAAAAAAAAGATGAAAAAATTCTGAAGACACAGGAGAGGCTAAGGAAGTGATTTTAAATGGATATGCTTAGGGAGATATCCTCAACTACCTCCTTATGAATGGGCCACCTCAGTCACTTAGAGTGGCTTCCTTTCTCTGGAAGCTGCCAGATACCTCAGGACAAAGTAAAGAGAAAGCCAGATGTGCATGCTGCATATTATTGTTGTTTGTATCAGGGAAGCACTCTGGTTTTAAGACAAATGGAAACTCCATCACAGTTTGCTTTTATTTTTTTTTAAAATAGTTTACTGTCAAATTGGTTTCCATATAACACCCAGTGCTCATCCCCACAAGTGCCCTCCTCCATGCCCGTCACCCCCCTTCCCCTCTCCCCTACCCCCATCAGCCCTCAGTCTGTTCTCAGCATTCAAGAGTCTCTCATGGTTTGCCTCCCTCCCTCTAACCAACTATTTTTCACCTTCTCCTCCCCCATGGTCCTCAGTTAAGTTCCTCCTAATCCACCTATACGTGCAAACATATGGTATCTGTCCTTCTCTGCCTGACTTATTTCTCTCAGCATATCACCCTCAAGGTCCATCCCTATTGCTACACGTGCCAGATTTCATTCTTTCTCATTGCCATGTAGTATTCCATTGTATAGATAAACCACATCTTCTTGATCCACTCGTCAGTTGCTGGACACTTAGGCTCTTTCCATGGTTTGGCTATTGTGGAGAGTGCTGCTGTGAATACTGGGGTACATGTGCCCCTATGCATCAGCACTCCTGTATCCCTTGGGTAAATTCCTAGCAGTGCTATTGCTGGGTCATAGGGGAGTTCTACTGTTAGTTTTTTGAGGAACCTCCACACTGTTTTCCAGAGGGGCTGCACCAGTTTACATTCCCACCAACAGTGCAGGAGGGTGCCCTTTTCTCCACATCCTCGCCAGCATCCAGAATCTTCTGATTTGTTCATTTTAGTCACTCTGACTGGCGTGAGGTGGTATCTCAGCATGGTTTTGATTTGTATTTCCCTGATGAGGAGAGACACTAGCATTGTTTCATGCGTCTGTTGGTCATCTAGATGTCCTCTTGGGAGAAGTGTCTGTTTATGTTCTCTGCCCATTTCATCACTGGATTACTTGTTTTTCGAGTGTGGAGTTTGATGAGTTCCTTATAGATTTTGGATACTAGCTCTTTATCTGATATGTCATTTGCAACTATCTTTTCCCATTCGGTCAGTTGCCTATTAGTTTTATGGATTGTTTTCATTGCCGTGCAGAAGCTTTCTATCTTGAAGAGGTCCCAGTAGTTCATTTTTGCCCTTGGTTCCCTTGCCTTTGGGGATGTGTCAAGTAAGAAATTGCTCTGGTTGAGGTTAAGGAGGTTGTTTCCTGCTTTCTACTCCAGGGTTTTGTTTTGTTTTGTTTTTTAAATATTTTTATTTATTTCTAGGAGAGAGAGAGAGAGAGAGACAGCATGAGCAGGGGAGGGTCAGAGAGAGGGGGAGACACAGACTCTGAAACAGGCTCCAGCCTCTGAGCTGGCAGTCAGCACAGAGCCCGACTCGGGGCTCGAACCCATGAACCGTGATATCATGACCTAAGTGAAAGTCAGATGCTTAACCAACTAAGCAACCCAGGCGCCCCTCTACACTAGGGTTTTGATGGTTTCCTGTCTCACATTCAGGTCCTTTATCCATTTTGAGTTTATTTTTGTGTATGGTATGAGAAAGTGATCTAGTTTCATTCTTCTGCATGTGGCTGTCCAGTTCTCCCAGAACCATCTGTTAAAGAGGCTGTGTTTTTTCCATTGGATACTCTTTTCTGCTTTGTCAAAGATTAGTTGGCCATACATTTGTGGGTCCAATTGTGAGTTCTCTATTCTATTCCATCAGTCTATGTGTCTGTTTTTGTGCCAATACCATACTGTCTTGAGGATTACAGCTTTGTAGTAGAGGCTAAAGTCTGGGATGGTGATGCCTCCCATTTTAGTTTTCTTCTTCAATATTACTTTGACTATTCGGGGTCTTTTGTGGTTCCATACAAATTTTAGGAATAGTTTGTTCTAGTTTTGAGAAGAATGCTGGTGCAATTTTCTTTGAGATTGCATTTAATGTGTAGATTGCTTTGGGTAGTAATGACATTTTAACAATATTTATTCTTCCGATCCATGAGCATGGAATGTTTTTCCATTTCTTCGTGTCTTCTTCAATTTACTTCATTAGTTTTCTATAGTTTTGATTATACAAATCTCTAATATCTTTGGTTAGGTTTATTCCTAGGTATTTCATGGTTTTTTGTGCAATTTTGATTGGGATCAGTTTCTTGATTTCTCTGTTGCTTTATTATTGGTGTATAAGAATGCAACCGAATTCTGTACATTGATTTCATACCCTGCAACTCTGCTGAATTCATGGATCAGTTCTAATAGGCTTCTGGTAGTCTGTTGGGTTTTCTATGTAGAGTATCATGTCATCTCTGAAAAGTGAAAGTTTGACTTCTTCTTTACCAATTCTGATGCCTTTTATTTCCTCTTGTTGTCTGATGGCTGATGCTAGGACTTCCAGCGCTATGTTAAACAACAGTGGTGAGAGTGGACATCCCTGTCATGCTCCTGATTTCAGGGGGAAAGCTTTCAGTTTTTCCCCACTGAGGATGATGTTAGCTGAGGGCTTCTCATAGATGCCTTTTATGATGTTTAAGTAAGTTCCTTCTGTCCCGACTTTATCGAGGGTCTTTATTAAGAAGGGATGCTGTATTTTCTCAAATACTTTTTCTGCATCTATCGACAGGATCATATGGTTTTTATCTTTTCTTTTGGAAATGTGATACATTACATTGATTGATTTGCGAATATTGAACCAGTCATGTAACCCAGGAATGAATCCCACTTGATCATGGTGGATAATTCTTTTTAGGTGCTGTTGGATTCTATTTCCAAGTATCTGGTTGAGGATTTTTGCATCTGTATTCATCAAGGATATTGGCCTGTAGTTCTCTTCTTTGGCTGGGTCTCTGTCTGGCTTGGGAATCAAAGTGATGCTGGCTTCGTAGAATGTGTCTGGAAGTTTTCCTTTGATTTCCATTTTTTGGAATAGCTTGAGAAGAATGGGTATTAATTCTGCTTTATTTTTTTATTTTATTAATATTTTATTTATTTCTGAAAGAGAGAGGGAGAGACAGTGTGAACAGGGGAGGGTCAAAGAGAGAGGGAGACACAGAATCTGAAGCAGGCTCCAGGCTCTAAGCTGGCTGTCAGCACAAAGCCCGACGCGGGGCTCAAACCCACGAACCGTGAGATCATGACCTGAGCCGAAGTTGGACGCTTAACTGACTGAGCCACACAGGCGCCCTTAATTCTGTTTTAAATTTCTGGTAAAATTCCCCAGGGAAGCCATCTGGCCCAGGGCTCTTATTCGTTAGGAGATTTTTGATAACTGATTCAATTTCTTCACTACTTCTGGGTCTGTTCAGATTTTCTATCTCTTCCTGTGTGAATTCGGGTAGTGAGTGTGTGTTTAGGAATTTGTCCATTTCTTCTAAGTTGTCCACTTTGTTGGCATATAATTTTTCATAGTATTCCCTGATAATTGATTGTATTTCTGAAGGGTTGGTTGTAATAAGTCTGTTTTCATTCCTGATTTTGTCTATTTCAGTGCTCTCTTTTCTTTTTGAGAAGACTGACTAGAGGTTTGTTACTTTTTTTTTTTTTTTTAGAAATCCAACTCTTAGTTTCATTGATCTGTTCAACTGTTTTTTTGGATTCTATATTGTTTATTTCTGCCTTGATTTTTATTATTTCTTTTCTCCTACTGGGTCTGGGGTACTCTTGTTGCTCTCATTCTAGTTCCTTTAGGTGCACTGTTAGATTTTTATACTTGCACTTTTTCTAATTTCTTGAAATAGGTCTGGAGTGCAATGTACTTTCCTCTTAGGACTGCCTTTGCCACATCCCATAGAGTTTGAATTGTTGTATTTTCATTTTCATTTGTTTCCATATATTTTTTAATTTCTTCTCTGCTTGCCTGACTGGCCCATTCGTTCTTTAGCAGGGTATTCTTCAACCTCCATATTTTTGGAGGTTTTCCAGACTTCTTCCTGTGGTTGATTTCAATTTTCATAGCACTGTGATCTGAAAGTGTACATGGGATGATCTTAATTCTTTGATATTTATTGAGGGTTGCTTTATGTCCCAGTATGTGATCTATCTTGGAGAATGTGCCATGCGCACTTGAGAAAAAAGTGAATTCCATGGCCTCAGGATGTAGAGTTCTAAATATATCTGTCAGACCCATCTGGTCCAATGTGTCATTCAAGTCCATTGTTTCTTTAGTGATTTTCTGCCTAGTTGATCTATCCCTTCCTGTAAGTGGAGTATTAAAGTCCCCTGTTATTAGCATATTCCTGTCCATAAGATTGTTTGTGATTGTTTTATGTACTTGGGTGCTCCCATATTCGGTGCATAGGTATTTATAATTGTTAGCTCTTCCTGATGGATAGACCTTGTAATTATTATATAATGCCCTTCCTCATCCCTTGTTACTGTCTTTATTTTAAAGTCCAGTTTGTCTGATAGAAGTATAACTACTCCAGCTTTTACTTGACTTCCAGTAGCATGACACATATTTCCCCATCCCCTTACGTTCGATCTGAAGGTGTCCTCAGGTCTGAAAGGAGTTTCTTGTAAACAGCAAATAGATGGATTTTGGTTTTTTATCCATTCTGCTATCCTATGTCTTTTGATTGCAACATTTAGTCCATTTACATTCAGTGTTATTATTGAAAAATATGGGTTTTTTGTAGGATTCATGCTTGTGGTGGTATCTCTGGTAACTTGCGTTCCTTGCAACATTTCCCTCAGGGTTCCCACTCAAGATTTCTTGTAGGGCTGGCTTAGTGGTGACAAATTCTTTCAATTTGTGTTTATTTGCAAAGACTTTTATCTATCCTTCTATGCTGAATGACAGGCTTGCTGGATAGAGGATTCTTGGCTGCGTATTTTTTCTGTTCATCACACTGAAGATCTGCCATTCCTTTCTGACCTGCTAAGTTTCAGTAGATGGGTCTATAACCACTCTGATAGGTTTCCCTTTGTATGTTAGGGCCCTTTTCTCCCTAGCTGTTTTCAGAATTCTCTCTTTGTCCTTATATTTTGCCAGTTTCATTATGATATGTCATGCAGAAGATTGATTCAAGTTACATCTAAGGGGAGGTCTCTGTGCCTCTTGGATTTCCAAGTCTGTTTCCTTCCCCAGATTGGGGGAAGTTCTCTGCTATAGTTTGTTCAAGGAATCCTTCAGCGCCTTTCCTTCTCTCTTCCTCTTCTGGAATACCTATGATACGGATACTGGTCCGTTTGATTGTATCACTCAGCTCTCGAACTCTCCTTTCTTGTTCCTGGATCAGTTTATCTCTCTTTTTCTAGATTTCCTCTTTTTCTATAATTGTGTCTTCTAATTCACTTATTCTTTTCTCTGCCTCTTCAATCCGTGCATTGGACGCCTCCATTTTATTCTACATCTCATTTATAGCATTTTTAAATTCATCACAACTATTTTTAAGCTCCATAGTCTTTGTAGCAATAGCTTCTCTGATGTCTTCCATGTCCTTTTCAAGCCCAGTGATTAATTTTATGACTATTGTTCTAAATTCTTGCTCAGTTATGTTGCTTGTATCTGTTTTGAGCAGTTCTTTAGCTGTCATTTCTTCCTGGAATTTCTTTAGAGGAGAGTTCTTCTGTTTTGTCATTCTGGCTAGCTTTCTGTCTCTTGTTAGTTTTAAAAGCTTGTTATGCACTCTGTATCTGCAAGTACTGCTGTATAAAAGAAGGCTCTCTGACTGTCCAGGGCCTGTCCGTTCAGGAAGTGTTCTTTGAATGGTGTCTCTTGGTCTCTCTTGTTGAGACTTTGGTTATTTTATTTCCCTACTTGTAGTGGTATTTGGGACTCTCCACCATGTGTACTTTGGCTTGTTTCTTGAGGTAGCCCTGTCTGCTGCCGAGGGCGTGCCCTCCGGCTGGCCGGCCGGAGCCTGGGGTGGATCCGAGAGTTGGTAACAACCAGGCAATCCGGGCGGTGAGGGACCTGAGGCGACTGAGTCTGAGATGACCGAGGCGGTGGCTTCCATAGGCTGCTTTAAAGACCAAATGACTAGAATAAAAATTCGCACATCCAGCAAAGCAACATACTGTTAGTGGCATGTGCTTAGGGAAGGCACATACTGCTGAAAACAGTGTAATTCCTTTCTTCATAATAATTTATTTTTATTTTTATTTTTTTAATGTTTGTTTATTTTTGAGAGAGAGATACAGAGCAGGAGCATGGGAGGGGCAGAGAGGGAGGGAGACACAAAATCTGAAGCAGGTTTCAGGCTGTGAGTTAACAGCACAGTGCCCAACGTGGGGCTCGAACCCATGAACCATGAGATCATGACCTGAACCGAAGTCGGATGCTCAACCTACTGAGCCACCCCTGTGCCCCAATACTTTTTTTTTTTTTTTAAAGAAAAGAAAAGGTAGCAAGGGGAAATAGAAACAAGTTTAAAGTCAGGATCTTGTTTTGATGTGGAGCCTACTTTATTTCAAGAAATCTAGGTTATTAAATGCAACCTCCAACTGAGTAATGGCCTCACAGGGAGGTAATATAGACTAGTTCTCAAATGCATAAGCTTTAGAATCTGAAAGCCCTGAATTCAAGTCCCAGCTGCATTATATACTAAGTGTGAGACCTTGGCCAAGATCTACAACCTCTCTGAATCTATTTCCTCAAAATAATACCTTATAAGGCTGAAGAGAAGATTATGTCACACAGAGCCTAGTACATATTAAAAATTTAATATAAAATATAAAAAGAGTAGGGGCACCTGGGTGGCTTAGTCGGCTAAGCGTCTGACTTTCGCTTAGGTCATGATCTCATGGTTCGTGGGTTCGAGCCCCGCGTTGGGCTCTGTGCTGACTGCCAGGTCAGAGCCTAGAGCCTGTTTCAGTCTGTGACTCCCTCTCTCTCTGACCCTCCCCTGCTCACGTGGTCTCTCTCTCTCTCCTAGAAATAATAAATAAAAAATTTTTTGAAAAAAAATATATAAAAAGAGTAGGAAGAGGAGGGGAGTAGCTATGCTCAGAGTTAGTTTCCAGTGTGAAAACATATTGATTAATATTAATGCTGTCAACAAAATGAAGGAAAAAAAAATAAGATTAAGTAAAATGTACCAAAGCTTTCCTTGTACTAGCAAAAAAAGGGGATAAAAGACAATAATAAAATAATAAACAGAAGATGGTAAAGGTCATGATTTTCAGCTTGTTCTCCAGCCATTACTTTCTTCTGACTACTTCTTTAAATTAAAGTATTTCAAGGTCAAAGCAGAATAGGAGGAGGAAAGCCAGGGGACACAGCAGGAAGGGGCTAGAAAACAAATCAGAAAAGCACAGCACCGCCTTCATCACAGTGTCTGCAAAGACCAGCACGTGGCATGCAAGCTCCTGGGCACCACTGGCATCTCCTGCCCTTGTACACTGTACGGAACATTCTGGGCTAGTTCAGAGGGCAGTGGTGGGGCGGGGAAGCACACCCTACAATTGGCTTCTGGAAGCCACTGCTCCCACACGGGGGTGGCCTGGTGCCCACAGAATCACAAACCATCAGCTCTCCATGAAGGCTGGGACGGATAATAGTATCCTTGGAATGAATGGGTTCAGGGCCCTCTGCCATGGGCTGCTCTTGTGATGTTCAGACCCCTTGCCCTGGACCACTTGTGGTCCATGCCATGTTCTGGACTCATAAATCATGGTTCTGCCTGGAGCTACTACCACAAGGCAGAGTGGAAAGCTGCCAGAGCACCAAGCTGGTGGGTGAAACCAACATCTTCCCTCCCGATTGGCCGTGGGCGACCTTCACCAGTCATCTAAGGCTTTGTTTCTATAGGATGCTGCATTTGTAGCCCATCTGAGTATAAAAGTCATTATATCTTTAAAAGGAAAGAAAATCTCAAAGATACGTTTACTAAATGTGAAAACTGCAGGAGGGGACCTAAAAAAGGGGGGGATGGGAATTACCAAACATGTGAAATGAATAGAGGCATTTTGGGGAAACTGAGGTCGTACCCCATGCAGGAGGGACCCTGAAAGGTCTTTGTGGGTTCTGGTCTCTGTTCAACCACCAATTCATTATGTGCCACCAGAAAAGCTGTGAGTTTCTCCATGCCTAGTGGCCCTCATGTCTATCTGCCCGTGACCAGTTCTGGTCAGAGGCCATATATGACAACACACCCCATCCTCAAGTGTGGCCCCTATGCCGGCAGCATCAGCAACCTCGGAACTTCTTCAGTGCAAAGTCTTGAACCCCTCGCCAAACCTACCAAAGCAGAAACTCTAATAATTTGAATTTCAGACACACCCTAGTGTCTGAGAACCATTGCAAAAAGATACGAAAACAACCAGAAAACCTTCAAACACTAAATCTGAAGCTGTCGTTATAGAAAAATATAAGGATGTTACATTTGTTTGAAGATTTTAAGGACTTTTGTTTACACATAACTGGATACAGATAAAGGTGCGTGTGTGCACATCTGTGTGTTACATCCAGTTCACATTCCATCAATTTCTTTAGTATATGGTACTATAAAATAAAATGAAATGTAAATTATGGCATCTATCAATATTAAAATGTATTATTATTTAGTCATAACTTTAAAAGGACTAGGGGAAAACAAGTCAAATTAATCATCATTATTCTTTAGGGGCGCCTGGGTGGCTCAGTCAGTTGAGCGTCCGACTTTGGCTCAGGTCATGATCTCACGGTTCGTGGGTTCGAGCCCCCACGTCGGGCTCTGTGCTGACAGCTCAGAGCCTGGAGCCTGCTTCGGATTCTGTGTCTCCCTCTCTCTCTCTCTGACCTTCCCCTGCTCACACTGTCTCTCTTTCTCTCTCAGATATAAATTTTAAAAAAAACATTAAAAAATAATCATTATTCTTTGAAAGAGTAAATATTAGACAAAATTTATTTAAATCCAGTTGTTCGTAAATAGAAGAATAAATTTCAGACTTTCCTCTCTCTTGGGGAAAGGAGAGAAATAAACCTTACAGGGATCTTTACATTTTCTTTGCAAGAGTAATGCATTCCTTGCTTTTAAAAAAGTAAAATGTGGGGGCGCTGGGTCAGTTAGGTGACTGACTCCTGATTTGGGATCAGGTCATGATCTCAAGGTTTGTGAGACTGAAACCCCACGTCAGGTTCTGTGCTAACTGCATGAAGCCTGCTTCAAATTCTCTCTCTCCCCCTCTGCCTACCCTCTGCTTGTGCATGCAGGTGCTTTCTCTCCCTCTCTCTCTCAAAAAAAAGGGTAAAATGTGGGGCACCTAGCTGGCCCAGTTGGTGGAGCATGTTGCTCTTGATCTCGCGGTTATGAGTTCAAGCCCCACATTGACTTCAGAGATTACTTTAAAAAATCAACAAACTGAGCGTTGCTGGAGGAAATGTGGGTAGAAGGATGGGCTACAAGGGTGATGGGCATGGAGGAGGGCACTTTTTGGGATGAGCTCCTGCTGTCACATGGAAGAGGTGAAATCACTGCGTTCTCCTCCTGAAGCCTAGACTGCTCTGTATGTTAACTAGCATGAATTTAAAAAGAAGAAATGCTCCTCCCCCCCAAAAAAAAATCTTAACAAAAAAGGAAAATGCAAAATCAAAATAAAAAGAAATAGTTGCAAAGGATGCGTTTCAATAGACAATGCAGGGCTTTAATGAAATAATTATAGGAAGTCTTTGAGTTCTATTAAGTATTAAGAAATATACTAAGAAAACTGGAAGGTGGTGTTCAGATTATTTTTTCATTCTACATTCTAGGTAAACCCAATAAAACACATGAAACAAAAGCATCCCCAATAGAAATATTCTCAGCTTATATCTAAGTTCCTACCTCATTTATTACCTCTAAGGGAACTCACACTGAGGCCCCTGACTCACTGCAGATAATGTGAGAGTCACTTTGCTAACGTTATTTATATACGTATCTGATGGGAAAGTTATATACGTGTCTGACAGAAAAGTGAGGAGGAAGAAATATGAAGAACAAATTAACATTTAAAACACAGTTAAGATCATACATGAACAGGAATAACTAATAAAACATTTTGTCTAAGAGTTAAAGTGCCAACTTTTTAGAGCTTAAAACTGGACCATACTGAATTTCATACCGTCAGAACATGTGCCCTCAGGTAAGAATCTACGCTCTGGGATATATGGCCCAGGGAGCCTGACAAGGGAGAGCAGCCCCAGCATGGAGAAGCCTTGTGGTTTGACCTGCTGTATAGACAGCAAAGCCCCGCCCACCACTATCACTTCTGTGCTTCTGGAATTTTTCTCCAGGCCTCTTTCCCACAGGATAAACCAGCCAAGTCAATTACTGATGAGGGTCAGCAGGGAGGACCTACACTTTCATTAGACACACCCCAGGTCACCTTCCCCAACCTTAGGAGCTCCAGAAGGATCTGCCCAGCAGCCCAGCACAGCCAGCTCTCCCCTGCTGCAAACAGTGGTCATGGAAGCAGGTACCGTCCTTTCTTTTCCTTCATCCTTCATTCCAGGCCCTCTTTTCTCTCCTTCCTACCTCTGTGTCCCTTTCAAACTTTCCCTGTTATTTAAGGAGGGGGATATTTACCAAAACGGCAGAGCAGCACCGCAGGCTAACCCATGCTCACCCAATCTCATGCCGGGGAACAGACATGGACACACTCTGCCCCATGCACTGCTCTAGACCCACAGTATAAGGGCTCTTGATCCCATCTGAGGATCGAAGATGCAGTGCTGCAGTGAAAACGTTAAGACCAAAGATTTATTCTCCTCTGGTTCATTGTTTCAAGGAAGTGTTCTGTGGGTCTACATTTCCTAAAGGAAAAATAAACTTTTTTCAGCATCAATTAAACCACAGTTTTGTGGACATTATCTCACAAATAGATGTGGCGTGACGTACAACAGCGATCTAGAGCAGTGCTGCATAAATTTAAAATTAAATTAAATCGGGTCGCCTGGGTGGCTCAGCCAGTCGAGCATCTGACTCTTGATTTTGGCTCAGGTCATGATCCCAGGGCTGTGGGATCGAGCCCCACGTCAGGTTCCACGCTGAGCATGGAGCCTGCTTGAGATTCTCTCTCTTCCTCTGTCCCTCTCCCCCACTCACATCCTCTGTCTCTCTCGCTCTCTCTAACAAAAAAACTAAAATGAAATAAAGTTAAAATTCAGTTCCTCAGTCACACTCACCACGTTTGAAGTCCTCAACAGGTGCGTGCGGCTACGTCTCGCATCCTGCACATCACTCAGAGGGAACCCCTCCAGCAGCTCAAAGCTCTGCTGGGCAGCACACATGCTTTCTGCTTCCTGGAGATTTTGCACAGGAATGTTGTAGGCTCACGCTTGCTCCCTCTGGCCCCGGGAAGACGAACTCTCCCCAGGCTGTAACCAGAACCCTGCAGCCCCCTACACGAGCTCGCCCGCTGCTGCCTAGTTTTGCGCCCCGCAATTCTCCACACCATCCGTGCCGGCAGAGTGTGCGAGGCTTTCACCTCTGACCCATCCCAACCTCTCCCGAATGCCTGGCAAAAGTCTGGATCAGAAAAGACGGGGAATTACTGCACGTATGAAAGAATACTGTAGTTTCCTGGAGATTCTTCGGCCCATGTGAAGTGAGGCAGTGACAGAAGTAAAGTCTGTGCTACTGAGGCTTTGCTTCGGCCCAGGAGACACAGGGGACAGTCGGAATTGTGAGGTACATGAGGGTAAACAACTGAATGGTTTTAAAAACGAAAAAAAAATTTTTTTTTAAATAGTGTAACGTCATCGTCAAACCAACAAAACTAGCTCCACTGGGGACAGAGCTCCGCTCTGGCCGGGTTTCGTCTCCAGCCCGACAGTAGCACTGTCGTGCCAGCCCACACGGTGCAACGTGGCCCTGGGCCTCCGGGACCAGCCGTGAGTGCTCACAAGCCCCGGCACACCTGGACCCTATTCCAGTGACCGACAGGGTGATACGTCACGTCAGATGCACAGGCATGTGCACACCATACCCTCTGATCCCAAGTGGCCGGGAATTCCGACACTACATGACCTGTTGCTCAAACACACACAACTCAAGGGTCCTAACAGTTCACCTTTCTTCTAAATTGTACCTTGTGTGGTTCAGACTTTTCCCTATTCTGACAAAGTACACCCCTCAATAAGTTACTACTCTGCAGGTCACTAGGATACAGCACCACCTCTCTCAACAGCAGGACGGAAAGCTCTATGAAAGCGCTAATTAGGCTGACTTTAAACAAAGGATTCAGAGCCCTGTTGACCTCAGCTGCTGGGTGGTTGGCTGGTGATAACAGGCCACATTTTCACCTTGAAAGAATGAAGGTTTTTTTAGAGTAATATGTCACCTAACTGAGGAGAAACTGTCTTAAAATGTAGCAAAGAGAGACAGAGACGAGAGAGAGAGAGAGAGAGAGAGAGAGAGAGAGAGAGAGAGAGAGAGAGAGAGAGAGAGGATCCCAAGCAAGCTACATATTCAGCGCAGAGCCCGGCAAGGGGCTTGAACACACAAACTGTGAGATCATGACCTAGCCAAAATCAAGAGTCTGACACTCAACCGACTGAGCCACCCAGGTGTCCCAATTTTATTGCCACTTCTGTATTTTAAAACAGCTTCCATTTTAGAAATGCCACAAATACTTTAAAAGACATTTACTTCCTACCATTTATAAGCCAAAAGCTCACAGCGCTTTAGCAGTTCTGTGCGCCTGGATGGGGTGCAGTTTGTCCAGAAGGCACGTGACACAGTCTCTTGGTTATTCTGACCATCCTGCTCTCATCACTCGATGCCTGTGCAGCATGAACTATTCAATATTCTGAAAACCACTCCTGGGTACAGATAAGGAAGTTTGCCTTTTTTTTTTTCCCATTGTGTAACTAAGATAATAAAGCTTCTAAGTGTGAACCTCAACTGTTGACCTGTTTGCCTTCCTAACTCTAATCTGAATTAGATGAATGAAAAATCCACTGTAAAAGAAAAACACAAACGGCACTCTTCATGGTCACCACCCAGGGTATCATTGGTTTGTGTGAAAATAACTAAAAATTATCTTTAAAAATTATAAAGGCAAATCTATGGACACAATTATGCAATTCTAAGACAAGTTCTTACAAAGTATATGTTGTTAAATTTCATTGTTGATAACTTTTTTCTTTTTCTTTTTTTTTTAAGGCCTACTACCACATTCAGTGCCTCAGTGGGTGTGTCTGGTGTCTTGGAAGCTTGACTACCCTACATTCTCCCATAAATGGATCCTGAGAGCTTCTTTGGAGGGTCTCCCAAGGGGAGCACAGCTACTCATATAACCTTGACAAAAGAATGATCCACCTCTATTGGAGAAGGTTGTCCTCTTCAACAGAGCACACAGCTTTGGGAGGGACACACACGGAACAGTAAGGGAAGCAGGGGACACCACATAGCGCAGGCAGCCAAACCAGCCAAATCCACCTGCTGGCCAGCGGAGTGACAGATGGCACAGCCACATCTCCCTCACAGCCTACTATTGGCAATTCTTGACCATAACTACAATAAAACATTTTTTATCCAGGGAAAAACAAATTAAATACAGAAACTCAGGTGGCTTTGAGAATGAGAGTTATAACTTTTTAAAAAACGTTTATTTACTTTTGAGAGACAGACAGACAGACAGAGCATGAGTGGGGGAAGGGCGGAGGAGACACAGAATCCGAAGCAGCCTCCAGACTCCGAGCTGTCAGCACCAAGCCCGACACGGGGCTCAAACTCGTGATTATGACCTGAGCTGAAATCGGACGCTTCACTGACTGAGCCACCCAGGTGCCCCAGAGAATGAGAGTTAAAGCATTTATAGAATGTCTGTTAGCAAAGACTCCCAAAAGCAACAAGGACAGAGTTCAGCTCCTGCTTTCCAGCACCATTCTCTAATGAAAGAAGCCAGGTTCCCACAGGAATGGCGAATTCTAGGATCAGAGCAGGAAATACACAAGACAAGCCTGGAATATTCTGAAATGCCAGAAAGGAAGGACCTACTAAACGCAAACCAACAAATTCCACAAAGATGGGGATCTGTCACAGGCACACAGGAGCCAACTGAAAGAGCTTCAACAGCCAAAGCTGGAACACTGTGAGCAACAACATAAATAAAGCCATAGGAGATTACAACTTAAAATGTAGAATATCCATGAGTCCATAATGATATAATTCAATGACTAAATACAGGAGATCAATCTCCTGTGCATAAGAATTGCAAATAATTTACATAAATACTCCTCCTTCAAGAAGGTGGACCCTCACTCCCCACTCTTTAAGTGTGGGCTGCGTACAGCCACTTCTATTCAAAGGGGACCATGAGGAAGGAGGGAAGGAAGAGCTCTGCAGAGGAGAAACTACACAAACACACCTGAGCAGGCAACCAAGGTCCACATCAACAAGAAATCACATGACAAAGCACACCCTTGATATAATGTAATGAAAATGGCACTTTACCTCTGTGGTCTTCCTCTCCAAAACCCAAATCTCCACCCTAATCATGAGAAAACCTCAGACAAGTAAAATATTTCCTTTTTCCACTTAAGGAACATTCTATAAAACACCTGACCAGTACAATACTCCTCAAAACGGTCAAGATCATCAAAAACAAAGTCACAGAACACCCTAAAGCAATATGATGACTACGGGTAAGGTAACATACTGTGAGGGATAGGATATTAGGTGTAAAATGGACATTAGGGGAGGCACTTGGGGGGCCCAGTCGGTTAAGCATCCAACTCTCGGTTTGGGCTCAGGTCATGATCTCACGGTCCACAAGATCAAGCCCTACATCAGGCTCTATGCTGACAGTGCAGAGCCTGCTTAGGATTCTCCTCTCTCCCTCCCTCCCTCCCTCTCTCTCTCCCCTCTACCCTCAAATTAAATAAATAAACTTAAAAAAATAAAAAGAACATTAGATATAAACTAAGGATATCTGTATGGTGTACAGACTTCATTAACACCAATCTATCAATCTTGAATCACTGATTGTGACAAATGTACCACAATAAAGTTTTCATAATAGGGAAAAACTATGCCCTAGGTATATGAAGGAACTGTATTATCACATTTCTGCATCTAAACCTTTCAAAAATTAAAAATTTTATTTAGAAATGTATACAGGGGCACCTGAGTGGCTTAGTCGGTTAAGCATCCGACTTTCGCTTAGGTCATGATCTCGCGGTTCGTGGGTTCAAGCCCCACGTCGGGCTCTGTGCTGACTGCCAGCTCAGAGCCTGGAGCCTGTTTCAGTCTGTGACTCCCTCTCTCTCTGATCTTCCCCTGCTCACACTGTCTCTCTCTCTCTCCTAGAAATAAATAAAAAACGTAAAAAATAAATTAAAAAAAAAAAAAAGAAATGTATACAGGGGCTCTTGGGTGGCTTAGTCAATTATGCATCCGACTCTTTATTTTGGTTCAGGTCATGCCTCTGAAATCAAACCCCAAGTTGCACTCTGCACTGGGCATGAAGCTTGCCTAGGATTCTCTCTCTCTCTCTGCCCTAGCTCCACTCCATGAGCACGCATATGTACATTCTCACTTTCTCTCTCTCCACCCCCCACAAAAAAAAAATTTTATACAATCTTTCCAACACTAAATCATATTACATATTTTAGTTTGTTTTTAAACTATCTGGGGGTGCCTGGGTGACTCAGTTGGTTAAGCACCCGACTCTTGATTTTGGCTCAGGTCATGATCTCAAGTTTCAGAGGTTCAGCCCTGCATTGGGCTCTGCACTGACAACATGGAGCCAGTTTGGGATTCTCTCTCTCTCTCTCTCTCTCTGCCCCTCCCCTACGCTTTCTCTCAAAAAACAAACTTAAAAATTTTTTTGTTTGTTTGACATTATAATTACAGTAAAGAGTGTAGACTGATCAAACTGTCTGGATTAGGATCCAGCTTAACTGCCCACATCAATTTTTACTAGTGATATGCTTGCCCCGTCCGTGGTATACAGCGACCACGAGCCCATGGTTGCCCCATCCACAGTATATGGCGAGCATGGCCCACGCCTTCAGTTACATTCAGCACAGTCTGCTGTCCCAGCGAGAGAAAGACAAATAAGTCCAAATCAGGCATGGACTTTTATATCACACAGCAGCCCCACGGGAGTATTGACCTGGCCAACGTGTTGCACTGAGTAACAGTGGGAACAGGTCTTTGGCAACCTGGCCTCCATCACAGGCAGGGAGGCTCTCCTTCCCTAGAACAGATGTGACCAGTTGTGATTAATGGCTCTGAGCAAAGTGCAGGACTGATTTTAATTTCACATGATATGAACACTACCTGTTTATTTCTATTATTCAAAGGACACCAATGAAATCCTATTCTTTCCACAGGTAAAAAAATTATTCAAGGAGAACCTGGGTGGCTCAGTCGCTTAAGCGTCCAACTTCAGCTCAGGTCATGGTCTCAAGGTTCATGAGTTTGAGCCCTGCGTCAGCTCTGTGCTGACAACTCAGAGCCTGGAGCCTGCTTCTATTTCTGCGACTCCCTCTCTCTCTGTCCCTCCTCTGCTCGCGTGCCCCCTCTCTCTCTCTCTCGAAAATAAACAAACATTAAAAAAACTTTAAAAAATTATTCAAAAAAGGAACAAAATGGATTTGATGAAAATATCAAAAGATACTTTTAATAAAAAATGGCCAGGCTTTATAGTGTTACTTGTTGGAAAAAAATTTAAAAAGAGAGAGTTTACATGTTGTAAGATTTACAACTTCCCTACCAACGAATGCTTCACAAATGAATATTCATGCAGCAATTGCAATGACTTTTCCCAACTAAGACCGTCATTAAAGGCTTGTCATCTTGGTCCAACAATCCCTCGGCGCTTCTAAATCATTAGGTCCAAGTCTACAGCTTTGAATGCTGTAATGGCAACATAACAGAGAGAAACGAATGACCAGCATGAATAATCAAAGGTCACAATTTTCAACAAAAGCTCAGAAGTTTCTAGTTTCATCTACTTCTTGATAAAAAACTCTATGACACTTTCTTGACCAGACTGAAGAACTAAAAAGACAAATTAACAGAAACAAATAAAAACACTGAGAGCAGTGGCGATTCTTTAAAAAGACTATGATTAACTAGTGGGCATTACAGAGTTTGGTTTTTTAACATACAACATCTCAATTAACTTTTTTCAGAGATAGATGAACCGTCACGCGGCCTAATACCACACTTAATTTGGGATGTGGCCCGAAGCTGTGCTGTGTGTGAGCGGCTGTGCTGAGCACGCACCCCCTGCCCAAGCCCCAGATCGGAGCTCTGTGAGCCCTGCAAGGAGGGAGCGGGAGACCCCACCTCTCTCTGCTCTGAATACACCCCCACAGTGAGGGCTGGATGCATTAATAGGAACGTAATCAGTAAACGGATGAATAGATCTGCGTGTGAAATTATTACCACTCAGTCTGGGGACCATGGATGTGAGCAATGGAATCAATCCAGTTAATTTAAGTTTAAAAAAAAGAAAGAGGGGCGCCTGGGTGGCTTAGTCGGTTAAGCGTCCGACTTTCGCTTAGGTCATGATCTCGCAGTTCGTGGTTCGAGCCCTGCGTCGGGCTCTGTGCTGACTGCCAGCTCAGAGCCTGGAGCCTGTTTCAGTCTGTGACTCCCTCTCTCTCTGACCCTCCTCTGCTCATGCTGTCTCTCTCTCTATCCTAGAAATAAAATAAAAAACATTAAAAAAAAAAAATTTAAAAAAAAGAAAGAAAGAAACAGCATTTACTGTTAGGGACCAGGGCAGCTGCAGGGCTCTGAATGGTAGAAAGTACCAGATTTGGAAGGACACATCTGACCGGCCAGCCTGGGTTGCATGTTCGCCAGGCGATATCGAACGACATCTATGCTCACTTCTATCCGAGACGGAGGACCCTCCAAGGCAAATGTGGGGTGCGATTCCTGGAAGAGAGCAGCAGGGAGGCCGGGCGGGCACGAACCCACATGTGGTCCCAACAGAGAAGGAGCAGGGGGTGGGAATAACAAACCAGTCCCAGGGACAGTAACGGGCACTTGGCTTTTCATTTATCTGACCCAATTTCCACACAGTCCTAGGAGGGTCACTCTACAGCCCTGCTTCACTAGAGTCAGCACTGAAGTTCATGGAGTTGCAGTAACTCAAAGTCACAGGGAATGAAACCCAGGCCTTCTGCTCTCTTCTCTCTCTACAGAAACTGAAGTTTCTTACCAAAGTGTCAAGAAGTGAAACGTTAAATCCACGCACAGTCTCAGAAATGCCAACTTTTCCTTGTAATCAACGGTGCCTGAAGATAAGGACTTCCTGCCTTCATATTATCTAAGTTTTTTCACATAATATATATGGAATCCCTTTCATGCAATAAAAATGTTACTCGCTTAGGGGAGCCTGGGTGGCCCAATTGGTTAAGCGTCCGACTCTTGATGTGGCTCAGGTCACACGCTCCCAGAGTCATGATATCGGGCCCCGTGTCGGGCTCTGCACTGAGCATGGGGCCTGTTTGGATTCTCTCTCTGCCCCTCTCCCACACTCGTGCTCGCTCGCTCTCTCAAAAATAAAATAAATTAAAAACATTTTTTTAAAAAATCTTATTCACTTATACATAAACCTGCAGTTTCCAGGGTCAATGACAAAATATGCAGATACCAAGGTAACAAATACAACTCTTAAAACAGGCGAATAAATTTGCTCATCTCTCTACAAGCCCAGTAGGCCCACTCACCACCTCTATCATGACACATATCTGGCACTGGTAACAAGGGACACCACGTGGGAACAAGGACACATTAAGCAAAAATCACTAATCCCTAATGGCGAACGGTCAGCCCTGCTAGCAGGGTCCAGAAGCAGGGGCATTTTTCCATGCAAGCCTAGCATTTTTCCACAGGTAGAAACTGTGGGTTCGTTTCTAGACCAGCTGAAGCACACACATGCAATTCACTGTATTATTTGGGTCACTAGTAACCTAAGCAGATGGTATATGCATTTTATGTGAAATGTTTAATTAGGCCATCAGGACTGTGGCGGTACCAGCTGTTAGGACTGCTGACCTTGGTAAAGGAGGAGATATCAGCAAAATGAGAATGACAATGTTCAGGCGAGTCCCAGAAATGGAGCCTGTTTATGAAAATATCAGCTACCCTCCCTTTTGCACACTGTAAGGCAAGAAATGTCGGCCCAAGCACAGTGATCTGGCTCTCATCACTCACCTTCAGGCCCTCTGGAGTTATTAAAACCTAGTTTTAAATGATTTACACGAATATATACATAGGAAAAACTCTGGAAAGACGTACTTCAAAATAATAATGGTTCTTATTTATAGATGATGAATTTATGGGTGATTTTTATTTTCTTTTTCTATGTATTTTTATGATTTGAAGTATTTAATTTAAAAAACCAATGACTTATGCCAAAAGAAGTCTTTTTATATAGTACCTGCGTCCCTGAAACACTGCCTTATGAATCCATGCTTTGTTACAAAAAAAATAATAATAATAAAACAAAAAAACCTCTATTCTTTCTCCTTTACATTTAAGCAATTTTTCATTTTTCATAGCTGACTTCCCTAACTGGCCTATGGAGCCTTCTAGCATTTTACTGCTGGGTTCTTCCTCCAGCCCAGTCAGGGGGCCCCAGGTGGGGCCCCCAACCTGTCCCCAAGTGCTCCACCAGAACCACGTCAACTCCCCCTCTTTCCTCAGACGCTCCTCCACAGGCACCCCCTCCTCAGTTCCTCTAACCCCTCATGTCTCTTCAATCAAACCAACCAGACCTGAACCCTTGCATGCACAGTCTCAGAAGTACAAATCTTCCTTGAAAACAACAGTTCTTAAACGAGGACTTATAGCCCTCACCTAACAAAAGAGTCCAAATCCTCTTCCACTCTATGTAAGATAAATATACAGAATTGCTTACATACAAATGTAAAGTTTCTGTGGCTATTGACACAATATGGCGACAAATCTGATCCAATCTCTCCTCAACCTCTTCACAAAGAAAAAAAAAGGCTAGAAAATTATTAACACCCTCAATTTCCTGCCCTTTCCTAGAGTGAACCCCGTGGGGCTGGTTCCCTCTTACTGATCATTCATTTAAATTAATTCAATAAATATTCACCGAACCTTGAGCCAGACAGAAATAAGATCCTGGGGACTTTTCCAGACAACCGAGTTCCCTGCCCTCACGGAGCTGAGGCTCTCAGCTGCCTCAATTACCCTGCCCTCGTCCTTGCCGTGAACCCCTGTATTAATCAGCCTGGGCGGCCATAACAAAGAGCCCCGGACTGGGCGGCTTTGACAACAGAACTATATTCTCTCTCCCTTCGGGGCCTGAAAGGCTAAGATCATGGTGTTGGGCAGGACTGGTCTCTCCTGCGGCCTCTCCTCTTGGCCTGGACACCAAGGCCTTGCCACTGTCCTCAGGTGGCCCTCCCTGTGAGTGCGCACATCATCCCTAGGCTCTGTCCTTCTTTCCTAAGGACACCAGTCACAGTGGATTAGCAATCCACCCTGAGGGCCTCCTTCTAACTCAATCACTTCTTTAAAGACCTTATCTCCAAACAGATTTACATTCTGAGGTAAATGGGGGCTGAGGCTAAAACACAAGAACTTTAGAAGAACACATGACACGCCCCCTCCTCCCCTGGGTCCAGTCCCTCATTCGGTCCTGGCTGTTCTCCCTCAGAAAACACCATTCCCACATCCTTTTCATATTGAAGACACTAACAAGCCTCCCCCGGCCTTATCTTCCCCTATTCCACCGGGCTGCTCTCTGTAACTGTAAAGTGTGACAACAGCCTGAACTTGGAGTCTCCAACTCAGGTCAGCAGAGCAGATCACCAGGGGGTCAGGCGGAGGACCAGGGAGGCCTGTCCCATCCAAAGGCGGAAGCCCTGGCCCACTGCCACTAACTTTACTCCTGTGTGAAAACAGGAAAAAGGACATCAACCACCTCCATTCTGAGCTCACCCCTTCCAGCTGATGCATATATTTCGTTTATCCCTTAACTGGGACAAAACACCCTGAAGCAGGCAAAGCATCCCCTGATGCAACTGTGAGTACCCCCTCAGGCAACAGGGACTGCCCTGAGCCAGCAAGACCCCACAGACCCCAGGGGACTGATCGCAAGGCCTGACCTTCACTGCCCACCCGCCCACCCATGGGGACCCACTGACCTTTGTCCCACATTTTCCTTAAATAAACATGGAAGGATTTTCAGCACTTCGGAGACAGTCTTTGAGACCCTAGTCCACGGTCTTCCTGGTGTTGGCCTCACTGAAATCAATTTCTTTTCTGCTTCACCTCCACGTATTTCCCTGTCTTTGGATTTTGTCAGCTGCTAGTGGCTGACCCTGGTCTGTCTGGGACCCTCAGAGCCAGGTACGCCAGCCCACTGTGCCCGGGCTACAGAGCCAGCGTACCCTGTTTTTCTGACTTTCAGGAGAACCTAGAAATAGACTTATGTGAAATTTCCCACGTTTTATATATTGGTGACAAAAATAAACAAACCCCTGGGGGGGGGCAAATGAAATAGGCCTGTGATCTCCCATTCTCTTAATTTTTTCCAATTCTTTGCCCCTATAATCTCTCACTTTCCTCATTTCCAACCTGTCCCTCATTTCCCCCATTTCTGAAATCAGTTTTCTTTGCACCAAGTCCTTTCCCTGCACTCCAGTGAAATAGCTACTGCTCCAGTCTCCACTGGCTCTTCATTTTTAAACATCATTTTATTTGGAGGGGAACTCTATCCGGCCAGAACTATCCACTGTACTGGCCTGAAGGACAGACGTCATTCCTGAGATGTCAGGTTGCTGTTCTGGGGGCGGGGGGGGGGGGGGGTCTCTGAGCTCACTCTGCACCGGCTTGGATTTAGCCCCCTCAGCTGCCCCTGTGTGTGTGAAGGGTCTGAGTACTCCCGGAGGGCGGGGTCTGTCAACTACGGTAAAGAGGCTGTGGTACTTAAATGGGGGGGTTGGGTAGCAGCATGAGCAGACCCCTAGCCACAGCACATCTCTGTCGGAAAAGGGGGATGTGAACAGAATGCACCCTCATACAGCTCTGCTGTTTTTCAATCCCTACGTAACAAGAATCCGACAAAAATGGACGAAAATACCCCTGGTTCCACCACCATGAGGCCAAATTACTGGACTTTTCTACATCTCAGTTCCTTCAACTGTAAAATGGGGATCCTAGTGTTAAAACCTACAAATAATGTTGGGAAAATATTTAATGTAAGTGATACCATGAGTTTATCTGGGAAAGAATTTCAACCTAAAGTGGAACTAGAGGACACAGAAGGGTAAATCTCACGCATGTGTCCTCTAGGAAACAAAACTTAAGGGCTGAGTTGGGGCGCCTGGGTGGCTTAGTCGGTTAAGTGTCCGTCTTTCACTTAGGTCATGATCTCGCGGTTTGTGGGTTCAAGCCCCGTGTCGGGCTCTGTGCTGACTGCCAGCTCAGATCCTGGAGCCTGTTTCAGAGTCTGTGTCTCCCTCTCTCTCTGACCCTCCCCTGCTCATGCTGTCTCTCTCTCTCCCTCTCTGTCTCTCTCTCTCTCCTAGAAATAAATAAAAAACATTAAAAATTTAAAAAAAAAAAACCTTAAGGGCTGAGAGACTGAATTCCTATAAATGTCCTCTTTACAGAAAACTGTTAATATCAGAATTTTCTTAAGCCACAGGAGTTGGTGAGGGGCTGCCTCCTATAGGCCTGCACAAGTTTTACTCATGGTTTCCGGAGGCGTGAATGAGACAGGACCCAGGGGGGGCTGGCCTCACAAAGTGAGCCTCACGGAGCTATTGTCTGTGACTGGTTTTGTCTCCAAGAGAATTTTCAGAACTGACTCTCATTTGTTTTTGAATGTGCTGGATTCCAGTTGAATAGTCTCCTCACTGCACTCCCCGCCCAGGAGCACCAGAGCCCAAGCCCTCTGGACGCTCCCCAGGGACCCTCCACTCCCTCCGAAGTCTGCTGCCCTGAATTGTAATTCCTCTCTTATTCCTGAATAGACTTGTTCTTTCGACAATTTGGAGCTTTCCTCGCTTTACCTTTTTATTTAGGTTGACCTTCGCTGGCGTCAGAAGCAGGATCAGAAGAACCTAGACCCTTAGACTGAGGCCCCCACATGAGTCAGTCTTTCTCCCTGTCCCTCCCCCCACCCCACCCCCATTCCCTAGCAACTCTCCTCCCCAAGGCCGAGCTCCCCCTATGGTTGAGCCCTCCAACTTTACTAGGTGTCTGTTTCAAGGTTTCCTTTTTGGTGAGTACTCATTAGTTTTCTTATTGGGAGTGCACTAAAATTTTGGTATAATTCCTTTGGAATTTTTGAGAGGAGGGGAGGGGGAAGGAGGAGAGCGGAAGGGTGCAGAGGGGGAGGGGAGGGGAGAAGAGAAAAGAATGTACCAGCTGGCAGGTCTAGGAAATGCTACGAGAGTGCCCATCATCTCTTCATGAGAGACTTCTGTGTATGAAACACAAGACATGGCCCGGGGGGGGGACAAGATGGTCTCAGACAGGCCAGACTGGCACGAGGTCACCTGCCTACAGCAAGACGACCTCCAGGCAACAAGGGGCACCTGGTCACGGGTGGGACAGCTAGGGCAAAGGCCATCTGCCAGGAAGAAAAGAAAACAGCATCCTGTGAAAGGCACAGGGTCAAACAAACTCCCAACCCTGAAAGCACCCCTATCAGGCAATTCAGGACTTTTTTCTCTCTCTCAAGAAAATCTCTGAGATCTGGGATCCAAATCACCTAACTACAAGGAGTGGCTTCCTTCAGGGACCACAGCCAGTTTTCTTTTAAAAAATTATGGTCTCTCATTTGCATTTTTGCCTAAAAAAAAAAACCAACCTTACTAAACGTAACTTAGAGCTCAATGGCCTTTACAGGGCACTTCTGACCTCCCCGGACCTGTTCTCTCCGACTAAACCAGAAGACCAGGCAACAGAACTAAACAGGCTGAATGGGAGACCTACGCTAACTGGTACCTAGAGGCTTCTAACTGTATTCAGAATTCTAAAATTGCCTCTTTGTAAAATACTATTTCTCAGTTAACTGAAGCAGACAAACAACTGAAAAGAGATTAAAGGGCTTCTAGGGCTCTTCCTGGGCAGCACCCGCCTCTGACCCCACTGCTCCACCACCTCCAGGTCCACACTTGGCTCCCTCCTTCCCCTGAACGCCCCTTCTCTGGCGCTTACCAACTGAACCTGATGAAACTCACCCTTTCAAAATCAGCCCTTTGTGAGGATCCTGCTAAATCATTAATCCCTGACATACCACAGACCAAAGCTGAACTCAGAACTACAGTCAAAGATTTTCCCAAACTCACTGAGGACCCTCACAGACTTGAAGAATTCAATACTGTAATTCAGACTTTAACCTGGCTTCTCCGCTCTGCATCAATTAGTCCACATGCTTGTTAGAGAAGGTCAAGCCTAACACTGGATGAGAGCTGCTAATTGGGAAAGCCCCAAACAATCTTCAGAACTCCAAGGAGGTCAACCACCAGCCCTTTCATATGACCAAGACCGTGCCAAAGGCAAAGGGCTGCACCTTGCCATGCCAAGGGCCTTCTCGAAACCAACAGACTGAAAATTCAGGCAGGCACCCAGACGCCTGCCAGACCCACTCCTGATTACCGCAGCAGACTCTGAATCATTTTTAAAGAAAACTGTGGACTTCCTGTAAACAGTAAATCCACAAGAATGGCTTTTAGTTCAATGCTTATAAATGATTTAAACGGAGGTCTGTTAGTCAAGAGAATTTGCAGAGAATGGAAAACATTTCCACCCTGATCTTGTCCCCCTACTAATCAGTAAGTCCACACCCAGAAGACGATTCCAGGAAAAGAGCAACTAAAATTTTACATCTCCAACTTCAAAAGATGGAATCTTCTAAGAAAGCACTCCCTACTGGACTATAATAAATCTGGCAGAGGAAAATGGACTGCTATAAATTTTAAAGGTCTGGGTGACTACAGCTTTTTAAGAGCTGAGAGTCAGACTCATTCTA
The DNA here is from genome assembly GCA_017311185.1 of Proteles cristata cristata. NCBI lineage: Eukaryota > Metazoa > Chordata > Mammalia > Carnivora > Hyaenidae > Proteles > Proteles cristata. The sequence continues at coordinate 85,514 of JAESUZ010005157.1, forward strand.
GTGACAGGGCTTGAAGGAAACACAGGGCCATTTTACCATTAAACAGGCTGAGGAAAACTACTCTCCAGATTGGGAATGAACCCTTACAATATTAACTGACACAGGAACTATTTTACTGGTATTAAACTCCACTACAGTTAAGCAGTCCCTTCCTCAGAGTAATATATTTATTCAAATCATGAGGCTCCCAAACCACAGTGTGCCCCTATTTCTAAACCTATACTTTGCAAGATAAATATCCATTTCTCCTCAGAGTATCAGCTCTGATCCACTTACAAGGATTAGATTTCCTAGTGAAATATCACACTGCCATTTCTTTCTCTCAAAAGGGGTAAGTAACTCTTTTGAGTATGAATCCCCCAAATTTAAATTCCTTGGATATAATCCCCAAGAAAATTGAAATTCTTTTTTTTTAAGTTCATTTTATTTATTTTGAGAGAGAGGGAAAGGGAGAGGAGAAGGAAGAGGGAGAAGGAGAGAGAGAGATAGAGACAGAGAGACAGAGGGAGAGGGAGAGAAAGGGAATCCCAAGCAGGCTCCACACTGTCAGTGGAGACCCTACCACTGGGCTCTAACTCACAAACTATGAAATCATGACCTGAGCCACGATCAAGAGTTAAACACTTAACTGGCTGAGCCACATGGGTGCTCCAAAACTCTTTTCTTTCATATGTACTTTACAAAGCAGGAAAGATCAAACTTTAGACTCATCCCTGTTATTAGATGTAGTGTCTCCTACTCTATGGGCACAATCCTCCAGGGACATAAGCAGAATTCATAGTGCCTCCCACCGTTAAGATCCAAATAAATCCCCAAAACCTCTCCCCAGAATTAATCAATATCCTATAAGCAGACAAGATCTACAGGGCATACAACCTACCACAGAAGACTAAAGCACAGGGACTTACTAGCCCTTGCACCAGTCCTTGTAATAGTCCTAATGTATCTGTAAGAAAACCTAATGGTGGAGGACGGAGATCTGTTCCAAGACTTCTGAGATAAGCAATAGTCATTCCTCACCATCTTGTGTTACTAATCCCCATAATCATTAGTATCTATCCCTACTTAAAGCAAATTTTTCACCATGATCCATTTATGTAGTCCATTCTTTAGAATTCCAGTTGATAAGGTTAGCCAGTAACTTCTTCATCTCCCTGGAAGGACAGCACTATACCTGAACAGCTGTGCCCCGAGGCTTTACTCAAAGCCCCCACTTCTCACAAACTGTAAAAGCTGACGTTGATGACGTAAGATTTTCTGGAGGCTCCGCCTTACCTCAACATGTCCATGATTTACTTCTCGGCTCACCCCACCATCTTACTGCAATATATACATGATTTACCTCTCTGCTCACCCCACCCAAGCTTCCTCACAAGAAGACAATATTTGCCTGTTGAAAACTCTTGGCCACTAAGGGACACACGTGATCTCAAAGAGAAAGTTTCAATTTGTCCAAACTCAAGTCCAATACTTAGGATATTTACCTGCAGACAAAAGGCTCTGCAATATCTACATCCTGATAGGCCTCATGGCAACTTGAGCTCCCCAAAGCCTAAAACCAAAAATCAATTATGGGGTTTTCTTGGGCTAGTTGGTAATTATCACAACTAGATTCCAACTAAACTAAACAACTAGATTTTACTAAACTAAAACTACTAAACCTGATCACATTATTAAGGAAAACCAAGATGACTCAGTCTTTAAAACCTTGAAGGAAAGAGGTACCCGGGGGGCTCAGTTGGTTAAGCATTTGACTTCAGCTCGGGTCATGATCTCACAGTCCGTGGGTTCAAGCCCTGCTTCGTGCCCTGTGCTGACAGCTCAGAGCCTGGAGCCTGCTTTGGATTCTGTGTCTCCCTCTCTCTCTGCAATCCCCCTGCTCAAGCTTGGTCTCTCTCTTTCTCTGTCTCTTGTAAAATAAGCATTACAAATAAATTTTAAACCTTGAAGTAAAGCTTAATAAATCCACCCACACTTGGACATTTGAACTATCACTTTCTGTATATGAGAAAGAGCATAAGGAAATGCTCTCAAAGTTCTTATCCAAAAACATGGTGCCTAGCAGTAATCTCCAGGTTAAAATTCACTTAGCGAAATTAGTCTAAACTTTCCAAATAAACCAGCCAAAAACATTACTGTTGGTTCTTTTTAAACTTATATGTACTCCCTTTGGGATACACAAACTTTTGCCTTTTGAAATAATTACAAAACTGCTGATGTGCTTAGCCTCCGCTTCTTCAGAGCCACAACTAATAAAGGGGGTATGTACTTCAATTTTGCAAAGGCCTGATCAGGTCCATAAAAAATAACCACACTCTGTTGTACAGAAGTATTTCTGTTAGAAAATTCAAATGGTACATACTGTGCTGGATATGCACTATCCCAGGAGACAAAGACCTGTAGAGCCCAGAGATTTCATCCTCTGGCAAAGACATCTCCAAAAAACTCTCTTCAACGTTTTGCAGGAAAGGACCATACCAGGTGTGATTAACTGCTTGCTGTGCAGCCAAACTTGAAGGAATAAATCCCTAGATTCATGTGCCATATCTAAAGGATGCCCCAAAACCTCACTGAACCTATGTACCAAATCGTGACCTGAAACTGAAAATTTCTAGGAGCTGAAGCAGACGACATGGAAAGCAGATACTTTTATGCAAGATACATGTTCTTTTTTTCCCGTGGTGTCACACACCCTCTATGTTATGTCGTTCAGGCCTTCAATTGTTCTTTCCCTAGTTTTCCTACTATCCTTTACTTTAGCTTTGACACATCCTTTTACTTTCACTTTACAAAAATTCTCTGATTCTACTAAACTTGCTGATTGCTGGATTTGTGCCAGAACAAATAATGCTCATAATGAACCTGAATTGGTGGCCTGGCCACTATATTTAGAAGGCAGGCAAAACCTATCTAATAAAGATGTAGGATTTTCCTTTGATGGAAACGAAATTTTCTTGTAAGAAGAAATTAAAGGAGTTGTGAAATATCTTTTAAGAAAAAGATCACCTGAATTCTGTAGGTAAATGAACTAGCTAAATAAATTAAACAGGTATCTGGGTATGCTGAATGTCCCATTCATGAAATACGTGAGTTAGCATCATTTGGAAAGTTCCGGTGGTTACAAAGTCGCACAACCCCAGTGGGGAAAACCCTTGCACAGAATCTGTATGCTTCAAAAAAAAAAAGAAAAGAAATTCAAGTCTTATTTTTCTCTTGCTATAAATGCAAAACAAGCCAAATCAAGAAACAATTTTATTCTAGATTTGTATCCACGACAAATACAGCACATAAAGGTGATCGAGACACTGCCGGAACAGAGCCTTGCCTCAGCATCTTCTCAGGCAAGTTCATTTGTCATCCTGACCAATACATAACTAATCGTACGGTGGTAAAGAGAGTGGTTTCTATTTAATCCTTTAATAAAATTTGGAAAAGATTGGGAGTATCTTAAAACTTTAGCTATTTTAGAACAAATATATTACATTTTACTACGGTTTTAGAAACTACATTATTTCATATTTGACTTTAACAACTATAAAAAGTCAAATTTATAGTAATTGAATCCATATTAATTTTTCAGAAACAGTGATTCACTTTTCAGAAATAGTGATTTGTCAAAAGTGCTATCAGACTCAGAAGCGGTCTAAAGAAACAAAATTGAACTTCCCAAACATTCCATTCCTGGGCATTACTAGCATGCACCATCATCCAACACTGTCACAGCACGTGGGCAGGTATTAGGATTTCAGGTCTCCTAAAATGAACACAAGGAGAGATCTCTCCTATACCAAAAATGAATACTGGATATAAAATTACATTCAAGTTATTTGCCTTACCCAAGCTATATGAATAAATGTTTTACCTGAAACATCACAAAATTCAAATCCTGGGTATAAGTTACTGATACATGTACTTCTCACTTTGAAATTACAGACTTTCTCCAATTGATGATGTGGTTACACTCCAATAAATCCAGCACACACTGAATATTCTGGAAGTCAGAAATGCATTTAGGACACCTGACTACCAAACAGCATATCTTACTTAGCCTAGCCTACCGCTCACGTGCTCAGAACACTTCCATGAACCTACAGTCCAGATGGGCAAAATCAAATAACACACAGAGCCTATTTTATAAGAACACTGTAAGAAGGCAAAACCAGGATGCTTCTAGGAGGACTGAATGGTGTATGTGTGTCAGATGTCTGCTATCATGATCACGTGGCTGATGGGAGCTGCGGCTCGCAGCCCCTGCCCAGCATCACAAGAGAATATCCAAGCCTATCGCTAGTCCAGGAAAAGATCCATATCAAAATTCCAAGTACGGTTTCTAAGAGAATGTGTATCACTTTCGCACCATCAGAATGCCAAAAAACTGTAAGCCAAGCCATCGTAAGACTGGGACAACTGTATTCTACGCATCAGACTCGCAGTACCTGTTACTGGCATGAATGCTTCTCTTCTCTTTGTTATTTACATTGTATCTTCTTCCACATCTTAACCTTGTTTTGTAAATCTCCAGATCTCTCAGAGCTTCGATGGAACACCTAAGTAGGTATCCTCTTCTTTCTATCTAAAATTCACAATAAGGAGTGGGAAAGGACAAGGAATTGGGTGCTACAATTCATATCCTAGGAAAACAAATCACATCCTAGGAATGTGACCCATGGGAAAAGGCCATTTATGGTAACATCTATCAAGAACATTTCTATGAAGAGCGTCGGGGCGCCTGGGTGGCTTAGTCGGTTAAGCCTCCGACTTTCGCTTAGGTCATGATCTCGTGGTTTGTGGGTTCGGGCCCCACGTCGGGCTCTGTGCTGACTGCCAGCTCAGAGCCTGGAGCCTGTTTCAGTCTGTGACTCCCTCTCTCTCTGACCCTCCCCTGCTCACGCTGTCTCTCTCTCTCCTAGAAATAAATAAAATATTAAAAAAAAAAAAGAACATTTCTATGAAGAACAAAAGCTGAAAGTGCATCCAAAGAATTGTTGTAGAACATAAAAAATTTAAAAAGAAAGAAAAAGCAGACATTCTAAAGTCTACAAATTTATAACTCTGGGACATGAAATGTGTTATTCATTTCCAAGCAAAAGAAAGACAAATAAGTCACATGTGCCTGGTGGGGGGTGGGGGGGTTGTTGCTTAAGAAAACTTCTGAGGTTTGCCTTTTCGTGTTGACATGCACTTCTTAACTACACCTACTATTCAATCTCCAGTTTTAACAGGAACCCCACCAATAAGACAGACAAGGCCTGGAGACCACAGAGCGGGATGCCATCCACTGTGGGGGTCACTGCCCTACATTAACTGGTCTGGTTAAATAAAATGTGCAGATTACCTCTGGTGACACAGAGGACCATTTGCATTCTCAAAATTTTCAACAACGAAGAGTGACAGGAAAGAATCGGCTTAACTTTGACAAAGTCACGCTAGGAGAAAGGGTTGGAGACATGAGTGGGAAGTGAGGGGGAGCACCACCCTCCCGGCTTAAACACAAGAAGGGAGGTAGCGGGTGCGGGGGTAGAAGGAAAGCCACAAAGCTGTCAGGTTAAATGTTGAGAGAGTGCTCGAATCTGCATGGGAACAGGACTTCACACGAGCGAGCCTATGAAAATCACAAGTTTCAGGACAAGGTGCACGTTCCCCTGCAGGTACTCAGGACATCATCTGAAAATGACTTCAAACGTGACTATTTTAAGACTTCTGCTTTGTATTCCCAATGAAATCTAAAAAAAAAAACATGGCTCCAAAATGAGCAAAAGCCAGGGATGAATATGATACGAAAAGTCAATAGGTTGAGTTTTAAAGGAAAATGGCTATGATTTTAAAAGAATAAATGGAAGCTTAAAACTCAGATTCAAAGCAATAAAAAGCAAAAAAGACAATACAGAAAATCAGTCCTGAAGAGCAGAAGATCAATCATTAGAGCGAGGTCTGAAAACTACAGCCTAAGACCCAAACCAGGCCCACCATCTGCTTTGTTATGTCCTGTCAGCTAAGAATGGTTTGTAAGGATGAACATTTGTAATCAGTTAAGGAACTTTGAACCCCAATTAAGCAAAAAGTTATCTCTCCCCAAAAGAATTCTATTCTGCTCATTAGATCGATATTACCAAAACAAAATAAAACTCTACTCGATTATTATATTTTAAAGTGCACCAATAAAAAATTTATAGAAATTTGTTTTCTCTTGTTATATAAACAGCTACATAATATCCTTGATTCTGCCTCTTAGTCCACAAAGCATAAAATATTAACTACCTGATTCTTTACAGAAAAAGCTTTTTGACCTGTACTTTAGAGGAAAGAAACAGAGATTTTTACGCTAGGGAAAAGATAATGGCTAAGAGGTCAAGGAGAAGAAATCCAACCAAAGAATAATGGGTGTTTCAAAGAGGCACCACATGAGTGGGAGTTATAAACAAAGACGTAATTCAAACAACTTTTTCTGATGTAAAGAAATATCTAAGTTTGATATCAAAGGGGATTTCAGAACTTTAGGAAAAATAATTCAAAATGACTCACACTCTAACAACCCTTAGCAAAATGTCTGAATTTCAATGTTAAAGAAAAAAGTTGTAACAACACACAGGCAGGGTTGGGGCGGGGAGGAAAGGACAGGCTGCAGATGAAGAAACAAACACTGGGCTGGTCTTAGACTTCCCTCCGCAACAGTGGAACCATGTATGGCACAGATCCTTCTACTTTGCTCTTGAAGAAAAAAAAATTGTGACTCTAATTTCATTTTCAACTACGATGATGTTTAATACCTAAAAGTCATAAAGACACTCTGTCAGACACAAGAAAAGGCTCAGAAAAATCTACCACCTACCCAAAGTTTCTTAATATGTGTGAGTCTCTTAATATTTTTCCCCAGGCAACAGAGGGGAGGCAGCAGGAGTGGGAGTTTCAGAGCAGAGACTCTGGACGGAGACCTGAACACATCCAGAGTCGGGGCTCCAGAAGAACCAATTATTTCAGCTCTCAGTGCCTCCACTTCTTCATCTGTCCTGTGGACCTATTAACAGACTCTACCTCAGAACGACACAGGATTAAATGTGAGTTAGCTCACATACAGGGCTAAGCACGGTGCCTACGGTGGCACTCTGTAAATACTTAATAAAATGCGTATGCTGTTGTTGCTACTATTATCCTGCACACTCGATGAAAAGAAATTAAGAACCACAAAAATCAGGGATTTAAAGTATTATAGCACTGATGATCAAAAATGACAGTTACAGTCAAGTCTTGATAATTATTATAAACATGGTAAAAGTAAAAAACAACTCTTGAAGAAGAAAACATAATACTGAAATTCACTGATGATATAGTTATAGAAGACTATATTTTAGAGACGAGGGGGCATTAGAGTCAAAATATATTGTTTTTAAACACATATTGAAAAATAAACTTAGTTTGTAGATTTTGTAGTTAAATTTAACTTCCAAACACATAAGAACATAAAAGCAAACAAAACAAAGTTCATGATACAAAATGGCAAGGAAGGGGCACCTGAGTGGCTCAGTCAGTTAAGCGTCCAACTTCGGCTCAGGGTCATGATCTCACGGTTTGTGACTTCAAGCCCCCCGTTGGGCTCTGTACTGACGGTGTGAAGCCTGGAGCCTGACTCAGATTCTGTGTTTCCTTCTCTCTCTGCCCCCAACCCATACTCTGTCTCTCTCAAAAATGAATAAATGTTTAAAAAATTTTTTTAAATAACAAGAAAGCATTGAATGCAGAAAACATGAAACACCTATCAGTTGCTAAAATAAATGTAAATTAGCCACCAACTGAGTGGTTCAGTTCAGAAAGACTGAAAATTAGAGTGAAGGCAACGATATGCAAACCGTAATGAGAACAAAAGCAGAGTTAACAAATTAAAATTAGGTAACATCAAAACTGAGCAAAAACCAAGACCTTAGGTCAATTTACATTGATACCAATCCCATAATGAAACATCCACGAACTTTTCATCTTACAGTAATACAACACCAAAATATGAAAATCAAAAGCTGTGAGAAATGAGGAAGAAGAAAAACAAACTGGAGTAGAAGACCACAAGACAAAACACTCAATCTACAAATACGGGTGTGGAAGGTTTCATCTACAAAGCTGGGTATGAAACACACCAACTCTACATCCACCAAACAATAAACCACTTATGAAAAAATGTCCATGAAAGAGTCTGAACAACTGTTCATCTAAAAAACAAAACAAATACATTGAAAATATTCCAAACACTAGAAATGACTGAACTTTAATAAACACAAAATTCCACCTGCCTGACTACTCAAAAAGCATCTCTATAATAATATATTTCTTAGAAAATAACAAAAAAGAACTTCTAGTATAGGCTGCAGCCAACACTGTGCTTATAATTAAATTCATACATTTAAAGGAATTCATTATAAAGCTTTTTAAAAAAGAAAGGCTAATATACTAAACACCCAAGTCATCAAGAGGAGGGGGCCTTTAGGAAATCATGAATAAGGAAACATTAGAATGTACATTAAATAATGGACAGGAAGCTAAAAAAAAAAACAAAACACCTCATTACTGCAATGGTATTTATATTAGTGAAAAACTAGATGTAATCTAAACAACAGAAAACTATATTAGTTTTAGCGTGAATTTCCAGTTAGATTTCTTCTGCTATTAAAAATCACATTTACAAATATTTAGTGAAATGCTACAAAATCTTTAAATAAAAAGGTGGCATATAAAAGTTTATACATTAAGTAATACCAACTGTGCAAAAACAAAAAGAGAAAAACACTTAAACATAGAAAAACCACAGTTACATATACAGGTTAAAACATGGATAACATTTTTTAATATCTTCCTAGATTTTCCCTATTTTTTAAAATGGGTGATTTATTACTTCTATAACCAAGGAGAAAATCACACTATTTTTAAACTGAGTGCCCAGTACTAGAATGCAGCTCTCACCTTTTTCTTTTTAATTGAAGCATAAATGACACATAAGATTCTGTTGGTTTCAGGAGCACAACCAAACATCCAATATTTGTATATATTACACAGTGCTCCCCACAGCCAAGTCTAGCTAAACATCCATTACCACACACAGTTACAAAATATTTTTTCTTATAATGAAGACTTTTAAGATCTACTCTCTTAGCAACTTTCAAATATGCAGTACAATATTATTACCTAGAGTCACCAGGCTGTACATTTAATCTTCAGGACTTATTTATGACTGGAAGGTTGTATCTTCTGACCCTCCTCACCCATTTCAACCACACTCCAACCCCCACTTCTGGCCACCACCAAGCTGTTCCCAGTATCTATGCAGCTCTCGCCATCCCTATTAACTCTACCCAAACTTACATTTCTGCTTTAAGTACTATTAACTACGCTTGTACATTTAGGGGGGAAAACTGAGACATTTTTAAAACCACATAGAGTATTCAAAATAGAAAAACTGAACTCGAATAATTTACAGAACAAGAAACTTGTCATTTTCAAGTCTACTGAGATAATGATCAGTAACTGTCCTGTGCCTGTTAGGTCAGTACTACCTTTCAAAGCACCGTCTCACTGAAGTCCAGTTCAACCTATACATTCCTCTGTGACACTGGCTCCCACAGGCAGCTACACATTCAGGACTTCCCAGGTGACTCTGCAATGCAGCTAGAGAGTTAGTTAAGATGCCAAATGTAAAACTAAGCCCAGCCATTTAGGAGCTGTCATGTTTTACTCGAAAAATTATTCTTTCCCTGTAAATCTGTGGTTTCTAAAGTCTGAGGAGAGCTGAAGCGTTCTCAAGTGTAATACTGCCTGTATCTTGGTGTAATGGCTTTTCATCTAGATGAGTATCTCTCTGTGTACATAAAGAAAATATAAAGGAAAATCAGTTCAGTACCCAAAAATTCAGGTGACAAGGAACTTCTAGGATGTATCTGTTCTATAAAGTAAGATGATAGCTTTTTGTTTTGGGTCTCGATGATGAAATAATTCTAGAACGATAGTTCTCTTTGCCTCATATGCTAACTGAAAGCACAGGGATCTCTGCATGCACTTTGTGTTTCTGCACCAGAGCTGCCGTCACAATGGCAGCAAATTAAACAAGGGGACTTTGAGAGGCTGGGTGTCGTAAACAGGGCCCAGACTGCCCCACACTGACTTGGTATGGTGAGGTGCATTACAGGGAGCTGCTATAACCACAAAATCTACACAGATACAATTAGGCTAAAATGAATCTAAATGTGCAGATACTTCCTTTCTCACTGACAGAGCACTGATAACAGAGTTAAATATTCTAGATAGTTCATTTCTAAGGGATTACTATACTTCTCCAGACTCAAAGTCATTTATGCCTTTCAAATTATTTGACAGGTTTCGGTAATAACCTCTCAAACATTCACTGCTTGTCGTATTCTAAATAGTGAATTCCTGGATGCAAATACAGAAGCCATATTAGCACTAATGGACGTTATGCATTTGTACCAAGGAAAGAACATACATCTAGAAACCTGTTCTCTGCTGCTTACAGACAATCATGGTGCATTTCTCTTGTGGACAAAATAAAAATGCATTGCTATTTATGTGGAACCATTCAGGTGTTACAGGCATTTCTGTAACGTCCAAGAATGCATTGGCATGGCCAACTAAAGTCATTTTTGGCTTATCATCGTTCAAGCTGAATTAATAATATTAAACAGCATGTGGGATGAGGGAAAACGCAGTGCAGGGCAACATTAAAACCCCTTTCCAGCCAAGCATAATTCATCTTGATCTTTACTACTTGATGCAGCTAAAGGTCAAACCAAATACGATGGTTTAAATCCCGAAATTATTTAGCTATGCAGTATGGTCTGAAATGAGGGCAACTAATTTCAAAATGGAAGCAATTTGGAAAATATAAATGTAATGAAAAATGTCTCCACTATGAATTATATAAATTAAGTTCTACTATTGATTACTGCCAACATTTAAAATCTCCCCACTCATACTGGTAATGCCTTTAGTGTAACTTAATTTTCTTCCTATTGTGTCGATACCTTCAATGAACACCATTCTGGTGAGGGACCAAACACAAGGTCAGAAATGTTAGTGATGATAAATTATAGACCTTAATAACTTTTGAACAGTTTTAAATGTACAAGTCATCTATGAGTCATTTAGCTTGATAGATGAATGGCTAACGAACTACATAAACTAATAAGAACCATGTGTTAGTCTATACTACTACACGGCATGAGGCCAAGATCTAATAAAGAATAAAACTGGGCTTCGGATCATATGTAACTGGAGAAAGAAAAAAAGTGAATTATCTTATTAAAAGGCTGTATGAGCAATAATTACTCAAGAATTTATACAAATAATTTATAAGCACAAAAGGTTTTATTAAAGGACTGGCCAGATTCACAACCGACAGACAGCTGAAATGTGACCAGCTCTGGGGGAGGAAAAACATAGGTGACCAGTAGATTCAGGTGTTTGCTTGATCATTCGGTTTTTTTGCTTTCAGTGAAAGGGGTTGTGAAAATCTTCATCTTTATTGCAGACTGTTTGGACTGGGCCTTGTGTACTTTACATGTGTGCTCCCACATTTTGCTCTTGGGTGAGTCACAAGCAGCGTGGGCTGCCCTCCAACATTCTCCTGAGAGATATCCACAGAGCAGGTTCTGGAAGGAACCCAAATCAGTTCAAGTCCAAGCAGGTCTCATGTGGAGAGACGTAAGAATAAGCTAAAAGAGGCACAGACTGAACAAGTAATAGTTTCTCCATTTACTGAATTAAAACTGACAAGTGACATCTTGCCTGATGCAACAGCGAAGAAATCTTCACTAATCCATCCACTTCGGTCATTTCTCAAGAGTCATCTCCCCGCTGCCGCATCACAATTGCCAAGGCAGCTTGTTTAAAAGGTGTATCCCTAAATTACCTGCCAGCCTTCTGGAAATAAGATCGCCAGCCTTCTAACAAGCGCTCTGGAGATTCCCGCAAGCCCTGGGAGCAGGCCTCGGCAGCTATTTGTTCCACCTCACGTGCACCGCTCCCACGGCTCCTCTCACTTCCCACCGTCACACCGACGGTGTGCGTCAGCAGTACAACATGCGCCAGACTCTTGAAGAGCAGCATGAATGAACGGATAAATGCATGAATGGGAAAGTTAATAGTATTTCTGAAATAAGATAGGAATCCGGACTCCATTAGCGTTAGCCCGATGAATCCATTCACAACCTTCTAAAAATCCCCACAGCGCTCCAAACTTTTCAGTCTATATATTTGACAATATGATCTGAGCTTCTTGAATATTGATCACAATAAACTGTGAAAAGAAAGAGGAAATGAAAAGCACTGATTCTGATTTCTCAGAAACGTCAGGATGCTGTGCTGCTTTCTACCCTGCATCGCTGGCTGGCAGACCCCACTGCGGTCCCAAGCACATCAGCTGTGAGAGCCGTTGCTTAGCAACAGCAATCAATGCTGTATTTCCTCTTCACCATTTTCCTAAAGATTGAGACACTGCTTCAAGGTATTATTTTCAAATACCTTCTGTTTCACTGACCAAACATGTTTGTAAGCTTTTCTATTATGCAAAAAGAAATCAGGAGCCAAATCAGCATAGGAATTCAAGAAAAAAGAAAAGAGAGAAGGTCAGTGTAACACAGGGTGCTCCGGGATTTGTTTGATGAAGAAAAATTCTTTGACAGCTCATTGACTTTATTTGCTATACCCTTTCCTTCTGCCATTTTAGAATTGATTTCTGCTAGCTCATGGGAGATGAAAGCCATTAGCATGAATTATCATTCTAAATGCAGATCCACAAGGTACTGCCATAAAACACAAAAAGCAAATGATTTTCAGAAACTGGTTTAATACACATCTCACATCTCTGTTAAAGCCTGTGTCTTGGTTAAATTCTTACTAACCACTAGCAACATTTTCCAGCATCTTTTCACTTACAGTACAAATCTTTCAGATAAACAATGCTATAATCTAAATTACTTGGTACTTCTGATAAAATTTACAAGCTGAATTACATATACATAATACTAACACTGACTTTAGAGAAGCAGATATGAATTTTTATTTTAAATACACCAATATGTCCTACCAGTGAATGGGTTCTTCATACAAAACCAGGAATGGGACCCAGGAACTTCATGAGATGCTTTCCAAAAAAAAGAGTTGATATTTGCTTGAGTGTATGCACAGTCAGTGGTGGACCCGTCTGGGTGGGTATTATATGATAATTATTTTCCACATTTATTGAGTGCCTACTATGTATAAATCTCTAAGGGCAGCATAAAGATAGTAAAATGTGATCCCTGTACAAATCTTGTGCTAGAAAGTCACATCACAAATACAAAATAGAGATTTTACCTCAAGTATTTGTTTAGTTGCAAATAGTGTCCCACTTAATATGGATTACATCTGCAACACAGACTAGATGAATAAATCATAGTCCAAGGTCTTTATTTTTTTATTGTAACAGTCAACAATGCTAATGATGTAGTAAAATAAAAATGTCATAATTAACTGTAAAAGACATCAGGCCAGAAAACTAAATCAACCTTTCTGAAATATTGGCAATAGGTAATAAAATTTAAAATATGCATATGCTAAACTTTGACATGGTAATTATGTATCTAAGAAACTAAGGAAACAAAGATGACAACAAAAGATCTTTAATTCAGCTATATTTAAAAGTAAATAAATATCTAATATTAGAATGACTAAATGAATAATGATGCAGCTATATGATGAGTATTACTAAAATATTTTTCAAGAATATTTTATGAGAGCTAGAGAGTATACTGCTAAGCAAAATAAGGCAGTCGGAGAAAGACGAATAGCATATAATCTCACTCATACGACGAACTTAAGAAACAAAACACATGAGCAAAGGGAAAAAGAGACAAACCAAGAAACAGACTCTTAACTATGGAGAACACAATGATGGTCACCAGAAGGGATGGGGTAGGGGATGGGTGAACTAGGTGATGGCAGTTAAGGAGTGTGCCGGTCGCGATGAGCACTGGGTGATGTCTCGAGTTGCTGAATCACTATATTGTACACCTGAAACTAACATGATACTTACTGTATGTTACCTATACTGGAATTAAAATTTTAAACTTAATTTTAAAAGGAAGAGTATTTTATGAAAAGAAACCATTGCTCTAACGTTTGGACGAAAAACAAGGAAAGAAAATAACCAATACTAGATGCACAGAAAACACTGTAGAGGAAAACATCGTAATATTAATAATCAGAGGTGATGTTTATTTCTTGGCTTGCTTTTTCTATGCCTTCTTAGTTTTTTATATTGGCTATCACATATTTTGTAATCAGAAAAATGTCCTAATAAATAAATACATCAGAATCTTACCTGAACTTCTATTTACAGATTTTTAAATTTCATCGCAAAATTTCAGCCTTCACTGGTCTCCTAAGCACTGGCAACTTGAATGACAAAGTACTTAAGTTTCACAAGTATTTTTGGATCAACCATTTCATATTTCCATAAATGTCTGATAAACTTGGTCAATATTTGCACAAAAGACAGTCATAATAAAACCATATAGCTTGGTCTGAAGAAAATTATCTTTTATTTAACAATTCAACAAATATGCACCAGCACAGGACATACAAATAAAACGACAGGATTCTCTGGGGATGCTACAGATACATTTCAGTGGCCTGCGCTCTTCTGATGACCATCCAAAGATATAAGGCCCCCAAGCACAGCATTTGTCTTGTATCAGAATGTACTGTCTGTCCACAAAAGAAGTTTCTAGGACCATCTGAGTCAAGTGATTCTGCAATCTACAACTGCTAACCCCCCTACCACCAGAGAGATAGAAGGGTCAGAGATGCAGAGAAATAAATAAAATTAAGAGAACTCTGTCCATAGAAATTAGTATTTCTGTAAATCTTCTTCTATTCATATTATATAAATATACACACAATATTCTTTTTCTCAGTGACTACAGGTGCTGACAAAAGCAGTTTTCTAAGCCCAATAACTGAGGTGCAGACCTCTCAATCTTTATACCAGCAGAGACTATGTTAATACCTCTAATATCAAAGAAGGAAACCAGAGTTTTAAATCATGAAGTAAGTAGACCAGGGTGTCCAGCTAACCAGCAAGAAGACAAAACTCAAGCCTAGGTCAGTTTACTCCCTTACGTCGATGCTCCCTCCCTTACAGAACATGTGACATTTGGGCAACTGGATAGGAGAGAGGCATCCATTTCCAAGGAGCAACATGGACCAGAAAGGGAGGCAGAAAAAAGCAAGACATCCTGAGGTTCCCCATTCCTCAACTGGCCAGAACAGGGGCAGGGGGATACACGGCTTGCGCCAGACCTGCCCCACTTCCCACAGTTTCCAAGCCAGGATGGTGGCCCTGTTCAGAGGTCAAGATCAGTTGCACCCTGACGCTCCTCTCTCTAGCTCTATCCTCCCTTTCAACTTGATGATCTCCCCTTGACCCTTAGGGCTACTGAAATGTGTGTGGTGGCCATGGGTTCTGAGTAAAGCCCCATTTTAAATTTGCCTATGAATAAGAAAAGTTCCTCCTGTTCAGTTGCTTTCTCTTACTCCATATACTTCTTTTCCCTTCAAGAAGTGCCTTTAGGGGACACCCTGGGTTTCCTTGCTTACAATCTCTTCTGATCTCCTGCTATCAAGAGCTCTGCAGAGCTCACCCCCATAACCTGTCCTATTTGCTGGCTCTCCTATACCAACAAAATGCCCCTTCAACAACTGGAGGCAAAGATATACTAGCCTTCAGTTAATCTAAAGATAGAGTTAATGCTAAATTAAACACATGATTTTCATCTCTCCACCCATAATCATCCAGACTTTTTTTTTTTTTTTTTTTTTAAAGAAGTAATGGTATTGGCCTAAATGGAACATGGTCTTCAAAATGCCCAGCTGGGAATGATGACATGGAAAATAACGAGGGAGGAGTCTTGAACTCCAGAGATCAGATTTCACATCCAAGTTTACTAATCAGTAGAAGGTGAAATATTTTGAAAAGACTTCTTTGGTAAAAGCATCCAGGATGAACTGAAGAGGATGGACACAGGGTCCAATGTCAAAGCCGTCCTTTTCATGGTAGAATGGTAAACCAAGCACGGCAAGAAATCTCAAAGGAAAAACAGGCAGAACTCTTAATTAAGTGTATGTGGGGTAAAATAAAGAGAAAACCAGAAGAGAGGAGATTTGACACCAACATGTTAAAGTTTGTAATATCAGCTTATTATGGGATGAATGATACATATTAAGGAGTTCTCCAAGACAAAATCCAAGAAATTTAAAAATTAGAATGCTGAAATAAATAAGCAAACATGCAACAAATATGTCCCTAAAATTTAGGGCTAAGATAGAAACTGTTTTTAGACCACTGGGTCCTGCCACGTAAAGAGATGGCTCTGTTCTATCCAATGTTTTCCATAACGGTCACTGAAAATATTTTAAAAACTTTCCAAAGAGAGCTACCGGGATATTTAGGTACCAAAAAAAAAAAAAAAAAATCAAGAAACAGAACCTTCTCATTACTGAAGAATGATGGTTAGAACACACAAAGAGGGATGGAGAAAACCCACCTCGCAGCTAAGTGAGCTGAACCCCCATACATACATGCCCATGTTTATGCTAAGACGACTATACAGTCACACACATACATTCTATCATCAAATCATTTTCTACTATATAGTAAGTCAAAATTCATGGATATGCCTTATTTTCTTTCTCTTTTTGTTTTTTGTTTTGTAGGTCTCTACCTTACTAAAGAACATTTCTGCTGAGCTTTCGATTCCTCATTCATTCCAATTAAACTGCAGTGATTCACCAGTTATTGCCACCACAGCCATACACATGTTGAAGAGAAGCTCATGATTATAATCTGCACAATTACCAACGGCTAGATAGCATGCCTAAACACAGTGTTTTGAGAAAGAGTGTCATTTCCGATGGAGATCAGGATAGCAGTAAAACAGTCCCTTCACTAAATACATCTTTGTTTGCACAGTCTGTGTATATTGTCCTGGGGCAGGTGCGGGAAAATGTAAAATATAAATATTTAAAACCCGACTGAGCTGCTATGAAGTCAATGACAAAGAAAAATACAAACATGGGGGCTCCATGGCTAAATACGTAACTATGAAATCACCGAAACAAAGCAGCACATCCATGTTTCTTGCTGGTGCTCATTATAACTCAACAGCAATATAGTTTTCTTAATCCTGAGCCACTGTATGTCAAACAACACCAACTTCATCGAGTCTGAGGCCCCAAATAAAGTTACCAATAATGAGCAACATCATCAGATCTGCTTTGCATTTAAGAAGAAATCGTTCATTCGACTTGGTTTGTATTTAAGGAGAAATCGTTATCCATCTCTCTTCACCCCACAACGGTAACGTAAATCCTCCTTAGTCTTCATGCAGCCAGGCTGAGGAGCAGCAGGATACAGTCGGGCCGGGCAGCATTCAGCTGACCAAAGAGAAGTCAAAGGACAAACTGATTTTGCTCTACAAAACCCACACATCTTTTTTTTTTTTTTTTTTTAAGGCTACCCAGAGGTGGAATCCTGGGTGATGTCAGTCCAACTTATCTGACAACTTAAAATTGGATCTACCTGGATGGAGGTCAATGAGCTAACCATCTTTGTATCTTTCACTTGAGAAGTCACAACTCTTAAAAAGAACTTAAAATAGGTTTTCAACTAAACTATAGTCCTTTAGCTACAAAACCAAATGATCAGCAATTCACAAGGAAAGTGAAGAGAAAGCGAACGATGGAGGCATTCTGGCTACTAGAAGACACAAAGTCAAGAGCAGACTTCAGGAAAGCCAAACAATAAAGCATATTTCCATATCTGAAAACATGCTAAACCAAATAACCCAAAGAGCCCTCCTGAAAAACACTTCTTAAAATGCATCACTACATTCCTTGTATTCTTATTTTGGGATAAAAACACATAAAAGATATTTGGGGACAACTGGGGAATCTGAATACAGATTAGATATTGGATAAATATTAGAGAACTCTTATTCATCTTCTAAGGTGTAGTGCCATTGTTCTATAGCAGAATGTCCTTATTTTGAGAAGATGCCCAGCAAAACATCCAGGGCCAAGTGTCATGATACCTGTGACCGACTTCCCAATGGTTCAAGACACACACACACACACACACACACACACACACACACTCACACACACAGCTAATATGGCAAAAGATTAACAATTAATGACTTTAGGTGATATCCTTCCTATCTTATCCTTTTACCTTTTCTTCATGATTGAAAGTTTTTATAATAAAAGATGAAGAAAAATTAAGGCATATAAGAAGCTGTACTTAAAAAGAGAAAATTGAAAAATAAAATAAAATTCATCATTGCAACGACAAAAAAGGAAAATATCCTTAGATAAATACATTGAAGCAAAAGCAGCAAACCTGAGAGATTGGGGAGCTTCTCCAGCTACCCTTCTCCTTGGATAAGTCTGGCTGAGCCAGGGGACCCTGAACCTGCACCTGCGAGCCTCCTGGGCCACCACCCGAAATGGGGAATCTAAAACCAGATTCTGGAACAGACCTGGAAGACCAGGACAGACCACAGGATGACACCCTTAGAACAAATCACAGCAAACCCAGTCCACATTAGGGACAGGAGGGAAACTGCCAATCTAGACTTGACTAGACAGAGTGGGATACTTCTTTTTCTAGAGAACTTATAACCACAACTTGGCAACTAGCCAAGCTTGAAGCCTAAATTAACATTATCTTTCTGGTCCAAGAAGCCTCAAGCACAGAAATTAACCTTCAAGAGATCTGGGCTGTTAAAGCCCTCGTTAGCCACCAGAACAAGAGCAAATTTGTTCTGGATGAACACACTTCCAGTACAAACCTCAAAGAATTTCAAAAGAGCTTGAGCTTAGGGTTTAAACACACACACACACACACACACACACACACACACACACACACACACACATGCGGAGACAAAGACTTAGAGAAAGTCTCAACATAAATATCATATGGCTGAATTAAAAAGACCTCATAATTTGGATTGTCAGAATTTAAAGTGTTTAACATGTTGAAAGATATGAGAAATGGAAAATATGAGAAAGGATAAAAAATGTTGTAATGTCTAGGCCAAAAAAACTTCTAGAACTGAAAAATACAATTATAATTTAAAATGCGAATTTGAAAACTGGCAACAATCTTTAAATCCTACAATGTCAGAAGTTGGTGAAGATTTGAAACAACACGAACTCTGACACACAGATGGTTTGGTATAAACGTATACAGTCCCTTTGGAAAAAGGATCTGACGTTATCTAGCGAAGCTGTGGTAAGCATACTCATGACCCAACAATTCCATCACAAGTTACACATCCTACAAAAACTGCTGCACATGTTCAAAAGAGGGAAGTTCATGAACGTTACAGCAATGAAGTGTGTAACAGTTAAAAGGAGAGCAAATTAAACCATGATATATTCACATAATAGCAAACTATACAGCAGTGAAACTGAATGAGCTATAGCTACATTCATCATGGGTAAATTTCAGAATACTGAACCAAAAAAGTAGAAAAAGAACACGTATAATCTGACTTATTTTTGTTAATGCTTATTTATTTATTTTGAGAAAATGCAAGTGCGCAAAGGGGAGAGGGGTCGAGAAGGGGAGAGATGCATGGCTTAATCCCACGAACCTGAGCTCATGACCTGAGCTGAAATCAAGAGTCAGATGTTTAAACCAACTGAGCCACCCAGACGTCCCTATATGTTTTTAACTTTATTTAAATGAACCCAGATTGGGGCACCGTAATGATAAAAGTTATTTACCAAAACCAAAAAGCAATAATATGCTTCAGTATCCCAGCCAAAAGCATGAAATTGTACCACATAGCAAAAAAAAAAAAAAAAAAAAACATGCCTTAGAAAAAAGAAAACTAGTTCACATTCAGGATGATCACAGCGAAACATCCATGACATCAAGAATACAGAGGAAACTGTGGGGAGTAAAAGACCAATTTTCTCAAGTAGATGTCCATCCTACGAGCACCAACAGAGTGCACGAATGCCCAGAGGCAAGCCTGTCTGCAGTGGGAGCCGGCTTCCACTAGCTAACCCATGAGCTATCTTCTCCCTCTGTTTCTGTTCATCCAGTTCCAGCTCTAACAATACCTTGTGAGTGCAATTTTGGGCATTTGTTATGGTTTTTTTAATGTTTTATTTATTTTTGAGAGAGAGAGAGCGAGCGAGCATGAGCACGGGAGGGTCAGAGAGAGACAGAGACATAGAATCTGAAGATCCGAAGACAGGCTCCAGACTCTGAGCTGTCAGCACAGAGCCCAACGCAGGGCTTGAACCCACGAACCGTGAGATCATGACCTGAGCCGAAGTCAGATGCTTAACCCTTATCCACCCAGGTGCCCCTTGTTATGTTCTTCTAATCCCGACCTTAACTTTATATGGTGAAAATTAAAAAATTCCCCAAATGATACCACCTCTTTCCACATCTATTGACTACGATATGACTTGTATTCTGGGTTGTACTGTCTCATCATAATTCATGTTGGAGCCAAATGTGCTATTTTAACTGTGATGTTTTGGCTAGAAGCTGAACAGATGGATAGTTTTTCCCTGGCATGAATATTTGCCAACAATTGGAAGGGTGTAAAACTTATTCTCAAAAAAAACCCAAACATAACCGAGAGGAGTCTAACAAATAATTTAAAAATACACCGTTACAGATACGAGGCTCTATAGAAACATAATGTGTATTCAGAAATCTTGATATAAAATGACAGTTAATTAAAAGAACACTTAGGTAATATTGTTGAATTAATGCTATTAATGATCATAATAGCACCTGGAATTATATAGGTATTGTACTCATATTCATCTGGTTCTTACCGTTCTGTGAAGTAGATATTGAGGTATTATTACCATGACTTTATACAGACAAGGAACAGAGCATGGGAGGAACCCATATTACCCTAGAAAATTGACTTCTCTTGGAAAAGAGACCCAGGGTCGGAGCCTGTCTGTGCCTCATTAGCTGTGTAACTCCAAGCAAACAACTTAACTTCTGAGAACCTCCATCTCATTTGTAAACAGGCTCAGTAACACCTAGCGCACAAGGTCCCTGTGAGAATTACATAAGATTTATAAGAGTTCCTCACAAGAATACCTGTCATAGAGTAGGTTTTTAAAAACTATATCCTTCCTTAAATAATAATTCAATAACAAAGTCCCAGCTGACAAGAAAAAATCAAATTTTTCATCTTTACTCCCTTCAAAGAGTCAGAGGTGACTGAGATTTAGGGCAAGAGAAAAGTCCACATCTAAAACATCAGTATAAACTGGAGGTTGTCAGGAGCTCCAAACACTCTACAATCACATTGCAGTGGCTTCTTATGACATCCTGAAGGAATGGACAGAGTCTAACGAGTGGGTCACTAAGCAGTTCAGAAGAGAACTGCCTATCAGTAATGCTCATGACTCACTTGAAACTAAAGCACACATCCTCTAATACTGTTATCTGACATCTAAGGCATGCATACATTTCTACACAGTTCAGCAGTCACACTGTATCACCTCCAAACAGCCCTCGACATTCATTCACATTCCAGTTTCTGTTATGGGCCACTTGTAACTGATAGATCCCCCCAGAGGTTCAAGCAGACGCCCTCCTGTGGTTCTTGGTGGGGGAGGGCCGCAGGGGTCTCACCAGGGACAACTGGCTACCTTAGCCAGGAATGAGGGCAGAGCTGGGCACGGGGAGGCCAAAGGGCTGCAGGTGCACATCCACCCACAGCTGCCTCATCAGACAAGAGACAGAAGTGTCACCAAGGAGTGGGAGCGGTGGCGTTCTCAGATCAACTACACAGCCTGAGCAGAAACCTCCTAAATCTGCCAACCTTCATGATTTTAGTTTCTTGTTCTTGTGTTCCCTGCTTGGGGATGACACACTGCACTTCACAGAATATTTATTTGCTCATTCCACCATTCTGAAGAAATACCGAACAACGGAGTCACAGTCACTGGGAAGGAGGCCCAGTACCCCCTTGTTTCTCTTAGGGACCCAATACCATGACGTCACTACTGAAGACACTCAAAGACTGGACCTGACCTTGATGTCACTTCAGCAGGCCTGGCCCTCCAATGACCCCTGTCTCCGCCACACAGCATGCAGTTCCTCCTACCTGACAAGCACAATGCATTGGAACCCTGCCTTTCGAAAGGTCCTTTAGGACATGGAAAACTTCAGGGGCGCCTGGGTGGCTTAGTCGGTTAAGCGTCCGACTTTCGCTTAGGTCATGATCTTGCGGTTCGTGGGTTCGGGCCCCACGTCGGGCTCTGTGCTGACTGCCAGCTCAGAGCCTGGAGCCTGTTTCAGTCTGTGACTCCCTCTCTCTCTGACCCTGCTCACGCTGTCTCTCTCTCTCTCTCCTAGAAATAAATAAAAAACATTTTTAAAAAAAAAAGGACATGGAAAACTTCAGTAATTATTCAGTAAATATGCTGGAATTGCTAAAATCTGTAATTTCATCAGGTAAACTTAATCACATTGTAACATTTGGTTTGACTTGCTTTCAAAATCACTTTTCATCATAACCTGAAAAGAACTGAAAAATTCTTTTGGTTATAAAGACCTCCCTCTCACTCATAAGAGGATTTCAATCCTTTTATGTGAGAGCATCATGCAAGTATCATGCATTAAACTCACGGGTTGGGTTTTTTTGCACACGGCTACCAGACTGAAAAGGTTCACAAGGACTCTGTCTTCACGCAGAAGAAAAACAATAAACAAATGGACAACAACATTTTAGACAATGCTAATGTTCAAAGCGAATATAATTCAGGTTTAATGGGGGAGATTGAGTGGTCAAGAAAGCCCTTTCTGAGGGGCTGGCATGTCTACTGAAACCTGTACACCTAAGATCATTCCAATTAGAGGAACTAACAGTTACAAGGGTCTTGTAAGAAAACAGACTTGGTATGTTGGAGAGACAGAAAGAAATCCAGTGGGGCTTGAACTCACAACCCCAAGATGG
This sequence comes from Proteles cristata cristata, assembly GCA_017311185.1. Lineage (NCBI taxonomy): Eukaryota > Metazoa > Chordata > Mammalia > Carnivora > Hyaenidae > Proteles > Proteles cristata. The sequence continues at coordinate 108,559 of JAESUZ010005157.1, forward strand.
AGACTCACATGCTCTTTCAATTTTTTAACCCATATCTGGAATAAAGAATAGAAACTCTCTATAAGAATACCTTTGAATAAACTGGAGATATAAAAATACTCCAATTGGTCACAAAATTAAATATATCTTCTATGAAACACAGTTAAATAAAAAGTGTCTCTTAATCATCATTGAATTTAATTTTTTAATTAATTAATTTATTTTGAGAGAGAGAGAGAGTCCAGCAGGGGAGGGGCAGAGAGAGAGGGACAAAGGATCTTCATGAAGCAGGTTCTACACTGAAAGCAGAGAGCCCAATGTGATGCTTGAACTCATGAACTTTGAGATCATGACCTGAGTTGAAGTCAGATGTCTGACTGTGCCACGAAGGTGCCCCAAACACCGCTGAATTTTAGGGCTCAAGAAAACCTTATGAATCATACAGTTCAACCATGATAAAAGTCACAGTATAGGAAACATAATCAATGGGGTGTGATAGCCTTACACAGTGACATATGGGAGCTACGTTCATGGTAAACACAGCATTAATGTATAATAATAGATTGGTTGAATCACTATGTTATACATCTGAAACTAATGTAACACTGTGTGTCAATTATACTTACAAAAAAATCATATAGTTCATCCTCCTTGATTTCAAAACACATTATTGAATTTGTTTAGCATCTACTATACAGGGTCGTTATTTGTTCTCCTAATTTTCTTTAATATTAATAATTAACACTTAATAACTACTTGTGATATAACATTAAATCCTATTCCTCAAAAATTCAAATAATCTTAGTTCATGGGAAATATTAGCCAAGTCTCGTCTCTCTTATACTCCATGGTAAAATGGTAGACCCAGAGAAGAATGGGGGTAATACTTTCATTTGAACTTACCACAACACATGATTAGATGCAATTTTCCCTTTTTTCTACTACTGGAGGACAAAGTTTGTATTTTAGGAAATGTTGATTATATATTCTACACTTCTCTACTTCCTTTCCAGCTCACGTACTTAAGAGCCTTTCAAAGCACTAAATAACACAACTTTGATGGTGGCAGAAACTCCACCATAAGATGCCAGGTTGGAGAACTTGGTCCCTTTACCAACAGTTTAAACTTGAGCAGATGACTTCTTGAGCCCCTTTACTTTTATGCAGATGATGAAAACAATACGAGTTTATACATAATCATTCAAATAATTTTCTAAGATCCCATCTGCCTCTAAAAATCTATAACAAATATATTTACAAATTAGATTTGGCATCATATGTCATTATTTACACTTACACAATATATTTCGTTGTTTCAAAGTTTACGTCAGGGCAATGAAGTTGCCTTTACTTACCTAAAGCAAAACAATTCAACTGGCCTCCATGTTTAATTACCATGAAATAGCTTATCAGAGGAAGACTCTTGAGTTTATATCATTATTAGGGTAGTGTAAAGTTGATGGAATACTAGACGCCACATTTTGAGGCATAAGAAAATTGAGTATGACAACGAAAAGAATCAGAAGACATCCATATGGGTAAGGAAGAAGGAAAACTTTCAATATCTACAGAGGATTTGATACTGTATACAGAAAACCCAAAAGACTATCAAAAAGCTATCAAAACTGATAAATGAATTTGGTAAAGTTGCAGGATACAAAATCAATGTACAGGAATCTGATGCATTTCTATACACTAATAATGAAGCAACAGAAAGAGAAATTAAGAAAACAGTCTCATTTATAAATGCACCAAAAGTAATAAAATATCTCGGAATAAACCTAACCAAAGAGCTTAAAGACATGTACTCTGAAAACTATAAAACACTGATTAAAGAAATTGAAGACAAAGGGGTGCATGGCTGGCTCAGTTGATAGAGCACATAATATGTAATCTCAGCGTCAGGAGTTCAAGCCCCATGTTGGGTGTGAAGAAAAGAAAAGAGAGGGAAGGGGAAGAAAGGGGAGAGCAGGAGAAGGAAGGGGAGGGGAGGGAAGGGGAGGGAAGGGGTGGGAAAGGGAGGGAAAGGGAGGGAAGGAGAGGGAAGGGAAAGGGAGGAGAGGGAAGGGAAGGGAAGGGGAAGAGAGGGGAAGGAAGGGGAGGGAAGGGAAGAAACTAAAGACAACAGAAAGAAATGGAAAGACATTCCATGCTCATGGATTGGAAGTACATTGTTAAAATGTCTACATTACCCAAAGCAATCTATACATTTAATGCATTCCCCACCAAAATACCAACAGCATTCTTCACAGAACCACAAAAAACAATCCTGAGATTTATATGGAACTACAAAAGACCACAAATAGTCAAAGCAATCCTGAAAAAGAAAAACAAAACTGGAGATATCACAATTCCAGAGTCAAGTTATATTACAAAGCTGTGGTAATGAAAAAAATAGAAAAGTATGGTATGGTACTGGCAGAAAAACAGATACACAGATCAACAGAACAGAGTAGTGAGCCCAGAAATAAAACCACAATTATACCATTAGTTAATCTTTGACAAAGGAGGAAAGAATATAACGGAAAAAAGACAGTCTCTTCAACAAATGGTGTTGGTAAAACTGGACAGCTACATGCAATATAATGGAACTGAACCACTTTCTTATACCATACACAAAAATAAACTCAAAATGGATTAAATACATAAATGTGAAACCTGAATCCATAAAAATCCTAGAAGAGAAGACAACAATGTCTCTAACATCAGCCATATCAACATTTTTCTAGATAGAACTCCTGAGACAAGAGAAATAAAAGCAAAGGTCGCTACTGGGACTAAATCAAAATGAAAAGCTTCCACACAGCTAGGAAACAATCAATAAAACCAAAAGGTAAGGAATGGGAGAAGATATTTGCAAATCGCATATTCAATAAAGGGCTAGTACTCAAAATATATAAAGAACTGATATAATTCAACACCAAAAAACAAGTAATTCAACTAAAAATGGGAAGACATGAATAGACATTTCTCCAAAGAAGACATACATATGGCCAACAGACATAAAAAGATGCTCAACATCCCTCATCATCAGGGAAAGACAAATCAAAACCACGATGAGATACCACATCACACCTGTCAGAATGCCTAAAATCAAAAACACAAGAAACAGCAGGTGTTGGCGAGGACGTGGAGAGAAAGCAAGCCTCGTGCACAGTTGGTGGGAATGTGAACTGGTGCAGCCACTGTGGAAAACAATATGGAGGTTCCTCAAAAAACTAAAATTAGAACCACCTTATGATCCAGTAATCACACCACTGGTATTTATCCAAAAAACACACAAACACTAATTCAAAGGGATACATGCACCTCTATGTTTATTGCAATGTTATTTACAACAGCAAAATTATGAAAGCAGCCCAAGTGTCCATCAACAGATAAATGGGTAAAGAAGATGTGGTGTGTGTACATATATATGTATATAAATGTGCATAAATATATATATAAATATATATATAAATATAAAATTATTCAGCCATAAAAAATAATGAAATCTTACCATTTGCGATAACATGGATAGATCTACACAGTACAATGGTAAGTGAAATAAGTTAGAGAAAGACAATTACCATATGATTTCATTCTTATGAGGACTTTAAGGAACAAAACAAACAAACAAAGGGGGTGGGGAAGAGACAAATCAAGAAATAGACCCTTAACTATAGAGAGAGAACACACAATGGTCACCAGAGCATGGGGGGTGGGGGGTGGATGGGGGAATCAGGTGATGGGGATTACGGAGCGCACCTGTGATGAGCACTGGGGGATGTACGGAAGTGTTGAATCACTACAGTATACACCTGAAACTAATACAACACTGTCTATTAACAGTACTGGGATTAAAATTTAATTTTTTTTTTAATTTTTAAAAAAGAAAAAGAAAATCGAGCGTCTGATTCTGATTCCCGCATGTCCTCTCTTGCACATCCAGTCCTAGCTGGTGACACTTGACCGTCTGTCATCCCTGCCTCAGGACCTTCCTGTGGTTCCAGCTGAACGGCAGCATAAAATCCCAAAGGGCCATAAATCCTAATATCAAGATCACATTTTTTAAAGTAGCTGAAGGGCAATTTAGGTTCCACTGGTTAACAAGTTCAAAAAATCTCTATTCTACTGACACCCCTTTATGTATGAGCTTCTGACAGAGAGAAAAACAAGGTATGTGTTTTCTAGCAATACAGTCACTTACCTCATTTTATGAAGAGAATCAGGAGTATCATCTAGATTTCATGTTTCTTCTAAAATAAGTAAAGCCTTTTTTAATCATATATTATTTTGGATACTTTTTAGAAATTCTCAATATCCTAGGAAATACCCATTTAAAAATGAATGAATTCATGAAGTGGGATTTTTGAGCCAGATTTAAAATTTTTTCCAGATAAATTTAGAAACTACGTTAACATCATTTAAACCAAGAATGGCAATTTAGTGGCCTGAAATAATTTCTCAAATAAATTCCAATTTTCTTTTCACATTCATTAATGATAACTATTATTCTAAATCTCCAATTAGTAGCTCATTAATTTAAAACTTAAATTCATTATAGGAATAAATGATGTTAGAATATCTCCTAATAAATTATCTTACTTATATACAAAAATTCTACACCATCATTCTCCTGAGAAACTCTACATTTGGTTTTTGTTCATCTTATCATCCCGCTAAAATTCTTTCAAATCAATTTGTCTTACTAATTAAAAATAAAAAGGTTTAGTGTCGATTTAAATGAGATAATTAGCTATAACCTGTTGGCTAATGAGTTTAGTGTTACTAATAGGTGTCACATTGTTTCACTCTGCCTGTCAGAGAACAAAGTGACACAAGTAATTCATTTAATCCTAAAAAATTTTTAATTTTAACTTTTTATAGATTATTATAATTGCCCCTTATCCATCTCATAGAGACATTGTAAAGTTACATAACACACCATGCAAGTATCTTCACCTTTTTCAAAATGACATGATTAGAACTACTTCAATATCATAAACACCTAGAAAAAACTTATATGTATCTTCAGCCCTAAAACTCTGGGCCTTATAGGTTTTTCTAGATGAACCCCAAAAATGGGGCATTGACTTCACAGTCATTGTCCAGACACATAAAACACTTCAATATCATAGTATTTAAACGCTAATTTGAGGAGGGATTTTTTTTAATTTGATAATTCTCTAAACCTGTAAGAGCCACTGCTTCACATATATTGTCTCATCCAGACAGCTCTACTACAACATACAAATTTAACATTCTTCCAATTGCCCCCGTGATCATATCATCAATTCATTACTTCTCACACTGCCATGATCTGTGGGTTAGTAATATTAATACTGTTTTGTTTTGAAATAATGGATTTCTCTCTCTATTCCACATCCACCCCCAGAAAGATGTAGTTTGCATGGTCACATTCATTGTAATAAGCTAATACAGAATTTTAAAGAGTACATAAAGAAATCAAAAGTTAAGGAAAATGAGGGGCACCTGGGTGGCTCAGTCAATTAAGCATCAGACTTCGGGCTCAGGTCAGGATCTCAGCGTTTGTGAGTTCGAGACCCGTGTTGGGCTCTGGTGACAGCTCAGAGTCTGGAGCCTGCTTCACATTCTGTGTCTCCCTCTCTCTCTGCCCCTCCTGGCTTGTGCCCTATCACTGTCTCTCAAAAATAAATAAGTATTTTTTTTTTTAATTAGGAAATGAGGAAGGAAGCAGGGAGCCAGGAGTTGGGCTGGTGTATAAAACAAGGCAGGTCACAAGCTTGGAGAGATCCAGCGGTAGGGCCCAGATGCCACCGAGAGGTTCCAGAGCAGAGCTGGACACAGGTTCACTGTTCATGACTCTCAGGTTACCGTTCTGTCCTCGGGCAAAGTTAGGTGCAAAATATAGTCACTATTATACTGTTTGGCTTATTTTCATAAGTAATGAATACTATCATTCTGTGTCTCTCCTGATTAAGAAATTATCTTAGAACAGTCTTTATGCAATGACAGAAATGTTCTATAATTGCACCATTAAATATGGTAGTCACTAGTTACATATGGCTATTAAACACATGAAATATGATTAGTGCAACCAAAAAAAACCTGATTATTAATTTGATTTTTTAATTTCAATTAATTTAAATTTAAGTAGCCAAATATAGCTAGTGGCTGTATTTGACAGTGAAGTTCTAATGCGTGTGCGTGTATAAATTTCACTCTTATGGTGTTATCTTTCTCACTCTATTTCCTAATTAAGACAAAAATGTTTTTCATATGTGGTATCTTCTCACCTAAATACTTTAGTTTAAGTTTCTAATTAATGCATTTTATCCCACAGAATTTTTCAAATTATAGATTCAGTATTCTTAGTGAGCTACCTGGGTTGTTGATAAGCATGATACTTGATATGCTCAGATCCTGGTCTTCATTCATTCCCGAAAGCAATCTTACTTTCCCAAACTATGAATTATTTTTACCTCCCTCTCAATCCAGCTGACATTTCACTTTCAAGGAGGAACATCTGCTCTCCTGTTTCCTGCTTTTGTGAAATAGCTTGTGGATACATGCAGAGTACAATAAAGATGCTGTCCAGAAAGCAACTTCTATAATCACAGGGCAGTTAACGTCAGCATCAGCAATACAAGGATTTAATCAGGTAAGTAAACATCTATCCCTGTTACAGGGGACAATGTATCAAAATGCAGCTGTAACATTTTTAAAGACTCAGATAAGCACTGACATAATAATTCTAAACTCCACATTAAAAACTGGCTTTTCAGAGTTACTAAAATGCACACACCCACACACTCACACACTCAGACTGATGTACAGAAAAAAGAAAGTACTACTTTAAATTGCAAGGGAAAATATCAAAATAAGATCATAAAACATTTCATAATATCCTAGAGATAATATCCCTATCCGGGTACCAGTTGTTCATCAGATATAGCACTGGACACACAAGGGCATGGCATGAATGACAATTACTGTTTTGGGTACAAATCTGTACAGATCACATACAGGCAGGATCCAATACCAGTCAACTTCCCACAGCTAATCAGTTTTTCAAAATGAAGGGTACACTCAGAGTCTACTTTGTGTTAAGGACAGGAAATCAAATGAAAGGGGACCAAGTGACATTAAAATCCTTATACCCTAGTTTAGCTTTTCCTTGGGAGCAATGAGCAGATTTTATTAAATTTCACCTGATTTTGCTATGGCAACAGTTGTATTACTTGAGAGCATTACTATAGGAAAAACATAGCATTTGCTCTCTTATCCTAGCATTTTGAGCTTCTCATAGTTTAACTTAAAAACCACAGTTTTTCATTCCAATGAGAATACACATATTGGGATTAGAAATGATTAGGACATTTATGTTTATAATACACCCAATGCGTGTCTCCTCCTTCAGAAGCTCTTTTGCGACATAAAGCTTATTCAGTGGTTAGGGGGTTAATAAGCAAAATGGATCACTGGACAGAAAATAAAAATCACTATTAAAAAAAATCACAGCACCGAGAGAATTAGGTACTACATAACACTGTAACCGCTAAGAATTCTCAACAGTAAAATAAAGCCGGGTAGCCCCAGCGTTTTCATTAGTTTCCAGTAGGGCTGGATGCAGGGTGAATTACAATGAGGTCTCAGAAAGCGATGGCCGTTCCCTTACAAGAACATACTCTGTACAGAGGAAAAGACCCCTTCCATCCACACCGGGTTGGTCACTGGCCAATCATAGCTGTATGTTACATTTTAGTACTTTAAAATGTCTCATGTAGCAGAATACAATGTTTAACCTGCAAGATGGTGAATGCTAAAGAGCTGATATAGTGAACTACCTTGAACTATGCTGCACTGTAAATGCTAGCTTGAAAATACAAAATTCTATAAATTAGTTAAAACTTGTGCAAGAAATCAGGGCACCTGCGCGGCTAAGTTGGTGAAGTGTCTGACTCTTGGTTTTGGCTCAGGCCACGATCTCATGAGTTTGAGCCCCATGAGAGGCTCTGTGCTGACAGCACATAGCCTGCTTGGGATTCTCTCTCTGTCCTCCCCTGCTTGTGCTTTCTCTTAAAATAAATAAACTTAAACAAGAAACCAGTATAACTTATACAAGAAACCAATATAACTACACAATTTGGATTTCAAGTTATGTTTAAATTATGTGTTTATCTAAACAGAAGTAAAGAAAGAGTGACTAGAACCCACACAAAGGAAGGAAAATCAGGATATTACCTGGGGGAGGGGGGGCACAGAGATACACAGAGTAGTGCAAAGTGAAAGGTGACATGAAATCAGATTTTGCAACAGAGGATTCTATTTTACTTTGCATTAGACTCCTGTTCTCCCAGTTCTCAAAATAGGAAGTGCTGTGAATGACTAAGTTGGGCACACACACAAAAAAAGTCACACATCTCATTAACAGATCTGCTCTCACCTGCATGGCTGTGTGCAATCACAGGAAACAAGAGGCAACACTGTTTTCTCTACTGTAATTGGTGAGGGTCATAAACCCTCCACTGGTTTCTGCCCTTATCAGCCAGTGTGCAATCCCTTCCAGTTCACTGAAAGTGAAGAGTCATTCTCAATTTCCACTGGGACAGGAATGACACTGTGTCTTCGAGCCAGATGATGCCGCCCTCCCTGTGTATGTGCTTCACGGAGGAAGACGCACAATTATAAAACCCAATCGCTACTCTCAAGTTACAACCCGGTTTGGAATGTATAACATATGTAACCATATAGGCTCATTAAGTCCAGTCGTGGACCCCGACGGGGTAACAGGAAAGCTCTGGGGGAACATTTCTTATTCCCAGTGAGGCTCATGGCACTGCCTCCGCCGACTACAGATTTCCCCTGCCCAGGGCTCCAAATTCCTGACACTGCCCTAGAGCCTCTGCGTGGACTTCTCCGGAGGAAATTCTGAAACCCTCCACAGGAAAATGCAGAGAAAAGAGCACCTGGTCCTGACGAGGGCTTCACGGATCTCACCTCTCTCTGTAGATGCACCGCCTGGCATGGGAGCCCTGAGGCTGTGGCCTGTGCAACTAAGGAACTGAGTATGGCATTTTATTTAATGAGTTAAAATTAAACAGCCATAGTGGCTAATGGCCACAATAGGAGAAGCAAGACATAAAACCTTTCCATCCCAGAAAGTTCTACTGGATAGCCCTGCTCTGTAAGATAAATGAGAGGTGTATGACACTGCATACAGGCATTCTTGAAATACCTTGTGTCTGTAAACTCTTATACTATGAGGGATTATACAGAAAAACACTCAAAACCTTTAAAATATGGTAACGTGAGCCCTAAAGAAATCCTAATTTTAAAAAACTAGCACCATTTTAAAAAGACAGACTAAATTCTTAAAGAAATACAACACTAGCTGTACAACAAAACTTCTAAAGAAAAGGTGAAGTTACCTTGAAAAAAGGCTGTTAAGGGGAGCCTGGGTGACTCAGTCAGTTGAGTGTCTGACTCTTAGTTTTGGCTCAGGTCATGATCTCACAGTTTGTGGGTTCGAGCCCTGTGTCAGGCTATGCACTTGACCACATGGAGCTTCCTTGGGATTCTCTCTCTCCCTCTTACTCTGCCCCTCCCTCTCTAATTAAATAAACATTTTTTTTAAAACGGAAGGAAGAAAGAAGGCTGTAACAAAAGGTGTCTATGCTACAGAAACGCAGAAAGACGCCACAAGTGAAGGAGAACAGCGGGTGAAGAGGCCTCAAGGTCATGACCGAGCTGTGTTCATAGGCTACTGCACTTTGGGTTCAGCGGATATGCTTGGTGACAAAAACCATTAACACACCAACAAAAAATCACCTGTAAACCAAAAAGACTACCACATGCAGTATCACTGGCCTGTCAAGTGTATGTGAATTAATTCTGAGATAGAAGCATGAAAAGTAACAGAATAGGCTTCATTTGAAAGATGCCCATTGTTCATGGCTTTTCTCAATTACAAAGCCTTTCCCAATCATCCCGAACCCCTACCAAAATGACAGGAATGTGTATTTTTTTCCTGAAAATACTTTCATTCACACTTTACATAAAATGTAAAGCATATAATGGTCAACGACTACTGTTGCGGTTACAATCACTGACAGGGACAACTTCGGAGAATTGCCAGACAGGTAGAGAGGAGGCCAACTTTCCTAAGCCCTGGAAACACCTGCTACACACAGGATTCCAGCTCCCATCCCACTCCCTGCTTCCGGGATGATCTGGAACACGTCAGTCCGTTCTCTGGGCTTCACATACTCTCATGTATCAAAACATCTTTGCTGAGTGTTATAGGTGCAAAAGCAGTAAGAAGCCCCTGAAAACCTTACACACATACAGAACTGGAGAAAGAAGGGAGGGCAGCTACATGGCCTTCTAGACTTTTTCTCTCATGTGACCACGTATACACGTAAAAGCATTCTACATCAAATGACAGTGTGCCGTCCAGTTCATACTGCAAGTTCGTTTATTATATTCACTTAAAATCTTGACTTCTGTACATACCGTTTCATACACTATGTTAAAAGGAAGAGCTATAACCTAACAATCTCCTACTGATGAAGGTGCCCTTTAGGTTTTTTAAGCTTTTCTTAAAACTCAGAAAGTAATATATGCACATAAGTTGTTTTTTAAGTTTAAAATGAGATTTTTCTTTTCTCTAAAACCATTCTCTGGGGAGAAAACAGAAAAAACTTCTAAAATGCACATTTTTTTTCCATTCTTCTAATTGTTACTATTATAGTTTTAAATAAAAGGCAGACAAGTCAAGGACCAGACACTTAACTACAGAGAACACACAACAGTCACCAGAAGGGAGGTGGGTGTGAGGACGGGGGAAATGGGTGGTGGGCATTAAGGAGCACACCTTGTCGTGATGAGCACAGGGTGACATGCGGAGATGCTGAATCACTATACTGTACAATTGGAACTAATTTAACACTGTATATTCACTAACTGGAATTAAAATAATAAAAAGATAAAACACTGAAGCAACAGTAAAATTTTTTAAATAAAAAATACGGTCACCCTGTGTTTCTGGATTTTTGTTTTAGTATTATTTTGCACTGTCAGGGTTTACTTATAAACCATTAAGTTCTTTTCTGTAACTACAACTCAGTCCTCTGTACTTTCTCAATAGTTGATTTTAGGAGACTGAAAACCAACAAACTACACTTACAAGACAATAATTACATAAACATGATCAGCCATAAAACTACTGTGGACATACCCACAGACGGAAAGTCAGAGGCAAGTGTCCCAGAATCATGGTTGCATGGATTCCTACATCTCTTTCTTCTATCTCAGGTTATCTGCCTTCTTGGATTCCTTTATCATGTAGCTGAAGTAATTCCTCAAATATATTTTTCATATAGAAGCCTGGATAAATACATAGCTTCTACCCCTGCATATCTGAATACATTTTATTGTTGTCTCCTTAACTAACATATAGCTTGGCTACATAGATTTTTGGTGCAAGTTATTATTTTCCCTGAAAAGTCTCAAAGTATTGCTTTATTATTTCCTAGAATCCAGCGAGGCTTATGAGAACCATGGTTTGAGACTAGTTCTTATACTTTTTTTCTCTATACAAGTCTGTAGGTGCATATACGTTTTAGTCCATGCAGCTATGAGGGTAGGAATAACCGAGTACTAGATTTTTTTTTCCATCTGACTCAACACATGGGGAGTCCTTTCAGTCTGAAGACTGGTATGGCTTTTTCAGCTCCGTGAAGAACTCTATGATGTGTCTCTGATTACTTCCTCTCCTCTGTGTGGACCATTATCTGCTTCCAGAAATCCTAAGAGAGAGGTGCTGATGTGCCAAGATGTTAACCTCTATACCTCTTATTTCTCCAATGGTACACTACACAGTCTCTTATTCTTCCCTACCCTGGGAGTTTTCCCGAACCTTCCTTTCAAAATCAGTCTTTGGCTATATTTATTCTAGTAGTTGGTCCATACATTGCCTTTATTTTTGAGATCATACTGCCCTTCTTGAGAAAATGTTGGACTATGTTAACACTGCTCTGATGCCTACTCTGAAAGCCTGGTATATCCCTATAGCAGTTCTCAGTTCATGGACAGAGAACACAACACACTGAGTTAAGTCACAAAGAAACATTTTAGAGGTTCTAAAAAAACTTTTTCCCTCTTATTTGGAGGTAGAGGATGATGTTTTTAAATTATAAAAGTCAACCAATCTCCCACTCTAATGTGACAGATAGCATGAAATGTAACCTGTATCAGTAAAAACCTCATACTCTGTACATGCATATTTTTGGGCAGTCAGATTTGACACGTGTGTCCAGGCAACCACGGATCTGACCAGTGTGACAGATAGTGCCTAGTCCTATGGTTTAGAAGGATAATCATAGGACGAAAACAAAACATACACACACACACACACAGTCCTTGCTAAATTAGTTTCCACGTTAAAAAAAATTTATTTCATTATCATCTCTTACGCACAGGAAACATTAACACAAAACACTTTCCTCTGTTCTTACTGGACTCTGCAACACACCACGAAAGGGCTTGGCTACAGTTCCTGAATCAGTGGCTCAACAGCCACCTCCCATACCTGAAAGACTCCAAACATACTTACACGCAAATAAATTTGTTGCACTTTTCACTTTCTTAAATGACCCCACTTTAAAATGCATCTTGGCTTAGTCGGTTAAGTGTCCGACTTTCGCTTAGGTCATGATCTCGCGGTTCGTGGGTTCGGGCCCCGCGTCGGGCTCTGTGCTGATTGCCAGCTCAGAGCCTGGAGCCTGTTTCGGAGTCTGTATCTCCCTCTCTCTCGGACCCTCCCCTGTTCACGCTGTCTCTCTCTCTCTCTCTCTCCTAGAAATAAATAAAACATTAAAAAAAAAATGCATTTTGGGATTATCTCATCTGCACATCAGCAATGTTTAATTCTGAAGTGCTGACTCATGTCATTGGAGAAAATGAGGCTTCCACTTGTGAATGTGAAAAAAGTCCTGATTTTCTGGATCATTTTCTCCCATTCACTTTGGATAATGCGACCCTAAAAACAGAATGCATTCAAAAGAGCAAGCTGAAAGCGTCAGTGGTGTGTACCATGTCATTTACTTATATATTTTTAAATGCTTTGCTGTTAATGTAAAAATAGCTTCAGAGCCCTCCATGATCTGTACCACAGCTAACTCAATTTAACAGTGGAAGATGTCATATCAGTCTGTAACAGCAGAGAGAAAAATGTGCACCACAAGAGAAGATCTGCATATAAAGTCAAAATTCTTTTTGCTTCACATTTTTTAGTACTATAAAAAAAGACAGAAAGCACTTACTAATACTAGATTTTTCCAGTGTTTTCTGTTGCCCATTATAAACATTTAAATATCCTTTCGTTTAACAGCTTTCTGTACAAGGGGGAAAAAAAGGATTTCGGTTCTAATGCAAATTGGGTTTATATGGAGCCCATCTAAACGTTATTCATGAAATATTCTCAACACATACCAAAACAGTATCTCAATGATCTTCGAAATGCTGAGGTTTCAAGTTTCTAGAATTCTGCTCCTAGGGCAGGCAGTGCCTTCATCTCTGGGTGGCAGACTGCCTTTCAGGCATCATTAATGTTTTAGATTTTCCTAAGTTCTACTATGGCCAAAGAGACCACAAACCTGGGCTCTGCAGCATTCCAGAAGGAACTGAACAGCTACTGGATTTTATTTTTCCTTTTGGTTTTATGTCCAAACAAAATAAAGAACAAAATAAAAATTGGGAACAAAATTACTATGGAACATGCTGGAATATATAGTTTCTTTTTTTCCCCCAATGTTTATTTATTTTTGAGAGAGAGAGAGAGAGAGAGACAAGAGCATGAGCAGGGGAAGGGCAGAGAGAGAGGGAAACACCGAATCTAAAGCAGACTCCAGGCTCTGAGCTGTCAGCACAGAGCCCAACATGGGGCTCGAAGTCACAGACCATGAGACCATGACCTGAACTGAAGTCGGTTGCCTAACCAACTCAGCCACACAGGCGCCCCTGGAATATATAGTTTCTATCATATAAAGGAAAGAGCAGACACTTAACACTTTCAGGATAAGCACCACCCCCCAAAAGAGAGAGATACTTGAAAGAGAGATTGTATAAATAAGAAAAAAATGTTCAAAATATCTATCAAAATAATAGACTTTGATCTAAGAAATTAAAACTTTAAACTAGAGACTGTTTGAAAAATGTTAATTCTGAGTCCTTTTTTTTTAAGATTTTATTTTTAAGTGATTTCTATGCCTAACGTGGGGCTCGAACTCACAGCCCCAAGATCAAGAGTGGCACGCTCCACCTAGTGAGCCAGCCAGATGCCCCCAAGATTCTGCCTAAGCTGAATGGCATCACTGTTGGCTAAATTAACATTAACTGATTAACATTCATTCTATAACAACAAACCACGGGGGGCCTTATTCCTCAAGATTACAGAGGTGATTCATTCATGCTCACCTTTGTAATACTGGAATATCATGAATATTCCAAATCTGGTGAAAATCTACAACTACGTTTTCTTCAACTTCTTAAGAATGCAACCATGGAAACACAGAAGGTTAAGGTCTCCGTCAATTACTAACTTAGCCATGTTTTCCTCCCCAGGATATTCATTTGTGTTTTTGGAGATGGCGATAATGAAATTATTTTTTAACTCATTCATTTATATGTTTTTCATGTGTAGTTAATCACATTTGTTCTCCAGTTTGTTCCATACAGTGTTTGAGAAAACCTGCAGCAAAACTACATATGATGCATTAAAAACATGCAGGATGAGGGGGACAGAATTTAAGTAGGAAACCAAGACCAGAAGGATCCCCAAACTCAAAGACAGGATTTTAAGTTCTGCAACTATTTTCTCCTTTTGTGAAACTGGGATGCTAGCAATGACTTCATTTCTTTTCTAGCTGCTAGGAACACTCAATTATTATGGCTTTCTCCTTAGTCAAAAGAAATTTCAGTGTAATTATTCTCTCCCTTTCCCTTTAACACCTGGCCTTTGTCTCTGCCCTTGTGGCATGATTCCCGATCACCCTGGCCCTGAGGTATCACTGTGAGTTGGAAGTGAGGACTCCAGGCTCAGCACTGGCACTTTCCAGGGCCCCGCCACAGCCGGGAGCTGCGGCAGATGTGAGACAGCAGTGGGGCCGGAGGTGCCTGGGACCCCACAGAGGGCCGAGCCGCGTGGAAAGGTGATGAAGCCCAGGGAGAAATGCTTCACCCCTAACCTCTTTTCAGGGCCCCTGCTCTCTCTCCCTTTTCCTGTAATAAGTAATGCAAAGCCCCAAAACTGGAGTCACTTTCGAGTTTTTACAAATATCACAGTCTTAAAGTTATCTGAGCGTCTGCCTGCAGGTAGCATACAAGCAGTCCAGTTACAGTCCTTGACAAATTCTAGGGCACAGCCCAATCAGTAAATGATCGGGGTCACCTGATTCAATTCCCAGTTCAACCCACCATTTCTCGTCATCTCAGTACAAGCTTGGTGATGTAGGTTGGAGTAAAGACAAGACACAAACACACAAAGCTATGTCTATAATGCAGAACAGTGTTCTCAGTTAAAGGCATAAGTAATATGCTGTGTGAAGGCAGAAGAATAGTATAATTCTGACCAAATGGTCAGGAAGAGCACCACAGACGTGGAGAGATGATGAGGTGCCCTGAGGAGATTTTGCCTGGCAGAAGGAATAAAAGTAGAAGCAACATATAAATACAGAGATGAAGACTGGACAGCACCTGGCATATTTATTAAAAAGTCAGGCCAAGAGGTAACCCCTTTGAGTTTAACAATCTCCCCTTTTCGAGATATGCTGGCCAATGGTCATTTCTGGGCTACATGGCCCCGGTGACTGGTGCCTAACCCAAGCGGGTCCAGATTCCCATCCTGGGTGGAAAGGTCTGAAGCAGAGACATTGCGAGACAAAACTGGTGGAGTAGTCGCCTCTCTGGTAGCATTCTGAGCAATGAGCGGGTCCACAACTTCTGGCTTGGCTACCACGGAATTCCTTTGATCTTATAAATTCTTCCAGGGTCCAGCTAACTAATTCCCCTTCTACGTAAGCTCGCCAGAGCTGGTTTCCACTACTTTCAACAACACAAAGTCTCTTAATCTGCATACCATCCAGAGGAAATGGCTGTGGCTGGGTTAGAACAGAGTAGTCCTGAGGCCTTGCATGTGGGACCAAGATGAGTCATTACAGTCCAAAGGACAGAAATTAGCTCTGGTTTTCGGATTTTAAAGCAAGATGGATGCATGAACACACAAGCTTCCTGTTTTGCTAAGCCCAGGGCATGTATCTTGACTACAGAGAGTAATACTTTGTATCTCTTTTTAACCAAACTTGCCGGGAGCCAGACAAGAGTGGTGTTCAGGGAAGAGCCCATCAAACCACATTGAGTCCGCGTGTAAGGGAAGCTTCCCTTCCCCTGTCCTCTTCCCTCCACTGCGGAAACACCTCCTAAGTTCAGCACGGTTTCCAATTTAAATGAATACAATGGAGCTGCCTCCTCTATCACAAATCATCACTTTCTTCATTTATTTTATAAGTCAAGTATGTCTGTGAATGAGAGTCTTCACTAGCCAGACATATGACAATTTATATACTCCTGTGTAATGAACTCATTACTGGGACCATGCTGTTAGAAAATAAGTAAGTAAAATAAATAATGGCCATTGCTTTCCGCTATTATGTTTGGTTATCACAAGATCTATAATTTGTAACAATGGTTTACCCCAGGGGACTCGGTGGCCATGGAGCCCGATGACCCGGGTCACATGGGAACCAACCACGGGTATGGCATGTAAAGCAACAACAAGCAATCCGAGGGGTAGTAATGCCTGGGAGATTACCAAAAATTAAATTAGAGAGCAGGAGGTGACAGTTGGATTCTATGCCTCACGTACCAATTCAGCACCCAAATGAGAAAAGAGTCAAAGGTACAGCTTCATCCCTGACAAGATAACTGGGGGAGAAGCTTCTGATCAAATGTAAGAGACCAGACTGAATTGAAGAGCAATCGTTTTCACCATGCAGGTAATAAATGGCTAAATAATTAGGGAATGATGGGGGTTCCCTTAATAACCTAAGGGATTTAGGGCCCTCACCTCTTAAGATCATGTCACCACGTGTGCCCAGTTTGAATTACACACTAGTATAGTGTCCTCGTTCAAGGTGGAGCATTAATATTGATGAGGTGTTCTGACCGAAGAGAGAAATAGGATCTGAAATGAAACGAATTTATTTTCCAATTGCTTAAATACACACACACACACACACACACACACACACACCCCACAAATAGGGTATGGTGCACATTTGAGACAGAGTTTAGCTGGGAACTAAAGTGGGTAAATAGGTACTTTTATTTCCTTCTGATAAAATTACTTTCTTGATTTAGGCACCCAGGGTGGTACCAGGCTCAAAGTAGGTACAACAAAAATGAACATGCCAAGAACATGGCAGCCACCACCAAAGGAGAAGAGCCCAGACCAAGATTCCAATTAGGCAGAAGTGGACCTTGAAAGGAGACTCACTGATTTAGTGAAAAAAAGCTGATTCCCTGATAACCATGGTATTTGGCTCAAAAACATACATCTCCAGCTCACAAGATCCAGCCTATACAACAACCTTGTTTACACCAACAAAAAGAGAAACAAAATCACTGAAACACTTAACACGATAAAGGTATTCAAATATCCTTATTATATATAATGTACAAATAAAGGAAAATAGAGAATTTTAAGTATACTCAATAGAATTTCTTGCTCAAGAGTATTCTTTATGTTGAATTAAGTTTATTAATATAAACTGCTGCCACGGAAATGTGCTTATTATATTGAACTAGTCACTGCTATTCAAATCGGATTCTGCCTGGAGTGTAAATATACTCCTTTTTCTACCGGACAGTCCAGTGAGGAGCCTGAGTAGCTAGGGTTCCTGTCAGAGTGGAAAGAGCATTCATCCCAAGCAGTCAGGTTTCCAAAGTGGTGTCATTATCATCAGTGCACTTCAATCAGTGCTTTGCATTATTTCATAACAAGTGAGCCACCGAGCTGTCCCAGAACAAGTGTAACTTATGAAAAGAGAATGGCTCATATTTTTATACATGCATTTGTCATGATCAAAGAAGTTCTGATGCTTCATATTTGTGAGTGAGCTGTATCAAGTGCAAACAGAATATCACTTTACGGCACTTTATAATGTGCATCAATACTATATCTGTGATTTTATCCAATTCCCACAAGAGTCCTATGAACTTTCTATTTTTAGCATCCTCATTTTATAGATGTGAAAACTGAGGCATGGAGAGGATACCCAAATGACACAGTGTTTCCACCAAGTTCAAACCAATTTGCCTGATTCCAACATTTACACAGCTGAATATGATCACGGTACCTCAAATAGAGGTGAAAATATCTAAATTCCAATTTTACAGACAATTAAAACATTTTTAAGAAGAAAGTAACATGCAGCACATTTCTTGGTTAGTTACAGATGTTAAAATACCCAGATTCCACCTCATACCACCAAATGGATTAACAAAACAGATGGTTGGTAGTATGGTAAACAATTTCCTTCTTAGGCCTAAAGGTCGCAGAATTATAACTCACTTGGATCTGATTTGAATTCAGGCTGCTACTCTTCTGTGCCACTTATGCTGTGTGACTTTACACTAAGTCCCAGGGGAACCGCACTGAAAAATTAGCTGCCTAGTATCACAGAGTGCTAGATGCTGGACTGAAGCAGGTGATGGCATTTCAAAGTAGGTGTGAGGTTTGGGAGGAAACAGCTCAGGCCCCAGATCTCAAAATACATGTGCTACAAGCACAATGCCAAAAACTCAAATTTCATTTTTTTTTAATGTTTATTTTTGACAGAGAGAGAGCGCGCGCACACAATCAGGGGAGGGGCAGAGAGGGAGGGAGACGCAGAACCTGAAGCAGGCTCCAAGCTCCGAGCTGTCTGCACAGGGCCCGACGCAAGGCTCAAACTCACAAACTGTGAGATCATGACCTGGGCCAAAATGAAAAGTCGGATGCTGAACTGACTGAGTCACCCAGGTGCCCCTCATTTATTCTGATTAAATACATGAGCCTTTGTTTAACAAAATGCTTCTCAAAGAAAGCAAAAGCTATGGTAACACTGTCTTCTAGCTACGTGTTATACCTATTTTCTTCAAAAACATAAGTTCTTCTAGTGGGTTACAAGGTTTGCTTTGAAGAATTCTGGTAGTCTTTTCCTCCTACGAAAATGCAGGTAGTACAAGAGTCTTGATAATTAATGCCTGGACTGGGTAGCCATTATGGGTAAATGCTACCTCAAAACTCTATTATGTCTGCATAAGCAACAGGAACTACCCTTTCCTGCATTCACTGTCCTCATCGCCAAAATCCCTCCCACCAGGTTAACATAAGGTCTGAGACTCAAATGGAAAGATTTCACAGGAAGCAAGGCTATCTCTTTTGAGAACAGATTTTTAAAGTAAAAGATTAAGACACTGAGCCACTGTTCAGGTGTTTGCGAATAAACTATTTCACAAAACTGAAAAACAACAAGAAAGTGAGTCTGTGGCCACTAAGACAGAAACTAATGACTTAACAATTTTGCCCAACTGTTCCTGACCACAAAAGGCCCTCTCACCGATGTAATATACACACAAAAAGTCTGGTCACAAAACGGATGCTGGGCTCTGACACACTGATTCCTCGATGCTGAAAAGATTTCATAAGATTTAAAATCTTCATGCCTCTTCTTTCCACTTGAAACTTCTCTGAACACAGAGGCAATACTTTACTGGAAATGGGCAAATCAGTAAACAGACACGAATTTCTCTCATTCTGGAGACCAGTTGAGACCTTAGCACATGCTTTCACTAGTCCACAAAGTCTGCTGCTCTGCATTGTCTCCCCTGATCAGGCTTAGACCAACTTGTCTGTCCAACATCAGTTGCTGATCAACATTTAAAACCTTACTTTCCAGGGGCACCGGGGCGGCTCAGTCAGTTCAGTGTCCGACTCTTCATTTCAGCTCAAGTGTTGATCTCACGGTTTCATGGGCTGGAGCCCCCTGTTGGGCTCAGTGCTGGCAGTGCAGAGCCTGCTTGGGATTCTCTCTCTCCCTCTCTCTCTGACTTCTCCCCCACTTCTCCCCCACTCAGGCACATGCTCAGTCGCTCTCAAAATAAATAAATAAACATTTAAAAAACAAAACTTGGGGGCGCCTAGGTGGCTTAGTCGGTTAAGCGTCCGACTTTCGCTTAGGTCATGATCTCACGGTTCGTGGGTTCGAGCCCTGCGTCGGGCTCTGTGCTGACTGCCAGCTCAGAGCCTGGAGCCTGTTTCAGAGTCTGTCACTCCCTCTCTCTCTGACTCTCCCCTGCTCATGCTGTCTCTCTCCTAGAAATAAATAAAAACAAACAAACAAACAAACAAACAAATAAATAAATAAATAAATAACAAAACTTGGGGTGCCTGGGTGGCTCAGTCAGTTAAGCGTCTGACTTCAGCTCAGGTCATGATCTCACAGTTTGTGGGTTCGAGCCCTCCATTGGGCTCTGTGCTGACAGCCAGCTCAGAGCTTGGAGCCTGTTTCGGATCTGTGACTCCTTCTCTCTCTGACCCTCCCCTGTTCACTCTCTCTCTCTCTCAGAAATAAATAAAACATTTAAAAAAAAACCTTATTTTCCAAAATCAAAGCTGTCATGGTGCTCCCTGTGCCTATGTTCTCCACTTTACATGATCACTTTGCAGTCGGGCTCTGAAAGCCTGGGCCATGTACCCACATCCACCATGCCCCAGGGCAGGCCACACAACCAATGCGGCCTTGGTCCTCATCTGAAGAATGCAGAAGCCGCCTACCTGATTCACAGTGCTGCTCTGAAGACCAACTTAGATCATGAACAAGATGTGAAAGTTGTGACATGTAATAAAAACATAGGATGATAAATAAAAATTTATTTCAAGACATGTTTGAGAATCATCGTGCAGCATGAGAAAACAGTATTACCTAAAACAACATCAAAACTACAGCTTCTCTTTTCCCTTAAAGAAATACACATATATGTATATGTGTGTGTTTTGTGTACATGCGTGTACGTGTATGTATTTATGTATTTCCAAAACTAGATTTTCTTATCAGTTAATAAGATAAGATCACATTAAGTCTACTGTCCTTACTTTTCTTTGTACTATCTGCTTTGGCAACTGTTTCTTAGATACAGTGTTCTATGAACTCTCAAGTTACTTCCCCCTCAGCTAAGGGATCTTGTCCTTTTCATATTAAACTGTGCCTCTTCCTCTGAGATACCAGTCCCCCCCCAGGTAGCCATGTCTGCTCCAGGCCAGCTCGCTTTCAAACCAAGTCACCTTCGGCACAATGCATTATGGATCTGTTAATAATTTTAAGCACCTGCAGGATAAATTCAAGTGGATTCCTTCCTCTTCTCTTTTTCTCCATTCTCCCATCAACTCCGCTCTCCCTTTCTCTTTTGATACATACCTACAAAACTGGCTCAAAAATCCTATGGAATCTAAAAAGCAGACTTGTCTATTTTCATATGTTCCCCCTCATGGACTCCCCAGCCTAGCACTGTCTCCTCTACCTCGGCAGTCCTATCTAACCTGCCCCCACTCTGGGACTACTGTCACTCCTTTGAAATTTCATTTTCATAGTCCAATACTCACATCTTCCACTGTTTCTTGACAAATTTGCCTGTCACGGTATATCTACTTAAAGAAAAGCAACTAAGCTCAGAATACTATTTTTAGTGACTGTGAAACTATAGCACACAAAGCAGACAATTTTTCACGTAAGATAGGTGTAAAGGCAGATAATGTTCACACTTGACAGGAGAATATTTTATCTCAAAAAATAAATCTTCACCAGACAAAACACATAAGTTTACAGAAAACCTAAGACATCATTATATTAAATAGCACCTTGTTAAATAGCACCTTGAATATCCCCAAAGCAGCACACTTATAACACCAGAAATAGTCAATCTGCTTATAACACTAACCAAAATGGAAGCAAAGTATCATGTGTTTATTGAGTTGGAAATTAAATTACTGCTTAAGTTGCATTTCTTACTTTTTTTTTAATTTAAGAGAAATAGGGGGCATGCATGTGCAAGCCCGGGAGAGAGGCAGATGGATGGGGGGAGCTGAGAGAGAGGGAGAGGGAGAGGTCAGAGGGAAAGAGAGAGTCCCAGGCAGGGCCCATGCTCAGCGTGGAGCCTGGCTCACAGGGCTCAATCTCACGACTCTGGGATCATGACCTGAGGTGAAGTCAAGGGTCAGATGCTTAACCAACTGAGCCATCCAGGCACCCCTCAAGTTCCATTTCTTAAAGCTATTTTCATGCATTTAGAATTCTACCAGACAAAACAAGAAAAAATTATTTTGATACTTTTAAAGATGATTATAAAACTTCGGACTGTAAATACAATTCTCCTAAATCAAGTTTTTAAAAGGCAGCCTTCTGACACCAAAGACAAAAGCAGCAAAAGCAGCTGCACTTGGGTGGTTTAGTCAGTTAAGTGTCGGACTTCGGCTTGGGTCATGATCTCACAATTCGTGGGTTCGAGCCTTGTGTCAGGCTCTGTGTGTGCTGACAGCTCAGAGCCTAGAACCTGCTTCAGATTCTGTGTCTCCCTCTTTCTCTTCCCTCCCCTACTTGACTCAGTCTCTCTTTCTTTGTCTCTATCAAAAATAAATAAACATTTTTTTAAAAAAGGAAGCAAAAATAAAACACTGGAATAACATCAAACCAAAAAGCTTCAGCACAGGAAAGGAAATCATCAATAAAAGGAAAGGCAACCTTTTCAGAATAGGAGAAAATATTTGCAAATCATATACCTGATAAGGGGTTAACAATCAAAATATATAAAGACCTCATATAACGCAATAGTGCACGTGTGTGTGTGCATGCACACAGACACACACACACAGACACAGACACACACACACAGAGACACACGATCTGAGCAGATATTTTCCAGAGACATCCACACGCCCAAAAGGTACATGAAAAGGAGCTCAACATCATTCATCATTAGGAAAATGCAAATCAAACCCACAATGAGTTAATCATCTCACACTTGTGAGTGTAGGTAATTGCATAGGCATTACCAAAAAGACAAGAAATAACAAGCATTGGCAAAGATGTGGAGAAAAGGAAACTCTTGTTACTACTGGTGGGAATGTAAACTGGTGCAGCCACTCTGGAAAACAGCATAGAGATTCTTCAAAAATTAAAAAGAAAACTACTATATAATCCAGCAATTTCACTTCTGGGTATTTACTTGAAGAAAACAAAACACTAACTTGAAAAGATATCTGTACCCCTAGGTTCACTGCAACATTACTAACAATGGCCAAGATATGGAAACAAACTAAGTGTCCATCAGTGGCTGAATGGATGAAGAAGATGTCACACACACACACACACACACACACACACACACACACACACACACACATCTTTCCATTTGCAACAACATGGATGGTCCTTGAGGGCACTATGCTAAGTGAAATAAGTCAGACAGAGGAAGACAAATACTGTATGATCTCACTTATTTGTGAAATCCCAAACAAAAACCCAAACTCACAAAGAACAGACTGGTTGTTGCCAAAGGCAAGGGTCAGGGGAAAGGGTGAAATGGGTGACACAGGCCAAAAGGTACAAACTTCCAATTCTAAAATACATAAGTCATGTATGTACAGCATACAAAATATAGCATAACAGATTATAGTTAGTAATACCATACCGCATATTTGAAAGCTGCTAACAGAATGGATCTTAAAAGTTCTAATCACAAGAAAAAAAACTGTAACTAAATATGGTGCCAGATGTTAACTAGACTTAGATTGTGGTGATCAATCCATACAATATATACAAATATTGAATCTTACGTTGTACATCTGAAACTAATATGATACCTCAATAAATAAGCATAAATAAAAAATAACCATAAATAAAATAAAATGATACCTCAATAAAAAAAGCATTCACCCTTCAATGATAACTATGAGATCAATAACCTAAAATGCAAGCCTAAAAGCCAACTACCTTAAGCTCTTGTAGAAATTCAATACACCCTATGTATCGATTTTGAAGTCTGTTTCAGATGTGATTTCTGAACAGAAAATCAATTGGTATAACCGATACAGATTTGAGTGGGGGATAGCCTGTTTGAGTTGGAGGTAAGGACTGTGTTGTCTGGATCTGGGTTTTGGGGTGAAGTGAAGGGGCTGATTTCAAACAGTAGCATCCTGCCTGCGACATGTACGAGTAAGCTGCAGATATAAAATGCCTTCCACAACGTGTTATCCTTTTGTGACTGGGGCTCCTCTCAAGTGCAACAACTTCAAGCTGGTGTCCCGAGGCAGGCCCCTCAAACAGCGGGCTCTTTCAGTGGATTCTGAATGTCTCATCCTTCTGTATTCTACTGAAAGACTGATCAAACATACCACATGTATTAATAACAAGCTATAACACTTAGGTGGTATGTACGAGGTACCAGGCCCAATTCCAGGCATATCCCATACCAAGCAGAACTACTGCCATCTCCATTGTTTCAGATAAAGGAACTAAAACACAGAGATTATAAACTTGCCAAAGTCACACGGTTAGTGGTGTAAGTCATGTGTCAACCAGCACTGACCCTAAAATGTAATGAGATAGATTTATTCTCTGTTAAAGGTTTCTGTTTAATTCTGCTCCAAATAGTACATTCTATTGTTTTAGATTCAGTCCCTTTACTTGAAGCAGCTTTCTTTTCAGATTCCTTTATAGCAAGATTTGACTTCAGACATTAAACACCTCCCTGGGCACAAAGCACCTGGTTTTCAGGCAGGCTGCCTTGGTTACTGTAAGGAATGCAGTATGTGAGGCAGAGACTTTGTTTTATAAAAATTCCCTTAGTAAAAGAAACAAAGACAAATTTTCCTTTACAGAATTTGTGGATTTCAGTTACAGACTGCATGTGAAGTAGGCACATTCATATGTGACTTATAAATTAGATTTAAGCATGCACTAGCAGAACAAAGCCTATTAATCTATAGTAAATAAACACACACAGTTCTATCACAATACATAGAAGTCATCAAGCAGACAATCTTTTTTTCATTAAACATTGAATCATTGTGACCTGCCAACAGCATCAAATAAAGTAACGTTTAATATTTAATACCATGCGATGGCAATACTAAACCAAACGTGTGTTTTAAATTCTATGTTATTTGACATTTCAATTTTAACTGGAAAGTATTGCTAAAGGGTTGAAAATATGTGCCTGAAAGTAGCAATTTAAATTTAATAAATATTTCTGGCTTTTTAATGTCACCATATAGTCATAGTATTTTACCCTTTAATGAGGATTCAATTCTAATTTCAGAAAAATAGGGGGGAGGGAATAACTAAAGATATGGCAACTTTCAAAGACATTAAAAAAATATAGAAAGCTCATCAATATGACCGATGGCATTTAAATAATTATATATAAATGACTACTTGAGAGTTCAAATTTTATAAATGAAAAACTCTGAAAACAGAGCATAAAACACATTATTAAAATACAAATTGACTGGGGCGCCTGGTTGGCTCAGTCGGCTGAGCATCCGGCTTTGGCTCAGGTCATGATCTCACAGTTCATGGGTTCGAGCCCTGCGTCGGGCTCTGTGCTGACAGCTAGCTCAGAGCCTGGAACCTGCTTCAGATTCTGTGTCTCCCTCTCTCTCTGACCCTCCCCTGCTCACGCTGCCTGCCTCTCTCTCTCTCTCTCTCTCTCTCTCAGAAATAAAAACATTAAAAAATTTTTTTAATAAAAATAAAAAATAAAATACAAATTGACCAAGAAAGTAAAAACATAGCTTTGCATCTAGTATAATTTCACAGTAACCGTTTTTCACAAAAACAGTGATAAGGACTAAAACAAATCAGCTCCCTGTTCTCTGGAAGGAAAAACAGATCATTTTCTCTTCCAGTGGGAAAGAGAGGAAAAACGGTCTTGAAAATGAGGGGCATCTGTACACACGGGACAGAGAGCAGTCTGTGTCACCTGTGCATCACATCCCTTTGCTAGTAGTCAGATTCATGTCTGTCAAGTTTCAATTAGGAGAGAAAAATGCAATAAATGTGTTTATAGGAACCACATTGTTTGTAGAAGGGAGTGAAAAATTAGCTACTGAAATTTCAATCCCTATACGTCTCTTTCTGTATCCGAAGTTTTACCCAGTAGTAGAATTCTTCTGTGTCTGCTCATTTCCCATGTTCTTGTGTTATTACAGAGGGTACCTAAATGTAAAAATATTTGATGGTATTAAGCAATAAGTGCATGAGCTCACAGAACAAAAGACGAATTAGATACGAGCACAGAAGCTGGAGGGTGTCTGGGTGTGTGTATTTGTATACGTGTGTTTTCTCCTCGAAGTCCAAAAACCCTTTGGATTATCACTGAAGTTCAAACAGAATTCGAAAGCAAACACAGGGATATAACAACTAAAGTCCAACCTCACAGCACAGAAGAATCACCAGTGCTAAACCTTGACACTCTTGGAGAATAATAATGTGTTATTTATTTTACGCTATTTGACTAACAGTGATTAGCCATCTATTATGTGCCAGACACAGTCCTGGGCATGTTCCCATATTTTAGCTCATTTAATCTTGAGAACATCTCTCTGATGTGGATTTTAATAGCCTTTATTTCAGATGAAGAAACAAACTGGGAGACATTAACCAATTTGCCCAGTTTAAACAGAACCATGGTTTCAACTTTGGTCTTCTTTTCAGTTAATAAACACGTCCTTCAGTTAATAAACAAACACTTCCTAAGCGCTTTCTGCGTGTAGCAGGCTCTGTGCTCAGCACAGTGTCGCCCTGCTGTCCACTCCTCTTCAACGCACACACAGCAGTATGATTTCTGACTCCAGAAGGTGCCCGGCCCACAGCAGGCTCTTGGCGAAGGCTCGCTGAAGTTTTTGGTTAAGTTATGTACTGTCTCTACAACATAAACATTTAAATAGGTATTTGGCTCCAGGTTTACATTACCTTAAAACATTCTGCTATTCAACACTAAGACATATTTTTTTAAATTATTTCTTAATGCGTATTTTTGAGAAAGGGTAGAGGCAGACAGGGAGGAGAACAGAGGGTCTGAGGCAGACGCTGAGCAGACAGCAGAGAGCCTGATGCAGGGCTCTAACTCACAAACTGTGACATGAATGACCTGAGCTGAAGTTGGACACTTAACCGACTGAGCCACCCAGCCGCCCCTAAGATTATTTTTAGGAAGGGAAATGTTCACTGATTAAGGGCACCCAGAAAGCCCACTTCAGGTGGCAAAGATCTGCACTTCAAACTACAACTATCACAGAGAGGACGTGTGAGATTGGCCTGTGCACCTGCATATTTCAGTCAACCTAATGTGCAAATAAACTGCCACACATAATCTAATTATTTCAAGAGTGTATGATGTGAATTCCCATTCAATTACAAACATCACGTGGGTATGGTCTTCAAATGATTTTTCACAGACTCCAAGCATAACGCACAGTGTTGGCCAAACATGCAACATATAGGAGGTACATGATGTAGAGATTAACACACACATCACTTTGTGGTCAGATGCAGAAGCATCTGAATGCCCTTCTGCCCTTTCTAAGCTGCCCCACCATGGGTAAGTGCTTCACTTCTCTGAGCTTCACTTTCTAGATCATAAAATGCAGATAATTACAAGCACTTCTAGTCCCCACTTCAGAGATTATCATAAGGACTAAGTGACATGACGTATGTAAAATACTTAGCTCATTAAATATTAACTTGGCATTGGAGAAGGGAGTAGGGAGGCTGGGAAATAACTTTCTGGTAGGCATGGGGTAGAGCAGATGAGACACTGGGCACCATCCTCTATTCTCTAACCTTTAAATCTTCTCAGTTCGCAGCAAGATGCCTGCTCCCTAATCAGCTGACCTCCCTAATGCAGGGTTCCAAAAACATCACCTTGTTTTTCTTGACTTAACAACATTCTGCTTAACACACACACACACACACTTTTCATACTACCATTCAAAATAACTGATGACCATATAATATTCAAAATGGGGAAATTACTAATTTCCTTCTTTAGGAGTCTATATTCCCTCAACAAATTCTGCCTTTCCCTTCTTAAAAAAAAAAAAAAAATCCACCAATTCCTTTGAAAAGCATCATCAAATCCAAAATACAGTGGTATCTTTTCAAGTTAGTGTTTTGTTTTCTTCAAGTAAATACCCAGAAGTGAAATTGCTGGATTATATAGTAGTTTTCTTTTTAATTTTTGAAGAATCTCTATACTGTTTTCCAGAGTGGCTGCACCAGTTTACATTCCCACCAGTAGTCACAAGAGTTTCCTTTTCTCCACATCCTTGCCAATGCTTGTTATTTCTTGTCTTTTTGGTAATGCCTATGCAATTACCTACACTCAAATGTTTCAGGGCGCCTGGATGGCTCAGTGGGTTAAATGTCCGACTCTTGATTTTGGCTCAGGTCATGATCTCATGGTTTGTGAGTTCAAGCACATGTTCGGCTCTGTGCTGACAGCTGGAAGCCTGCTTGGGATTCTCTCCCCTTCTCTCTTTCTCTGTCTCAAAATAAATATGATTTAAAAAAATTAATAAACTTTAAAATACATACATACAGGGGCACGGGTGGCTCAGTTGGTTAAGTGTCCGGCTTTAGCTCAGGTCATGATCTTGCAGTTCGTGGGTTCAAGCCCTATGTCAGGCTCTGTGCTGACAGCTCAGAGCCTGGAACCTGCTTCAGATTCTGTGTCTCCCTCTCTTTGCCCAATCCCCTGCACGCACTCTGTTTCTCTGTCTCTCAAAAATAAATAAACATTAAAAAATCTTAAAAATAAAATAAATACAATACAATACAGTCTTCTGAAGGATGCCAAACAGATGGAAACTTTTCCTTTTAGAAACAAAATCTATTTACCCTAACCAACAGGTCTATTTTATTCTATCACTTGAATATTTAGCATCTCTCCAAGCAAGCCCTGTAGACACGAACAAAGCCAAGCTGCGGCAGGGCCAACGACTAACACTGTGACCGATTTAAAGATTTGCCAAACAGGG
Source organism: Proteles cristata cristata (assembly GCA_017311185.1). Classification (NCBI taxonomy): domain Eukaryota; kingdom Metazoa; phylum Chordata; class Mammalia; order Carnivora; family Hyaenidae; genus Proteles; species Proteles cristata. The sequence goes on from JAESUZ010005157.1 coordinate 137,639, forward strand.
CACAGGTACACTAAGTCAGCACAAGTGGCAGGTCCCAACAGCCTGGAACACTTAGTTAGCAGTCAGACATGTGGACATCCCGCTAGAGGTACAGACCAGCAAAACAGAAACAAGAGCAGTGGAGGAAGCTGGGAGGGCAGGCAGGCAGGAAAACCGTTCAGTGGGACGATGAATCCCTGAGCAGCAACAACGGGTGCGAGGAAGTCTAAAAGAAAGTCAAGCAATTAAACAAGAAACCGCATGCCCCCTCCAACCTCTCTGTCACGTTGCTGCCAGATGTGAGACAGCTGTCACCAGGTTACTCTCCTGCACCTGTGGCTCACAGGTTTTCAAACCTTGCTTCGTGAAACCCGCCCATTTCTGCCCAGGGGCCAAGGTGAGGGGAACGGGAAAGAGGGAGCACTCGGGGCAGGTGGGAATCCAGTGTCTCTACCAACCAAAGCAACTCCATCTCTCCCTTTCCTATGCACTGTGCACTGGGTGCAAACCTGGGAAGACCCTGCTGGTAAATAAGATCTGAAAACGGTTGTGCCGACGCAATGGTTCCAACTTCTCAGGCTGCTCAAAGGGACTTCATAACCAGATGCTACTTTACCTTGCAAAACATACTTCCTGCAATTTTCCCAAACTCACCGGTCATTCCTGCCAAGCAACTGACTCTCTAAGTTCCCCAGGCAGCATCTTTACCGCCATCAACCCCAGGGCCAATGTCGTTTCGCTTGCCTCCGTGCACCGTGTTCAATTCAACACATTCTACACAACTTCTGTGGACAAAATGCTTTGTTAAATTAGACGTTACTACCTTTGAATAGCTTGCAGTTTAGTGGATAAGAAAACAGACACAACAGCTACCGCAATATAAATCAGAATAAAATCAACACTAAAGAGACGGCCAAACACCTATGACTTCTGAGGGGAATAGATGAAAAGCCATTTTTTCTAGTGTAATCGGAAAAGGCAAGGATACTTGCCTGGGTCTTGATGAATGTAGATAGAGAATACAGTGAAAAGTAAAGTCCCTACCATGTAAAGACACAAAGCAAAACATGCCAAAGTACGTAGCACATTCTGGAGATACACGGCAGGTATGTGGCTGGAGCAAGTGGAGAGCTGTGGCACACCACTCTGGAAGAAAACCCTGGAATCAGCTCATTAAAGCTCAAGCAGGCTTCAGTAAAAATAACCCCAAGGGGCGCCTGGGTGGCTCAGTTCGTTAAGCATCTGACTTGGGTGCAGGTCATGATCTCATAGTTCATGGGTCGAGCCCCGTATCAGGTTCTCTGTGATGAGCACAGAGATGCTCTGTCCCCCTCCAGTGTTCCCCTGCTCACATTTTCTCTCTCTCAAAAATAAACATTTAAAAGGTAAAAATAAAATAAAAATTAAAAACTGCCTAGTTAAAAAAAATAACCCCTAATTTGACAGAGCACATTATAGTTTATCAAATAGTAATTTAAAGCATCAAGATGTAATAATTTTAAAACAATTTTTAAATATTTCCATCAATCATCACAACAATCCTACCAAGTTAAACAGGGTGAAGATTATCAAGGCCACTGGAAGCAGATGAGGAAACTGAGGTAGGTCAAGACACATTAACATTTATGAAACATTCACTATGTCCCAAGGCCTTTGCAATGTGACTGGCAGGCATCATGCCCTTCTGAGATGAAGAAGTATCACCATCCCAACCTTACAAAAATGAAAACAAGTTCAGAGAGGTTGAGAATCGTGTCCAGAGACATATAACCAGTAGTGGTAGATTTAGGACCGGCACCAGACCAGCTTCCAAATCAAACTGTGCTCTGACAAAATAGCGTCCCTTTTATTGTGGAGGCAAAAAGGTGGGGGGAATTTTCAGAAGCCTTTAAGATCAGTAACAAGATCTGAACTATTTTTTTTTTAACGTTTATTCATTTTTGAGAGACAGAGTGTGAGCACGGGAGGGGGAAAGAGAGAGAGGGAGACACAGAATGTGAAGCAGGCTCCAGACTCTGAGCTGTCAGCACAGAGCCCGACATGTGGCTCAAACTCACAAACCACGAGATGATGACCCGAGCCAGAGTCATGAAGTCAGACATTGAACCAAATGAACTACCAAGAAGCACCCTTGCTCTGATCTGTTTTTAAAAGGGACTCTTATCAAACTACCAAAGTAATCCCGATGAGCTTTCTACACTGGAAATAAAACAGAAGCAGTTAGGATGGTGCAGCAGGAGTCAGAGTAGAAAATACCCCAGGGGGCTAGATCACAGTAGAGACAGAAATTATGGCCAAGTTCCATGACTCTCTCATAAGGTCTTGTCTTGACCCTTTTCTAGGCACTCACTGTGCTTCTTAGGAGTACCACACAGTTAAGCATTGACCAGATTTCATTCAACCTTAAATGCCATGATTGTAAGACACATTTTTTAATTTTTAAAAGTGTTTATTTATTTATTTTGAGACAGAGAGCAAGTAAGGGAGCGACAGACAGAGAGAAAGGGGGAGGATGGAGGGGGGGGGAGAGAGAGAGAGAGAGAGAGAGAGAATGAATGAGTGAATGAATCCCAGGCTGGCTCCACGCTGTCAGTGCAGAGCCTGTCACAAGGCCTGATCTCACAAACCAGGAGACCAAGACCTGAGCCAAAAACAAGAGCAGAGCTTAACCAACTGAGCCACCCAGTTGCCCATATAAGTAAGACACCCCTTATTTACATCCTACTAAGAAAAAAAAATGTTAACATGTCACTGACTTCAAACATTAAAAATACACATATGAAAATCTGCAACTGGAATAGATGAAATATGCTAAGTTTTCTACATTTTTTTCCAATATTATTTTATTCTCCTCACCGAGATTCTGAGACCCTGTCTTTCAAGGAATGACTGCTTAATACCATGACCGCCGATGGAAGGCAGTGCAGGATAATTCATCATTCTCTGAGGATGCATGCACTGTCTTTCCAGACTAAGTTCTTGTGGCTTGGGCTAAATCCTTCTCTGTCCAAAACATAAAGGAAATTGTAAATTCCTGAGATCTGGCATCTACCTGACTACTCTTCTACATTATCCATTAGTGACCCTACTGTAAACAAGAAAGAGAAATGAGCATTTGCCAAGAAAAATGACGGCAGCGGCATGGACAGTAGTGGTAAGAATGACAACTGGTACTTACCAAGTGTTAACTATGTTGTAGGCAATTTACATGGACATTTATGCTTCAGTCTCATGATTTGGTTACCAGCAATCTTACTGCTAGATGAGCAAAATCAGTTTCCTACTGATAATTTGAAAGAATGGAAAACCTAGAGGAGAGTGAGCTTTATTTTTTTTTTTTTTTTTTTTTTTTATTTCTAGGAGAGAGAGAGAGACAGCGTGAGCAGGGGAGGGTCAGAGAGAGAGGGAGTCACAGACCGGAAACAGGCTCCAGGCTCCAGCTGGCAGTCAGCACAGAGCCTGACGCGGGGCTCGAACCCACGAACCGCGAGATCATGACCCAAGCGAAAGTCGGACGCTTAACCGACTACGCCACCCAGGCGCCCCGAGGAGAGTGAGCTTTAAATCAAAGATCCCCATGAGGAGAAATCTGCCTAAGAAACCATCCTGCTAGCTCTTGTTTCTCTTGATTTTGTGAAACATTAACTCAATCAACCTTAAGTGCTCTTGGACAGTTCTTTATTAACAGTGGATCAAACTGAGGCATCAGACGGTCAGTATATATTTATTTTTGATTTTTTAGAATATATTTTTGTTTCACGAACATGAGCCAGCAGAAAGAGACAAGGCCCCAGAGAGCCCGCAGTCCTCATTCTTAAAGCATGAATCGTTCAGGAACAATGGCTCTCAGGATACCTGCATGTCAGCAAGCCTCAGTATAATCATGGAACAATGATGAAAAGCCAGCAAATCAGCAGGAGGAGTAAACATGTCAGAAGCATGGTGGCATTCAGTGACCATCACATATCTTAATAAATAAAGCTCTCATCCAGCTTATACAAGCCTCCTCTTGTGGGGACAGCTTGACAAACCAACGAATCAACAGAAAATACTCCCACAGCATCTGCTTTTTTAAGAAGGATTCCGTAAAAGTACCTCAGAATTACTCCCATGCCCTTACATTGACAATCTCATGGTTCATGAGAAAATAGATGTCCCCCCCCACCCCCAAGTACTGGGTTTGAGAATCTTCTGTTCTGTATCAGCTAGTGTCACAAACATCAACACATATTTGCTATTCATAAAACGAGCACACGCAACTGACAACCTCGCAGAATTTTGAGCTTGTTCCTTAAGACACCATGAACTTCCTCTGTCCTTCTCTGCGCTGAGATTCCCATTTCCAAAAGGGATCGCACAAACCCCCTTTAACAACTGTTCCAGTTAGGCCCATCCTTCACAGGCACCTCACCAGCTTTTCTGCTCACCACACCTCAAAGCTTTGCGCTCTAAAAAGCTCAGCTGTTTTTTTGTTTTTGTTTTTTTAATTAAGGACAGGGCAAGAACTTTACCAGGAAATCCATGCCTTTCCCTTCCCCCTCCCAGCTTCTTCTCTTTTCCATCAGACAACATTACATTCATCCTGCAAGGACCAGTGCAAATGTCATTTCCAAACCATCCGAAGAGTTAACAGTCCCTTCCACTGCATCCCCAAACTATCTTGTTCACACGGCGAACTAACATCGTTATTATAGTAAATTGTGCATATGCCAGATAATGAAGCCTATGAGGACAGAAAATATCACTTATTCACCTTTATCTTTCCAAAAAGGACCCGACACTGGGGAGTTATTCATTAAGTTTTTGTTAAATAACTTTATTAATATGACTCAAAATCTTTAGTAATAATTTTATTTCATTTAAGGAAAGTATTGTACTAGCAGTCTTTGAAATAGTAATGAGAAAAATAAAGTATCTTTTCAAGTGAAAAACCAAAATGGAGTAAAATCCCAAGTAAACAATAGAAGTTGCAGAAAATAATATTTTCCCTTTCTTATCCATTTCTATGGTTTCTTAATTCTCTTCCATTAAACAACTCTTGGGGCAATTTTATTTATGAACAGTAATATCCAGTTTTATGAGTCTGACAAATAACTTGCCCCAAAGTTACAGAAATATGTATTTAGTACTAAATAATACAAAATTCACTTTGCAACTTTTTATCAGAATATCTGCCTGCCTTTTAAAGACAGAAAGAATATTAAAATGAATCTGCACAGCCTAAATACAAACCAGGCTTGCGACTGTAGAGTGAATGCTTGGCCAAAGGGAGAAAAGACAGACCATAGTTATAAAAATACCTAAATAATTTACAAAGCTAGTAATCATATGTTAACATATGAACTGAAGCTGATGAAATTTTATCAGTTGATAAAAACATCTGTAAATCTATATTCTGGACCTACTTCTAAAAATAGAAAAAGAAACAAAACATGTTTTATGTTACTTGGTTATTCAGTCCGTGGGTAAATCCCTAAATCTACACACAAATAATGCTTTGGAGAAATAGTTTCTAATTTTCACTGAGCACACTCCTTGTGCTTCTCAAATGCCAGCCAACTTTTGCTGGTATATCGGGGCAGAGAGCTTTCATCAAAGAACTGGCTGTTTACATGAGGAATCCTCCCTCCTCCTCTCCTGTCTGTCCAAATCTCACTCACTCTTTAACAACCAGCTCCAACGTCACAGGCTTATAAGCCATCCCTAATTCCCCGCACTATCCAACTAGAAATTATGTCCATATGTCCTCAGACCACTTTTTCTACATCTCTCTTACAACTCGTGAAGTATTCTTCCTGGAAGGTAAGGCAGATTGCCCCACGGGAGCTGAGCCAGACTCACACACTCAGCAGTACTTGGGGAATTGAAATGGGCTTTCAGTCAACCTCAACTCCAGCTCCTCGGTTCAACAAGACTATCCCCAGACCGAGCCCAAGGTCCTTCTCCTCTGTGCTGACAGTCTCTAAAGAAGTAAGGTCTCTTCTGTCTTCTAGAGCACAAGCGAGGACAGGCTCATAAAGTCACCATTCCCAGGTGTGAACTGTGTAACATGATACACATGCAGATGTCTTTTGGTTTTTGAAGCTTCTTTCTCTACACTCACAGAATTTATCATTGTTAATAAAATGGTCCAAGTTCTAAGTAATAGCTCCATTAATGTAATAACTTGATCAATTTGAAGTAGCTGAAGAATAAAAAACTTACAAGTTCTCTTTAGTAAATCGGAATCAATAAAATTAAAAAAAAAAAAAAAACAAGTCTACGGTTGTTTGGACCTAATTAATAAAATCTTCCCTTTGTCCATCCTGCTGAATGCCAGTAATATCACTACGTCCCACCGTGTACCAGCCTAACGCACACCCCTCAAGGCCCAGGGTTAAGCCCTAGCTCACTGGACAAATCTCACAGTTTCCTCTTGTTCCCTCTGAGACTCACACCACCCCTCAGATCTGCCTTTAAACTTAGTAGATATACTTAGTAACATGACCATGGCCTACATCAACAACCCAATGAATATGACTTCTATGTTATCACTATAAAACTTTAATCCTCAATATTCTGATGTTAATATTATATTCCAAGTTTCTAGATCAAGAATCTGAGTCTCAGAAGCTAAATAACTGGTGGGAAGTGATGGAGCCAGAAATGAATCCAGATCTAATTTATAAATTCATATTCTTTTTCCCATACCACAGTATGACTCTTGAATTTATTCCATCAAGTATTAGTCTTGAATGATTCTAATAGTGTTGGCTTACCATTTCTAGCGCTTTACTTGTTTTGTTTTTAACTTTCACCATCTGAATGCTTACATTTAGTTATGTGTTCCCGGAAAAGTAAGTTCAGGGGCAAGCAGCCCAGTCCTTTGAAGAGTGGCATCTCTAAGTCAGTCATTTTAAGTTGGAACATATTCCCTATGGGAACAACATCCCATATGGTAACTAAATTTCCAAACCTATTCCTCAATGCTTATTTAACACCCAATGCAGCTGAATACTCTTCTGGGGCTACCTAGGTGAAACAAAGAAGAACAAAGTGAGAAAATGAACTTCCTCTGGTTTCCCTGGGTTGAGACCATCCTGCAACAACTTTTGAAAAAGAACACATTTGACTCGGCTTCATCTCACGTCCTTTCCTTCAGCCCCTTCTTCCCTCTCAGCATTCCTCTTATGACCTCATCAACAGAGAACCCACGGATCACTCCAGGCCTCGCCACCCACTTTTCCGTCAAGGTCGGTGCTCCCGGCGTCTGTTATCCACGGGACAGTTTTAACACCATCTGCCTGGCAACTTGATGTGAATGTGGGACTGGCCACTCACTGGCCAATCATCAATACCCTCCCATTAAGTGTAGACCTGCTTAAGTAGCTTGGTTTCATATAAATTGTTGTTAATATAAGAGAGTCTGTTCTAGTGCATCACTTGCAAAACTGGGTTCTGCCTGAGCAGAGATGAGACCACAGGTACCGGTTCTCTGTGTTGTGTCCCCATGGGACCTGAGGGCTCCCGGACGGCCTGCGTCCGTGGTGAGGCATTTTATTTCAAGAGTTTACAAGCTAGTCAGTAAAATTTGGGTAGGTTTAGACTGGATGGAAGGGACTCTCAGCTAGAATTAGTGAAAATCCCGAGTTAAAGAATTTTTTAAAAGTCAGTATATTGCTTTCAATTATATAGAGTAAGTTAGCTATATTCCCATGATTTATTCATTCCATAACTGGAAGCCTACATCTCCCACTTCCTTTCACCTACTTTGCTCCTTCCCCACACCTTCTCCTCTTTGGCAACCATCAGTTTGTGCTCTGTATTTACAGGTCTGACTCTGCTTTTCATTTCTTTATTCATTTGGGTTTATTTAAGAGTCTACCTGTAAGTGACATCATATGGTATTTGTCTTTTTCAGTCTGACTTATTACACTTAGCATGGGGCCCATCCATTTTGTCTCAAGTGGCACAATCTCATCCTATTTTACTGTAATATCCCAGTGTGTGTATACACATCCATTGATACTTCATATGGAGAAACCTCCATACTGTTTTCCAACTTACATTCCCACCAACAGTGTATGACATTCCTTTTCTCCCACATCTACCCAACTCTTGTTATTGCTTATCTTTTTTTATTTTAGCCATCTGACAGGTGTGAGGTGGTATCTCACTGTGGTTTTGATTTGTATTTCCCTGATGATGAGCATCTTTTCATGTGTCTATTCACCTTCTGAATATCTTCGTTGGAAAACTGTCTATTCAGGTCTTCTAACCATTTTGTAATCAGACTGTGTTTGCTGTTGAGTTGTATGAGTTCTTGGTATATTTTGGAAACTAACTCCTCATTAGATATGTCCCTTGCAAGTATCTTCTCCTATTCAGTAGGTTATCTTCTGTTTGTTGATGATTTGTTTTTCTGTGCAAAAGCTTTTATTTTCAGACAACATGATACTATACATAGAAAATCCTAAAGATGGCAGCAAGAGACTATTAGATGTAATAAATGCATTCAGTAAAGTTGTAAGAAATAAAAGTTAATATCCAAAAATTGGTAGCATTTCTATATACTAATAATAAAGTAGCAGAAAAAGAAATTAAGAAAATAACACAATTTAAAATTGCACCCAAAAAAATAAAATACCTAGGAATAAACTTAACTGAAGAAGTGAAAAGCCATATTCCACAAAGTATAAAACACTAATGAAAAAACTGAAGACAATAAAACAAATGGAAAAATATTCCATTCTCACGGACTGGAAGAATCAATACTGTCAAAATGTCCATGTTATTTAAAGCAGTGTACATATTCAATGCAATCCCTAACAATATCCTAACAGCATTTTTCACAAATTAGAACAAATGATACTAAAATGTGTATGGAACCACAAAAGACCCTGAACAACCAAAGCAGTCCTGAGAAAGAAGAACAAAACTGGAAGTGTCACAGTCCCAGATTTCAAGACATATGACAAAGTCACAGTAATCAAAACAGTATGGTACTGGCACAAAAACAGACACACAGGGGCGCCTGGTGTCAGTCGGTTAAGCGTCCAACTTCGGCTCAGGTCATGATCTCACGGTTCAAGGGTTCAAGCCCCAAGTCAGGTTCTGTGCTGGCAGTTCAGAGCCTGGAGCCTGTTTCAGATTCTGTGTCTCCCTCTCTCTCTGCCCCTCCCCTGCTCATGCTCTGTCTCTCTGTCTCAAAAATAAATAAACTACAGAAAAAAAATTTTTAAAAAGGACACACAGATCAATGGAACTGAATAGAGAGCCCAGAAATAAACCCACAATTATATGGTCAATTAATCTATGACAATCAATATACATCAATAAATGGTTCTGGGAAAACTGGACAGCTCCATGTAAAAAAATGAAACCAGACCACTTTGTTACACCATACACAAAAATAAGTTCAAAATGGATTAAAGACCTAAATGTGAAACCTGAAACCATAAAACTCCTAGAAGGGAACCCAGGCAGTAATTTCTCTGACATTGGCCATAGCAACATTTTTCTAGACAGGTTTCCTAAGGCAAGGGAAACAAAAGCAAAAATAAACTATTGGGACTAACTGAGCTATTATAAAGAAAGACGTAAACATGCACCTTTGGAGAATAGAGTCTTCACTATCCAGTCATAATAGCTTCAAACAAGAGTCCCAGGATAAAATACTGGGTTGAAGGTTAATGTGCTCACATCAGTGGGTTTTTTTTAACTATTATTATTATTACATTCCCATACTCTTTCTAGAAAAGCCAGGCATTATAAGCAGCCTAGATGTGAAACTTAGAATAATAAAACCAGAGGAAGAATATATCAGAGGTTTGTAAAACTTAGATAATATGGAAGTAATTAACTATTAGAATCACAGAAACTATAAGGTACAGTAAATATGTACTATTTTAAGCCAGTAAGTTGGTGGCAATTTGTTGCTCAAAATAGAAAGTTAATACAGACAGAGGAGATACTTTGGTTAAAAAGAAAAGACGTAATGTACCCAACAAAGCTGGCTCTTTCAGAACACAGGTGCTAGGCAGAGCTGCCTATCTGTGGTCCAGACCACAGAAGTACCTCCCTGCTGAAGCCTTCCTAACTCTGTATTAGCCCAGCATCTCCAAGCCCTGATGCGTTACTGCACATGGACCACAGGCCTCACAAACGTCCCTAAGAGCCCAAAGGGGAATAAGTTACTCTACTGTCAAGCCAGCGCCCTATTCCCTCCTCAGGAGACACACACTCTACTCGGCTCTAATGGCTCCAGCGAACACGGCTCCCAACAATCCCAAAGAGTGGTTACAGCCCAGACGGGAGACTGCAGTAATGAGTCCTTATGTGCATGGAGTTCTGGTCTACAACTAAAGAAGCCTGCTGCTTCTCACACAACGGCAGGCTCTCAACTTCTGCAATGCACATGGCATTAAGCTCAAATATGCAGAAGAGTGAACAAGCATGCAGGATGAAGAGAAAAAAAGCGTGGTATCATGGGAAAAGGACAATGTAGGAAGTAGGAAGTATTTTGTCGCCAACAGCCCTGCCCACAATGTATCGCACAGCCTCCCCTTCGAAAGAGGGACTGATGACCCTTCAGGCATCTTCCAGGTCTAACAGTCCATCGTTCTCCAGTCTCAAGATAAAAATCTTTAGTTCAATAGTTACAGCAAGTTACAAGGAGCCACTATCTTGGGAGGTTGGGGGCGGGGGGTGGGGGGGAGCTAAACTAAGTCATCAGGAAAACTATTCTATCTGCTAAGAATACTTTTTCTCAGTAATTAAGATTAGCCTGCAGGACTCCGAGTTTTAACACACACTGTGTTTTTAGCATTTGGGAGCCTAGCTTTATAAATCTCAACTGAATACATCTAGGTTACAAAGAAAAGTCCATTCCAATTCTCTAGGATAACCTGCAGCTATTCTATATATATTCCTTTGTTATTCTACTCCAAGTTTAGTGTCCAGAAGTAATCATTCCATATCCAGTTTCTTATCATAAATATAACTGTAAAATATGGACATTTTATATCCAAGCTATGACTAGCACTAGTTTATCTCTATGGCTGGCCGCAAAAAAAGAAGCGGGGGGTGGGGGGGAAAAATTAAAGTACTTTGTTATAAAAACTTACCAACTAAGATCAAAAAAATGCACACCACATTTCCAGGCTGCTTCCAGCCCATGCCAACACAAAATAGCCAGTAAGGAAAAGAAGCGTGGCTGAAAGTCTTATGCTGCCATGTCAGAGAAAAGGCCACTACACCACCTGCTTTTCCTAGTTTACCTTCTGTCACTGACAGTCTTTATCATCCAATAGAAATGGCTACAGATTGTTACCCAAATTCTTGGCAATTCTTTCCTATAGCTTGAAATAAAAAAGATCACATTCAGACTATACATTTCAGTTTCTATTCTCATTCCGCTTCACAGAGAAGCAAAATCTAGTGTGCTTGCAATTTAAGCTGGTATTAAACTGACCCCTGCTGGCCTCCTCTCTTCTGTTTCTGCTTTATCAGACAGCACAACACCTAATCGCATCCTATAGTTGAACCTGCATTGATTAGTCTATCATAGCAAAAACATGAGGTAGGAAAAAGAACGGTGAGTCCCACCATTGCAAACGGAAGGATGCCTGCCTTCCTCAGAGCTCTGACTATTACATTTGCAAACCCAGCAATTAAGATCACACTAGTATTCCAGAGAAGTGTTTCCTAGAGCCTACCTAGTTATTCTACAAATGAATTCAATCAACGAAGATTTCTAAAAGACCAGAGAGAAGCAAAGATACTTAGAATTACATCACTGGCCCTCCAAGAATTCCCAGGCACTCACAAGTCCTTGAAAAAGATACATTTCAGAATTAAACTCTAGCCCACGATTGAGTATCAGAAAGGTAAGAAGGAAACAGGCTACCATAACAGGTGATGGCAATATCCTGCCTCCTGGGCCTCAATTCACTTGAGTTTCTTTAATAAACCAGCAGTAAAATTTGATCTCTTCTATTTTTTTAAATATATTTTTTAAAGTTTATTTATTTTTGAGAAAGAAAGTATAAGCAGGGGAAGGGCAGAGAGAGAGGGAGAGAGAGAATCCCAAGCAGACTCCAAGCTGTCAGCACAGAGCCCGACATGGAGCTTGATTGAACTCATCAACCATGAGATCATGACCTGAGCCGAAATCAGACACTTAACCAATTGAGCTACCCAGGAACCCCATTTCTCTTCTGTTTTTAGGAACCCACTGTACTTCATGAATAATAATAGCTGCTATTTACTGATGACCTATTATGTATCTGGCACTATGGCCTGGTGCTTTCCAGACACTATCATATTTACCCCACTTGATAACTCTATGAGATAGGTATTTTTATGCTTAGTTCCTGACGAGGAAAGCTCTATTCTAATAATGATCATAGCACACGACAATGGTTTTCTTCTAAACAGACATTTCTCCTCTATAAGAGAGTGAGTGTCTTAGGAATCAGGGATTAGACCATTGTCATCTTTATATCCCTAGAACCCAGCACATCCCCAATAACTGGCCCATAGTACTCAAAATCTGTCAGCAGAATATATGAATGGATATATTACTGAGTGAACATGCCTTCTAACTGCATACTATATGCATGACCTGTGCTTATGCATTGAGAAAGTAGTGCAGGGAAAAAAAGATGAAGGTTTGATTCCTGAACACAGATATCCATATTTAACTATGGCAAGAAAAGAAGCCTCCAGCTATGAGTAAACAGAATGCTATGGAAATATGACTTAACGTTAGTCAGTTAAAAAGCAAATAGGAAGAGGGCTTCTATCAGAGGATGATGACACACACAGGTCTTGGACTCCACTGCAATTTGACACTAATTAAGAGAAACAAAAAGAAGAAAAGTGAAGAAAATCATGAAAACAAATACAGTGCAGAAATCCAAAAAAAAAAAATTTTTTTTTATGTTCCCGAAAGCTAATGCATTTTTCTCTTCCTTCCTTCTCCTCATTTCTCAGCATCTCTTTCCTTGCCTCTCCAGACACATGAAGATAAATGATGTACAGTAGCTAAACTTCTTTGTTTGGTTACAAATGATCTTTTGTATCAACATTATTGTTATGTAAGCACTTTTAATATTGCTTCTAGCAGATGAGACTTCTGCTTCAACATATGTTATGGGGAAAATGGTAAAAATGTATTCATGACTGAAATAACTAAACAGTCCACCAAAAAAAAAAGCCTAAAAAATATTGTAAATAAATCTGGTTCATTGTGGTTGTTAAATAAGGAAAAACTGAAGATCCGACCTCTCTCCCCAAACAAGAATGAATAATCCCAGAGTCTCAGGGCTGTTAATACTTTCTATGGCTTCCTACCCTCCATATCACTGCTCCAAATCATTCCTTAAAAGAGACTGGAGTTAACAACCTCTTTCGGCACCATCCCTGGCACAGGAGAGCATGAGTCGGGTGAAGTCAGGTTCTTCTGTTCAACAATGGTCAACTGGAAAATCTAAAGTTTACTGAGGAAACATGTAGAAAATAAAGCAACGGTCAAGTTTCTGGGCTCTGGGTTCAGACTGCAATAGTAATCTTTGCCAAGCCATTTACCTTTCTAAATCTAATATAGTAAGATCCCCTGGATTGTAAAACCAAGCTCTCCCATGCAAAGAGCTTAGTTAAACCTTGAATAAAGTGTTGAATAAACATAAGCCCATCTCACTTCCCTCCTAAAGCCTTGCCCTCAACCCTCAGGCTGAACAGATAGGCTCTCAGAATCCCTACTCTAGCTGGACTTGAACTTTCAATGTGTTAAACGAGTCCATCTTGCCTTCTCTCCTTCCTCTTTCCTGACAATAATCAACACCAATGAAGCTCCTGTTCATACACGCTTATGTACTTGGATTATGCCTTATTTTGGTAACTAGAGGTCTCAAATTAGCCAATATGGGCCAAATTTCAAATAATCTCATCCACTGGTCCCTTAATGGCATCTGCTTCTATGGACCAGAAAAGATCCAAGTGCCATACCTGTAACATCAAAAGCATAAGACTTCACAGAAGTTACAGCCTCACAGAAATTTTCCAGGACCCCTGCTTGCTGGACCTTTAGCATCTATATCTCCCACTCTTCACACCACCCAGTCATAAACAAAGACCACAGCACATTCCAGATTTCAGACCTCATGACAACTGTAACCTACACGCAACCTTCAGACATGCCACCTATAACATTCCAGCTTCCAGTAACTGATAAAATATATAACAAAAAGAGGTGTTTGTATCCAATTAAGTGTTTAAATTTTACACACCAATATTTGAGTAAAACAGCAAACCAACTGATGCAAAAACTAAACATTATAAATCACTCTAGAAAAAAAAAGACTCTGATTCTTTCTTGGAAATGAAATGTTGTTGCGGGGTGTGGCCCCCATTACCTCCCACACCACGCACATCCTCAAGGCCAGTGTGTGGCGGGATGGCGAGCTCTGTACGAGGCCGGCAGCGCCGCGGGCTGTCACGTTCGGATTTCCCAGCGGGCCAGCGCCGCAGCACAGCCACCTCCAGCATCTGGCTTCATGCAGCAGCGGCAGAACAAAGAAAGTGGCAGGCTCGGGGGTCTGTGAGCTTTCGTGTGACCATCTGCGGCACTTAAACACCCACCTTCCCAGGGTCCGCTGGTCTACAAGGCGAATTCTCCCCGTGTCAGGAGAAACGTGAGTGGAATTTCCATCCTCTGAGGTCTCGGAATCTAAAGCAGAGCCTCAGGAAGCTTCAGGAAGGACGGTAATAAAATCTTGCCTTCTGGCACTTGCCAGCACTTGACTTTAACGTGACAATCACAAACCTTGCTTCCATTAACGCCTCCTACAAGCAAGTATTTTGCACGGGCGTGGGCAGTCCAAACGCATGTAAAATCTGCCCTGCAAGTCAAACTAATTCCCCAAGTGTTCACTCAGTGTGACTTCTGAGGACGACACAGGGTCAACAAATGTTCAGTGCTGACGTTCCGAATTAGTGCCCATTTTCTACCAACTCCCTGAATGTCTGAAAAAAAACATTTTAGAAATTTCTATGTAGTAGTTCATAGTTTATCCATACAACCGGGAATACAAGACCCTGCTGTTGTTCATCTTTGTATATCCAGCACCTAGCACGGTACCTGGCCATACCAGACTAAAGACATGTGTTAACTAAAAGAGTAGATCTGTTGCCTCCTACATGTCTGATAATCAGGTTTTTGAATTTCAAATCCAAATGGGAAAATTTTCTCCCATTGACTTTCATTATAAAATTGGAGTTGTATATCTTTAAAACATATTTGACTCTAAGACATAGATAACAAAATCACATTTCAAAAAGTAACAATCATTTTAGAACTTCATGAATATTAACTGGTTAGAAAATATTAATAAAGGCAATTTCCAAGAGGGTGATATTTAAAGTCCAAAGCCGTTCTCAACTTCAGATATAGTTTCTCATATAAATAGTGTTTTGAATGGTGATTAGGTCAGATGAGCTAAAGATTTCATTTTACAGTTTCATTATAAGTTTAAAAGCTTTTATAGTAGAAGCCCATGACTTTAATTACTATTGAATAGCTTATATTTTCTAAAAATACATTTGGCTTTTATCTCTGAAGTCAAGACCCCAGAGGAACTAGCCTCCATATGCAAGCAGGGCTTAATGAAGTAGACTGGTTCAAATTCCAGTTCCATCATTTGCTAAGCGACCTTGGGCAAGTCATATTAAACCTTTCTGCCTCAGTTAGCACACCTCTAAGATGAGGCCAACACGAAGTTGTGAGACTATCATTCTTGAAATACATTAATTAGATTTGCTTTTGTGTGTTTCCTTATGCTTGACCCTGCCTCTGAGTTGTCAAAGGCATCCAATTGCCTAAGGGATATTTAAGTTGGTTGAAAGAGAACTACAAAGGGAAAGGATTGATGTTAAGTTTGTCACTCAGAAATCATTGTTTTTAATCAACAGCAAGACAACTTTTTTTTTTTTAACTTTTTTTTTTTTTAATGTTTTTTATTTATTTCTAGGAGAGAGAGAGAGAGACAGTGAAGGGTCAGAGAGAGAGGGAGTCACAGACTGAAACAGGCTCCAGGCTCTGAGCTGGCAGTCAGCACAGAGCCCGACGCGGGGCTCGAACCCACGAACCGCAAGATCATGACCTAAGCGGAAGTCGGACACTTAACCGACTAAGCCACCCAGGCGCCCCAGGACAACATTCTTAAAAGCCAAGACTTATCAAGAGTAAATGTGTCTTCTAAATTCCTTAAGCATTAGTTTTAACAATGAAGGGTTAGGGGGGTATAAAAACCTCAGTGTTTCTGAGCCTACTTGAACACTAGGATCACCTGGGAAGCCTCTGGAGCCTTCCTGGCCTTACCCCAGACATTTTTATTGGTCTGGGATGAGGTAACTCTTTAAAAGCACCATCAGGTGATTATAATGTATAGCCTGGATTAGAATATGCTCTAAGAAAAGCCTCCCATTTGGTTCAAAACCATGATCAACACAGAACAGGAGGCAAAACCCAGCAATGGCCTCCTCTGGCCCCTGACAGCCATGCTCGTACAGTGTGCTAGGGACCCTGAACTTCTCTGCAACCCAAATGGGTCACGTGGACACAGGGACAGGATGGATGGAAGTAGAAGACCGAGGCCAGGGCAGAGTGATCACAAAAGCAGAGGCTAAGGCGAGTTCAGGGGCCAGACTAGATAAACTACCTGGGACAGAAACAAGGAAAGGACCAGAGGACTACTTGCTCCTGTTGTGTGAGTATGTGCCTGAAAAAAGCTGACTACACAAGAGAAACAGCTGAAACCAGAAGGAAGGGAGGCACCATCAGCTGGCAAGTGTGTCCCAGTCCTGCATAGTCCTCCGACCGACCCAGGTGGAGACTTGGGAGGAAAAGTAACTCAGTTATAGAACAGAAGAAGCCACTGTTGCAAACTGATGGTCGCCAGAGGGGAGAGGGTTGGGGGGGATCGACAGAGTGGGTGAAGGGGAGTGGGAGATGGAGGCTTCCGCTGCGGGAGGAGTAAGTCACGGGGATAGAAGGCACGGCACAGGGAGTGTAGTCAATGGAATGATGATACCATTGCATCGTGGTGTGACATGGAGGCTGCACTTGTGGTGAGCACAGCATGACAGAGTTGTTGAATCCCTATGTTGTACACCTGAAATTAATGTAACGCCTTGTATCAACAACACACCAATTAAAAAAAACTTTAAAGAAGCCATTGTAATCAAAACTATCCAAAACATGGAAGAAGAGACACGTGCCCTTGCAGTGTCATATGAGGTACCACTTAACAGGCCTGCCCAGGTTAAATTCTCTACAACAATGCCCCTGGTCTGACCGTGCTATTTACTATCACGTTAGAGTGTAGACATTTGGTGGGGCGCCTGGATGGCTCAGTAGGTTAAGTGCCCAACTTCAGCTCAGGTCATGATCTCGCGGTTCGTGGGTTTGAGCCCCGCATTGGGCTCTGTGCTGACAGCTCAGAGCCTGGAGCCTGCTTCAGATTTTGTGTCTCCTGCTCTCTCTGACCCTTCCCTGCTCACACTGTCCCCCCTCTCTCTCTCAGAAATAAATAAAATATTTAAAAAAATAAAAGAGTGTAGACATTTGGAACCACAGGTTAACTTGTAGGTTCCTGGCCCACAGAAAGGATAACTGTAAAAGCCGTAGATTTACTGCCTGCAGAACATGGCCAGCTTTGCCTCCCCACCCAGCCATCTTAGTCCAACATTGTTTTTGACGCCAAAACACTCTTGGAGCCATCATTAATCCTTATGGGTTTCTTTGTTACTAAGTTAATAAATCACTGACACATTACAGTCTGTATTTCTATGAGAGTCAAGTTCTAACATTCGGAGAATTATATTTTAATAGTATATTTTCTTTGCAGACTTAATAGTGTATATACATCTGTTCACCCACTGACAATGATCACAAATGGATATTTTACAAGAGAATTCAAGTAAAGTGCTTAGCACGGTACACAGTACATGATCAGTCAACATGTTATTATTCGTAGCTGCTAATGGCAAAAGGGGATTCTGCCCAAGTCCTGGTAGTAGCCATGAACTCACCCATGGGAGTGCACAGCAGTGACTGAGGGCATCCCAGATCAGTAGTCACATCCTGCAGACTCCTTCAGGAGGAGCCATTTACCAGTATTACCAATACAGGGAGCCACTCTGCTCAAAATAATTCCCAAATGATCGGTGCAGATGGTGAGAGTCACTTGTTCATTTATCACAATGTGTGTGTGGACCTGTGGGGAGGAAACAACCCTAACTCAGCAAGATGACGCACAATGCTCTGAAAAAGGCTATCTCCCGGTGACCGCGTGTGCTCCTCCACAACTTGAGGCAGGTCTGCATGACATTCAAAGCTTAGGTGACTGATCCTGGCTATGGGAGAAAAAACAATACAGCAAAGTTAACTATATTAGCATGTGAACAGAGAGGAAGCTCGTCGAGGGAGGGAGCAAAAGCTATCAAGAAAGAAAATACATGGGGCGCCTGGGTGGCTTAGTCGGTTAAGTGTCGGACTTTCGCTTAGGTCATGATCTCGTGGTTCGTGGGTTCGAGCCCTGTGTTTCAGAGTCTGTGTCTCCCTCTCTCTCTGACCCTCCCCTGCTCATGCTGTCTCTCTCTCACTCCTAGAAATAAATAATTTTTAAAAAATTAAAAAAAAAAAAGAAAGAAAGAAAATACATGATTAATTTCTTAAATTACCAGCTCCATGGGTAGAATTCCTCTACAGGACGTTTCTTACAAATGAGGTGCACCTGGAAAAACAGTAACTGGTCCAACCTTAAAATTGGCCTTATAGGAAACTTCAAGGCTTGACTTTCACTTTAATTTACAGTGTGAGAGTCTCAGACACATCAGCACACTGCCAAGGCTACCGCCACCCTGTGATCTTTCATTCAACTCCTTTTCTCTCAGTATCTGGAGGTTCATTTTCCTAACATCAATAAGAAATACCATGATCAGCACAAAAAAGTAAAAGCACAGACACCTCATGAAATGAAGAGAAAAAAGTATTTCTCCTTTTCCTCACTCTTTCCCCTAGATTTATTCTGAAGCGAATACACATAATTACAGTCTTATAATCCCCACTTTATCACCTGTCTACTACAAAGCAGTTCAAAGTAAAGTAACAATTAATAATCAAATTTCTGAGGTTATGTACTTCTTCCAAAACAGGCAATTTTACACACTATAAAGGCCATTTGCTGTCCTGTGATGGTACAATTAAATGAGATTTTAATTTAAGAAAAAGAGGGGGCACCTGGGTGGATCAGTAGATTGAGCATCTGACTTCAGCTCAGGTCATGATCTCACAGTTCGTGGGTTTGGGCCCTGTGTCGGGCCCTGTGCTGACCGCTCAGAGCCTGGAGCCTGTTTCAGGTTCTGTGACTCCCTCTCTCTCTCTACCCTTCCTCTGCTCATGCTCTCTCTTCCTCTCAAAAATAAATAAAACATTCAAAAAAATTTTTTTTTAAAAAGAGAAACAGAAAACACATAGGTTAATAAAGTGATTTCAATGAAAAGAAAGATTCGAGAATATTGGCATCTCCATACCCTGCAGAATGCTGATGACTATATGGTCAATGTGAGAGCATCAGTTACAAATTATGTGTACAGCTTGCTAACAAATTAGAGAAATGTTCCCCTTTGGTTTCTTTCCTGACTACTTGTAAAATAATATTCACACACAAATTTGCAATTCAAATTTGATGTCTTATGAGTACAGTTTGCAGATCATGCTCTGAGAAGGGAGAGAGTGAGCTAACAGTTGCATGGAAAGTGTAATTTGCTGCTGGCCCTTAGCCAGAAACGCTAGAGCAAATGTTCAGAGCCCGGGAGGCACCTAAGCAAGCCCAGGGCGTTTGGACTCCTCAGGACTGGTCGTTGCTGTTTACATGTGGACCTCCAAGCACAGGGACACAGAAATCTGAAATTCATACATTTAAAAGTGTATTAATTTTATTTACAGAGGACAAAAAGGAAAGCGATTTGAAGGCCCTTTGAGAATATCTGTAACAACACTGACAAGAAGTCCCAGTGATTTAAGCAACACTAATAACCATACGTCTGGACCTATCTTCGGCTGTAATTTACACATTAAGTATAAGCTTTTATTTTCATACTTGAGAAAACATGCCAAGTATTCAGTATTTATTACCATAGTTAACTTGCAGAATGAGAAAACTAATTACAACAGAAAGAAGAAAACACTGCTCTCGGGGAAAAAATGAATGTGATTTTCATACAGGTCAGTGGGCAAAGGAATCACTACTAGCTCCCCAAACCAATCCAAGATGGCTGTATCTTAAACTTACTGTAAGTGTCACATATGAAAGGAGATATGATCACTATATGGGGCAGATATATTGCTCATAAAAATCCACTCCAACATACTAAGTCACTCCAGCACTGCACAATATAATTGTTGGAGGTCTACACTGCAATAAACCAGGTGACAGGATGAAAGGCCTGACAAGTACGAGGCTTCCTCAAAGTATCACGAGCACATACTGTCAACCTACGACTAGAGAGCGTTCGGTGGGAAGGCCACGCAGAAATAAAAGTCTTTGCAACAGAAAGCAACATAAATTGCTGAGCAAATGGCAGAGGGAAATGCCTATTTTTAAAGAAACATAAGGAAAAAAGTCAATAGCTAACCATTTCCAAGACAATAATTTTAGCTGCCAGTAAGAGATAAGATTGAAAACTGAAGCCTGAGTTGAGAAAACCCGCAAATAAAACCAAGGAGGACCACGAAGAACAATCACAAGCTGCCTCATCTGGGGGTCAACGTCTGTCCCTCTCGCCGCACCTGTTCCGCCGGAGCACTGAGGCCGAGCCGGGTCACATGTGACATCATCCCACGCACGCTGGGAATTACGAGCCAATGTGCAGGTCCCCCTCCAGAAGGGACCGGGAAGACTATCACCCCCTACAGAAAAGCACAGGTCTACGACCTAGTGGACAATCTTCTCACGAGGGCCCGTCATCAGCAGGCCTCCTCTGAGTGGTACGCATTGTGTCATCTGTACAACAAATGGTTCACTTCTTCTACCTCGTCTACACATGCCTACGTACATGCCCGACAGCACCGGGAGCATTTAGAAGGCTACGCTTTAGTGTGATGGTCAGTATGTTTTTGCTGAATTGTGATTTCCTTTGAGGCATTATCAGAATGTGAGAGAAAACACTAGGGGACTGGGACCTCAGAGTAGCGCTGCACACACACCAGCATATGCACGTGTGCAGAGGAGGCCCTCTGGCTGGTGAGACCCCTGCACGGGCTTCTGCAGTCAGCACCGTGGGACAACCTGCAACAGTCTCCACGGTCCACCCCGGG
This sequence comes from Proteles cristata cristata, assembly GCA_017311185.1. Taxonomy (NCBI): domain Eukaryota; kingdom Metazoa; phylum Chordata; class Mammalia; order Carnivora; family Hyaenidae; genus Proteles; species Proteles cristata. The sequence goes on from JAESUZ010005157.1 coordinate 158,979, forward strand.
ACTCAAGATCACATTCCTTTGCTCTCACCTCAGAAATCTTACTTCATCAGTGATAACCCTCACCCCAACTTGCCTTTAAATTTGCATCACTGGCTCCCAGGCTTATGACTCATCACAACAATCGAGCAACCATCAACTTCCATTCTCCTTCTGCCATCCCCAACTGCCATCCTACGCTGCTCACTCCCTCACAGCTGAATTTCTTTAAACGAGACAGCACCCCCCCACCCCCAAGGTGATCTAGCAAAGCTCAGCACAGAATTCTTCAATACCAAAATCAATCAGCACTTCAGTCCTCCTCATGGCTGACCTCTCCACAGTGGCAAACTGCTGACTTTCTTCTGGAAACGTTTTCTCCCTTGGTTTCTACAACATCTTTCTCTCCGGGATTTCCTCCGACTTCACTCCCTCTCCATCACCTTAGCTGGCTTCTCCTTCAGCTGACCTCCCCGCCTGTTCCACAGGGCTCCCTCCACACACCCCCTGTGTTCGTTTCCACCCTCTCCCTGTATTAGTCCCATTTCTGTGGCACCAGCTAGCAGCAAGCAGTTCTGAGTCCTGGTCTCAATTCCCTCCCCTCCGAATCTCTCTTGAGACTCAGTCCCAAATGTCCAGCTCCCGTCTGACTGCATCAGCTAGATGCCCCACAAGCACCTCATATTCAGACAAGTTCAGAAGAGAACTTATGATCCACATGGGCACTCCCTCTTCTCTGTGCCTCCCCCCCCTCCCGCACCCACTGCCCCGCTGTCAGCTCCTCCTGCTGGATCTGCTGTCGTTCTGGAAGGTGCTACCACCCCGTGACTGGATTTGCCAGGTTAGAGATGCGGGCATCCTTTTGGCCTTTCTTCCTGCCATCCACACGGGCGGTCTCCAAGCACTAGCTATTCTGCCCCTCCACCCTCCTCACCCCCCTCCACCCTCCCCATCCCCTCCTCTTCCCATGGCCATGTGGCCGCAAGCCCTGGGCCACACGGCTCCTCGATCTGACTGCTGCTGCAGCCTCCCAACCTCAGTTCTGCTTTCTTCCAACCATCCTCCAACCCTCTGGAGAAAGAGATTTCTAAAGTGCACATCAAACTCCCCAAATCCCATGTTTCTTGTCAAATCAAAAATCTGCAAATGGTTCTCCTTCAAGACAAGGCCCAACTCCTTGGCTCCTGCCTATCCTTTGCCTCTTTTCTAAACCACACCCTGCCTCCTGGCTACGCTCTGGCCATACTGAATCGCTCAGTAGTTTCTCAGAAGCCAATCTGTCCTCTCTGTGTGGTGGTGTCTGCTGTCTCCTCTGCTCAACAGCCCTTCTCCCACCTCTGTTGAGCTGCACAGAGACTCAGCTAAGAGGCCCTGCCCTACGCATCACCTTCCTAGACACCCCCAGGGCCAGGGACAATGCCCTTCCCGTACAATGTAAGGTACTGTGTACAGTACCCCTTATGTGACCGTGACAATCTTATTTGAGGAAATGAACCAACGGTCCATAATCTTTATATGAAGACTGTAACCAAATATAAGAGGTTAGCACAAGGAGCAATCGAAGACTGGACAATGAACAAATAACAATTTGCCTTGAAGTTTGCACCTGAGGTGCTGTCTATGTCAAACTGTATTTATTCAGAGCCTGAGTAAATGTCTCTTGCGGTTTCTTAATTACTAATAAAGCGGCAAAGAGTAGAATAGTCTGTAGGCCTTAATAACAAAGTTATTTGATGAAGTAAATGCTTAATAAAGTATCATATATACTTGAACACATTCATGCACCTTCAAAAGAGCCTGGCCACACAAAGTGTCAAGCAGGTTGTCAGCTGCAGAGGCTGTCCCAGTCATCTCTGTGTTTCCAGGGCTCTGGCACATAGTATTTGCTTAGTAAGGTCTGATGAAAGCCTGATGAACGAGTGACTATGAAGAAAATGACAGGAGCGCCTGGGTTGCTCAGTCAGCTGAGCATCTGACTCTTGATTTCAGCTCAGGTCATGATCCCAGAGTCATGGCATTGAGCCCCATGTCTTATAACTCTCTCTCCCTCTGCCCCTCCCCTGCTTGCTCTCTCTCTCAAATTAAAAAATCATTGTAGGAACAACTAGAGCCTACTTTCTGCAGAATTAGTAATTTCTACTTTCTTGGCTAGTCTAGATCCAGCTCATCTACAAGTGAAATGGTCAGCTTTATCAAGGCCAAACTCCCACTTCCCAGAAGCATTCACCTCAGCATTCATTTATTCAACAAACATCCAGTGCCTACTACGTGCCAGCTACCATGGCAGGCACAAGAATTAGTGAGAGAACATTGGAAACAGAGACGGACAACTCTGGTTCCAAGTCCACCTAGACATGTATGTAGTGAGTTCTGTGATCTGGGCAAGCCAATTAAGCTCTCTGCCTACAATCATCTTCATATATCAATTGAGAATAATAGATCTATTTCACAGGGTTATTGTGGGGGTAAAATGAGGTAATGCACAAACCCAATATGATGCATACATATTAGTTATTCCGTCACCACTGTAAATAAAAAGGAGTAATAAATATTTTATGTATTACTTTATTAAAACAAGCTCATGAGACAAATAAGACAGACTAGTACTCCCACTTACAATTTTTAGAAACGGTCCCAGGGAACCGAAACAATTTTCCCAAGATCACTCAGGCTGTTAGTAAGTGGCAAAGTTCTTTGATGTCAGATACGAAACTGGTTCTCTTTAGCGTCCCTTACAAATCTCACTGGCACCTCCCTGTAAAAGACACCACAGCAAAGAAGGACTGGAGTTGAGAAAACATAGGTCTTCCTAACATAGAAGCTAAGAAATTTTGAGCAAAGTGTTTAAAATGAACTGTTTTCTTACTAAAGAACAATAGTGTTCTTACTGGACACAGGGTAATACCAACTGTAAGAGGCAGCATAAAGTTTTCACAGTCAGGGAAAGGTCCCCGATGTCGTAAGACCTGCTTTATTTTTTTTTTATGTCTTTTTTTTTTTATAAACAGTTTATTGTCAAGTTGGTTTCCATATAACACCCAGTGCTCATCCCCACGAGTGCCCTCCTCCATGACCATCTCCCTCCTTCCCCCCCCAACACCCATCAGTCGTCAGTTTGTTCTCAGCATTCAAGAGTCTCCTAAGTCCTGCTTTAACAAGAAAATTCTAATATTAAAAACTGTCAGGTTGCCACGGTAACAATCTATTTGCAATCATGCTGCTGGGGGTATTCTGTTATATTTCTCTCAAGGAAAAGTAAACTAGATGTGGCCAAAGAATTTAATAAAAATATCTGCTGGACCAAAAGCCAAGAAATGACCCTTTTAGGAAATATGACAGGATTAAAATATACAACAGGGGACCCTCAGGTTACAATGCCAGTTCCATCAATAAAATTAAAAGATTTTGACCTTGACACCAATACAAGGTATAGCCATATGATCTGGAAAACTCCATTTTCTGAGCAAGAAAAAATAAACCATTCGACCACTGCGATGGCAGCCATGGAACAAGAAAGTCAGAATTCATCAAAAGGAGAACCAAATCAATTCTCAAAGGAAACAGAAATCATGAAGGCTGAATTTCTCACAGAAAGCTCAAAGGTTTCAGTTTAGCATTGTGTGTGTGTGTGTGTGTGTGTGTGTGTGTGTGTGTGTGTGAGAGAGAGAGACAGAGAGAGACAGAGAGAGAGAGAGAGAGAGAGAGAGAGAGAGCGCGTGAGCACATGCACACACATATGCATGAAGTGCTGGATTTTGAACTCTACGACATCTCTGGATAATTTAACCTTCTATTTTTCTCTAGAAAATGTCAGAGGCCATATTCAAAACAAATGGATTCTAAACAAAAAGGGAAGGAAGTTATTGTTATTAATTAGAACACTCTGAAGTCTGAACACGCAGACGGCTGCTGCAGACAGGGGCAATTTCTACGTAACCAGCACAGCCCTAGTCATGGCCATGAAAATCACACAGAGTTTCCCCTCCTGGGAAGCTTTTCTAGTACTTGTTTCTACAACTATCCAAGACATGGTAACAATGTCCCCAAAAATGATTTCTGTCCTATTTTAAGGATTTTACAGAACAGTATATACATGCTCGAGGCCCTCAACGACAACCAACTGCACTCCCTTTACTTCAACAATAAATTAGCTTTGTAAGAAAATATCAACATCTATGCTAGAAGAAATCTTTTTCCTCCTAGACCAGTTCTTAACTTACACAGTAAGTACAAATGTATATATAAATAACTATTTTAATAGTGCATATTTATACTAGATATAAGACATTCATATCATATACAATACATTTTACAAATTAATATTTATATATATAAATAAAAAACAAAATACATTTACATTTGAACATAATTTACTGAAATACAGTCCAGAAAACTATATGTAATCAAATCTCCCACATAACAAGTCATGCTTTCCTTCTACTTTCAGTATAAAATTATAGAACTGTTGTCCCCAAATCCCCCTGAAAAGGACTGGCTGAAGATATATATATTTTTTGAAAAAAAAATATATTTTTTAATCACAGTTAAGGTTACAGCAAACTTCATAAGATCAAATTATTTTAAATTTTATTAAATTCAGGCAAAATGTTAACAAGCCACCTAACAATATCTACAGCTAGCAAAGGCAACATACTTTTTGCCTGTTTGTCTTAAAGATCGTGGAGATGTTAGAAATGTTAAGACCCAAAGTGTCTATGTTAAGGAACTCAGAATGGAGGAAGACACTGAATGGGAAAGGAAATGCATGGCTGAGTACAGACTTGAGGGGAAGGAGAAATAATCATCGTTAAGGGAGGTTGAATAGTGACACGGGAATGTATGATAATTAGGCACCAGTTGGACACAGAGGGTTGGAACTCAGGATGGGGTCCTGAAACAAAGATTCACTCACTGGTGAAAAACAATAACTCAATCTACAAAACAGGCTGACACACGCACACCCCCCTTAGGAAAATCAATGTGAAGAGAGTAATAAAGAGGAACAAGGCTAATCTTTGGGGGAGACCAACATGTAAAGGTCTTAACAAACAAGGTGACAAGCATGTCCTAAAAGTCTGGGAGAAGAGTTTCAGGAAGGGACCGTCAACAATGCAGGCCTCAGAGAGCTCTCCTACAATGCAGGAACAGGAAAGAATACTGGAATCCCCATTCACGTCAGGGTAGCAGTGGGGGCAGAAACCAGCCCACCAAAGCTGGATGAGTGACAAAGTGTGAACAGTGCATCAACATAGTTATCCTGGGGAGCCTGGGGGGCTGAGTCGGTTGGTTAAGCATTGGATGTTGGCTCAGGTAGCGATCTCGCAGTCCCTGGGTTTGAGCCACGCATCGGGCTCTGTGCTAACAGCTCGGAGCCTGGAGCCTGCTTCACATTCTGTGTCTCCCTCTTTCTCCCTCCCTCCTCCACTTGTACACACCCTCTCTCTCTCTCAAAAATAAACATTAAAAAAACTAAAAAAAAAAACATAGTTATACTAAGCTCATTAAAATCAGGAATCCCCAAAAAATAAAGGTTAGGGGTTCTGGATTACACAATAACCTTTCTTGTGAGAAAGAAATAGCACCAGCATTTCTGGTTTCTTAAATCAGGAACTTGAATTTACTGACTTATAACAGCAAACCATCTGGGTTTTTTTCCCCCTTGCAGCATAAATAAATTTCTTGGCAAAAATGAGAATAGTTTCTCATGCATCAAATGTCAAAAGTTCATTTATTTTTTCTAATGTGTAAATACCATAGATCCACCACATCGATCAGAGGATGCTGTGAATCTGTCTGGAATCAGTAATACTGTTTAATTAAATTAAAAGATTTTTCCTTCCAAGAAAGACAACAAACAACCGGTTTAAACCGGCAGTTCCGAGACAGTTTCGTCAACAGCCAAACAAAAATAGGAAGGAACTTCTAGGAAGAGATGTATCCATAAAAAGCAAGAAAGCACTTACTGACACAAAATAATAACAATTAGCAGCTATTACAGCAGGCAAGGAATAAAATATAACTGCATAGTAATATCAAGCACTGCGGAGACAGAGTAAGTTGAAAAAAATCCAAATATTAAATATTAATCTTCTTCTCTAACGAAAAAAAACAAAATTAAGCTTACAAACTCAACTAAGGCCTGATGGGTTGCTTTAAATTAAAGTATTCGAATGTGAAAAAGAAAGTAGGGGCTCTTCTGTGTTTGTAGGAAAGTTTCAGCTACCCTACCAAGTCTTCCTTCATAAAACAACAGAGACAAAGTGGGAAATTATGCTCTGAAAATAGAAGATACACCTCCACCAGATGAAAACTGTCTAGACCTTTAAACACAAGGCTGTACCGGGGGCACCTGGGTGGCTCAATCGGTTAAGCATCCAACTTCAGCTCAGGTCATGACCTCACAGTTCATGGGTTCGAGCCCTGCATTGGGCTTGGTGCTGACAGCTCAGAGCCAAGAGCCTGCTTCGGATTCTGTGTCTCCCTCTCTCTCTGCCCCTCCCCTGCTCACACTCCATCTCTCTCTCAAAAATAAATTTAAAAAAAATTTTTTAATTAAAAAAATTAAGGCTATACAAAAAGCTTTCATTATGTAGCAATGACGAGCATGAAGAACATACAACATTTCCTGTGTCCCAAACACAGAAGAAAGAAACATCTCTACTTTGAGAAACCATAGAAAATGTCTAGATCTGCTTAGAATTGTGATGGCCTCAAAAACTACACAGAGAAAAAGAGTCAAAGTCTCAAGGATTCAACATGCAAAATTCGAGATTTAAAACCCGTCAGAGTTTGATAACTAAAAAAATTAAAATTACAAACTGATATTACTTCTAGCATTTACAAGATTGACAAAGTTCAAAAAATAATAATATCTCATGCTAGCAAGCTTGTAAATAAACAGTGTACTCATATATAATTGGTGGGATGTAAAATAATACAATATATACTGGAGCAAAATTCGGAACAAATATAAAAATGTAAGATCTACCTCAGCAATTTCATTTCTATTAATTTACCTTATGCAATTATGTAATGATATATGTATACTGAAGTTCTTTGCAATGAAGACAAAAAAAACTGATGTTTCCGACAATGGAATAGTACACAACCATTAAATAAAACTATAAGCGGTGTGTCTGCAGGAGTGAATTCATTAAATAGAGACACAGGCACAGACCTAACTGTTAACACTGGTAGCTTCTAAGAAGGATGGTTTCTGGCACACTACAATTTCTGATTGGTATTTTTATTTATTACTTTTATAATGCACATAAAATTCTTTTTTTTATTTTTTGAAACACTTTTATTTTTCATTTTTTAAAATAGTTTATTGTCAAGTTAGTTTCCATACAACACCCAGTGCTTATCCCCACAAGTGCCCTCCTCCATGCCCATCAACCCCCTCCCCCACACCCTCAGTTCTCAGTAGGTTCTCGGCATTCAAGAGTCTCTCATGGTTTGCCTCTCTCCGTCTCCCCCACAATTTCCCCCCTTCTTCTCCCCCACAGTTCTCCATTAAGTTCCTCCTAATCCTTCTATACATGCAAACATATGGTAGCTGTCCTTCTCTGCCTGACTTATTTCGCTCAGCATAACACCCTGAAGTTCCATCCATGTTGCTACACATGACCAGATTTCATTCTTTCTCATTGGCATGTAGTATTCCATTGTATAGATAAACCACATCTTCTTGATCCATTCATCCGTTGATGGACACTTAGGGTCTTTCCATGTTTTGGCTATTGTTGAGAGTGCTGCTATGAACATTGGGGTCCATGTGCCCCTATGCATCAGCACTCCTGTATCCCTTGGGTAAATTCCTAGCAGAATGCACATAAAATTCTTAAAGCTCCTGAATGTTTAAAGTAAGTGAGGAAATATATCTGCACAAATGTCATAGACCATGGCTTCTGACTGTGTCAAAGGATTAAAGATACACACAGATCTGAAAGGTAACGTGTGCGCTACCTATAATCTACTAATGCTGTTAATACAGAAGAGATCAAAAATACACAAGACTGCCTTCTTGGGAATATGCGTGAAGACCTTAGTCCAGCAAATGTTTCATGGATACCCAGAATCAAGATGCTATTCAACTTGGGGGACAGAGTACAAGGTATGAATCTGGGACTATTAAGGGTTAAGAGCATGGGCTCTGGAGTCAGAGATACCTGGGTCGGGGCCCAGTTCTGCCACTGACAAGTTATGTGACCTCAGGCAGGTTCCTTCACTTTTCCAAGCCTCAGATTATATCTTGCAATACAGGGATAATAGCAGCACTTACCCCACAGAATTGCTGTGAGGATTGAAAAGCTAATACACACAAGGCACAGCACCTGTCATATGGCCGTACTCCATGTTGGCTCTCATCCTTCTCAACCCACAGCAAGTTTGTTTATTCATTAGCAATTACAAAGAGCTCAGGAAATCAAAGCCTGAATTTTATTGCAAACAAACAGAAACAAGGCATATTAACTTCAGATTAGATAGAAAACACCCAGCCTGTCAGTGGAGTTCATCTTCCTCCTATAATAATGTTGCTGACTGTAGGGATAGTTTTAGCTTTCCAGACATAGAAGTCCTCTCTGATTAACAATACCAACTCTGACTTTGTGACAAGTATTAAAATAGTATCAGCTACAAAATGCACACAAAGAAAACTGAATGAAAAGCAAAACCCAAATGTGCCTATTACACGTAAATGAGAACTTGAGGAAAAAACTAGACAAAATCTTACAGACAGAGATAGTGAAAAAAGAACTGAAGCTCTTCCTCATATGACCAAAGCACATACACCCCCACCACTCAACAGATTCAAATCAACAAACGTGTTAAGCAATTACTGCCCTCAAGAAGACCCAATTCTAGGGGCGCCTGAGACCAATTCTGGATTTCAGCTCAGGTTATGATCTCATGGTTCTGGAGCGGAAGCCCCGTGTTGGGCTCTAGGCTGACAGTGTGGAGCCTGCTTAGGATTCTCTCTCTCTCCTCTCTCTGCTCCTTCCCCTACTCTCTCTGCCTCTCTCAAAGTAAATAAATAAACATCAAAAAAACAAAAAAAAACAAAAAAAAAACAATTCCACTACAGATAGGCTGGCAAGTCACTGTGACAGCAGCATGACCAAGCTCCACAGGAGCCTGACAGAGAGCATACTTCCCGCTGGGGAAGAATAATCCAGCAACAATGCTCTTCAGGTAGGAGTATAAACAAGAAAGTCAGTAATTAAGATTCATTCACCTAGCAAGTATGAAGGAACGAAACTGTTTTAATAAGCCACATGCACGTATTTTATACTATCTTTCAAGAGCCTATTTTGTGAAAAATACTATGTGATGTACTCTAAGAGAACGCAGTACCTCTGACAGCTCCTCTGAGCTTAGAATCAGGCTGGGGAGCATCTCATATATATTGTATCGTGAATTCCCGAAGGCCACTGATGTGCCTTTTCTATCTTTGTATTCCCATCCCCTTGCACAATGCCTGCAACATCAATGGCACTAAATAAATGTCTGGCAAACAAGGGAATAAATAGATGACTTTAAACAAAGGCCAATATTGCTGGTGCCACTGATAATCAGTATTGGAGAAGTTTATCAGAGGGACAGAGCACCCGCAAGAGGGAAAGTGAGGAAGATGGAGATGTGTGTGGTTTTGTCACCCAGCTGTCACTCCCCATGTCCCTCTGGTAACCATCTTTCCCCCAATATCTGTGTCCCCACTCCCGAGGAGCTGACTCCAGGGCTGGGCCCGTGAGCCAGGCAGAGCACACGGAAATACTGCATCCCACTGCTCAAAGCCAGTGGTTAAAAACTGCACACCGGACCCAAGCCGTGAGGATTAATACAATCACACCTAATCTTCAGAATCTTGTTTAAGCAGCCGAGAAGAGAAGTTATTTTTCATGCTGGATCTGGAGTGGACAGGATGAAAAGAGAGCTTCTGACCATGGAGCTGCCACCGCAAATGGGAGAGGCTGCTGGGGAATGGAAGCAACTCACAGAAAGAGAGCCCAGGGCGGAGGGAGACTGAGCCTAATGACATCATTTGAGCCTCTGGGTTTAGCCTTGCTAAAAGGAGGCATTTTTCAGTTCAGAGCCAACAAATCTCTTTTTTGCTTCATTCAATATGAGACTGGATTTTCTGCCATGTTGAGACTGTAAGGGTTTTCATTTAAAGGTGGAATTAGAACTCATCAATAAAGAAAGTGGCAACTTTTCAATAGGGAGAAGATCCCAGGCAGACAGGACTGGATAAATGGTAAGGTGGAGTAAAGAAAGAGAAGAGTACTTCAGTTCTAATGATTTTTTTTTTTTAATCCATAGCTCAAGTTTAAGTATAGATTAAGTCTGAGAGAATGGGTTGGGGTGAGCAGAGTGAGGCTGGTATAGCAAGTGAGACTTCTCACAGCTCATGAAAGGGAGCGGCTACAACCCACCTTGAGCAAACTGTTGCCATGGGAACATGGTCTGGAAACTAACCCAGTCCAGCCACATCTCCCAATTTTTCTGCAAAAGTCTCAATCCAAACATTAAAAGTATTGGCAAGGACATTAAAAAAAAAAAATGAGCTGACAGTGATGTACAGACTAAATAAACAAGTCTATGGACAGGATCCAGCAGTTGGGGTCCTGACTTAAGAGTTTATTAGAAAGGCCAAGAAATTAAATTCAAATCCATATGATAGGCATGCTAACCCAAGTAAAGGTTTTCTAAAGTACAAATATGTGTATATTCTAAGGAAAGCTCTTATGACAAAAGAATGGAAGAGAGAATCACAGATAAACAGAAGGAATGACAGAAGGAATGTCCATGACACTGGGGTCTGAGCACAGAAATAGCTGTTGAGTAGTTGAAAATAATTAGTGAGTCTAGGCTTCCAAGGAAGGTGGTCTATCCAGGGCCTCCTCCCTTCCACCTCTGTGATATACCACTAATAACAGTGCCTACTTTGTAGGGTTCTGGTGAGGAGGAAATGAGTTGATACTTACTGTAAATGGCAGAATTCTAAGGTGGCCCCCTGGTGTACTCACTTGGGTATAAGAAATGGGAGCTGTTTGAAGCTCCTGAGGCTACAGCAATCTGCTCTCCAACAATAGAAAATACCTTACAAAACACTCAGAACACAGCCTGACACAAAGTCCTCAATAAACATTAGCGACTGTTATTACACGAGTCCATTACACTGTATATTTTCCTGATGTATTTAAAATAAGACTCTGAGGGGCACCTGGGTGGCTTAGTCGGTTAAGCGTCCGACTTTCGCTTAGGTCATGATCTCGCGGTTCGTGGGTTCGAGCCCTGCATCGGGCTCTGTGCTGACTGCCAGCTCAGAGCCTGGAGCCTGTTTCAGAGTCTGTGACTCCCTCTCTCTCTGACCCTCTGCTGCTCATGCTGTCTCTCTCTCTCCTAGAAATAAATAAAAAATAAATAAATAAATAAAAATAAAAAATAAGACTCTGATTACAAAACTTTGCCCATTTCATATTTGCTGGCACAGAAGAGGAACAAATGCATCCTGGGATGAGTAGTTTTATGGGCCAAGTGGACTGGGCTAAGGGATGTGCAGACAGCTGGCAACACATCATTCCTTGGTGTGTCTGTGCAGATATCTCCAGAAGAGATGGACATTTCTGTCAGTAGACCAGGTAAAGAAGATGCCTTCACCAATGTTGTGGGCCTCATCCAGGCCACTGAGGGCTTGAGGAAACAAGAAGGCGGAGGAAGAGTGAAACTGCTCTCTCTGCTTGAGGTAGGAGAGCCACCTTTGCCTGCCCTCAGACATCTGTGCTCCGGGTTCTAACACCCCCAGACACAGATCACGACTTCTGTCTTCGGGCCTTTGGGCCCGGACTCACACCAGTTCCTAATGCCCTCAGACTGAGCCTGAATTACACCACTGCCTTCCAGGTTATGTGGCTTGAAGATGGCAGGTCATGGGAATTAAGAGGATCCACAACTCCATGTGCCAATTCTTAAAATAAATCTCTTTTATGTATCTGTCTGTGTGTGTACATCCTGTTGGTTCTGTTTCTCCGGAAAATCCTCACAGACCTCATCATGATACAAGGAACTAGGGAAGACAATCTGTAAAAGTACTTTTTATAATGCATGGATATTGGGAGCGATTTTGAAATGATTTCATAGGAGGGAAACTCATTACTATGTTTATATACTGGAGATTAGAATCCAGTTGGAAATAAGCTCAGGATATGCAATGACAGTCTACTAACCTAAAAATAAAATACATCATAAAGTTATTTTTAAAAGCATATCGGATCAACAAATACGTAGCACAGAACAAAGCATAATAACTTTACTTGAAAATGGAATCCCAGGGCACCTGGGTGGCTTAGTCAGTTAAGCGTTCGACTCTTGATTTGGCTCAGGCCATGATCTCAGGGTGGTGCTCTGCACTGATAGCTCAGAGCCTGCTTGGGATTCTCACCTGCTCTCCTTCTCTGCTCCTCCCCCACTCATGCACACTGTCACACACGCACTCTCTCTTAAACTTTAAAAAAAATGAAAAAATATTTTTAGAAAAATTTTTAAAAATAAATTAAATGCCATAACACACACACAGTATTAAATAATGATACTATATTTTATTTGAAACTAGTAAGAAAACAAGCCATAATTTAAAATATATTTAAATGAATTCCTACAGAGCACATATACAAAAGAAATAGTAAAAGCCTGTAAGGGCGCTTGGGTGGCTCAATTGGTTAAGTGTCCAATTTCAGCTCAGGTCATGATCTCAAGGTTCGTGGGTTTAAGCCCCTCATCCAGCTCTGTGCTGACAGCTCAGAGCCTGGAGCCTGCTTCGGATTCTGTGTCTCCCTCTCTCTCCACCCCTCCCCCACTCACACTATGTCTCTCTGTCTCTCAACAATAAACAAATGTAAAAAAAAAAATTTTTAAGTCTGTAGAAAGCAGGTAATAAAATATAATTTGAAAAAACTTCTACCGAGGTAACCATAGTGTATGTAGAAATCTATTTCAGTTAAAAAAAAAAAACACCTAGTTCAAAGTATACAGAAATGTAAAGAAAAATATCCACCATAATGTACAAACAGGCCGTAAAAGTATGTATTTCACAGAATATTAGTAAATGACCAATGAGAGACAATAACTGAGAATACTATAAAAACAGACTTCATTGAATATATATGTGGAAAAATAACAGTGAGGAAGAAGTTTCACAAAGATTTTCTGTTTTCATCCCCAAAACCAAGTAAATCCCAGCTCAAAGCCTAAAAGCCCCCCCCCACCAAGCGAACTGGGGGAATTCTCTTCGCCAGCCGCAGTCATCATCGCCGTGGAAGCACCGCCCCAGCACGAGCACTGCAGAAATCTGGGACATTTAGCTGGGACTTAGTCGTCTGTCAGTATCTCTGCTGCTCCGGAGCCATAAGCTACAAACGAATCCATTTACGTCCGAAGCAACAGATGAATGGCCCTATGATAAATCTCCGTGGGCTGAAGTCTGCTTGTTTAAAAACTCCCAATGACACAGGAAACTTTGGTTTTGGGTGAAAACTCCCATGCTCCCAGGTGCCATCACGGGGCGCAGCCCCGAGGCGGCCCACCCCTGGCCCCCCACACACGTCTGCTGCATCCTGACACCCCAGGGCAGGAGAGGATGGAAGATGTGGGACCAATTCTGATACGATTACCTGGAGTAAGAAACGTGTAATTTTACAGAACTGTATCCACTGCCCAACATGACTTCACTTCTCCTGAGGCTGCTTCAGGCTACGCAAGAAGGTGTCCTAAATAACTGCTGAGTCCACAAAAGTTCAGAGCTCACGTTTTGAGGAACATAGGCTTCATTTAGTGAAACAATGATTACAGACTCTGTTTCACATTTAAGTCTAAAATCATACAAGAAGATACAAAATTCCTCGAAGAAAAATGTTCAAGTCAAACAACAGTTTAACAGAATTAATGAAAAGCTCATTTCAGCACAGGCCTCCACATAAGAGCTGCCTTGTTATCTTCAATGTAACACAACTCGTCCTTTTAACATAAAATATTATGGGTCGTGATAACTTCACAGCTTTATTACATTAGAAAAAAAATTTTAATGGTCAAGTCAGATTGCCTCCATTTTATAATATGTAGATAAGGGCTCCTTTCACATAAAGATGTTAAGAAATGAATATTAAAGAGGAACGCTAAAGAAAAATAAAACCATTTGAAAAAGATAATTTGAAATTAACAGCTAAGCTTCCATAGTCATATTTAGAAGGAATATGCCCACCAAGATTGGATTTTTTTTATTAATTACCATAGAATTTTAAATTAGAAAATCTAATATAAAAGAACCAAAAATACTTTAAAACCGCTTTCTTTAAAAAACTACACAAAGTTAGCTTGTCCTGTGATTTTTCAACTATTATCCTGTCTTAATAAATGAGTGTGGTATTGACAGCCCGACTCCCCCCTTGAATATGCTCCTGCCACTTAGTGGCAGCCTCCAGTCACACCAGATTCCTCCAGTTCTCATTCCCCTCAAGCTGGTAAACAGCAGATGGGACAGGGGCCAGGCACCCCACCCCACCCCCAGTGACCCAGAGAAACCCCCCTCCGTGAAGTCTGCTCCAGCTTTCATTACAGAGCACAACTGCAGGCTCATACAGATCTCTGAGTTGCATTAAAAACATTCAACAGACTTATGTAGAAACTAATCTGACAATAAACTATTTGTAAAAAAAAAAAAAAAAAACATTCAACAGAATGTACCTTCAAGCTTTTACTTTGGCTGTATCATTATTTCCCTTCGAAATATTTCTAATTTTTTTAATGTTTACTTATTTATTTTTGTGAGAGAAAGAGAAAGAAACTGCTAGCAGGGGAAGGGCAGAGAGGGAGGGACAAAGAGAAAATCCCAAGCAGGCTCCACACTGTCAGCGTAGAGCGCAACGCAGGGCAATGCAGGGCCCAAACTCACGAACGGTGAGATCATGACCTGACCCAAAATCAAGAGTCAGATGTTTAAGCGACTGAGCCGTCACTAAAAAATAAAAATATTTTTTAACTGAGACATATACACTTTACTGTGTAAATGCTCATGAATTAAATGATACTTGGGGCACCTGGGTGGCTCAGTTAGTTGAGCATCCAACTTCAGCTCAGGTCATAATCTCACGGTCCGTGGGTTTGAACCCCATGTCAGGCTCTGTGCTGGCAACTCAGAGTCTGGAGCCTGCTTCAGATTCTGTGTCTCCCCTCTTTCTCTGCCCTCCCTCGCTCATGCTTTGTCTTTCTCTGCCTCTTAAATATAAATAAATGTTTTAAAAAAAATTTTTAATGAAAAATAAATGATACTCTCTGTAAGCAAATGTGACCGTGTCTGGCTACTGAAGCAACTCCCTCTTCAAAGCAGCACGATTTGGTTTACATCCTCTACCTCACCTACTGCTAAATGAGTATTTTCACAGCATAATGGAGCCACTAAGAGATATGGCTTTTCAATGGATAATAACTTTAGTGAGTGACCTAGTACAATACTTAAGAGATCACATGACATACAGAAAAATAAGACTTTGTTTCAAATTTACTAAGGTGTAAGTAATCCCCAAATTAATGTGTGCACCACTTTTCAGGTTTATATTGTAAAACTGTATTTAGAAAATACTGAGTAAGGCAATGATTGCTCAGATGAGGCCATTCTGACCTTCCTTCTTCCTCCTCCTGGATACTTGCAATATAGGACACAACACAGTCACGGAGTTTATAAAATGCTAAATCACCAGGACTCTATAGCTCCTCATGAAATACTTCAAAATGTACTGGCTGATCTTCAGGTCAATGAATCAACATACCAATTCAGCCAGAGGTAATTTTGAGTTCAAATATGGGGGAGGAGGGGGAGGAGGGGAAGGGCTCTGTCCTAAGAATAAAAAAGAATAGCTCAGCTTTTCACTAGGAGCAATACATTCTGAGAAATAACTTATCATTTTGATAAAAATACCCAAAGCCTAATCACTGAACTTCTACTCTGAAGTAAAAAAACAAAAATAAACGTCTTCATACTTTCAGTCCACATGAAAAATGAAAATAGCACTAGTGAATTTCTAATTGCTAAATTCAATGCTGAACTTATTCCCTCCCTAACGTCTCTGAACTTTCATACGTTGACCATTTCCTTTTTGAAATTACCTTCTTTCACAGATCCCAAAAACCTAAGACCACTGCAGCCCCTGAGATACCTAAGGCTACCCTTTCTTTTCATGTCTTTTAAATGGCCTTTCTCAGGTCATGAAAACCAGAGAACAAAAAAGCAAAATAATCTCACAAAAGCCTACAGCCAAATTTCCCACTTGAAAACGTTACCATAAATGGGGGGCGGGGGGTCCGTCAGGATCAGGAGGAGACAAGTGGCAGGCGGAGGGCTCACGCAGGGAAGAGGGTCTTGTGATTCACTGGGGCAGTTTCAGATATTTTCAGGAAAATCTTAAATCGATTACTCCTGACCAGAAAACAGTCACATTCATTAAGCAAAGAACAGCAGCAAAAATCTTGGATTGCATCCTCCTTTGGCATCCAGAGAGATGCCAAATCTTTAGTTCTAGGGTCCCTCCTGATGCCCCTAACTTCTAGGAAGTCAGCACTGATTCTTCCACCTTTCATTAAAGGCCCAAATCAAATGACCTCGGCACACCAACCTCCATCTCAAGACTATGCTCACAATTATCACAGCCTGAGACAGAATATTCGAGAATCCTCAATGTACTGAGAAGAAGGAGAGGAGGAGGAGGAGGATGACACAGTCCTGCTTTCAAGAAACTTTCAGTGTAATTATATTTATTTACGTATGTTTCTTTTACATCTCCCACCAGAGGGGGCAGAATCTTAACTGTCCTTTTCCCAAGTACTACTGCGGATAGCGTTGATACAGATTTGTTGAGCTGAAATTTATTAAGCTGGTTCTTTTTGACCGAACGTATCCAAGTAAGACTCCCACTGCTTTGTTTCGATCCTATTACTCTCCTTCTCCAGTATGTTCCAGAAATCAAGGGAGCTTCAAATGACAAGTCAAACCAATTGTTCCCCACTTCCTTACTGCCAGTATTAAATACCATAATGACGTACAGGGCCAGGGAAAAAGCTGAGTCCCAGAAGAACGCCCTCCCACCCAACTACAATGGCAATCTAGCAAAACCGCCCACCAGGCTGACAAATTCAAAACAACAATACCATATGATACTTAAAAGGAAGAATGGTTCCCATTTAAAATGTATGATAGCACAAAGGCAGCCTAGAATTTTATGTTCAATGTACTGAATAAAAAGCAGCTGTTAGGCGAAGAACGATTAAATGACTTCAATGTGTGAGAATTAATCACATTTTCTTATACTTGGGAGTCTGCTGTCACTTAAACATAAAGATGGAAAGTACTGTGATGTCAACACTCTAAAAAACATCAAGATAAACACCGTAACTACTATTCATCTGGAAAAATGCAAAATTACTTATTCGCCTAAGATTTTAAAAACTTAATGACAACAAAAATTTTTAAAGCATTTATTCTATATTAACATTATATAATTAAATGTAATTAATTAAAAGTAATTAAAAGAACATCAAAGTTGTGTCTAAAATCAGTAACTATTTTTGAACTGTTTAAACATATTTAGTGTTGGCAGGGATATCAATCGGCCTACGCTCTCCTCACAGACTCTCCATTTCACAACAGGCTCAAATTCCAGCAAAACAGTGCGTTTATGAAACATGTTATCATGTTACGACATGAATGGAAAATATACACAGATGAAAACATAGGAACGGGCGCCTGGCTGGTTCCGTGCCTCCAGTCTAGCACCACCATGGTGAACTGGCCGGTTTATCACAAAAGAAAAAGCTCCAATGTGTCAAATACACCGGAACTGAACTAAATGACTGCCTAGAGAAACAGGGCAGTGCGCACACCACCCTCCATCCCTCCCTTACCATGCAGGGCATCTCAGGAGTCTCCTTAGTCCCTCATGCTCTGTGGTCGATCTAAAAACGTGAAGTTACTGGGCTCTGAAACCCCATTTAGAAAAGAGTAAGCTGGTGTTGTTGGAAACCAACTTGACAATAAACTATTTATAAAAAGGAAGGAAGGAAGGAAGGAAGGAAGGAAGGAAGGAAGGAAGGAAGGAAGGAAGGAAGGAGCAAGTTGCAGTGTGGAATAGGTATTCATTCATACAGAAATGCTCCCAGGGACACTAATCAGGTTTTGGAAAAGAGAAGCCACTTGCTGAGAAGCTTCCCAGCCCAAAGGCGCTAAGAGGCACTCTTCCTATGAATTACAATTTAGTAAGGTGGATCCTAACTAATTCTAGAAATATAAGTACAAACAAGCCCCAAGAATCTGTTAAGTCTAACAAAGAAACAACAGGTTCTTGCAAAAGAAAAGAAAAGGGGGGGAAAAAGCAGATTTCACTAATCTTAAGTGTACTCTGCTTTAGGGAAATCAAAACATGACACGCAGAAATCCAGGTTTTTAAGTATTGCAATGAGCTTACCAAAACAAACCTTCCTCCACAAAGAGAATCTTAATAGAACTCTGTTAATCCAAATCTTCCTACTTCACATAACTTGATTATCTTATTTATAGAAATTAAATTTACAAGCAAGATTTTCAGGAAAAAAATAGACCGTACGATATACCAGTTAATCCTTATGTTCATCACTTTGCTGTGAGGATAATTACAATTCATCACGTGGTGAATTTTCTAGATCTGCTTTTTCAAAATCCACAAACCCTTCAATTGTCCGTAGAAAGCTAGAACGATAAGAGACAGAACTACCTAAAGAAACAGAATGACACGAACAGACTGGGAGGAGAGACTCCCACAATGTCTGGAAGTGAAACGCTCCCAGTCATCCCGGGCAGCCGTTCAAATCTGACGGACAGAAGCCGCTGTCTCTTCCCTTTTGCGAGGAACTGGCCACTCAAGAGACTAGCACCTGAATGGAGGGATGAAATAACACAAGTGCCTGCTCTTATTTGTTTATCCACTTCTATGGTATACTTCTACCTTTCCATCCCTGCCATAACGGGACATAGCCCAGGCAGGGGGGAGAGGCCTCTTAGAAAAGGGGGAATTTGAAGAGAACCTTGAAGAAAAGAAAAAAAAGTGCCGGAAGAACGGAAGAAACTACACATGTAGCACTTGGAATTAGGGAAGGGATCGTGGGTGTCAGGGAAATGACAAATGGCACAGCTTCAGAGTACTCAAAATCCTACTCAACTAATGCTGATGAGTACCAGCAAACGTGGATGGTCACATTCATTGGCACACTACGTTATTCTGTAACTGAAAACATGAAGTTGTTTTCAAAAGGACTTTTAAATACCAAAAACATCCAAACCCAAACATTCCTAGCCATGTGGAAAATACTCCTCTACTCTAATAATCTAAAAAGTGGTTCTTTTTAACTGCAGAGAATAATGCCAGCTTCCATAAAATGCAAAGGACTTGGGAAGCTTCCCTTGGTGGACTTTGAGAAGGTAAGAAGTGACAAAGACCACGCAAAGCTCACAAGAGAAAGGAAATATTTTCAGCTCAAAGGAGTTTTCTTTAGAGCAATCACATTTATATAAGTATGTATATATTTATTAAGATATAAAAATGAGCTTAGATCCAGGGAGACAGTAAGAAGCAAAGAGATTAAAGCCACTTAGGCAAGATAAAAAGGGCCTGAAGTAGGTCAGTGGCAAAAAAATTTTTTAAATTAAAAAAAAACACAGTTAGGAGATATTACAAAGGCAGCATGAGCAGGGCATCCGGAAGGAAAAAGAAGGAGAAGCAGAGGCACCCTCAGATGTCTGGCATGGATGAGTCAGGAGATCACTATGCCAGGAGAAAAGACAGGAGGAGCAGCAAGTCTTACTGAGAACAAGATAGAGTTTAAGTATCATTCATGATGAATCTCCAATTAAAACAGATCAAGCAAGGGAGTATTTTTACTAATAAGTAGAAAACAGAAGAATGGAGAGCAGAAGAAACAGCATGGCTGGAGATGCAGCTCAGGGTATTTTCAACACACAGGCAGGCAAGTCAACCCAGGAATACGATCACTGACTAGGTAAAAACAGAATAAGCAAATAATATTTTTTTAAACAAAATGGTAAGAAATGGAAGAGAATCAGAGATAGATCATGCCAGAAGCCAATTAAAAGATTTCCAGAGACACCTGGGTGGCTCCGTTGGTTAAGCATCAAATGCTTGACTTTGACTTGGGTCAGGATCTCACTTTTCTGTGCCAAGAGCACAGAGCCTGCTTGGTATTTTCTCTCCCTCTCTCCTCTCTCTGCCCCTCACCCACCTGCATATACGCATGTGTGTGCTCCCTCTCTACCTCTCAAAAAAATTTTTTTCAAATGTTAGACAATACAGTATCACACCTTTAAGATCTGCACACTCCAGGTTTTAGATGCTGCTGCTGTATGGAATCTTGGACAAACGGAAAACAAGAAAACCCACAGTCACCTACTATTACAAAGACTTCTGAGGCACCAAAATTAAAATTCCTTACCAACTCCTGCTGTAAACCTGAAGGCCCCAGGACATCAACCTTCAAGTCCCATGGGCCTCTTCTTCAGACAATGAACTGGCTCTGGTATTTCACCAAAATGCTGCCACCCGTAGGGAAGGGAGAGAGGGTAGGAGGGAAGGTGCCACAGGGATATTTTTCATCCTGATCCTAATGAAATAACTCTGCATAAACAGTGCCTTGATAAAATTTTCCTACAAACATCAAAACTAAAAGAAAATTATTAATTAAAACTTGAAATGGGGCCCACAACTCCCAAGTCTGGTCAAATGCTTTTCTTTTACTTAAGTATTTGTTCAAAAATTATACTTCCAAATTACTTGCCTTCTAATATCAAGTAGAAATTTTAAGGTCAAAGAAGTACTCCTAAAAGAAAAAGAAGTGCCCAGGAAGGCCAAAGAGGATTTTCTTCTATACTGCACATGTATTCTACATGAGAAAATATTTTATCTGTAAATGCAAATATTTATAGAATCACACACACACACACACACATCCAATAATGGCTTGAAAACAAGACAGACCCAGGCTAAAGGCTCTTGAATAATTAATGTTCTAATATTCAGCACTTCAAGGTTATAGAATCCAGATTTCAAAAAGTAGCTTAACTCCATGCAAATATCTATTTCAATCACCTTTATTTTCACCTAGAGCTGTGGCAGCATCAGTTCAGAAACAGGTGATATGAAAAACCCACCCTCCTCCCCCATACCCTCTCAGCACTTACTCAGATCTCAACAGGGGAGAGGGGTAAGACAAGGTGTACCACCTGTATGAAATAGCAGGAATCCCAATTAAATAATTCAGAGTTTTGCCTGTAGCACGACCTGAGTATTAGTGATAGATATCTTATCAAATATTCTCATTTCCCCCTTTCTGGATTTCGCTCCTAGGGCTTATAATAGTTCATGATTAGAGCTCTAGCACAGAACTAACAACTAACCTAACACAGAATGCAATATGGTGGAATAAAGGGAAAATCAGAATTAAGAGAGCCAAGTTAAAGCTCTAGTTCTTTTGTTTAAAAAGTGTGACCTTAAGCATTCCTCATCTGCAAAAGGGACTATAAAAATACTAACTAAGAAGACTATTGTAGGAAATATATGATACGTTCTTTGTTAAATTACTTTGTCAAGTTAAAAAAAAAAAACTAAGATAATGTCAGGGTAGCACAGCACTGGGCAACTCATGATAAATCCCTCAGTTGTCTCTTGCTCTACTGATGAAAGACAAAGACCAGTATCTAGAATTCACTGGCTTCCTGGTTACTTATGGGACAAAAAATGAAGAACAAAGTCAACATAACACAGCAGTTCTATTCATAACTGAGTTATTGAAGGAAGGTTACCTCACTGGTTTGGAAAGCCACCATCACTTAAACATACAGTCCCTGTGAGACTGAAACTCATCATTATAGAGACAATCTAATCTTATCCAGCTTTAAACGCTGACATGAATAATCCTATGGTGTAACTTATTCTTAACTTTCTGGCCTTATACAGGCAACCTTCAATATAAGGAATGGTCGGGAGGGGGGTAAAATTGGTAGATATCACTCAAAAGGTACATACTTCAGCTATAAGATGAATGAGTTCTGGGGATCTACTGAACAGCATGGTGTTTATACTCAATAATACTATACTATATACCTGAAACTTGTTAAGTTCTTAAATGTTCTCACCACAAAACACAAATGGTAATTAGGTGCTAACCAGAAATCATGTGCAATGTACGTGTTATCAAATCAATATTCTGTACACCTTAAACTTACATTTTGCTATATGTAAATTACACATCAATAAAGTTGAAAATCTCTGTATATAAAGAACAGATGGCTGAAAAGTTGTTTGTACTGTTAAAGTGCTGTATCACATTTTTGCTTCAACTTAGAAGCTAATTCCTGGGCATCAACTCACAGAAAGAGTGTTTGACTGAGCTCGAAAGCCTACATTTTAGCATCCTCCTGTCACCAGGTGACTGTGTGACCTTCTCCGAACCTCAACTGATGCATCATGGGAAGAAGGAGAGAAGGGCAGCAGGGAGGCCATGGAACTGGATACTTCCTGTGATCTTGTCAATCCTAAAACCGTATGCTTCTGTGGTTATGGAAGGAATTGGGTAACATGATTCTTGTTCTCACTAAGTATAGGAAATGAAGGCAGAGAAGCAATAAAAATAGAAAATATTCACAGTTGCCAAGCGGTTGGCAGAGAAAATATCAGTGACTACTGATTTTATGACAGGAAAAGATCAATCCTAGTCAGGTGGATTTCATCCAAGATCTGCACTGAAACTCTGGGAATAAGCAGGGCCTGGAGAGAAAGGGGGAGCTGCACTACCCTGCTTCCACGTTACCAAGAACACCACAGACTCAAAGAGCACTTGCCCTGCCTTGTACTCATGGGCAGAACTCCTGACATGCGATGGTGATCCTGAATGACGCTCTTCCAGGGACAGGGAGCCCCAACCTGTGCCAAGGTAGCCTGACACATCGCTGGACACTCGAATAATAAGGCTCTTCCAGATAAGGAGTCATACTCAGCTTGCCTAACAGGGCAGGTCTGTCTGTCCTTCCTTCCTGGTCTCAGAAACGAACACTTTATCTGAACGTGTGTCTTTAAACACCTAATACTAGGTACTGAAAATAAAAACTGTAATGAAAACTGACTCTTGACAGAGACTAGCAAGGCTATGTTCTCTCTTGATCAGGACACATTTTTTAATCTGGCTTAGGGAAGCCATCCCCAAGTTCGCTTATCTTTGTAATATACCAAGTCACCTTATTTTCCATATCGAAGAGCAATGTCTAATTTCTGCCATTAAAACATCACCCGGTCTCTGCTGATTATGAAATATAGCAGAGCCATTTATCATAATTGTTATTACTATTAACAGTATGCCCCTAAAACATACTTGGTTTTTTCTCCTGTGAGAGGTCCTTCTTATTCTCAAACTATAGTATGTCAAGTCTGAGTGCAATAGCCATAATCTTAAAAAAAAAAAAAAAAAAAAAGGACCTAACGAATCAAACAAAACCTTTCTGAAGTTGAGTAATTTGGCCAAAATATTTCTCCTAGGAAACTGTTGTCTTTACAATTCATTTCAGGGCAAAATAACAAAATATAATACCTGTAGTTAAAAAAAAAAACAAAAAGCTAAGAATGATGGTGTAAGTATATGAGACATTAATAAAGTACACATTTTTTTAAATGTTATATATTTTTGAGGGAGCAAGAAGGAGATGGAGGATCCAAAGCAGGCTCTACACTGTCAGCAGACAGCCTGATGTGGGGCTCGAACTCACAAACTGTGAGATCATAATCTGAGCCGAAGTTGGACACTTAACCGACTGAGCCACCTAGGCGTCTCTGTACACACTTTTTCCTATATAACAATTTCATTTCTTCCTAAACTACATCTATCCCACAATATTGATGAATTGAATCATTTTTTAAGTTACTGAATTAAATCTTCTCGGAGTAAAAAATAAATTCAAAACTCAATGATTGTAAACATACTGTGCTTACAAATGGGATTGGCAATGTAAACCTGTAGAACTAATGGCTCATTAGAAGGTATCAAAATATTTTCTATCCTTTTTTTTTTAATTAGAGAATTTTCTGATAGCATATATTCTCTTTCCTTCCGTGTGCAAAAAAATCTTCTGGTTTCCAAAGAATAATTCAAGAGTTGGCAAACAATGGTCCATGGGCCAAATCTGGCCCACCAGCTGTTTCTGCACAGCCTGCAAGCTTAGAGTGTTTTCTCACATTTTTAAACATTTAGGGGAAAAAATAAAAAGAAGAATATTTGGGGATAAGTGAAGAATATATGAAAACCAATGTTCAGTGTCCGTAAACAAAGTCTGATTAGAACACATCCAGCCCTGATCACTCACACATTGATTAGAATACATCCGACCCTGATGACTCACACATTGATTAGAACACGTCTGGCCATGATCACTCACACGTTGCCCAGAGAGGCAGTCAGGCAGAAATAGCAGAGCTAGGGGCTGCCGCAGAGACCACCAGTGGAACACTCAGCAAACACGACAAATTGCCATGATGCAGCAATAATTCACTTTTGCCTTCTGGCCTACGAAGCCACACTGATTATGCAGACTTTAAAAAAAAGGAACGCTGAACTCTGTAAAAACTAACCTGATGATTCAGCACTTCCTGAACAAGTTAGGATAATGGCAGCCTCTGGGATTCTGACCTATCAACTAACTTACTGAACTTTTTGAATTTTACCATGGTAAAGACTCTTTTTACTTGACCTTATCTGTTTGTAGTAATGTATTAATTTTAAAATATATTTAGGGCTGCCTGGGTGGCTCAGTCGGTTAAGTCGGTCCAACTTCACCTCAGGTCATGATCTCATGGTTCATAAGTTCGAGCCGCACATCACGCCCTGCGCTGAAAGTGTGGAGGCTGCTTGGGATTCTCTCCCTCCCTCCCTCCCTCCCTCTCTCTCTCTCTCTCTCTCTCTCCCTCTCCCCCTCTCTCTGTCCCTCTTTCTGCCCCTCCCCAACTTATGCATGAGTTCTCTCTCAAAAAATAAACTTAAAAGTAAATAAATATATCTAACAAAATATATTTCGTAAGTCCAAAAAATTGACAGTTTTCATGTAGCCCTTCATTCAGTCATCAGTTAACCTACTGCATACCATGACAATTGCTAGGGATTCAAAATAAAATATAATTCCTGACTCTAAAAACATCACCCTCGGGGCACCTGGGTGGCTTAGTCGGTTAAGCGTCCGACTTCGGCTTAGGTCATGATCTCGCGGTTCGTGGGTTCGAGGTCCGCGTCGGGCTCTGTGCTGACTGCCAGCTCAGAGCCTGGAGCCTGTTTCAGTCTGTGACTCCCTCTCTCT
Source organism: Proteles cristata cristata (assembly GCA_017311185.1). Classification (NCBI taxonomy): domain Eukaryota; kingdom Metazoa; phylum Chordata; class Mammalia; order Carnivora; family Hyaenidae; genus Proteles; species Proteles cristata. Next base: position 184,384 of record JAESUZ010005157.1, read on the forward strand.
CTGACCCTCCCCTGCTCACGCTGTCTGTCTCTCTCTCTCTCTCCTAGAAATAAATAAAACATTAAAAAAAATAAATAAATAAAAATAAAAACATCACACTCAAGTAGGGAGACACATTACTCCACTTTCTGTCACTAAAGGGAAGGCCAAAGCAATGAATGTAACCTCTGCCACTTCACAATGACATATTGTCATTTTAAAAATATTGTCGCTATCTGAACTAATAGCAAGCAACTTATACACTCAAATAGATAAGGCGACAAGGCTTGGCGAACACGTTTATCCATCAATAGCTTTAATTACAGCATTAGCCTTACATAAGCAATTAACCTTGACCAACATAGGTTTGAATAAAAATGCTGATTAAGAATTTACTAATTATCCTTCCCAACTTCAGAAGTCAGCTAGCATCTGGTCTTTATAATAAACATACACCAACTCATCATAGGTTATTTACACTTAAATGAAGATAAATATTAACTGAATGGCTAAAAATGAAGAACACGGAACACACATTAAAAACACAATGGCTTCCTTTGTTTTGAAAGCCCAAGCGTCCCACAATGTCACTTTACTTAGAAGAACATTTTTGAGAATAATGGTCTTTTGAATCTATGCAGAGATTCCATTAATTGTAATAAAGAAAAAAACATATAAATCACAAATGTGTCAGCATTTCATAATTAGAATGCCAGGATCTGCATGCAGTTAAGCAAGTTGGCTGTTTGCCAGTTTACTTAAAACCAGAAGAGAGGTATAATCCCAATAACTAAGGCTTCTAGCAGCTGTGCTGAGCAGACAAGAGAGATGTCTCATGTAGCAGCTACCTCCAAACGTACAGATACATGCACCCCGGTGATCGGAGGTTAGCAATGCTGGTGTGTCTGCTCGCTCTCAGCATTAAATATTTAATGGCATATTTTTCCTTAATGGAACTCAGGCACATCTTATCAGTCACTGGGATCATTTGGTAATGCAGTCAAAGTTATCATACTGCCATTTCACATCAACTTTGTAATTAGATAATTCATCACTTTATTAATTCAAAAGATTGCTTTCTTTACTACTTTACAGCATGCCATGGGAGGGAAACCAAACTGAGCTGATCAACAAAAAGGCTCTAAAACTTGGTCCTATATGAACCTGAATCCATCACGTGGCAAAAACACACACACTCCTGACCTTTCAAAACAACAGATGCAAATTCTCCCCACAAATCAGCCTAGCAGAGAGCGTGAAATGGTAAAGCACCATACCTCCAGAGTAAGAGAGCTAGCAAAACTGAAACTTGATATTCATAATTAGAATTAGAAACTTGAAAATTAAAAACTGAATATATCACGAACACCTTTGTTCCTACTTTCCACTGAGGAACACTGTTCTTCTCAACAAAAAGGACCAGAGAAAAGGTTATTTAGTAATTTTTCCTTCTTGCTGATTTTACACATTTTACTAAAATCATGAGGTTATGGCAGAATATCACATAGATTAGTAACACTCTTGGTCTAAAGGCACATACCAGCCAAATTCAAGTATGTGGTCTCAAATATAATAATATCATTGCTACTGTCTTGTGTCTTATTTCTAACATATCTCCATCAAAAATATTAAATCACTATTTCTTTTCCTATTATGAATTAGCAAGATTCTTGTTTTAACAATTTCCCACTCTTCCTTCAATAAAAAAGAATTCTCTCCCAGTAAAAAAGAATTTGCACAGGATGAAAATCAATGTAAAATTGAAGTATCATTATACAGAAAACCCTTCCATAAAACTCATTTTCAAATCTGTACAAGCACAGTGTATACTGTAAAACCAGCTGCAACTAATAATATTAACATTTGGAGTTTAGAAAGGCAAGCTGTGGAGGTCACATATATACTCGAAAGAGTAAAAATAACATGCTACCAGAATTATTACTTTGTTTGAAAAGGGAGAGAACATCTTCTCAGATATAGAATTTCTAATAAAAAAATTCTGTACAATATTATAAAATTAAAGAGCACTTTGCAGAACTCTGAAAAAACAATGACACATATTTTATGGTCAGGAAGGACACTTCTAATATTGTTGCTTCCAATTTAATGTTGTTTTTGAAACATTTCATGCAACTGGTTCATTTTCTATTTTATTACTCCTATCTTATCACATTTCTAATTGGTCTACCAAATGCATTTTTAGAGAAGGAAGCTATAAGTCCAGAAAAAAATAACTAAGTATAGGTTTCTACAACTCTGTGCAATAATCTCTAAAAAAATCTATTCTTTGCATAAAAAATAAACTCAAAACCAGATCTACTGACATTAAATTCAAGCATTAATAACCATTACCAATAATAATCAATACATATATCTAGGGATGGAAGAGAGAAACAGCATTCATTCTATACCATTTCAGTGAATTATAACATGATAAGTAATGAATCTTTTAGTTTAATTTCAGCCTTTTAAACTACATGTGTGGGAAACATTTCATCCATCATGGAAGCTTACTTTTATATTTCCTGTGTGACATCCTAAGGAACCACCCTCAAGTCACGGAGTTGTTATAAATGTAGGAAACAGTAAATGATTTCCGTCCACCATAGTTATGGGATGAAACCAAGCCTATTACTAGGGGAAAGGTACTATTTCCTGTCTGCAAAACTTCTCAACAAGATAGGTAATTTTCAGCATCGCCACAAACACCAGCACTGGGCACAACTGTGAGCCATGGTCTGAGACTCTGGTTTACAATGAGCCACAGACTGTACTCTTGACAATCCATATGACAGCACAGGGAGACATAAAACACTAAAGTTTTAGACTTGAATAAAAATAAAACTGGGAGGTGGGGCCAGCAGTAGTAGAAATTTATACTATATGTTAGACACACTAAGTATTTCTGATTTAATCCTCACTTTCATCTATGAAGCAAATATTATTATTCCCATTAACAGATGAGGACATCAAGCTTAAGAGAATTTCATTTTCTCGTCTAAGAAAGCAACTTAACCATCACACTTAACCATCATACTATTTGGAATCTCATTTAAATAAACCTTTCTCTTAATTGCTGTTGTCCCAATATTTATATTTATTAGTTGTAGTACAAACATTTTTCTCTACTTGTAGCAAATATTTAAAACTCAATCAGTAGAGGGGTGCCTGGGTGGCTCAGTCGGTTAAGTGTCCAACTTAGGCTTGGGTCATGATCTCACGGTTCGTGGGTTCGAGTTCCGCACTGGGCTCTGTGCTGGAAGCCAGCTCAGAGCCTGGAGACTGTTTCAGATTCTGTGTCTCCCTCTCTCTGACCCTCCCCTGCTGGCTCGCTTGCTCTCTCTCTCTCTCACTCTCTCTCTCAGAAATGAATAAAACATTAAAAAAAAAAAAAAAGAACTCCATCAGTAGACTGAATTACAGCAGCTGTCATGCTATAAGACACATCCATTTCAAAAGCTAACCCAAAATCTTATTTGAAGATAGAGGGGAAGGAAAAAAATGTGGGCTGGGAAGGAGGAGGGGCTTATAGAGACTGAGATGCACATCTTCTCTAAATCATCTGACAAAGGGCCAGCAGAGGGAATATGGCCTCCGTCTCTCATGAACCATGAACATGCAAATAAGCGCACCTCTTTGTGCTCCTTTGTAAGTAACTTCAATGCAGCCCTTATTTGGGCCACCGCCATTACTGTCAGCAGTTCCCACCACTTTCCTCACACTTTATACCTTCATTTCCACTCAGCCATGTCCTCCACCCCCCAGTAACATGCAATCTTTTTAATTTGGAGGGGGTGGGGCAGAGAGAGAGAGAGAGAAAATCCCAAGCAGGCTCTGCATTGTCAGCACAGAGCCCAGTGCAGAGCTCGAACTCATGAACCATGAGATCATGACCTGAGCTGAAGTCATACACTTAACCGAGTCGCCCAGAAGCCCTACGTACAATCTAATTTTTAACAAACCAAGCAAACTACCGTGCAAATACAGCTTCCGGCCAATCACTCCAACCCCTCCATCCCACCACATCATCACTCTGCAGCCCTTTCTATAGAAAGCCTGGAGGTGCTAGTACCCTCACCAATTGTCTATAATCAACTAATGCAAAACAAACATTTTCAGTATCAAATTTTTATTCAGCCTCTTATTGTAACACTAAATGTAACAGAAACATATATTCCGCAGAGAATAACCACCTTTTCAAATCTTCTCTTTCAAATCTCCAGTATGCTTTTCTCAGCTCAGGGGGTCAGAAGAGCCAGTACCCCTCACTCCCCACCAGCATTTCCAGACCATTTGTCTATGACTGCTTCCCTACTACCACCCTCTCTTCTGAAATTCATGCCATTTATTTTAATTTCTATGTGAAGTCTTCCTGGATACTCTCCCCAAGAAAAATTTCTCCTTTGTATGTCTCATGCTATTTAATTTTTTTATAGCCAGGCAATAAATTCTTAAGTGGACAGGATATATTTATAAAGCAAACTCCTACAATCTAAATCCCACTGGCAATTGCTATCCACAAGCCTGTTTGCTTATGTGGGAGTGGGGAGCAGGAGACTAATACGGGAGGAAGATATACTTGCAAAGAAGGTCCACAGAAAATGACTACACAATAATGTCTTTGGAATAAGGTGTTGGGGGGAGGATGGGAGGTTCTAAGCAAAACCAAGTCTTAAGTAGCAGAAGCACATTCTGTGCTAAGAGCCTAGTTCAACAGGAGATACATACACTACTTTCAAGAGAAAATCCCAGAGTGTTCAAAACACTTTTGAGGAATTACTCATGGTCTTCTATTAGAAAAAGTCATCAGCCTGTTTATAGCAGCATTATCTACAATAGCTAACTTATGGAAAAAGTCCAAGTGTCCATCCACTGAGGAATAAACAAAGAAGATCTGGCATGCATATATATATGGAATATATATATATATGGATTATTACTCAACCATAAAAGAAGAATGAAATCTTGTCCATCAGCAATGACATAGGTGGAGCTAGAGAATATTATCCTAAGCAAAATGAGTCAGAGAAAGACAAATACCATGATTTCACTCATATATGGAATTTAAAAAATTAATAAATGAGCAAAAGGAAAAAAGACAGAGAGAGAAGAGAAACCAAGAAACAGACTCTTAACTACAGAGAACACACAATGGTCACCAGAAAGGAGGTGGTTGGGGGGATGGGGGAAATAGGCGATGGGGATTTAGGAGCACAGGGTGACATATGTGAGTGTTGAATCACTGTATTGTACACCTGAAACTAACACTGCACTGTTTTAACTAAAAAGAAAGAAGGAAAGAAAGTAAAAGAGAAGACAAGACAAGAACAAAAAAGAAAAGAAGGAGGGGGAGGAGGGAGAAGGGAGGAGGGGAAGAGGAGGAAAAGGAAAAAGAAACAAAGGCTAGCAGGGAATGAAATGTGCTCTCAGGATTAAGGACTTCTCATCCTCCACTGAGCCCTTTCACTTCCAGGCAAGTCCAAATTAAATACACATATCCCCGAGTAAGATCTATGATTTGTTCAAGTTTTTTGCCTTCGTAGGTAATTTTCAGATTTATAATAACATATATCTACAACCCGTATCAATAAAGCTTTGTACATAGTAGGCCTGCAGAAAAAGGATGTGCTTAATTTAATAAGTGACTTCACTAACTTCTCAGATAGCCAGGAGGCTTCATAACAAAAGATAATTAAGGAATGTCTGGAAATATGAATTTAAAAGAGAACATTTGTCTGAAATCTAAGTATTAAAATATCAGATATAAAACAAGTCTGAAAATTACTGAAATTAAAAAAAAAAAAAGACAAGACAAGACATTCCTGAAACCAGGTGATGGAGACAGGAGGGTTCATTATACCAGTCTCTCTACTTTCGTGCATGTTTGGAAAAGTCCATAATCAAAAAGTCAAAAACCGTAAGATATAAACAAATTTAGAAAAGCTGTCCGAGCTGCTTACACCGTTAAGTGCCGGTGCCCGCACGGAAGGAGCGTGACTGGAAACAAAGGGACCAAGAGCACAACCTGACACAGGACTCTGGGTACCGAGGCCAGGGACAGCCAGCCTCCTGCACACGACCTGAGAGGTGAGCGCGTGAGCTGAGGAAGAACTACTCTCGACAGTCCGCACGTGGGAAAGCAGCAGCCGGGGGCGCCAGGCCCCGTGGTGGCCCTCCCGTTGGGTAGGTTCTGTGCCACAGACACAGGGAGAGGCCGCACCCAGGATGGCATCATCTGCCCCATGTTCTCCCTCCACTTCCAAGTCATCTGTGACCTGCACCGTCACACGCTGGCGGCCATGGCAGGAGCTCGGCGGCTCATCCCTGATGCGTGCAGGACACAATTAGCTTCACATAAAACTATTCTATTAAAAAGCAACAAAGAAGAAAGTAGGGAGAAAATGAGGAGGAAAGTGATCCCTTTCAAGGACATATTTATAAGCAGAAAAGTTACCAAATATATAAAATATTTATTAACGAAACTTTTACAAGAAGGTATGGGGGGCCACCTAAATGCTGCTTTAACCTACATTTTAAGGCAGAATCACACATCTGAGTCCAGTTCTCCCCAAAAGCTCAAAGGTGCATACTGATCTACTTCCGTGGCAACATCAAATACAACCATGTGGGGAGAAGGGGAGAATATTATTAAACTTTGTCTGCTTATCCACAGTGACGTCACCTTCCCCTACATGGTATGGAAAGAGTTTCACTGTAAGATATATGAAATTAAATTTTTAAAAAGAAATCAAAGAAATATGATAGTAATTCACATTTTACACTAAGCAACAGAAAGTACTTTTAGATGTTTTTCATAAATACTAGTAATACCAGTAATCAGCACTTGAACATTTTCTAGTAGCAGAAAAAACTGTCACGGAAAAGCTAGGAATGAAGTTGCAGTCATCATAATGCACCTCCTTATCTCTCAGGAGGTGTTACTTCGTAGTGTGTTTAACATCAAAAGCACCTGTGTGCATTGTACACATGGTACTCCTGAAGGTTATCATTTCCAGAAGGGTGTGAAATAAAAACACATGAGAAAGTTCTCATGTGTACTTTATGGAACCATTATATTTTGAAATCAGTTTTAAATTGTACACAAAGGAGACTTTAATGCTAAGATGATACTACCAGAAAAATCATAAAAACATACCCTAAAGAATACAAATACCTTTGGGAAAAACAAGAATAAATCTCCAGCAATCTCACTAATCACATGTAAAATCTTAGAAAACAGACAGATTGTAAAACACACCTTAAAAATATTTATGGGATAAGTATATTAGCAGATGTGTACTTACAAACTGTAACATCAGTGGAAAATCACCCTCAAATGTAAAATATTACTCGTTATTAAAATGTGGCCAAGATTTAAGCAAACCCAAATACACGCGATGAGAAGGCAAGGACGGCAAACACACAGCATCGTTGGGGATGTGTCTGGCCCTCCGTTCTAATCCGAGGACAGACCACAAGGATTGGTCGGCGCGCTCCTTCTCCCCGGGCCCAAACAAACCCTCAAAATCATTCTACAGGAGCATGGCAGATAGCGACTACCAAGAGACCACAGATAAAATATGAATTAAACCTATTTTCTAGCCCTAGTCCAGGATTTTACTGATGTAAAACATTTGCAAAGATTTTTTAGACAATTATTTTAAAATCAGAAATGGTTATATTTTCACTTTATTTAGAATTCACTTCATCAAGAAATGGATTCCAATAAATCTTTCACCTTAAAGACCAAGCTCTATCACAGAAACACCCACAAAAGTAAATGAATGTAATTGGCAAACTTGAATCCATTAGCAAGAAACAATGGAATAATGTGTGCTCCTTCTGTTGAGAAAAGAAAGCAGCCCTTTCAAGAGGGCAGACAATGACCATACTCGGCTGTTAATAAGAGTACTGGTGAAACCAAAAAATACCCTTTTCAATAGAAGCAATACATTCTCTCATTCTCTACTCATTAAGGTAGGAGAGTGGTTTAAGGCTTGAAGGGCCCTGGATTTTCAAGGATCAACAAAAACAAAAGTAAAGGGTTGATTTATGGCATTAACAGAGATTTCAAACACTTAACACTTACTTTTGCAAAAGCTTCAAAAATGTCAAAGGAAGGTGGCAGCTGAGGAGCATCCTGTATTTCTTCTCTCATGAAATGTTGGAAAGTCATTACAAGTTGCCTGAGGCCCTCTTTCTTATCTTCAGTCAGTTTGTTAATATCTTTTTTAAAAGGAAGATAAATAACACAATCACACAGTGAATTTTTAATGGGTAACTCTTAGGCATTCAATGTTAGCTGTTAAACCTGATATTTCCTGCTCTAGATTTCATTCTGGCAGAGAGCAAATACGTTTCTTTTTATTTTTTGACAAATTATGATACATATATTATCAATTAAATTCTGCCAAACTACATCTACAACATAGGATCAAATACCTATCAAAACAAAACAAATGCACTTAAAGATGAAAACCACTACAACCAAAATCGGTAAAGATGTGTGTTAGAGATTCTCCACGTCATCCTGTGCACATGTGCAAGCCATCCTAAATGCTTACAGTCAGTGAAATTTAAGCAGGTTTTTCCATGAAACAATTTACAACCAGAGCATGACTAACTGATAAACAGAATATCTCAAAGGCAGGGGGGAAAAAAAAACCCAAACAAACCATGAGACGTAAGAAGTTCAGCTAAAGTTCATTTGGTGAAATGTGTCACATAGAAAGCACACAGAAGAAAGCAGGGACCAACCCAAGAAACCTTGACTTCAAGTTATTTCCACACTGAATGGAGATGTGGTGCTGCTACCAGCGCTATCGACAATAGCCAAGTATGGAAAGAGCCCAAATGTCCATCGACAGATGAATGAATAAAGAAGATGTGGTGTATATACAATGGAATATTGCTTGGTGATCAAAAAGAATGAAATTTGTCATCAGCAACAACGTGGATGGAACTAGAGTGTGTTATGCTAAGCGAAATGAGTCAGTCAGAGAAAGACAAATACCATATGACTTTACTCGTGTGTTGAATTTAAGACACAAAACAGATGAACATAAGGGAAGAGAAGCAAAAATAATATAAAAACAAGGAGGGAGACAAAATATAAGAGACTCTTACATACAGAGAACAAACTGATGGTTGCTGGAGGGGTTGTGTGGGGGAGATGGGCTAGATGGGGAAGGGACATTAGGAAGGACACTTGTTGGGATGAGCAATGGGTGTTCTACATAGAGGATGGATCACTGGAATCTACTCCTGCAATCATTATTGCACTATATGCTAACTAACTTGGATGTAAATTTTTAAAATAATTCATTAATTATTTTTTTAAAAAAAGATGTGGTGCTGCTAAAACCCAAACAGAAGTAGATTCCAAAGAGTAGCTGTCCAAAAATCACCCCTTTAGAAACTCAATTTAGTCTGTACCACAAACACGTGTTAAGGCTAGGAGTGTAAAATTAACAACGTGTGAGAGCATTTAACTTAAGGCAGCATGTGTGACACCACTCCTGCGCAGGGCTGAAGTTGACAGTAAAACTCACTGCAAGAGATATTAATTACCTACCAGTGATATAACTCGAAAAAAAATGACTCATTACTTCTCTATTAAAACTTGAAAACATACATTAAGTTGAACTATAGCATAATTCTGCTGTTCATGTCAGGTCTACATGTTCTCTTTAAATTACCTGTTCAACAGAACAATTAACCCAATGATTTCTTAAGTAATAACTTATTATCACTGGCACTTAGGATCCCATAACCATAAATCTGTACAAGATCATCTTCTCACTTGTCTCCACCCAGAAATATTAAACTGTGTGGCAAAATTTACCCTACAAGGTCTAGCCACTTTGGGGTGAAGTCATGTACAACCTCACCAAAGAGGGTCTGTGCCAATACGAAAGAAAAATAAACCCAATATTTACTGAACGCTCTGATTTGGATGGCCCTTTGGTGTTCCCAAATGGCACGGCCACCGCTGTGGAGTTCAAAAGAAAAACAACCTTGAATGAGGTCAGACAGACCAAGTCAGCTATACCTCCTACTTTCCTTATTATCCAAAGGACCAGTGAACCTCAAAGTTCCTCGGAACCCTTTGGTTCTCATCACTCTCCCTGCGCATCAAAAAGAAACCAAGAGTGGGCTTTACAAACTCCTAAATGGCCCAAACTACCCTGGAATAAATTAACTAAACTACTGGGTCAGTCACAGATAAAAATATGAAAAGTGTTTTTTTTTTAGATTTGCCTCGCATAATAAAGAGACAGAAAAACAACGTTAAGAAGAAAGCAATGCACGGCATCAGCAAATAAATGATAGGATTCTATTGATGCCAATAGACAACCACTTACTTGACTCCAGATCATAAAATGAATAAAGTTTCTCCGATTCAGAGGGTGTTTCTTCCATCTATTAAGCAAAGGGAGAAAACACCAAAAATAATTTCAAGTGCTCTAATACACAAATGAATATATTTGACTATCTTTAGATATTTTAATAAAAGTCTATTTAAAAAGACAACTTTCTATATATTCCTTGACTTTATCACTTTCTTAGAGCTGAATTATTTAATCAGTAACAAGTTTAAAGTAAAATCTAAGTTGTGACTTAATCTACCAGGTTCATTTCCAAATGGAAGACTCTCTTACAAGTTTTCCTACTTTTATTTCTTTTTCCCCAGCTCTACCCACAGATTTGTATCATTGTAAGGATTTTGCTACTAATGATTGTAGAAAAGCAGAGATGGGTGAATACATTTATTACAAACTGTACAACTCTGAACAAGTTGCCTCACCTTTCCTCATCTAAAACATAGGAGTAATCAGAACACCTGATTCTCTAGGTTATTATGGGGAAAAATGAGGTCTATCGTGTACAGCAATTAGCACAGGGCCTGGAAGTGGCATGAGTTCAATAGCAGGTAGCTATTACTATAATTGTTTTCTATTAGATTCTGATGTAGTGGGTCCTGGTTCTCTATCTTTTCAATATTAATAAAGTAAGAAAAAAAAGTTCAGATTCAAATATAGTAACAATCACAGAGATTAAAGAAATGCATAACACAGTTGATCTGAATTTATTAATGCTTTGAAATAGATTTGTATTTTTTAGTTCAATACAACATAGACATTTGCAAATAGTGGTTAATTATATGATAGATGTCATATACTCATCCCAAAGACAATGCCTATTTGGAATTCCACATCCGTTTTTTGAAAATTGAGATGTTACTGACATATAACATATTGTTAGTTTTAGGTGTGTAATCATACTTTAACATTCTTAAAACGATTATATTTTATAGCCAAAAACAAAAAACAAAAACAAAAAAGCCAATAACCAACAGGACAGAATAAAACTGGAGACTGAAATAATTTAAGAATGAGATATTTATGTGAAATTCTGGCAAAAAAAAAAAAAGGGTCCGAAGGGTATTGCCAGAGGTTTATAGCAAAGAACTTAGTGAGTGTTTTGGTCAAGTAGGGGAAAAAACTGAAGAAACAATTTCAGTGAAACTTGGCCATTAAAAAAAAAAAAAGATAAGCACTCTTTCATGTAGGATTAATTATCATCTAATCAAAACCTCACTTGAAGCAGCAACCGAAACGTTATACGCCTGCTGCCCTGGGCATTAGTTCACAGTCACGAGTAATGAAGGGAACGTAACAGACGTTACTGACACCTCACGCCTGTGATACAGGACTTTGTGTTTCTGCCACACACAGGACCTTCGAAAATGGTACCTTCTCACCACCACCGACGCTGTGACTGATAGGAACACGGCAGGGTTTGTCTTCATACACTCCCTGGGGTAATCTCCCGCCGTGCGCGTCAAAAGACAGACTTAACTATGAATAATACATGCAACTGCAAGAGCTCTGGTTAAATTAAAACCCTAGCATATTTCACGAATCTTATACTCACAAGTTTGAAAACAACTCTGCCAAGAAGTCGAACGGAATCCGGGGGATACCTGGGTTTGCAGCTTTTTAGACATTTGCATTCCCGCTTGTGGTCTTGCCAAGCTTTCTTCTGTTAAGACAAGAGTGGGGAGGGCACATGTGACAGAGAAATGTAACTTTCATTTACAATGGCTTTGAACATTGAGAGTCATCAACACTAATTTAATTTCAACAGCCTAAATAGAACTGCAAAATAGAAAATGAAAGCGATATTCTAATACTATTAATGCTGCAGAATCCAGTCTTTGCCAAGTGTGCAATTACCAGGCTGGACATCAAGGCTTCTGCTCCACCTCTGTCCTTTAATATGCCCCAAGGTTATTATCTGGCTGGTGGAGTCTAAAGGAGGAATCATTATGGCTTCCTTAATAATTTAGAAGATAGTCTGTAAGCTGATTAAATAGGATTCAATAACAGACAGTAATTTTGAAGACAAAAAGAAAGTATCACACCAAATTAGAAAGTAAACACGTGGTTCAGGAAAATTAAAAGCGGGCAGAGAACTTTCTGAGCTTCTGTGCTGCTACAGTGAGTACAGAAATATCAGGAGATCTAACATACAATAAACATGAAACCTTCCGTGTTTGAAGACAACACAGAAAAGGTTTCTAGCTAAAATGACTAAATGTCATTTGCCCAGGACCGTTATGGTTTATTTTGTCCTGGCTTAATCATTAGTAGTAACCCTTTTCATTCTGAAGACTGTGGTTTGGATGACATAATTATACGGTCCCTTAGCTCATGATCCTAACCATGTGCTGGTGTGGCTGCAATGGTCAGCAGTCCTGCAACACTGAGGAGAGGGCTGTGGGGGGAGGGCATTCTCTCCCCAATCTCGGGGTCAGACACGTTAGAGTGTCCCCAGTGAGTCAGAGACAGCTCGACCAAAAGTCTCATATGTTCTCTTCCAACTGAGAGCTGAAGTTCCATCACTGAAATGCCTGATGCTCACGTACATTCTTGCTTCAGAAACTGTAAAATGTGCCTCCCAACTCCTGGCCCTATTAAATTCCTCCAGGAGGAACTGTCTTTTCCACCCATAACACAAACACGCAGTGCAACGAAAAATTTCAAAACTGCAGCAGCTACTTTGAAACTCTGGCTTGGATTCAAGTTCAAGGCATTATCTTGCTCAGAATCACTGCCCCTCTTGAGTTGCTGTGCGAAAAGTCTGGCCGGTCTGCTATTTCCTCATAACCCAAATCTCAAAGACACTATTTACAAGGGGTGCTCTGCCTCTTTTATCAACGCTACCCATGGCTGCCTCACTTCCTTTCTTTTTATTTATTTATTTATTTATTTATTTATTTATTTTTTATTTTTATTTCTAGGAGAAAGAGAGAGAAACAGCATGAGCAGGGGAGGGTCAGAGAGAGAGGGAGTCACAGACTGAAACAGGCTCCAGGCTCTGAGCTGGCAGTCAGCATAGAGCTTGACACGGGGCTCGAACCCACGAACCGCGAGATCATGACCTAAGCGAAAGTCAGACTCTTAACCGACTAAGCCACCCAGACGCCCCCTCACTTCCTTTCTTTATCTCCACTATGGCAATGCTCTTAATGTGATGTTTGTAATTTTTTTGTTTTTTTAGTATTTCTACTTCACTCATTTCTAAATAAGACTGCTTGCTTCAAAGATATATATGAAATAAGGTTATAAAATTAGAAACAGAAAAATGTTAAAGCTACAAAAAATAGTCCTCTAGCACTTACTTAGCATTTTATAGTATGTCAGACACATGGGTAAGCAATTAAAAAACAGTATTTCATGTGATGTTCACAATAATCCAAATGGTAGATATTATCTTCTATTAAAGATGAATAAAGTAAGGCTGGGATCTGATTACCAAGCTACGTAAACATAAAAGGAGAAAGTCAAAATTCTTAGTATGCTAAACAGGAGAGCTAAGTAAGTCCATGTTCGTGCACTGCATTGATCTGAACTGCCTTATGGGCAAGGCAAAAAAGAAAGCATAATGGCTTATATTACTCTCATCTGACAGAAGAGAAAACCACAGAGCTTTACTAAGTATTAAATCACTGGAGGAATGTATTCCAAGAATGCTAATCAATGTACTGGACAATGTCCTCAACAAGAGTTTACAATTCTAATGGCCTTCATATAGCTGCTTCTAATGTCCCTAACTCACTAAAAGGCATAATATTAAACTATAACTCAATGAAAGAAAATGTTTCTATTTTTTAGGGAACTAGGCTTAGACTAACAATTAACAATTTACCAACACTGTGTATGCTTCAAAAAGCATGGTTCCGGGGCGCCTGAGTAGCTCAGTCAGTTACGCATCCAACTTCAGCTCAGGTCATGATCTCATGGTTCATGGGTCCAAGTCCTACATCAGGCTCTGTGCTGACAGCTAGCTCAGAGCCTGGAGCCTGCTTCAGATTCTGTGTCGCCTTCTCTCTCTGTCCATCCCCTGCTCACATTCTCTGTCTCCCAAAAATAAATGTTTAAGAAAACATGGTTCCACTGTCAAATAACTTTGAAAAATGCTACATAACGTACACCCCACTTAGAGATTTGAAGTAATTTAGTTTGTGAGAAGTTTAGTTTTCTAAAAAGCTCTGCAGTAAAGAAACTTGCATAAATTAGTTAACACACAAGTTTCCCATGATTGTTACTGCCATCCTTTGGGAAGTTAGGTTGGTATATGTGGACTCAGATGTACTAAATTAGTGATATATTAACTATCTACTTTCCTTCATGTGGTCTCTGACTGAGAGTAGGTATAGCAGACAAATTCATGATCATTCACACTGACAGGAAACTAGAGTACTGATATTTTTTTCTTTTTGGTTGAAGGGAGAACTATGACTTTGGTGGAAGAGTTTTCATTTAGTACTGAAGGTGGAGAAGCCTGATGGATGCCCTCATTGGCCACGTGGGTAGAAATGAACCACATGTGCCAATGGGTCTCTGAGAGAGCACTTAGCCCTATTCAAAGCCTCAACAAGGGTCTGGATGACCAAGGACTGCACCTAACAAAATAAGGCTGAGACCATTTGGACCAAAAGATCTTAAGAGCAAATTTTAATCACCACTTGCTAGTACAAGAGATCATATGTAAGTCCTTTACCTTCAGAGCAGTTCAATCTCCTGACAGCTTACCAGCGTGAAGTAGCTACAAAATGTGCCCCTAGGTAACAAACCAGTTGATCTGTTAGGTGACACTATTTAGAATTAAACATCCAAATTTTGGAGAATTCTTGTCAAAACAACTTTAGGTCTTTGGCATAATTAATATTGAGCTCTTAGTTCTCAAAAGTAATTAGAAACAAAACAGTATGTTTCTTAAGACTATCCCTAGACTGCTGCAGGTGAAAACACAAGAGAACATGTGTAATTCCCCATTTCTTCAGCAAAAAGACATTCATTCTTTTCATCTAGAAGCCAAATCAAATCTATATAAACACAGAAAGCAACCATACCACTTAAAAATGGTCTAGAGCACAGTGTCAACGTTACAGTCTACTTCGTTTCTTACTATATTTAAAAACCATGTTTTTAAAACATTAACTATTAGGCTTTATTATTCAGCTTCACCATCACATCTTACCATGAGGGTCACTAACACAGGCGAACCACAGCAAAGGCTAACAAAGCAATCTTGTAAGAAACTGCATTTGACTATGAAGCAAAACTGAACAATCTTACAAAAACCTTAGGCATTATCTTCACTCTACAAACTTTAATCTTGATCTAGACCTCAACAGCACATAATACATCTGCCAGTTTCTCAAAGACAATCTTCCTGATTTACTTTTTCCTACCTTTTTCCATTACTGAAATACAGGATGTAATTAAGATTTTGTTCACAATACTGGCTCTAATGTTTTCTGTTCTCATAGTTGAAAATTAACAATGATGTACAATAAGCACAAATTAGCGTGGAAGACAAAGGAAATTTAAATACTGCATTAAGACAAAGATAATGGTAAAAAAGAGTCTTAGATGGAAAAAAGGAAATGAAGACATCTATGACTCAATTCCATGTACTGGTAAATGAACAAATCAAAAAACAACTTCAGGATCTCTATATTTTTATATTTGATAGTATGTATATTGATTCAGAACATTAACTAAGCCAGTAGCTCCTAGGGTGCCTGGGGGGCTCAGTCAGTTGAAAGTCCAACTCTTTTTTTTTTTTTAACATTTATTTTTTTTAAATTTTTTTTTTAATGTTTTATTTATTTCTAGGAGAGAGAGAGAGACAGAGTGAGCAGGGGAGGGTCAGAGAGAGAGGGAGTCACAGACCGAAACAGGCTCCAGGCTCTGAGCTGGCAGTCAGCACAGGGCCCGATGCGGGGCTCGAACCCATGAACCGCGAGATCATGACCTAAGCGAAAGTCGGACGCTTAACCGACTAAGCCACCCAGGCGCCCCAACATTTATTTATTTTTGAGAGATAGAGTGAGACAGTGCATAAGTGAAGAGGGGCAGAGAGAGGAGACACAGAATCTGAAGCAGGCCCCAGGCTCTGAACAGCGTTCAGCACAAAGCCTGACATGGGGCTCAAACCCACAAACCATGAGATCGTGACCTGAGCCAAAGTCGACACTTAACCGACTGAGCCACCCAGGCGCCCCAGAGAGTCCGACTCTTGATTTCAGCTCAGGTCATGATCCCAGGGTCCTGGGACTGAGCTCTGCATTGGGCTCCACACTGACTGAGGAGCCTGCTTAAGATTCTCCCACCACCCCCCTCAAACCCTGCCCCTACCCTGCACATGTGTGCTTGCTCTCTCTCTAAAATAAACAATTAAACAAACAAATAAACCAGTAGCTGCAAATGGGAATAACCCTAATCTGGAGTTTGTATGGGAAACTTATGGAGGTGTTTATTTGTTAGGATGCTTGGTGGGCACCAGGGGCAGTTAGTGGCCAGGAATCAGGGACGCTGTACAGGATAATTCCACACAATGAAGCATCGTTCCAAACCCAAGATGGCTTTTAACAGTCCAATCAAACATTCTACAGAGGGGACAAATTTGTTTATAATTATCTGAGCCTGGAACTAAGCCTTGTCTCACATAATAAAATGAAAAGCTAGTTTCTACACAGCCTTGATAGCACTGAATTTTCTAGGTAAATAAAGGAAAGATTGCATTAGGAACTTTAGCTAGTTATTTAATATTTTATGAAAGCGTATCAGTGAAGGCAACACCACAAGTGGTATTCGGAGTAAGTAAGAATACACATTTTCTGATCCTGAATTTTGTACTTCCCTTTCCCAGGTGACTCTGTAGAGATGCAAGTATATGACTTCTATAATATAAAATATATTAGTTTATTATAAGTTATTGTCCTTTCCCTTCTCCTTTACATCAAGTTATGGAATTCTATTGATAGTGAATTTTTTTTTTTTAATTTTTTTTTAATGGAGAGAGAGAGAGACAGCGTGAGCAGGGGAGGGTCAGAGAGAGAGGGAGTCACAGACTGAAACAGGCTCCAGGCTCTGAGCTGGCAGTCAGCACAGAGCCCGACGCGGGGCTTGAACCCACGAACCGCGAGATCATGACCTAAGCGAAAGTCGGACGCTTAACCGACTAAGCCACCCAGGCGCCCCTATTGATAGTGAATTTTAAAAATATGTAATGAGGTAGGTTGTATGTACTATGGAATTTCATTTCAAGATAAAGAGGACCAAAAAAAAAATTATTATAAAAAGCCAGAGTTAGGTGTGTGAGAGCTCAAAACTGCAGATTAGAACAACGCTACCCAGCACACACATACATAAAAATATATATTTAAGTACACAGCCTAGGACAATCGCAGAGAATGTGACAGTAGTAACGAGACAGGACCAGGTATCTGAATTCTTTTTATTCACTAATGGTGATTCCATGGGTACCTAAGTTTGAAAAACCACCGATCTAGACTAAATCAAAAAGGCCACTGTATATACTAATAGAAGAAACAAAAAAGTACTTTTCTATACTTATTAAACTATTATACAGTCCTATAGGAATGAATATTTTATAATATTAAAGTGGGGAAAGTGTTTCTAAGCAAGACATAAAACTCAAAAAGGAAAAGAAGTACATATGAAACTACATTACAAATAAATAACTCTTGTATATCAGAAAGAACAAGCCTAATACCACAAGCAAGATTTAAAGATAAAGGTCAAACCAGGAAAACAAAGTCTACAATGCGTAGAAAGACAGTATTAAATGTCTCTAAAATAAAAGGAGGTCCTAACAAAATAAAGGCTGAATATTTCAATTAATAAAAAAGAAGAAAGAAAAGAAAGAAAAGAAAGAAAAAGAAAGAAAGAAAGAAAGAAAGAAAGAAAGAAAGCAAGCAAGCAAGCAAGCAGGCCAAGGACATGAATAGGAAATTCATGCTTTCTAAAAAGTAAAGAAAAAAATAAATAAACAAGACATCCCACACCAAGGATCGAAGGCATGCTAATAGAAAGAAGGGAAGACAGGCGGGTCCCTTAGTGTCCTAACGATGACGAAAGCACCAGCATTTGGAAGGGTCTAGGGTCCACGGTCTAGAGCACTCCAGTGTGATCAGTAGAACCGTAAGGTTCTCTAATCTTTCTCATGGGTGTATGGTAACGAACAACAAAATTGTTAATGTGCATACTATCGGTATACAAATAATATCTATAATACACTTAATCCCACCAAATGTTAACTGATATGCAGAAATAAGTATAAAAATGCTCATTATATACATTTGTTTAAAAACTTGAATGACTGGTGGGGCGCCTGGGTGGCTCAGTCAGTTAAGCATCCAACTCTTGATTTCAGCTCAGGTCTCGAGCTCACTGTTCACAGAACTGAGCCCCACATCAGGCTCTGTGCTGATAGCATAAAGCCTGCTCGTGATTCTATCTGCCCCTCCCCTGCTCATTCACACACGCTCTGTCTCTCTCTCAAAATAAACATTTTTTTAACTGAAATGGTAATAATTTTTCAGCTTTTCCTAAAAGAAAAAGCTATTTTTGCCTTTCTCCTTATTCTGTCCTAATAGTGTTTTGAATTTTCTACAAATATCATGATTATATTTACAAATAATAGCAGAAATAATTATCTTTCTTATGTCTAGTAACTGTGATTCAGGGAGAAGCATTTTTATATGAAAGAGGGAGCAAAATTACTGTTCAATAAACACTTTAAAAATATTTTGGAAAATCTGCTTATAACTCAAAGAATAGCTTAATTGTATTAATTTTTAAATGCTAAAAAATGCTTCAATGAAACCTTTAGTAATGCAAAGAATTACTCAGTAAACTGTTTTATCAAGTTCTCTTCACTAACATCCATTATTTTTCAAACAAGTGTACTGCCAATTAGGTATATCTTGCGTTTACCAGATGTTTGATAGACATCTGATGATTTCTTCTAAAGCTAGTACCATTTAGAAAGGATATAACTTACTATATATTTATCACTGACCATTTAAAATTAAGGCCATCCAAAGGAAGGAAAGGACAGCAGAACTCCAAACTCTTTCTCAGCCAATTTGACCTGGTCCTGATTACTAAAGAAGAGGATTGATGAGATGTTAAAACAGAAAGAGAAAATCAGTTTATTTCTACTTTCTTACACAAAATAGCCTTTGCGCTACTATGATACTACCCTCCCTCCTTGGATACCATCACTACAGCTCAATAACCTATTTAAATACTGTTAAACACTGGGAGCGAATGGATGGTTCCTTCAATTAAGCGTCTAACTCTTGATTTTGGCTCAAGTCATGATCTCATGGTTCATGGGTTCAAGCCCCACATTCATGCTGATTTTGCAGAGGCTGCTTGGGATTCTCCCTCTCCCCTCTCTCTGCCTCTCTCCCTCCGCAACTCACACTCGCCACCTTTCTCTTCAAAATAAATACAAAATAAACTTTAAAAACATACTGTTAAACCCTGGATTTTGGTTACAGTAAATACTCATCTTAGGGCAGCTCACTTCGTGTGGTATAGAGTATAACAACATACAGCGAATTTCAGTAAAACCTCTAATTCATGATCTGGGCTCACCAGACATTCATTCTGTAAGAAACTGGACTCAGTAATGTCTAAGGCAGCTTCTCAATTGTAAAATCTATGATTCAGTAAAATCCATAGGAACAGATATCTGAATTATGAATTATGTCAAAACAGGTCTGAACCTGTCCACATATGGCTTACATAGAGCTGAAAATTTGGGACAGTATTTTCCTCAAATTTTGGATCATTAAAGGATGAAGAAATTCGCTTAAAATGTACAAAAAGAGGAGTTCGAGCCCCACGTCGGGCTCTGTGCTGACTGCCAGCTCAGAGCCTGGAGCCTGTTTCGGTCTGTGACTCCCTCTCTCTCTCTGACCCTCCCCTGCTCACACTGTCTCTCTCTCTCTCTCTCCTAGAAATAAAAATATTTAAAATAAAATAAAGGGGTGCCTGGGTGGCTTAGTCAGTTAAGCGTCCAACTTTCACTTAGGTCATGATCTCGTGGTTTGTGGGTTCGAACCCCACGTCGGGCTCCATGCTGACTGCCAGCTCAGAGCCTGGAGCCTGTTTCGGTCTGTGACTCCCTCTCTCTCTCTGACCCTCCCTGCTCACGCTGTCTCTCTCTCTCTCTCTCTCCTAGAAATAAATAAAAGTATTTAAAATAAAATAAAGGGGCGCCTGGGTGGCTTAGTCGGTTAAGCGTCCGACTTTCGCTTAGGTCATGATCTCGCGGTTTGTGGGTTCGAGCCCCGCGTCGGACTCTGTGCTGACTGCCAGCTCAGAGCCTGGAGCCTGTTTCAGTCTGTGACTCCCTCTCTCTCTGACCCTCCCCTGATCACACTGTCTCTCTCTCTCCTAGAAATAAATAAAAACATTAAAAAAATAAATAAAATAAAATAAAATGTACAAAAAGAAAGAGAATTCTTTTCAGCCATTTATTCAACAAATGTGTTTTTTCATTACTACCACTAACTGAACACCTTCTGTGTGGAAGATTGTTACGGTTTTTTTACCATGTTTTCATGATTCATTCCACTCACAACCAATATTTACAGAGATTTCCTATGAACAAAACTTAGGATATTTGAGTTGCCCTACAACTTGCAGAAAAGAGACCCAACAGTTTTCCAATCACTCACAGACCATTTAATAGCAAATAAACAATATCTCCATCTTCATGCCTCAAAAGTAGTCTAGTATTGAGCTGCCAGTTGACAGATACATGAAGATCTGAAAAGCCGGAATCTGAGAAAGGAAAACGGGAAAGCTAAGCCAGGTGTCTAACAAGCTACAGCTGACTGACAGGTATTGATTAAAATCTTGCATAAAATCTCCTTACGGCACATGAGAGACCTAGTGATAGACGTTACACTTATCACTTTAAAAGCTTACTGCATGCCATATCAAATCTAGACCTTCCCACTAGCCTTAATCAAATTAGACAGAGCCATATATAAAGATGGAGTGAGGCAGGAGAATGGTTGTAGGGCATCAAGTTGACAGAAGAAACAAAAATAAAGTATCATTTCTTGGGAAAATGGAAATTACAGTTTCTTGGTTAAATGAGGAACCATATGGAAAATAGTAATATTAGTGCCCCCAAAGTCAGTCAGTGATCATCCGGTGTAGGATACAGGTCAAATCCATTCTGCCACCTGCTTTTGTAAAGTTTTATTGAAACATAGCCATACTCATAGTTTACACTCCCTCATTTCACACTATGATGACAGAGTTGAATAGTTATAACAAGAAATCTATAGCCCACAAAGCGTAAAATATTTATCACCTGGACCACTACAAAATAAAAAAAGTTTGCCAGCCTCTGATCTAGTGAGAGATCATATCAAGATGGATATCAAGATGGAATGGCCTAATTGATATATCTTATCTAGAAAGGCAAAATAATTCACTCACTTCTACAGACTTCCAATCTTCTTTGAAAGAAACCTCCATGCTTATCAGAAAGTCAGCACTGTGTTCTAGCTGAACATAGCAATGGAGCACATGTATCTTATCTCCCCAGCACAAGTTAGCATCAGCTTTTTAACTCCCAAAGTAGAGCAGAAGAGCCATCAACGAATGAGGAGTTTAACATCATTTCTAGGAGTCAGAAAGCGGGGATAAGACAGGCTGCAGAAACAGGGCAGCAGAGGCCACCTGAAAGGGCAGTTACCTTCCGAGTCTTTTCTGAGAGGGCACCACCTGCCAAGGAGAACTCCAGCCGGGACTCAGGAGCATGAGTAAATGCGGGCACAGAAAGGGACTGAAAAGTAGCTGGAAAAGAGAGACTTAACCAAAAGTCTCTATACCAAAGTCTCAAAATACCTCCTTGCTACTGGGATGACTGTGAGGAAACAAAGGAGATCAAAATCGAGAATCTAGCTGAATTCGATGCTACGGTTTCTGATGCAGTCACTTCAGTCTTCTACTGGGTCTTCCCACCCCACACTCAGCCTCCCGCAATGGCTGCCTCAGCACCAATCTCACTCTTCAAGCGGTGTAAAGCCTGTGACCCCGTATTACAGAGGAGGAAATGACATCTATGCACACTTAAATACTGCTATGCAGTAAGCAGTATTTTTAAAACAACTTATGGAGCTATCATTTACAATAAAACATACCAATTTAAAGAGTATAGCTTGACAAGTTCTGACTAATATATACACACATCCTTGTAACAACACCCAACTTAAGACAGAAACTGTCATTACCCCACAAAGTTCCTTTGTTTCCCTTTCCATCAGGGCCCTCCAACCCTGGTAAGCAGTGATCTGGTCGCCGTCATTAGCCATGAGCTGTGCCCATTCCAGAAGAGCACTCCCTCTTTCAGTCTGGCTTTACTGTGTGTAATGTTTCCTCAGAAACATTTCACTCACGTTGCCTCGGGTAGCAGTAGTTCATTCTTTCTTTCTTACAGCTAATTGTGTGTATACACAGTGTGTGTGTGTGTGTGTGTGTGTGTGTGTGTGTGTGTGTTTGTGTGTGCACACACGCATGCATGTGCATCTTCCACCTGGGAGCAGGGCTGCGGGTTTATGTGTTAAGTGTACACTTGACATTTTTAGAAACTACCAAACTTTTCCAAAGCAGTTCTATATTTTCACTCCCACCGGCAGAGCATGAGGTATCCACATCCTGTCTGCACTCTGCACTGGACTCTGTCTAATGGGTGTGTAAAGGATCCCAATGTGATTTTACTTTTCATTTTTCTGATGACTAATGAAGTTGAGTATTCTTTACTGTATATCTTACTGGCCATTCAAATCAAACCTATCTTACAGAGTTGCAAACATTCTATTTTATTAATTTTTTTTTTTTTTTGAGAGAAAGAGAGAGTCCGCATGGGTGGGAGAGAGGGACAGCAGGAGAGGGAGAGAAAGAATCCCCAGCAGATTTCACGCTCAGCACAGAGCCCTATGCAGGCTCAATCTTATGAACTGTGAGATCATACCCTGAGCCAAAGTCAAGAGTCAGACACACTTTTTTAATGTTTATTTATTTTTGAAAGACAGAGCACGAGCAGGGGAGGGGCAGAGAGACAGGGAGACAGAGAATCTGAAACAGGCTCCAGGCTCTGAACTGTCAGCACAGAGCCCGATGGGGGCTTGAACTGATCAACTGCGAGATCATGACCTGAGCCGAAATCAGAGGCTTAAGGGACTGAGCCACCAGGCGCCCCAAGTTGTAAACATTTTAAACAAATTATGGATACAACTCCTTAGCCAATTCTTACAGAAGCAAAGAGCTCAGCAGGAAGGGTGCCTATGACATGCAAACTAACCAATCCAGAGCCCTACCTCTGCTCTCTGCTAAAAGTCCTAGAGTAACTGGACCCAAGTACCAGGCAACTAGAGACCATGCCTATAATCCAAAACCCTCAGGAATTGTTCAAACAGACAGCCCTAGAAGGCTTGGCCTGCTCTGCCTTGCCCCTCCGCAGAAAGCCTACCAAAGGCTCCGGCCTTAGCATCCCCCTTGAACCCACCTTCCTCCAGACTAGGGTGAGGGCTCTGCATGTGCCCCTGGATGGAAACGCAAGCCTCCTGTCCTAGCACCTAGCAGAAGAGATTTTGTTTTCCTGAGCCTTCGGGTCCCATCTTGTGACCGCACCTGACTATCACATGAAAGAAAACAGCGTCTATTTCTGGACTCTAAACTATTCATTGCTCTATGCATCAGTCCAAACACTGGTACTATATTCTCTTCACTATGTAGCTTTAGAGCACGTCTCTAAATCAGGTGGTCTAAATCCTCCAACTTTGCTCTCCTCTTACGTAAAGGACTCGGTTTAAATGTTCTGCATTTCCATATAATTTTCAGTCAGCTATCAATCTGTGGGTCTTTGAATGAAACTTCATTGAATATAAATCTATACAGTGGAATTTTCAAAATCACTTATTATACCTGTTTATGGATTTTGAACTTTTATTTTTTTAATGTCTTTATTTGATTTTGAGAGACAGAGACAGAGGGTGAAAGGGGAGGGGCAGACAGAAAGGGAGACATAGAATCTGAAGCAGGCTCTAGGCTCTGAGCTGTCAGCACAGAGCCCAATGTGGGGCTCAAACCCACAGACTATGAGATCATGACCTGAGCCGAAAGTCGGTCACTTAACCAACTGAGCCACCCAGGCGCCCCAATTTTGAACTTTTAGAACCAGTTAATCGACAGGAATTAATTTTGTGCTCCAGAACAGAATATAAATATTAATCTTGACAAAAGTGAAGGTATAAGTGGCAACTTATTGGAAATAGAAGGATAAGGGACAGAGGGTGAGTGGGAATACTAGTATCTTCACCTTTAACAATAGGGATGGAGGACACTGTCTATACAGTAAGTCCCCCTTGTCCCGGGGGGATCATTCCAAGACTTCCATGAATGCCTGAAACTGTGGACGGCACCAAACCCTATACATGTGACTAACAGGCAGGTAGTGTAGACACTAAGAACATGTTAGACAAAGAGATGGGTCATGTGCCCCGTGGAACCGAGAGGAACAGCTGGGACAGTGTGAGATTTCACCACACTACTCAAACAGTCTGCAGCTTTTAAAACTTATGAACTGTTTACCTCTGGAAGGTTCCATTTAGTATTTCTAAGTTGCACCTGACATCAGATAACTAGAAATGCAGAAAGGGAAACTACGGATAAGGGACACTACAAAACATAAATAAAGGCTTGCCCATATTGTTTAAAGTTATAAATACGAGAAGGGGAAATTGGCCCTAACAGATGTGTAATAGTTAATCCCAAACCAACATGGCCAAAGTAGATTTTCCCCATCTGAGTCTCTTATACAGCCTTCCCCATGTCATAAATGGGGTCGTCATCTCCCCAGTTACCAAATCCAAAAACCAAGGAGTCTTTCTTGATTCTTCTCTCCCTCACTATCCTATATTCATTCCCCTTCTATTTTTTCACGCCGCCCCATCCCCTCCTCTGAGCTCCCACAAGCATACCAGCTGCCTATGCAACGTCTCCACGTGTGTGCTCAACAGGCACAAACTCAAAACCTGTACACTAGACTTCTCCTCTCCGAACCAACTCTTCTCTCAGAATTCCATGGGTCAGAAAATGGCACCACCATTCCTCTGAAGTTGCTCAGGCCAGAAATTTAGAAGTCACCTCTGACTATTCTTTCTGACTCACCTCCAACATCGAACCTATTGGCAAACTTTCACCTACACCTTCAAAATATGTCTCAAATCCAATCATTACCACCTCACTGCTACCACGCTACTCCAAGCCATCCAAGCTTTTGACTAGATCAGTGCCTTGCATATACTGAGTTCTCAATTTGAGTGAGTGAATGAATGAATGAATGAATGCATGAGCAAATTCAGTCAGTGCTTCCTTCAAAACATACCCCAAATCTAACGGAGTCTCTTTGCCGCCATTACTACAGTCCTAGCCCTTTCCACCCCCGCATAACCTATCCCCACAGCAGTCAGAAAGGTCCCTTTTAAATCTCAATCACACCATCATATTGATCCTCCTCCCTTAGAATCCTACAGTAGCAGCCTATCACATACAGAACAAAATGCATATTTTAACCACAGCATATAAAGGCCTTATCATAACCTGGACCTTCTCATCTCTCCAATCTTATCTCCTACAACTCTCTGAGTCACCTCCTCTGGTCTACCATCTGGTCTTCTTTTCCTTCCTTGAAAACAGCACATTCACTCCTGCTTTTACATTTGATGTGCATCCAGCCTGAAACTCTCTCCTAATCTTGGTATGTCTTGATTGCTTCTTTCAGAACTTGACTCAAATGCCACTCCTGACAGGTTTTAGATCGACAGATGGATAGACAGATTACAAATCAGTAGGCAGAGAGACAAACCCCTTTCTAAATTATATAGATATACCTATGTCTCTCTCTAAAAATGTATATGATATATAGATATATTTACAGTATATGTATACATCAAACTGTGTTTGAGTATACATAAAGACACGCAAACACAAAACAGCCTCCCAATCGCTATCATTTTCTCTTTCCTTTATTTTAGGCATAAAGATAATATCACATATTGCTTTTTTTTTTTTATTCTTGACTTCCTGGGATTTATTTTTTTTTAATGGCTTTTTTAAATTTATTTATTTCTAGGAGAGAGAGAGAGAGACAGCATGAGCAGGGGAGGGTCAGAGAAAGAGGGAGTCACAGACTGTAACAGGCTCCAGGCTCTGAGCTGGCAGTCAGCACAGAGCCCGACGCGGGGCTCGAACCCACGAACCTCGAGATCATGACCTAAGCAAAAGTCGGACGCTTAACCGACTAAGCCACCCAGGCGCCCCCACATATTACTTTATTAATTTATTATCTGTCTCACCTGGAATATGTAAACTTCATTGGCCAAGGGATTTCTGTATCTTTTTCAATAATATTGTACCAGAGCCTACAAAAGTCCTGGTGCTGGGACACCTGGGTGACTCAGTCAGGTAAGCATCCAACTCTTGATTTTGGCTCAGTAATAATCTCATGGTTCGTGGGATAGAGCCCTGCATCAGTGCTGTCAGCCTGAGCCCGACTGGGATTCTCTCTTTTCCTCTCTCTCTCTACCCCTACCCCACTCATGCTCACTCTCTCTGTCCCTCAAAATAAATAAATAAACATAAAAAAAGAAAGAAAAGAAAGGAAAAGAAAAGAAAGAAGAGAGAGAAAGAAGAGAAGAAAAAGAGGGAGGGAGGGAGGGAGAGAGAAGGAAGGAAGGAAGGAAGGAAGGAAGGAAGGAAGGAAGGAAGGAAGGAAGGAAGGGAAGGAAGGAAGGAAAGAAAAGAAGAAAGAAAGAAAGAAAGAAAGAAAGAAAGAAAGAAAGAAAGAAAGAAAGAAAGAAAGAAAGAAAGAAAGAGAGAGAGGGAGGGAAGAAGAAAGATGGATAGATCCTGGTGTTGACACTAATATTTCCTAAGTATATCAATAGATAAATCCATAATCAAGTCCTTCATATCTTAACTCACTAGCCCCACCTCCAACTGCCTTTTTTTTCCTAAGACGAATTTTCTAGAGCACTTTCAAGCTCACAGCAAAACTGAGAGGACAGTACAGAGGCTGCCCATATACTTCCTACCACTGCACATATTATCAACATCCTCACCAGATGGCGCATTTGTTACAACTGATAAACCTACAGTGACACATCATCACTCAAAGTCCATAGTGAACATTCAAGTTCACACTTGATGTTGTACGGTCTATGGGTTTGGACAAATGTAAAGTCTATCCAGTATTATTCAATTCCTTTTTATTCCTCTAACATGAGAAGTTTGTTCCTGCTTCAGTTCCTTTATATCTGCTATTCCTTTTATGTAAAAAATCTGTTCTAGATCTTTCCATGGATGGCTACTTTTGTTGTCAATTAGATCCCAGGTCAAATGTCATCTCTACAGGAAGTCCTTCTGTAATTATCCATTCAATGGTGAGCTCGGGCTCACCCAAATCACACTCACTCATATAATTGTGGGTGGGTATTTAACATTATCTGTCTCCTCGCTCTACAACGCAAGCTTTATGAAAGCCAGGATCTTCTTTACTTGGTCACTGCTAATTGCCCACCACCCCAACACCCAGAAAACTTAGAACAGGGACCAGCTAATAGCTACTCAATAAATATCTACTGGATAAACTGGATGAGGAAGGTTCTCAGAGAACTATGTAAGAAGAGGGAGAGGAAGTAGATGCTGATGTACGTGAGCTAAATTCCCTTATCTACCAGAGCAGGCAGTCAATCAGTAATGCCTACACAGATGGCTCAAGAAATATTTCCTTGGCTCACTTATATGGAGAATGTAAAAAGAACCAAACTCAGATGCAGAGAACAGATCAGTGGTTGCCAGAGGCAGGGAGTACAGGGTGACAGAAATGAGTGCAAGTGGTCAAAATGTACAAATATCACATTACAAGGTAAAATAGGCCTTGAGGATGTAATATACAGGATGATGACTATAGCTAATAAGCGCTGTATTGTATTTTAAAACTTACTAAGATGGTAAATCTTAAAAGTTCTCATCACAAGAAAAAAGCTTATAATTATACATGATGATAGATGTTAACTAAACTTATTGTGATGGTCACTTCACAATATATACATATATCACCTTATTATGCTGTACACCTAAACCTAACACAATGTTATATGTCTGTATCTCAACTAAAAAAATAAAAAGAGATACTACTATGGACAGATTATATAAAGATAATGTAATGTCTTAAAACCTAATTTGAACCAAGTATCACTCATGAATGTATTCATTCATTCACTCAGTCACTTACACTCCATCTGCAGCAGAAAAATGCAGGGAGCACCCCCACCCCACAGTGAACCTGGCCTTCTAACTGAAGAAACACGCAACTGAACCAATAATTAAGATAATTTCTGTATGAAAATGGAGAGACACAAACTAGTCTCAGTTTAGGAAAGAAGGGAGTGACATTTAACCTGGGTCATAACAGATAAGTCCTTGGAGATCAATAGTTAGGAGGCCAGGTCTGAGTCCAAGCCCAAGGACTCATGTAGCCAAAGGCCCAGAAGTAAAAGTGTAGCCAAGTCCCCAAAGTTGAACTTCATCCTGAGGAAGAGGCCAGGGCTTTGTGCAGGCGGGTGACAGATCATGCCTCCACTATGGAATAAAACAGTCACTCTGGTTCCTGAGTGGAAAACAGAAAAGGAGCCATCAGGAGCACAGAGGCGACAATCGAGGAGGGAGGCGACAGTGACATGCACACGAGTGGTGGCAGAGAAGCTAGAGAGAAGAGGCCAGTTTAGATCTTCAGGTGGTAAAATCAGCAGGACAGAGTGATTAACCGGGAATGGGGCCAAGAAAGGAAATGAGCGGAAGATGACAATACCCTGGAAACTCAACCTGCTGGGGAATTGGTGACATTATTCACTGAAACTGGAAAGGCAGGTTTGGGCGAAGCAAGTGCACTCAGGTCCAGCTACAGGGCGTTTGAGACATTGGTGCATCATGCAGACATACCCCATAAGGTACGCAGCTGGTGGAGGAGAGAAAGCAGGGCGCTGGAGATGGGAGTTTAGAGGAAGATTAATATACAGATGCCAACTGATGGTGTGGGAGCTGATGGGATTACGCAGCAGGTCAACGTAAAGTGAGCAAAGACAAGCTTAGGGCCCCAGATATTTGCACAAGTCAAAAACTTAAATAGGAACATATAATTTCAACCTTCACACAGTATTCTCTTTTTATTTACAATATAGATGTGATCCCACTTCTCTACAGAACACTCGATGCATGTCCTATCAGTCTGAAGCCTGACATATAACTATTTATGAAATAACTAAGGGACTGGCTTTCTTCATTATTGCCAGTATTGAGTATAATATTCTAGACTGCAACTTATTAAATCACCCTATTAAGGAGCACCTGCATGGCTCAGTTAAGCATCCCACTATGGCTCAGGTCATGATCTCGTGGTTACTGGGTTCGAGCCCCACGTCAGGCTCTGTGCTGACAGCTCAGAGGCTGGAGTCTGCTTCGGATTCTGTGTCTCCATCTCTCTCTGCCCCTCCCCTGCTCAAACTCTGTCCGTCCTTCTCTCTCTCTTGCAAAAATAAATAAAATATGTAAAAAAAAATTCTTAATCACCCTGTTAAAGTGTTGACTAATGTGAAATTCATCAAAAATGAGTCAAATCATGCTGTAACTAAGCATAAAATGTAAACCCACAAATAAGATTCACATTTTTAAAGTGGTCTATAATTATTAACATGAAATAGAGCCTGTCTCTGCTAATATAGTACTTTTACAAGTGTATAAACTGCAGTTGATATAATATCCCTGCTTATTTGGCTCAGCATTTATTTCAATTAGAAATGTACATTTATGACTCAAATTAAATCCAGCATAGGTAAAATAATTATTGGTGAATTTGCTTGAAATTGGTTTACTTTATAACAATACTGCAAATTTTGAACATTTTTTTTTTAAAGAAAACTTAGAAAATGAACAAATCAGGAGACTCTAGATGCTGGCGAGGATATGGAGAAATGGGAACCCTCTTGCACTGTTGGTGGGAATGCAAACTGGTGCAGCCCCTCTGGAAAACAGTGTGGAGGTTTCTCAAAAAATTAACAAGAGAACTCCACTATGACCCAGCAATAGCATTGCTAGGAATTTACCCAAGGGACACAGGAGTGCTGATGCACAGGGGCATATGTACCCCAGTGGTCATAGAAGCACGTTCAACAATAGCAAAATCATGGAGGAAAGAGCCTAAATGTCCATCAACTGACAAATGGATCAAGAAGATGCGGCTTATATACACAATGGAATACTACTTGGCAATGAGAAAGGAAACCTGGCCATTGGAAGCAACATGGATGAACTGGAGGGTATTATGCTAAGTGAAATAAGTCAGTCAGAGAAAGATAGATATCATATGTTCTCACTCATATGTGGATCAGGAGAACCTTAACAGAAGACCATGGGGGAGGGGAAGGTGAAAAAAAAAAAAAAAGAGAGGGAGGAAGGCAAACCAGAAGAGACTCTCAAATACTGAGAACAGAGGGTTGATGGGATGAGGGAGAGGGGAAAGTGGGTGATGGGCCTGAGGAGGGCACTTGTTGGGATGAGCACTGAGTGTTGTATGGACACCAATTTGACAATAAATTATAGGAAAATAATAAAAATTAAAAAAAAAAACAAAAAAAAATAAGAAGAAATAAAAGAAAACTTCTCCTGCTCCTCCTCTTTGATCTCAAAATCACCTGTGATGTTCTGTTAGTGACAATAGAGAAATAACATTGGTTCCCACAGATAAGCCCTCTCTTGCATTGTATGACACAGCATATGGTAAGGTATACACACAGGTGTACAAAGCCCCTGATGACAAGATACTTTGGGCAGGATGGGAAACAGCACTGAACACAGCAGTCAGTATATACATATCTGTGTACACTAGACACAAAGTACAGACTAACAGTGGGGTGTGTATCCTCCACCCACAAAACAAACACACAGAGATTACCTCTGGAAAACCGAAGCAGGAATGGAAAGGAAGCTGGAAGAAATATTCACTCTTGTTATTTTACTTTTCGGTTTAAAAATGAAATGTGAAAACCAGTGACACTGAAAACATCCTTATGGGCACGAGGGCCATTATACCTTGGAAAGCTCCACAGCCTCTCAGACAACTCACTGACGCCACGGCCCCACACATCAAATGCTAATATAATGAACCAAAGTTATGTCCCTCCAGGGTAAATACATTATAGATTTTATGCTACAAATTCACATCCTCCATATCAATTTCCATTCCGAGGGCGCCTGTCTCCTGTTCATTACTGTTCATGGCTCAGTTTGTCACTTTAATTTGGTGCTGCTTTGTAGGAATCCACAATAATTACAACATTTAATTCTGTACCTGAAGGGTGAGCTAAACAGAGCAGTTTAAATGCATATGTTCTGGCCAATCTCTGCCTCCCACCCCACCTCTGCACACATCCCATCCCCCACACACATACAAGCATACGCACTAGCTGGCTTGTATATGGTATCTTTCATCTTACTAGCTCTTTCCCCATTACTTTCTACAGTACATCTGACGATGACATTATTATTGATGTTACAGTAAACAGGTAATATATGTGGTAAAAGTACATGGACTATAATGAATCAAAATGACATACCCACCCACCAAACCCCCTCTACTCGTTCTAATCAGATAATGGATTTTCTTCGAGTGTACTACACAAGGGGGAAGGAGCAGTGGAGAAAAAACATTCATAAAAATGGGGGGAAATAAAAGTAAATGTTTAGGTCATTGAGATCGGAAAGGAAGTTCATCCAGAAGATGTGTGTCAAGTAGAATGTAACCCATCAGTTCTACGTACAGTACAGTCTTAACTTGAAGTTCCCTGAAACACAGCTCAGTTCACATGAATAAGCCTGATAACATCACCACAAAACAGTCGATCTAGAATTTATCTTGTAGAAAAAAAGCACGGGTTTCATTTTTTTTGCTTTTTCTTATTATTATTGTTAATAATCTTACATAAATCTAGTAGCCTTCTGTGACAGAATCCTTGCTTTACAAAGAAGGTAAAAATAACCCAACCGTTTTTTCACATTCCTTTTTTTTTTTTCTAGCTAAGTGTTACTTCTAACCTTCTATTTTTGTGTTTTTGTTTTGTGTTCCTTGGGGATAGCGTGCACCCTTATTAAAAATGAAACAAAAGCCAGAAAAAAACGAATATAGTAGGAAACAGAAAACTATACCTAATCATAATGATAAA
Source organism: Proteles cristata cristata (assembly GCA_017311185.1). Classification (NCBI taxonomy): domain Eukaryota; kingdom Metazoa; phylum Chordata; class Mammalia; order Carnivora; family Hyaenidae; genus Proteles; species Proteles cristata. The sequence continues at coordinate 217,055 of JAESUZ010005157.1, forward strand.
GCAAAAATTCCTCAGATAAGCATGGCTTAGACGTAAAAGGAAAAGCAGAACTCTGAGGGAGGGAGGAAGGGAGAGAGAGAGAGAGAGAGAGAGAGTGTGTGTGTGTGTGTGTCCACACACACCTACCTCAAAATAAGAAACAAAAAAATGGGTGGAAGGTTGAGCAAGGGACACAGGCACAAAACCTCCAATCAGACTTTTTATTGTGATGCAATTCGTTACAGCATAATTACATTTCTTATGAAACGATTAATCATAAGATTAGAAGAAAAGGTCATGTTGAATGTTAGTTATACATCCTGTAAAGAATTTCAAAGCTATTAACGGCAGTATTCTCATAGACTGTCAGCTGCTGTAAATTAAACTCTTGGAAGGCAATTTGGCACTATCTTTAAAAATCCAGGGGCGCCTGGGTGGCATTAAATGTCCAACTTTGGCTCAGGTCATGATCTCATGGTTCGTGGGTTCGAGCCCCACGTCAGGCTCTGTGCTGACAGCTAGCTCACAGCTTGAAGCCTGTTTCGGATTCTGTGCCTCCCTCTCTCTCTGAACATCCCCTGCTCATGCTGTCTCTCTCTCTCTGAGAAATAAACAAAATATTAAAAAAATCCAAAAAACCCTAAATCATATGTGCTTTTACTAATCAACAAAACTAGGGAGAATTTATCCTACAACTAATTTGTGGAAGTGTGCAGAAATGTGCACAAAAAAAGGCTTGCTCCATTACTGGCAATACTAAATGTGGAAAATAATTTAAGTATTCCTTATTGAGGAAACTGTGACAATGGTTCATTCATATAAGTGAATCAATGGGATGGTACCAAAAGTTCCTGTAGGCAGTTTATAAAATGAAAAGGAGAATAAAAGTATACAAGAATAACCCATATCTGGTTTTTTAACAAAGAATAGAAATATATGAATGTGTCTGCATGAGAAAATGCTGCAAAGACACAGAAGAAACTTCACAACGATTATCCTGGGCACTGGGATTGAGATCAGGAGGACAAGAAGACAGGAGTGAACATCTGTGTGTGATATATGTATCCTGTGTATTTAATTTATAGAGAGAGATCATATATATGTGATTTTTTTGCCATACACATGTATTAATTTTTAAATTGAAGGTAAATAAGTTAAAATAAATCAAAGATTGTGAAGAAACAGAAACAGGTCAATGGGCATCACAGAGCACAAATTTAAGATCAGAGAACTGGGGCGCCTGGGTGGCTCAGTCAGTTAAGCATCCAACCTCAGCTAAGGTCATGAACTCCCGGTTCATGAGTTCAAGACCTGCGTCAGGTTCTATGCTGACAGCTCAGAGCCTGGAGCCTGCTTCCAATTCTGTGTCTCCCGCTCTCTGTCCTGCCCCCATTCACACTCTGTGTCTTACTCTCCCTCTCTCAAAAATAAAGATTTTTTTAAAAATTCTTTAAAGAAAAAAAAAAAAAGAGCAGCGAACTTAGGGTTTCTCTTACACAGAGGAACATTCTTACCTGGCACTTGGCACTGCAGTATTTGGCAACTCGGCACTGAGAGCATCGCATCAGTTTTTCCTTCCTGTTAAAAAAAAAATTCCCATTAGGAAATGAGTGACACCAGTATGTTCTGCTCACTCCATCTGTATGGTCCCTTAAGATTTAGATTTTTACCTGATGAACATCTTCTTTCATCCTCAATGTGAGACATGGACATACTAATGTTCTCTTTTCTAAAACTGTGGTAAAATATATATAAAATTTACACTTTAAACATTTTTAAGTATATAGTTCAGCGTGTTAAAAAGATAATTCAAGGGGTGCCAGGGTGGCTCAGATGCTTAAGTGCCCGACTTCAGCTCAGGTCATGATCTCAAGGTTTGCAAGATCAAGCCCTGCTTATGCTGACAGCATGGAGCTCCATTCATATCCTCTATTCCCGTCTCTGTCCCTCCCACACCTGTGTGCACGCGCACTCTCTCTCTTGCGCTCTCTCGCGCTCTCTCTCAAATAAACATTTAAAAAAAAAAAAGGATAATTTCAGAAGCAAAATGGAGTCACTTATGCTTAGCGCCATATCATGTGTGAAACTTATACAGTTTTGAGTCCCCCAAAAGTGGATGCTTAAGCCAGTCAACCAGCGATGACTAGTTAGGTGACCCTCCTGATAGACCCCCGCTCTCCTCCAATGAAAGTGACCTACAGGAACCAACTCACTTTTTTCACCTCCTATAACTGCCATCTTCTGCCTAAACAAGTCTTCCTTTCGTACAGCATCTCAGGGCTACTTTCTGTCTGCTACACTGGATCCCGCCTAATTCATGAACCACTAAATAAAGCCAATAAGATCTTTAAAGTTTACTCGGTTGAATTTTGCTTTTTAGAAAATGGCATTAAGTATATTCATTTGTTGTGCGACCATCACCACCATTAATGTCCTTTTTAATTTAAAAAAATGAATTAAAATCAGGTTCCCATGGAGACCAGAAGTTCTGCTTCATAGAGATTTTAACCTCTCCACATGAAATATAGAATTCAGTCCCAGGAACTACTTGCATTGAAAGTATCTTATACTCTTCAAGCATAAAGAAAATTGTATAAGTCTTAACTTATCATATAGTGTAATTATGAATATCCCATTCTGGAAAATGATTTTAAAATTCCATTAAATGCTGTTACTACTTTAGACGTGCAGAATTGAGATTCTCCAAAGTTTCATCCCCCAAAATCACTTGCGTAAGAAAAATGCAAAAATGAATAAAAGGTTGAATTATAAAATAAAAAATAAATAAATCTGATGATAAAATTAATAGTGACAAATAAAAGGCAGGAAAGACTGTGGATACTTTTAGGATAGCCAAAACTTGAAAAAGTCAAACTGTGGGGCACCCGGGTGGCTCAGTCGGTTAAGCGTCCGACTTTGGCTCAGGTCATGATCTCACAGTTCGTGGGTTCAAGCCCTGCGTCCGGCTCTGTGCTGACAGCCAGCTCAGAGCCTGGAGCCTGTTTCAGACTTTGTATCTCCCTTTCTCTCTGACCCTCCCCTGCTCATGCTGTCTCTCTCTCTCTCAGAAATAAATAAAACATTTAAAAAAAAGTCAAAGTGTAAGTTAAATATCAATGAGAAAACAAAAACAAATCCTTCTAAGCACTTCTAATGTGCGAGGTACTATTCAAAGACTTTTACATCTGTAGCTTACACTTAATTTCAAATAGCCCTGTAAGTAAGCAGTCTTATTGTGACTACTTTAGGAATACTCCAATAGATTTTTCAAAAGATAAAAAGACATAGTGGAAATGAAGGAAACATGGCAGGCGATACTGAAAGGGTAAAAACAGAATCCTAAAGAGAATCAGAACCTAAATATCCCTGGTATACTCTGGGACAGCAAGGGCCAGATATGGAGCATCCAACAAGGGGAGAGGTTAAAATCTAAATAAAGGGAAGCCAAAATGCCTGTCATCCCCAAGTACAGAATTGTAGCAGTTACGTATCAACAACTCTGGCAACAATGCAAACCCAAGCAATCTGGCCTTTAAGCTCTTACTCTATCGCACTGGACCACTACTCTTGGGTAAAACCAAAATCCACTCATAAGCTGTTACGAGACACACTTCAAATAAAAGGACACACAAAGGTGGGTGAAATGGACATGCCAAGCTAATATTAACTATAGGAAAAGTCTATGTAATTACATCAATTTCGAGGGTGGGGAGAGAGGGAAGCACTCTATGGTTAAAGATCTTGTCAGAGATAAATAAGGTCAATACTCAATGATAAGAGACTCCAATCACCAGGTGTTAGGTACCTAGTGACAGAAGTACCCAGTCTCTGGGGCACCTGGGTGGCTTAGTCGGTTAAGCGTCTGACTTTCACTTAGGTCATGATCTCACGGTTCGTGGGCTCAAGCCCCACATCAGGCTCTGTGCTGATTGCCAGCTCAGAGCCTGGAGCCTGTTTCAGTCTGTGACTCCCTCTCTCTCTGATCCTCCCCTGCTCACACTGTCTCTCTCTCTCTCTCTCTCTCCCCTAGAAATAAATAAAACATTAAAAAAAAGAAGAAGTACCCAGTCTCAAAACATAAAAAGTACAAGTAACAGATCTGAGGAAAAAATGACCAACACAGTAAGTTAATGCATGTAAGGCCCTTAAAATAGTGCCTGGAATATAGTAAATACCATATAAGTATCAGTTATTGCTATAAAAAGACACAGTCTTTTTCAGGAATTCAAAACCAAGCAGCCAAAGAATAGGAGTTCAGGGAGCTTGGGTGACTCAGGTGGTTAAGCCCCTCCCGCACTCATGCTCTGTCTCTCCTTCAAAATAAACATTAAAAAACATTTTTTTTAAGAATAGAGGCTCAATCCTTGACCTCCACCTCAGCAACTTCTTACTTGACACATCCCCAAAAGTAAGGGAATCAAGAGCAAAAATAAATGATTGGGACCTCATCAAGATTAAAAGCTTCTGCACAGCCAAGGAAACAACCCAGAAAATTAATAGGCAACCAACGGAATGGGAACAGATAGTTGCAAATGACATATCAGATAAAGGGTTAATATCCAGACTCTATAAGGAACTCACCAAACTACACGCCCGAAAAACAAACAACCCAGTGAAGAAATGGGCAGAAGATATGAACAGACACTTCTCCAAAGAGGACATCCAGATGGCCAACAGACACATGAAACGATGCTCAGCATCCCTCCTCATCAGGGAAATACAAATCAAAACCACACTGAGATACCACCTCACATCAGTCAGAGTGGCTAACATGAGCCAATCAGAGAACTCTAGATGCTGGCGAGGATGTGGAGAAACGGGCACCCTCCTACACTGTTGGTGGGAATGTAAACTGGTACAGCCCCTCTGGAAAACAGTGTGGAGGTTCCTCAGGAAACTAACAATAGAACTCCCCTATGACCCAGCAATAGCACTGCTAGGAATTTACCCAAGGGATACAGAAATGCTGATGCATAGGAGCACATGTACCCCAATGTTCATAGCAGCACTCTCCACAATAGCTAAAACATGGAAAGAGCCTAAGTGTCCATCAACAGATGAATGGATCAAGAAGATGTGGTTTATCTATACCATGGAATACTACATGGCAATGAGAAACAATGAAATCTGGCCATGTGTAGCAACATGGATGGACCTTGAGGGTGTTATGCTGAGCGAAATAAGTCAGGCAGAGAAAGACAAATATCATATGTTTGCACGTATAGGAGGAATTAGGAGGAACTTGACAGAGGACCAAGGGGGAGAAGAAGGGGGGAAATGGTGGGGGAAAGGGAGAGAGGCAAACCATGAGAGACTCTTGAATGCTGACAAAAACTGAGGACTGATGGATGTGGGGGGTAGGGGGGATGGGCATGGAGGAGGACACTTGTGGGGATGAGCACTGGGTGTTATGTGGAAACTAATTTGACAATAAACTATTTGTAAAAAAAAAAAAAAAAGAAATAAAAAAATTAAAAAAAAAAAGAATAGAGGCTCAAAAATTTACTTGATCTCATGCAATACACAGACCCTTATGTCTGTTATATGAACGTGAATTCACATATTCCTTTTAAGCACCCACTGACCATTTACAAAAAGTGGCCACAAAGTAAACCACAAAGCAAATCTCAAAAACCCCAAATAATCAATATCATATACACCATTTTCTTCAATCATATAGAGATTAAATTAGAATATATCATACACACACATATATATTCTTTTAAAGTAGGCTCTACACTCAAGTTATAGGGGATAGAACTCACAATCTTGAGATCAAGAGTCACATGCTCTACTGAAAGACACATGTTCTACAGCCAGGCATCCGGAAAATCGATCAAATAATGGAAAAATATCAAAACTTCTGAGATAAAGTGAACATACTACTTACAGGAACATTTATAACTTTAACTATTTATGTTAAAGAGAAAAACTGAAAATAAATGAGCTAAACATTTAAGTCAAGACTTTAAAAATAACAGAAAACTAAGGAAAGCATAATCAGGAAATTATACAACAAATATACAAAATAGAACACAGTGATCTACTAGAGAGGATGAGCAAAACCAGAGGGACATATAACAGCAACAAATTTCTTGTAAGATCACTTAAGAGCAAACTTCCTAATAAATAAATTGGGAACAGGGGCACCTGGGTGGCTCAGTCAGTTAAGCATCCAACTTCAGCTCAGGTCACGATCTCACAGTTGATGAGTTCAAGTCCCACATCAGGCTCTATGCTGACACCTTAGGGCCCAGAGCCTGCTTCAGATTCTGTCTCCCTCTCTCTGCCCCTCCCCCACTCATGCCATCTCTTTCAAAAATTAATAAATGGTAAAAAAAAATTTTTTTAATGAATAATAATGGGAACAAAATGGAATGGAACTCAAGATTCAGTAGACTGAAAAACAGACAAAATTCTGAGAGAACAGTAGCAGTGATATAATTTTCGAATCTCCTTAATTCTTCCCATTTAAAAAATGACAGCACGAGGTACAGAGGAAACCTGAGTGTCACTCGCCACCAGGGAAAACATCACAACAAACCCAAAAAGTGAATGAGCAGAAGAAACCACTAAGAGCTCTGAGACTTAAGTCCGTATATTTGTGGGCAAAAACAAAGAAGGCAACGGGGCTCCCAATAAGCCTGAAAACAGAAGAAGCTCCAAGCTGCCAAAAGATGCCCAGTGTATGCAGCCAGTGTGAGAACAGGAGCCAAAACTGGGAGAGGATGCTTTCTGCCAGAACCTTCCTGAGGATGAAGTCACTGGGGCTCCCCTGAGGGCTGCCTTCCTCTGACCCAACTTCTCAGATGTTCCCTCTTCTTCCTTTTCTGGTATAAGTTTTTCAGAGGGGGGCGCCTGGGGGGATCAATAGGTTAAGGCGTCAACTCGGGCTCAGGTCATGATCTCACAGTTTATGAGTTCTAGCCCCAAATCAGGCTCTGCACTCAAAGTGTGGAGCCTGCCTGAGATTCTCTCTCTCCCTCTCTCTCTGCCCTTCCCCAACTTGCACTTGCTCTCTCTCTCTTTCAAAATAAATGAACTTCAAAAATATTTTTAAATTATTCAGAGGCAATTTCTGTTACTTGCAAATTTAAAGCTCCAGCTATATAAGGTGTTTCTTATCAATTTTAAAAATCAATGGGCAGAATCATGCTATCTCAGAAGATCAGAGGTGAACAGGTTAGCAAGTAAAACTGTGTCCTTTCCCTCCCAGAGCTACCAGTCACAGGCTTTCATGAATTTTAACCCAGAATGTTGGCAAAGTGAATAGCAAGATTAGTCTAAGTACCTACATAATTTAATTGTTGTTTTGATGGGTGGAAGAAATTCCTTAACATAAGTTATTTCAATGTTCAGGGTTACATTTCAAATAACAAGTTCCCAAGTTTCAGAAACAGGTCAAATGGATCCAAGAGAGAAGTGGCATGTGTTTGATCAGACAACCACTGAGCCCCAGAAGAGCTCCTGATTCTCTCTCGGGCTCAGGCTCAGAGAACAGAATCCTGTGAAGCCAATTCCAGCACCGCGATAAGGAGAAAGAGATAGAGGAGTTTCCTTCCAGTACTGAGATTATCTGATTCTGCTTCTCTTGCACAACTAACAAATATTAACTAAATTTGAGGATGACAAAAGTTGTGCCCATTTTAGGCGAATTACGGTAGTTGCAGAGGCACAGAGAAGTGATGAACATAGAATTTTCAGATTGCGGAAATATCCAGTTTGCAAAATGATTAGCTCAAAGTCCAAATGGACTTTCTGAATGAAAAGCAATCTAAGGAAATAGATATCAGTAACAGAAAATGATTATTTACCTCTCTTCCCCTCTCCACTTAAGAGAGAAATAGTAGTGTTCTACCCCCAAATAGGAGAAGCTATTAAAATTATTTTACACCACAATCAGTGTTAGCTTTAACTCTGCCCACCAAAAAAGCAAAAGGAATCCCCATCACTTATTCATACAAGCTGTGCCAGGCTGTAGAACACAGTGTCAAATCAGAGAAAATTCTCAGGCAGCTCAGTAACCCAAATACAGTGGTTCATGGAGCAAGACAAGTTAAGTCCTCTCTTTCAACTAAAGTCTGGGATGTAGTTTCTCCAACAGCACAGGCAAAGGAAATGTAGAAAGGAAATAAAAACAGAACAAAATTACTTGTTCTTCCAGTATATATGGATATATATATGGATACAGGAGAAATCACTGTGTCTAAAAAAATCAAAGAAGAAATGAGATTAAGTGGCTCCCTCAAATCCCAACAATCGGGGTAATATTTAAGGGAATGTCTCTTTGTCCTTGGTCACCAGCGGGAGGTGCCGGGAGGGGGGGGGGAGGCCGGGGAGGGCAGAGAGAGACAGTACCCCAGGGTTAAAACTCTGCCTTAGGGGGTGCCTCGGTGGGTGGTTCAGTCAGTAAAGCGTCTGACTTTGGCTCAGGTCATGGTCTCGCAGTCTGTGAGTTCATGCCCCGTGTCGGGCTCTGTGCTGACAGCTCAGAGCCTGGAGCCTGCTTCGGATTCTGAGTCTCCCTCTCTCTCTGACTCTTACCCACTCATGCTCTTTGTCTCTCTCTCCAAAAAAAAAAAAAAAAAAAACTGCAAACCAACAAACAAAACCCTGCCCTAAAGTAGTATAGGCAATTGCCAGGTGGAGGAAAAGAAGTTTCCTGGTAAGGATAATAGGAAACAAACAAATCCTAGTGATTCACATTCCTCCCAGCCCTGGCAGCTGCAGAATCCATGTTAAACTTGGATTTAGAGAAAACAACACACCACAACCCATGCAGATACAGCGTACTGAGTACACGGGCAGTATGTCTTTGTCCCCTGGAAGTCTCCTGGGGCGCTGGCAGTCGAAGCGCTCCTTCACCGGCCTCCGCACACTCCCTGCTGGCCAGTCGGGCCCAGGCAAGGGATCCTCACTCGTCTGGATGGAGCACAGCCCTATACGATCCTAAGCAACCCAGGCCCCAGCGTGTGTCTTTGCAGCCTCTTCTGAGCTGAGGCTCCGTGCCCAGCAATCTTTTGCACACTTCTGTCCTTTTTCAAGGACCGAAATTTAGTTTGGCTGATCACTGTGACCTTTGAGAAGAAATGTGAGCTGAGAGAAAAAACCGAGTTCATCAGATAGATAGATAGATAGGTGGCCTGCACCACTCACACCTGCTAAAGAAAGAGTGCTGGCCACAAGGTTTAAGGAAGACTCTCGGGTGACAACTCCTATGAAAATAGATCTTCACATAATTAGGACAAAAGGTGCTCTGTGGAGGATGAGGAACATGGACTGTCTTAAGAATAAAGAGCTCCATTTGTTTAAAAGGCAAAACCCAAAGTAAGTGAATGAAGTCTAACTATAATTTTTAAAACAAAGAGACCACAGAAATAATATTTCTTTAAAGAATCTTTGTTTGTAAACATCTCCAAAATCTCAGACTCTTGATTCGTTAGAAACGTTAGTGTCATGTACCCAAGTACCTAGCTGTTTCTCCATGGAAATTTCTGGAGCAAATGAAACGCTACACTATAAAAAGGAAATTATCCAAAATAAAGTCACAGTATTCTATCCAAGGGTCATATAATTGCTTTTACTCTGACCAAATAAAATACACTGCAAAATGCTAAACAGAAAGAATTCCCTTTGCCATATGTATTCATAACAATACAGAAAAGGAATCTTCCATTTTTGTTTCCAGATGGTAATTATGTTGGTATGGGCCTAAAGGCTTTTTTTTTTTTAATTACAGAGATTCTCCTCCACCATCCACCTAACTATCAAATAATGTTTTTTTAATGTTTATTTTTGAGAGACAGAGAGAGAGAGAGAGAACGAGAGAGAGAATCCCAGGTGGGCTCCGTGTTGTCAGCGCAAAGCCCAATAAAGGCCTCGATCTCACAACCATGAGATCATGATCTGAGCCGAAATCATGAGTAGGACGCTCAACTGACTCAACCAACGGAGCCACCCAGGCACTCCTCAAATAGTTTTTAATACAAAGTAGCAGATGTGGTCAAAGTAATACAGACTCACAACACAGAAAAGCAGAATTGGGTTCAATTTATTTCTTTCACATCCCCTATGACTTAATTTCAGATTTCTTTTTTTTTTTTTTTTTACTTTATTTCTGAGAGAGAGACAGCGTGAGCAGGGGAGAGTCAGAGAGAGAGGGAGACACAGAATCTGAAACAGGCTCCAGGTTCTGAGCTAACGGTCAGCACAGAGCCCGACGCGGGGCTCAAAACCATGAACCATGAGATCACGACCTGAGCCGGAGTCGGACGCCTAGCTGACTGAGTCACCCAGGCGCCCCCAGATTTCTAACATTCAAAGTACAAAACAAGAAAATGCAATGGTCAATTGTTTCAGAAAAAAATAAATCTATGATCCCCAGGCACCATACCTTCCTGGGCAAAACACAAGCAATTTAAATTCACATTAGCACTGACAGAGAAAAATCACAGCATCCAGCTTCAGCTCAGGTCATGATCTTGTGGTTCGTGAGTTCGAGCCCCGCACCAGGCTCTGTGCTGCCAGGTCAGAGCGTGGAGCCTGCTTCAAATTCCATGTCTCCCTCTCTCTCTGACCCTCCCCCACTCACACTCTCTGTCTCTCTCTCTCAAAAGCAAGCACACATCAAAAAACTGGTGAGTTACAGCTATTTTTTAAGGCAAAGCAGTGTAAGGTAAACTGAAGAAAGCTGTGACCAAAACATACTGAAGCGGACTTTGATCTAATGACATCTCTGCTCCTAAAAGAGAAACCTCTTGAGCCTAGTCAGGTACTTTGACTCTGATAAATCTAAGAGATGTATTCAACTTCCCCAAGTTTCCCTGAAATCCAAAATAATAAAAATATGAGAAAGAAGAAGAAAAATCTGATTTTGCCCCAAGAGTGAAATCAGATACCCTTTAAATATATGTGCATTGCTAGTATAAATACCACACGGCATTTACATGAAAATTAAAGCACCATGGGTAGAATTTTTTTTATAGTTTATTGTCAAGTTGGTTTCCATATAACACCCAGTGCTCATCCCCACAAATGCCCTCCTCCATGCCCATCTCCCCCCTTCTCCTCTCCCCCACTGCCATCAAGGATACAATTTCAAATAAGGTATAAGAATATCTGATCAACACTTTCATCAATAAACTATAACCTAAGTTTTCAAACTGGCAAAAGATGGTCACCTTGATTTCAGTTCCAGGAAAGAGTTTGTCACAAAGGAGGAATTCTCCATCATTTTCCTCTCGTTAAAAAATGAAACTTAAAAGAAAAAACAAAGAAACTTAACAGCACTGTGACTGTATTTTAGTTTTAACAGTGAGAAACCAAAAGCCAAATTCAGTATCTAATTATACTAATCTCTTCATTTCAGAGGCCCAGAAGCATCTTCTTCTGCCTGCTTTAAAAATTTGCCCTTCTATTTTATAATTAAGTCTATTACTTTGTTTAACTTTTAATTACAAATTTCCTGAAGTCCTCTGGAAATAAGCATAATGAAATCTCAAGTAACTCATTCTCTCTTTTGGAGAACATGAAACTTGAAATTGTTGGGGTGTTGTTGTTTTTTTTTTAAGTTTATTTATTTATTTTGAGAGAGACAGAGACAGCACAAGTGGGGGAGAGGCAGAGAGAGGGACAGAGAGAGAATCTCAAGAATGCTCTACACTTACAGACTGAGGCTCAAACCCACAAACCATGAGATCATGACCTGAGCTGACACCAAGAGTGAGATGCTTAACTGAAGCACCAGGCACCCCTGAAACATGAAATTATAAAGAAAGTAGATGGTGCTGACCTAGTCCCAAAGTAAAAAAAAAAAAAACTTAGAGGAGACCTTAAGACACAGAACAAAATGTTACACCTACCAATGCATTTTTTTTTTTTTACATTTATTTATTTTGGAGACAGAGCGTGAGCTGAGGAGGAGCAGAGAGAGAGAGAGAGAGAGAGAGAGAGAAAGAGAATGAGAACAGGGGAGGGGCAGAGAGAGAGGGAGACACAGAATCTGAAGCAGGCTCCAGGTTCTGAGTTGTCAGCACAGAGCCCGACGTGGGGCTTCAACTCAGGAGCCATGAGATCATGACCTGAGCTGAAGTTGGACAACTGAATCCCCCACACACCCCCAATGAATTTTAATTAACGACTTGTACAGAGAGATCATTATCCGACAGCCATGAGTGAGAGTTACGGGGTTAGGGCAGGGTTTTCATGCCTGCATGGTCCTCCTACAGGGAGCAGAAGGTACGGCCAATACCAGGCCCTCCCACGGCCGCTGACCCTCCACCTCACAGATTCCGCTCATCTGATAATGAGAATGCTTTTCTCCAAACACTTAGGTGAGATTTTAGGAATAAAAATTTGCTTGGAGCAGGTATAGAAAAGTCAGATAAATAGCAAATTATTGAACATTTAGAAGACCTAGATAGAAAAAATGAAAAATTTATGACTATGAACCCAAACAGAAGTTAGAAATGCACAAGAAAGAAAGAGTTCAATGCGAATGCATCAACAATACATTTTAAATAATGTCTTTAAATAGAAACACACATAAAACGAGGTTATGCACCGATTGGTTCACAAAAATGTTGCAGCCAGAGGCTCACAGGAATCTAACCCTACATATCCCCTAAGAGCAATGGTTCAGCATCAGCTAATGCAGTGTTCATGCCGACTTTATAAACATGACCACTGCGAGCAACAATAAGAATCAACTTTCTCATCTAAGGAGAAAGCTCTTTACCGGTTTCAACTTTCTCAGCGTGGGAACAAATGCCACCAAAGATAAAGACCTTCACAATATAAAAGAGCCAACAGCTGCCAAGCTCCAGTTTGGGGATGAGAAATACACTTAATTTTATTATGTATTTATAAACAGCAATATACATTCTCAAAAAGAAAATTTCGTTTGACACCTGAGGTAAATAAGGCATGTGTGACAAATATATAGTGTCTGATCCCCTATATAATTATGTATGAATGTGTGTATATAAAGATATATCACAATTAGTTCTTCATTCCATATTGATAGAATTAATATCCATACTGATGAACATCTGGGTTGATTGCTATGTTTTACTATTATGAACAATGCTACAATGATTGTGCAGTGATTTTCAAAACTAATTGATCTCCATCTGAATTTAAAAATTACTAAAGGACCACAAAGAACCTTCATTTATATGGGTTATATCTATAAATATTTTGTATGTTATATCTATAAGTATTTACTAGAGAGTAAAACTAATAAATTTTTAAAGTATTAATTAATCCACTTAATCCCATTACATGCTGACATAAATAATGTATTTCTATAAAAAATAACTATTTTCTTTTATTTTTTTTAACATTTATTCATTTTTCAGAAACAGAGCATGAGTGGGGGAGGGGCAGAAAGAGAGGGAGACACTGAATCTAAATCAGGCTCCAGGTTCCAAGCTGTCAGCACAGACGGATGCGGGGATTGAACCCACAAACTGCGAGATCATGATCTGAGCCGAAGTCGGACACTTAACCGACTGAGCCACCCGGATGCCCCAAAAATAACTATTTTCTGAAACAAAAATAAGTTAGTGAGGACAGTGGCAGTGCTTTGCATTTTTGAAAGTCTCTTTAATGCCTGACTTAACAGAAGGCAGCCAGATTCTCACTTAAGTTTCTGTTGAATAATCGGATAACATGTCACTTCTGGAAATTTTCACCATATGCTACTGACGGAATGAGACTGGAAGGCAGATAATGTCAATATTATTATAAAAACAGCTTTCACCTTATAGATCCCCTGGAAGGGCCCTGAGGGGCCCACTTTGACTTCCACTGCTTGACAGTATATTTTCCTAGGAGAAGAATGGCAGAGCTGTGCGAATGCACATCCTGAACTGTTTTGCATTTTGACAAATGGGTCTCCACAGTGGCTGCAGGAATTTTACACAGCAGTATGAGAGCTCCCTTAAATCCATTTCTTGTCAACCCTTGATACTCTCAGTCATTTTACTTTCTGCCAATCTCCATGGTACAGAATGGTAGCTCACTGTGCTCTTACTGGGCATCTCCTGATAAGCAAAGTTTGCGCAGAGCTTCCAGTTCATACACCATTCATGGTTTGTCTTCTATGAATTATCTGTTCATATCATTTGCCCATTTTCTACTAGGTTGTCTTTTTAAGATATTAAACTCCATTTTTTTTAAGTTTATTTATTCATTTTGAAGAGGGCTAGCATGAAGCCTGATGCATGCTCAAACCCATGAACCATGAGATCATGATCAGAGTCAAAATCAAGAATTGATTGAGCCACCTAAGATGCCCCTCAATTTAATTTTTTTAATACTTTATTGAGTTTAATCTCTTATTAAATGCATGCTTGGGTGGCTTGTAAATTAATTTCCCACAGACTGTGTCTGTATTTATTTCTCAGCTAGGCACTATAAGGAAATACAATACAGTGGTTAAATCATTGACACTGGAACCATATGGCCTAGAACCAAATTCTAGTTTACCACCTAGTAGCTGTATGATGCTGAGCAATTTAATCCCTCTAAATCACCAGACTAAAGCGAAAATAATAATGGTACTAACACTATTTGGCTGTAATGAGAATTAAATAAAATACGTAAATCTCTCAACGTTGTGCTGGGTTCACAGAATGTGCTAATTAATTAGTCTTATTACCATCACATTACTATTATTCCTTTAAGAGGTTACTTTAAAAGCAACTCTCAAAAAAAGTTCCTAGATATCATCTGAAACACTTCAGTGTTGAGTAGAAATATTTTTAAAAGTTTAACCATTCTAGAAATTCAGAATTTGAGAAAGCTTATGAATATTTTCCCAGTTATTTTCAAGTTCTTCATATAGTTAACTCTGAATTATGGGATCAGAGTACAGAAACAGTAGAAGTTATTTACTGAAATATTCATGTATATAACTAAATAGTAATTACTTCTTAGCTTAGAAGCAACAAAACATGAATAAAATTTAACAATGAAACTAGTGTTTTTGGGAAAACTGTTGGTCAACATGAGTTTTAATTGTTCTAGGAATTAGCACTGGGTCCCAAATAATACAAAACTTATATACATTTTTCTCTTATCTCAAAAGAAAAAAAGAATCAGATATAATAAGGTTGCATTGAATACTTTTATTTTTCTACACAGATCAGAAGAAAGGCTGAGAAAATCTTCATGCATCAAGTTCCCCCTCCCCTCATTAGGCTGGTAGCAAAAACTCTTCAGCACAGGAGAGAAAAATAATTAACTCTTTCTAGGTAGGCTAACTCATTTTACTAAAAAGTAATTTCCCTGTTTATAGCTCATTTACAATAATCTTTAGAAGATGGAAATTTGTAACTGATCAACCTTGACTAAACTGAAAGAATCCCAATCACAATAAATTATAACATGTATTTTCCCCCAGAGAAAATGAGAAAGAAAACAATTTTTGAAATGTCATTACTCAAATGGTTTACAAAAAGTATATATTTTAAAAGGGAAATTTTAATTATCTTTTTTCTGACACAAAATTCTTTTGGATGCCACATCCTTCCTGTTGTTGCTGCTGTTTACTGGGCCCATAAAATCATTAAAGACTTTTTGTACCATGGACTATGACAGTTCTGGAGAAATATGGATCAAAAGACATAGTTCTTGCCTTTAAGAGATGTTGATCCTACAACAAAAGCAGACTTTCAGCAAGAGCAATAACGACTACTAAGCATGTGGTATCATTTACTGTGAGAGAGACCCATATGACAGGAAGTAGTAGGTGGAGAGTGGTAAACTGAGGTATCAGGCCTAATAGCTATTGGTCATGATGGGTCCTAGGGCATGGCCCTAAGAAGAGGCAGCTGAACTGCAGGTAAGACGAAGACAATGAGAAGTGGCGAAGAAGAGACCAGGTGTTGGATGGATGTTTACCCAGGAGTAATGAGGAAGAGAGAAAAAGTGAGCCTGAATGTAAGGAAATCACTGGAAGGTGAGGTAACGGGGATATGATGGCAAATGCTTCAAAGCAGCTGGCAATTCTGAGGGAGAGAAAAATTAATCTAAAAGCAGCAAGGAGAGTGAGCCCTCTGTTTCTCCAGACCCTGAGGCTCTGTTAGGAGAAAAAAAAAAAAAAAAAACTCTACATGAAAGGACAGAAGCACTGTCCTCAGAAGGTGGTCAGGCTTCAGTTAAAGCAGGAAGGAGAAGGGAACATTCAGAGACCTTTGAGATAGGGAGGTTTTTAAGATGACAGAACACGTTCTAGGTGATACAGAAGGGGGGGCAGTGTTGGAAAAGGGCGAGGAATTGAATTAGATTAGGGGAGACACAGGGCCATATGGAGCCAAGTCCGGTATTGATGGATAACGTCAGAGGTTATCTGATTTCAGAGGCCAAGCTCGTTTCACCAAAGACTACTCCTAAAATACCCTTACTATATAATGACAGAAGTTATAATCAAAATATGTAACAAACTTCCAGGAAATTTCAAGAGCAGAAACAGACAGCTACCAGAAGCCAGGTAATAAAAGATGATCAGTGAACTAGAGCTACAGAATAGTTAAGAATTAGTTAAGTGATTGAGGTTAAATGGGAAGGAAGGTGGCATCCGAGACCACAGGATCACACTTAATATGTACAGACATCAGCCCGAAGGCAGTCCTCACAGCCGCAGCACACGGTATAGCAACAGATAAAGCTGTAAAAACATTAAGGGGCCAGACATGACTAGTCTCTAGATCCTAAAGGCATAAGATAAGACTGACGGCAGTAATAATAAATAATTTCCAAGTAGGCATGGCTACAGAAAAGCCAGTATTACAGAGGCTTGGCCACATAGGGTTCTATGGCTTCTCTCCTGTAAACTAAGTCCGTAACTGGGATTCTCCACCTGGAATGGCAGAACCATGATGATCAGGAATCCAGCTCCTCTGACAGTCATTAGTAAGCCCAAGGTAGCTACTGGCGCTCTGGACACTTCCAGGCAGCAAGAAGGAGTAAACACAAAAGAAGTACACCATCCACCTCAGTAGTTGCCCTCTGAAGATCCTTCCTAGAAATCCCACACGTGACTTATAACTCACTGGGAAAAATGAAGTCGCAAGGCCACACCTAAATGCAAGTTAAATAAGAACATAGGAGAGGTGCCTGGGTGGCTCAGTCCGTTAAGCGTCCAACTTCGGATTAGGTCATGATCTCAAGGTTCGTGGGTTTGAGCCCCACGTCATGCTCTGTGCTGACAGCTTAAAACCTGGAGCCTGCTTCAGATTCTGTGTCTCCCTCTCTCTCTCTCTGCCCCTCCCCTGATCACACTGTCTCTATCTCTCAAAAATGAATAAATGTTTAAAAAAAGAAAAAGAACATATGACCCTTAGCTGGGCTTGCTGCAACCTCAAATTAAAGTGGAATTCTTTATTAAGGAAGAAGTGCCCAATAATCATTAGACAGATAATCAGCAATCTTTCCGTAAAATATGACAACAGAACCTATGTTTTGAATACTTACTGGAATCAAGCACTGTACATGTATACTTTATCTAATGCTAATTGCAAACCTGTGCATGGTAGATCTTTTCACAACACAGATTTCTGTTACAGATGAAAAAAGTGGAGTATGCAGAAATAGCATAATTTTCCAGGGTTACACCCTAGACACTGTTCTCCTCAACTTCCACAGCCTACACAGCCTTAAGCACTGTGCCATATGCCTGGTTACGAGCTTCTTCCAACAGTCAGGGAAGGGGTTTCAGGACTTGGATCAAGGTAGGGAAAGTGAAAATACAGGTGGGAAAATGGCTACTAAAAATGATCAAGAGCCAATTTGAAAACAACCTGGCAGTTCTGCAGAAGGTTATCTACAGAATTGCTGTATTACTCAGCAATTCTAGTCCCAGGTACAGTTAAGAGAAAAGAAAACATATGTCCACACAAAAATATGCACATGAATTTTCATACCAAAGAAGTGGAAAGACTCCAATGTTTACCAGCTGATAAATGTGTAAATAAAGTGTGGCATATTCATGCAATGGACAATTATTCAGCCATAAAAAATGAAGTATTGATACATGCTACAACATTAATGAACCTTGAAAAACATGCCAAGTGACAGAAGGCAGCCACAAAAGATCACATATTCTATGATTCCATTGATATCATATCAGTGGAGGTGCCCAGGGCTGGAGTGGCAACAAAGACTGGGACAAATGGGAAGTGCCTCTAATGGACTTAGCATTTCTTTCAGGGAGATGAAAATGTCCTAGAATTAACTGTGGTCATAGTTTCACAACTCTGTGACTATAATAAAAACCTCTGAACTGTTTACTGTTTTTTAATTTTTTTAATGTTTTATTTATTTCTGAGAGAGAGCAAGCATGAGCAGGTGAAGGTCAGAGAGAGAGGGAGATACAGAATCTGAAGCAGCTCCAGGCTCTGAGCTGTCAGCACAGAGCCCGATGCGGGGCTCGAACCCACGGACCGTGAGATCATAACCTGAGCTGAAGTCAGACACTTAACCGATTGAGACACCCAGGCGCCCCTGAACTGTTTACTTTATAGGTAAACTATCAGTTAAGCATCCAATTTCAGCTCAGGTCATGATCTCATGGTTCATGAGTTCAAGCCTCACACACAGCCTGGAGCCTGCTTCAGATCCTGTGTCTTCTTTTCTCTCTACCCCTCTCCCTCTCTCCTGCTCTCCCTTGCACTCATGATCTCTCTTTCTCTTTCAAAATAAACAAACCTTAAAAAAAAAAAATAGGTAGGGGCTCCTGGGTGGCTGAGTCAGTTAAGCGTCTGACTTCAGTGTCTCCCTCTAACCCTCCCCCCGTCAAAAATAAAAAACTTTAAAAAATGGGGAAAACCGTATGGTATATAATTTATATCTCAATAAAGCTGTAGCCAACAAAAACAAGACAACCAAGAGATGGCATAATTAGCTACATTCTTCTGATTAGTTCAGGTCTATTCCAATGTCTGAGAAGAACAGACAATGTTGGGCAAAGAAAACTCCTTACTTATAAGGTGAATGCAGCTTTTGCTTCCATCAGAAAGGGAGAACAATGGGACTTCCACACCATGGCTGTCCCTGTACAGATTCCAAACTCCCACCCCTCAGGGCTCATAGTATGTTCTAGAAACGGAGATAAAGCCTGTTCCACCCTTTACACTTCCTGACACATTTCTCTCACCTTCTCCCTACACAGCTCCTAGTTAACTGAGTCAACTTTATCTCACATAAACAGGAATATTCCTAAAATGGCCACTAGTTAAGGAGTCCCAGGAAAGGCTTTCTATTAAAATCAAAGGTTTCAATGCAATCTGAATCAATAGATTTCTTAATTTTGTTAAAAATGAAAGCCTTGGAAGAGACAGTGAAGCTAGGATATGCTTATATGCAAATGAAGATATGTCAAATCGCTCCTTTAAACTGTTTTAACAACTTAACAGATACAGATGATTAAATAAACCAAGGATATAGCACTTAAGAGATTAAAGAAACTGCCTGGTGACAAAAAGCGAGGAAAAGACCTCAGTTTATCAAGGCTTTTGCGCAGAATATCATACACAAGCTGCAACCAAGTTCAATCAGAAGATTTTGTCCCACCGTGAAGGAAGACCAGTGAGCTCTGACTGATACACATACTATCGGCAGTGAGGACTTCCTGGAAAGGTACCTGCATCTGGCCATGGGTATCTCTCACACTGCCATGCACATTTTACACAGCGAATAAATGTTTGCAAAATGAATAAATGTATTTACATATAAAAGCACTTTTGACTAGACCCCCAAGACCAGTAATGCTTGAGACCTTTAAAAGAAAATCACAGCAAATTCTTCCAAAATGGTTTTCCTAAATGACAAGAAGCAACTGTTAGAATTAGTCTCTCAAATCTTTTAGTCTCACAGATAAAAGTGAAATAGTCTTTACCTTCATTCAGATAAACATCCCAACAAACAACACAGTTTTCAAAGTTTTATGTTAAAAATCCTTGGTTTAAGGGCAAACTCAAAATTCTAACCTGGCAATCACACATACTACTTACTGACTGAGTGCACTAGAAGAAAAAAGTATCTGCTTATTTATACAGATTTTAAATTTTATAAGAGAAGTTCATAAGCCAATACTCAAGGCTCAAAAGAAGTCAATACTCAAGGAATATTAGCTACCAAAAAAAGATTAGGGAGTAACTGTCGTTTTTTTTTTTAAAAAGGAATTCCTCATACTCACTTTTCAAAAAAAATTTACTGAAGTATTATTTTAAGTGAAACTGTTTCTAGTACACTTAACATTATTAGACAGATTAAATTTTACTTGTACTTGTCATGCTGAGACTATGTCCCCAAGCTAAAATAAAAATCTGCTTCTATACAGATCATAAATACAAATAAAGTTCCCAGCATTCTTAGACCACAGGTCAGCTAAATAAACAATGCAGGCTATGGGTCCAACCTCTTCCCAAGTGAGGGGCTCCCTGCTCCCCTTTCCCCAGGAAAGATGGTAGCATGGAGGAAGGCAAAAGAGCTTTACAGGCAGGAAAGATACCAAAGCAATCGCCAATGTGGCCTCTCTCTTCACAGCAAGTTCTACCAGCTGGGTGGGCATCTGAGCGAGTGAGGAGCTCCCAGCAATCACTGAAAGGAGCCCTCCTGAGAATATCCTCCTCCCAAAATGACAGAAGGCAACAAATACTGGTACCAGCAGCCTGGCTTCATTTGGGAGCTTGACGACACACCAGACCTACTGAATCCAGAATGTGCATCTCAATAAGATCTCTAGGTGATTCACATTTCATTAAAAAGTACAGGTCTAACCTACAAAACATAGCCATGCCTGAAATTGAATTATAGGCAATGATACTGGATAGGAAGCCTCTTTCGTTTAAAAATATATTCTCCTCGGGGCACCTGGGAGGCTTAGTCGGTTAAGCATCCGACTTTCGCTTAGGTCATGATCTCGCAGTTCGTGGGTTCGAGCCCCGTCGGGCTCTGTGCTGACTGCCAGCTCAGAGCCTGGAGCCTGTTTCAGTCTGTGACTCCCTCTCTCTGACCCTCCCCTGCTCACGCTGTCTCTCTCTCTCTCCTAGAAATAAATTTAAAAAATTAAAAAAAAATATATATATATATATATATATTCTCCTTAGGGAGCCTGGGTGGCCCAGTCGGATGAGCATTTGACTTCGACCCAGGTTATGACCTGGCAGTTCATGAGTTCAAGGCTCGCATCAGGCTCTGTGCTGACAGCTTGGAGCCTCCTTCAGATTCTGTGTCTCCCTCCCTCTATGCCTCTCCCCTGTTCGCTCGCTCTCTTTCTCTCTCTCTCTCAAAAATAAAACATTAAAAAAAATTTTTTTAATAAAAATATATTATCCTTAAATGGTAGGCAGCAAAATCTAACATGTCACATGAAATAAAAGCTATCATGATGCTGCTTTTTAGAACATGGTCAAAATATCAAGATGATTCATCTATGATATGTAAAAGTTAGGACAAAATTCACATATAGACACACATTTACAAACATACAGTATTATGTCACAACAAACTGAGTCAAAAATACAGAATTGTAATCCTCCTAATTACTTAATTAAAAAGTTGGTATTTCTTGTTTTATATGCTTTTGTTTGGAAAAAAAAAGCAGTGATAAAGGAAGGTCTAATTTATTTCAGCAACATGAAGATTCAAGTACAAAACAACTAAGGTTTTAATGCAGCATGCAATATAGAAAAACAATTAGTAGTAAAAGGTGATTAATACAGCCCAGGAATAGAAGGCATTAAACATACCCAGACTAAAAGCAGAGTACAAATTTGCCATCAGGTAGAGGAGAAAGATTCATGGAAAGGCAAGCAAGAATAGAAGCTAAAGTGAGTTAGTTATAAACGCTGTACAACTGTGCTGCCAAGATTAGAGACAGCAGGCAAAATGACTACCATTAACTTAATAACATATTACCCCTAAAAACTTTAAATTGATTTTTTTTAAGGTCATGTTTTCCCCACAATGGAGCAATTCTCAGATGAAGAGACAAGTAAAAATAGGAAAGGCTTTTGAAAATGCATCTTACAATGAATTTTCCAAAGTACATTAGTCTTTCCCAATATGCAGCTGCCATAAAGTTCAACATCCCTAAATATTTAAACTTTGGGGATAAACTAAAGAAAGACATGCTGGAGTCCACTCCAGCACTCACTGGGTGAGTGGAGTCCACTCACCGGGTGACTGTCTCACTGAGCTATAGGTAGGGGTATACTCATGTGCTCCTGAACCATCCACACCCCTGTGTGTTTTTCATCAGCAAGGCCAAAGCACATAACAGGTGCTCAACACTTAGTAACTGGATGAATGGCTCAGATAGCTTAGTCTAATAATAATGTTTATAAGAAAGCCCATATACACAGAAGAAAACTGCTAACCCGCAGCCCACCCTCATTTAGCACTGAGCATCTTGCGAACATATATTACTAGTCATGGGGGAAATGACTGTACGAAGTAACAAACCTTAAGGCCTAATACTGTCATCTTCATACATAAAACAGCATTATTAAAATACATTTTGTCTCCTCAAAAGACAATTCATTCAAGTGGAAGGGTACATCAAAGATCATCGTCCAGTTCAATCCAAGAAGGACCCCTGGACATAAACACCAGCTACTGGTCCACATCCAGCATGGGTAAGCATCCCATTCCCCTCATTTTCCCTCCTGCATCTCTGCCCACGTATCCCTGACTACTTTATCAACCAGAACTGACCAAACACCACACACACACACACACACACACACACACACAAACCGCTTATCACCAAAACCCTGCTCCTCTTCTTAGACCACACAAAATACCAACAGCTTGGTTTCTACCGCCTTGCCATGCGCATTACAAGCATGACAGCTCTTATTCTACTTTTTTTTAATTTTTTTAATGTTTATTCATTTTTGAGAGACAGAGCACAAGCAAGAGATGGGCGGAGAGAGGAGGAGACACAGAATCTGAAGCAGCCTCCAGGCTCTGACATGTCTGCACAGAGGCAGCCCAGGGGCTCAAACCCACGAATCATGAGATCATGACCTGAGCTAAAGTTGGACACTTAACTGACTGAGCCACCCACGCACCTCTTGATAGATACAATATGCAAAGAGGAATGTGAAAGATATGGGGTAAAAAAAAAAAATTTATGGTTAAGGAGAAGATGAAGGCATTAAACAAAATTAAAGCCAGTTGGAACAATGGATGTAATTAGTGTATGAAAATAAACACTTGGAGGGGCGCCTGGGTGGCTTAGTCGGTTAAGCGTCCGACTTTCGCTTAGGTCATGATCTTGCGGTTCTTGGGTTCGAGCCCCGCGTCGGGCTCTGTGCTGACTGCCAGCTCGGAGCCTGGAGCCTGTTTCAGTCTGTGACTCCCTCTCTCTCTGGCCCTCCCCTGCTCACGCTGTCTCTCTCTCTCTCTCTCTTCCAATAAATAAAAAAAAAAAGAAAAGAAAAAAGAAAATAAACACTTGGGGGTGCCCACAGCCATTTCATAGGAGAACCTGATAAAGAAGGTTTATCAGACCAAAAGGAAAGATGGAAGATGGAAAATGTATGGCTTGCTTTCACTACACATCCATTGCATATAAAATATTTTCTTCTGGGTAAACTGGAAAATAACATATCTATTTTGAAGCAATATTATAATTCGGAAATATCCAGGAGAAATATCCTGAAAGATAATTATCTTTCAGATTTTTTCTCCCAGACCATCTGTATTGTTTTAATTTTTATATTATTATCTATAACCGTTTTTTAGAGCAGCTTGCGGCTCACAGCAAAACTGAGAGGAAGAAAGAATGCCCCTATGCTCCCCACTACCCCACCCTTAGGACCTTTTCATGATCAACATCCCCCTCCCCAGTGATTTCTCGGTCAAAAATGATGAACCTACACTAATACATCATAATCATCCAAAGTCCATAGTTTACAATAGCGTTCACTCTTTGTATTGTACATACTATGGGTCTGAACAAATGTATAACAACATGTATCCATCATTACAGTAACATACAGAGTATTTTCACTGCCCTAGAAATCCTCTGACTATTCATCCCTCCCCACAATCCAGCCCCTAGTAACCACTGCTCCAAAGTCTTGTCGTTTCCAGACTGTGATTCAGTTAGAATCATGCTATGTAGCCTTTCAGACTGTCTTCTCTCATTTCGTGATACGCATGTAAGTTACCGTCATTTCTTTGTGACGGCTTGATAGCTCATTTCTTTACAGTGCTGAATAATATTCCACTGTCTGGAGGTACTAGAATTTCTCTGCTCACCTACTGAAATACATCGTAGTTTCCTCTAAGTTTTGGCAATTGTGAATAAAGCTGCTATAAACATCCACAGCAGGTTTTTCTGTGAACATAAGTTTCTAACTCCCTTGGGTAAATTGAAATTGGGCTTCCCAGATAGCATATGATGGTGGAGTATCTTCCTGCATGCTTATCTGACATCTGAGTATCTTCTCTGGTGAGGTGCCTGTCATGATCTTTACCTATTTTTTAATCAGGTTGTTTTCTTATTGTTAAATCTTAAGAGTTCTTTGAATATTTTGGGGAACAGTCTTTTATCATATGTAAATATGATCTTTTGCAAATATTTTCTCCTAGTCTGTGGCTTGTCAACTCATTCTCTTGACATTGTCTTTTGCAAAGCAGATTTTTTCAACTTTAATGAAGTCCAGCTTATCAAGTATTTGTTTCAAGAATCATATCACTGGTGTTGTAGATTGATTCCTGTGCTATCTTCTAGGAGTCCTACAGTCTTGTGTTTTACACTTAACGTCTATTGACCATTTTGAGCTAATTTTTGTAGCATGTGTAAGAACTGTGTCTAGACCATTCTCTTTTAGCTCTGGCATCACTTGCTGAAAAGACTATCTTTGCACCACTTATTGCCTTTGTTCCTTTGTCAAAGAGCGGTTGACTGTTCTTTTGCCAGTCTATTTCAGGGCTCCTCACTCTGTTCAACTGATCCATATCTATTACTTTGCCAATAATACATTGACTTAATTGCTGTAGCTTTATAATAAGTCTTGAAGGTGGTGGGTAGTATCAATCCTCTAACTCTGTAATTCCACAATAAGGCACTGGCTATTCTGGGTCTGTTATATCTCTAAACTTTACAACAGGTTTATTGATATCCACAGAATAATTTACTGAGTTTTTGACTGAATTTATAGATTTATAGCACTGAATTTATAGATCAACCTGGAAAGAACTGACATCATCACAATACTGAGTCTTCTTATCCTTAGACTCTCCACTTATTTTGTTTCTTTTCATTTCACTCAACAAAGTTTTGTAGTTTTCTCCATATAGATATACATATTTTGTTTGATTTATCCCTAACAATTTGGGGGGAGAGTACCAATATAAATGATATGGTGTTACATTTTTTGTTTATTTTGAGAGAGAAAGTGCAAGCAGGGGAGAGGCAGAGAGGGAGAAAAAGAGAATTCCAAGGAGGCTCCACACTGTCAGCACAGAGCCTGACATGGGGCTTGAACCCACAAACTGTGAGAGTTCAATCAAGAGAGTGCAACCAAGAGTTGCACACTTACCCAAATGAGCCACCCAGGCACCCCAGTATTGTGTTTTTTATTTCAAATGCCACTTACTAACTGCTGGTATGTAGAAAAGCAACTGACTTTTTTATATCATCTTTGTATCCTATAACCTTGCTACAGTGGCCTATTCGTTCCAAGAGGTTTTTGTCACTTCTTTCACATTTCCTACATAGCTGATCATATCATCTGTGGGCAAAGAGCTTTATTTCTCTCTTCCAAATGTGCATCCTTTTTATGTCTTCATTTTGTCTTATTTCATTGGCTAGGAATTGCCACAACAATGTTATAAAGGAGTAATGAAAGGCTGGCATCCTTAATTTGTCCCGCATTTACTGCAAGGCCTCCAGTGACTCACAACTGAGTGTGTCAGCTGTAGGGTTTTTTATAGACATTCTTTTTCAAGCTGAGGAAATTTCCAGTTTACTGATAGTTTTTATCATGAATGTTAGATTTCATCAAACACTTTATCTGCATTTATTGACATGCTAGTGCAGATTAAATTTTTCTTTTGAACGTTGAACCAACACTGCAAACCTGGGACATATCTCACTTCACTGTGTTGCATAGCTCTTTCTACATTGATGCATTTGGTTTGTCATTTTATTGAGAATATGTGCATCTATGTTCAAGACAGATACTGGTCCGTAGTTTTCTTCTCGCATGTCTTTGACTGCTTTTAGTTATCAGGCCAATCCTGACCTCAATTCCCTCTGCTCCCAGTCTCCTACTAGAGACTGTTAAAAAAAAAAATGTATAATTTTGTCCTTAAATGCACAACAGAATTCACCAGAGAAATGATCTGGGCTTGGTTGTTTCTGTTTTAGAACAGTATCAACTACTGATTCAATTTCTTTAATATATACAAGCCTATTCATGTGTATTTCTTCCTGTGTGATTTGGCAGCTTCTTTCAAGAAATTGGTCCATTTCATCTAGATTATAAAATTAATGGGCATAGTGTTGTTCATAGTGTCCCTTTATTATCCTTTTAATGTTCATGGAATCCACAGTGATGTCCCTCTTTCATTTCTGTTATTAGTAATTTGTGTTTTCACTCATTTTTTTCTCACTTGGCCTTGTTCGGCTCTTGGGATTTTACTGATCTTTGTAAAGGAACAGCTTTTGGTTGAAATTATTTTCTCTATTAATTTCTTGTTTTGAATTTAATTGGTTTCTGCTCTAATTCTTATTATCGCTTTTCCTCTACTTACTGTGCAGTTAATTTGCTCTTCTTTTTCCAACACAGAAACTCATAATAGATTTAATATTTCTTCTTTTTTAATATATGCATTCAAAGCTATATTTCCTTAAGCAGTGTTTTTGCTGCACTGCAAAAATTTTGATAACTTGTTTTCATTTGTAATTCAAAATATTTTTAATACTTATGTATTTCAGACAGAGGGAGAGCAAGAATGCACCATCAGGGAAGGGGCAGAGAGGAGAGAGAAAATCCCAAGCAGGATCCACACCATCAACACAGAGCCTGACACAGGGCTTTAACTCACTAACCATGAAATCATGATCTGAGCCACGATCAAGAGTCAGACACTTAATCGACGGTGCCCCGAATTCAAAATATTCTTAAATGTCTATTGAAATTTCTTCTTTGACTTACGAGTTACTTAGAAGTGTGTTGTTTAATCTCCACATATTTTAAGATTTTCCAATTATTTTTTATTGATTTCGAGTTTTATTTCGATGTGTTGTACAACAAACACCGTAGCACTACTACTTTTAAATTTGTTCAGGCTTGTTTTATATCCTAATATGTGATCTCTGTTAGTTAATATTCCAAGTGAGCTTGAGAAGAATGTTTATTTTCCTGTTGTTGGATGAAGTAGTGAATGTTAATCATATTCAGTTGATATAAAGTTGTTAAATTCCATGATGTCCAGATTTTCTTTGATGGATCTCTAAGTTTCTCCAACTCTGAAAATGGATTCATCTATTCCTCCTTGCAGTAGTATGAGCTTTTGCATCACATAGATCAACGCTCCTTTGTTGGGCAAACACATGTTAAGAACTGTGCTATCTTCTTGGCGAACTAACCCTTCTATGCTTGAATAACACCCTTCTTTATCCCTGCTACCATTCCTTGAAGTCTACTCTGAAATTAATACAACTACTCCTTTTTTTCTTTGAGTAGGATCAGTGTGGTATATTTTACTCCACCTGTTTGTTTTAATTAAATATAATTTATTCACTTTTAAATTTCAGTGTAATAAACATACAATGTTATATTAGTTTCAGGTGTGTAATATAGTGATTCAACAATTGTATACATTACTCAGGGTTCATCACAATAAGTGTAGTCTTAATCCTCTTCATCTATTTCACTCATTCCCCCACCCACCTCTCCTCTGATAACCAGCAATTTGTTCTCTATATTTAAGAGTCTGTTTTTTGGTTTGTCCCTTTTTTTCCTTTATTCATTTTGTTTTTTAAATTCTACTTATGAGTAAAATCATACGGTATTTGTCTTCCTCTTAATGACTTATTTCACTTAGTATTAAACACTCTAGATTCATCCATATTGTTGCAAATAGCAAGATTTCATTCTTTTTTTATGACTCCAAAGGTAATTACTCCATTGTATATATAAACCACTTCTTTATCCATTCATTTATCAATGGACACCTGGGTGGCTTCCATAATTTGGCCATTGTAAATAATGCTGTAATAAACATAAGGTGCACATATCTTTTCAAATTAGTGTTTTCATATACTTTGGATAAATATCCAGTAGTACAATTACTGGATCATACGGTATTTCTATCTGTCACTGTTTGAGGTACCTCCATATTCTTTTTAAAGTGAATTCCCCAGTCTGCATTCCCACCAACACTGTACGAGGGAGGGTTCCTTTTTCTCCACAACCTCATCAACACTTGTTTGTTATGTTTTTTTATTTTAGCCATTCTTTTTTTCTTAATGTTTATTTATTTTTGAGAGAGAGAGAGAGAGAGCAAGTGGTGGAGGAGAGGAGAGAAGAGACACAGAAAATCCAAAGCAGGCTCTGTGCCGAAAGCAGTAAGCCCGACATGGGGTCCAAAATCAAGAACCAGGAAATCATAACCTGAGCTGAAGTCGGACACTCAAATAGCTCAGCACCCAGGTGTCCCTGATTTTAGCCATTCTGACAGCTGTGAGTAGTATCTCAATGTGGTTTTGATTTGCATTTTCCTGAATATCAGTGAAGCTGCCCTTCCTTAGAGAAACATCTGTTCATCATGTCTTCTGCCCATTGGATTGTTTTCTGGGTGTTGAACTGTACAAGTTCTATATATATTTTGGATACTAACCCTTTTTCAGATATGTCATTGGTAAATATCTTCTCCCATTCAGTAGTTTGTTGACTGCTTCCTTTGCTGTGCAGAAACTTTTCATTTTAATGTAGTACCAATAGTTTATTTCTGCTTTTGTGTCCCTTGCCACAGGGGAGATATCTAGAAAAATGTTGCTATGCCTGCTATGCCAATGTAAAAGAAATTACTCCCTGTGCCCTCACATCCATCTACTTTTAATAGGTATGGTTCTTTATGTTTAAAATGGATTTCTAATAGAACATATATACTTGGATCTTGGTTTTTGACCCATTCTGACACTTTTTTTTTTACTGAAGAAAATAATTGACATAGAGTCTTGTATTAATTTCATAGTGATTTGACATTCTGTACATCACACAATGCTCCCCACAATAAATGAAGTTACTACCTGTCATCATACATTGCTATTACAATATAATTGGCTATATTCCCTATGTTGTATTTTTAATCCTTGTTATTTATTTTATAACTAGAGGATTGTATCTCTTAATCCCCTTCATCTATTTCAGACATCTCCCAACCCCTTCCCCTCTGGCAACTACCAGTTTGTTCTCTGTACTTATGAGTCTGTTTCTGTTTTCTGTTTGTTCATTTGTTTTGGTATTTAAATTCCACATATGAGGGAAATCATGTGGCATTTCTCTAACTCATTTCACTTAGCCTAATACCCTCTAGACTCATCCATTCTGTCATGAATGACAAGAAGTAAATCCATTTTACAGCTGAGTAAAGTTCCACTATACGCACATGCACAGATACATATCACATTTTCTTTATCCATTCACCTATCAATGAACACTTACATTCATTCCACATCTTGGCTATTGTGAATAATACTAAAATAAACATAGAAGTGCATGTATCTTTTCAGTCAGATATTTTCATGTTATTTGGGTAAACACCCAAAGTGGAATTACTGTATCATGATTTTTTTTTTTTTTTTTGGACAGAGACAGAATAAGGGCAGAGAGAGAGGAGAGGGAGAGAATCCCTAGCAGGCTCCACAATATCAGCACAGAGCTCGAACTCACGAATGGTGAGATCATGACCTGAGCCAAAATGAAGAGTGAGTTGCCCAACTGAGCCTCTGATATTTCTTTTTTTAACCCAGGCGTTTCTGATATTTCTATTTTTAATTTTGTCAAGAACCTCTACACTCTTCTACTCTTTTCCATAGTGGCTGCACCAATTTATATTCCCACCAATAATGCACTATATTTCCCTTTTATCCACATCGTTGCCCACACTTAATTTTTTCTCTATCTGATACTAGCCACTCTTGAGTGCTGTGAAGTGATGTCTCACCGTGGTTTTACTTTGCATTTCCCTAATGATTGGTGACATTGAGCATCTTTTCATGTGACTGTTGGCCATCTGCATGTCTTCTCCCAAAAAAAAAGTCTATTCAGGTCCTCTAACCATTTTTAATCAGCTTGTGGTTTTGGTGTTGAGTTGTATGAGTCCCTCATATATTTCAGATATTAACCCCTTATCAGCTACATCACTCGCAAATATCTTCTGCCATTCAGCATGATACCTTTCATTTTGTTAATGATTTCCTTTGCTTAAAAATAAAAAATAAACTAAAAATTTTTTTAAAAAGCTTTTTGTATTGGTGTAGTCCAAATAGTTTATTTTTGCTTTTTGCTTTGTTACTCTTGCCTGAGGAGAATTATCCAACAAATGTTGCTAAAGCCAATGTCGAAAACATTACTACATATGATTTGTTTAAGGAGTTTTAAAGTTTGATGTAGCACATTTAGAACTTTAATCCATTTTGAGTATATTTTTGTGTATAGTGTTAGAAAATTATGCAGTTTCATTGTTTTGTATGTGGCCGTCCAGATTTCTCAGCACCACTTATTAAAAAGACTCTCTTTTCCCCATTGTATATATTCTTTCCTCTTTGTTCACAGATTAGTTGACCGTATAAGCATGGGTTTATTTCTGGGCTCTCTTTTCTGTTCCATTGAGTGTGTGTCTATTTTTGTGCCAGCACCATACTGTTTGGATTATTATAGTTCCGTAGTATAGCTTGGAATATGGGATTGTGATACCTCCAGATTTGCTTTTCTTTCTCAAAATTGCTTTCAATACTCAAGATTTTTTGTGGTTCCATAAAAGTTTTATAATTATTTGTTCTAGTTCTGTGAAAACTATTAATGGTATTTCAACAGAGATTGCATTCAATCTGTAGATTGCTTTGAGTGGATATTTTAACAATATTAATTCTTCCAATCCATGAACATGGTATATAACTTTCCATTTGTTTGGGTCATCTTCATCATCAGTGTCTTATGGTTTTCAGAACACAGGTCTTTCATCTTCCTAGGTATTGTATTCTTTTTGATGTAATTGTAAATTGCTTTCTTAATTTTTTCTTCTACTTCGTTATTACTGTATATAAACACAACAGAGTTCTATTAATTTTGTATCCTTCCATTTTACAGAATTCACTTATTAAAAGTACTAATTTTTTGGTAGAGTCTTTAAATTTTTCTATATATGTTATCATGTCATCTACAAATAATAAGTTTTATTTTTCCTTACAAATTCGGAAACTTTTATTTCTTTTTGCTCTTATTTCTGATTGCTGCAGCTAGGACATCCAGGATAATGTTAAATGAAAGTGGCAAGAGTGTACATCCTTTGTCTTTTTCCTGACCTTAAGGGAAAAGCTTTCAGTTTAGAGTATGATGTTAGCTATGGGTTTTTCACTATATATAGGCTTTATTAGGTTGAGGTTTGTTCCCTCTAAACTCACCTTGTTGAGAATTTTTATGATGAACAACTGTGCAATTCTGTCAAAAGCTTCTTCTGTTTCTATTCAGATGATCATATTATTTTTTACTCTTCATTTTGTAAATGTGGTTTATCACATGGATTTAATTTGAGGATTATGAATCATCCTTGCATCCAAAGAACTCCCAACTTGATCATGGTGAGTGAGTCTTTTTTTTAGGGGGGAGGGGGGGAGAGAATCCCAAGCTTTGATACCACAGAGCCCAATGTTAACTCAATCTCACAAACCATGAGATCATGACCTGAGCAGAGATCAAGAGTTAGACTCTTAACCAACTAAGCTACCCAGCTGCCCCAATGAATGATTCTTTTCATGTATTGTTAAATTTTATTTTCTAATACTTTGTTGAGGATTTTTGTATCAATGTTCATCAGGAATACTGGGCTATAATTTTCTTCTTTTGTAAGGTCCTTCTCTGGTTTTGCTATCAGGGTAATGCTGGCCTTTTAAAATGAATTTGAAGTTCCCTTTCTCTTGTTTTTTTGGAATAGTTCGAAAAGGATAGGTGTTCAATATTCTTTAAATATTTGGTAGAATTCACCTATGAAGCCATCAGGTCCTGGACTTTGTTGAGAGTTCTATGATTACCAGTTCAATTTGGTCACTAGTAATCAGTCTGTTCAGGTTTTCTATTTCATCCTGAAACAATTTTTGAATATTATATGTTTCTAAGAATTTCTCCATTTCATTTAGGTTGTCTTATTTGCGGACATATAATTTTTCATGGTAGTCTCATAATCCTATGTATTTCTTCAATGTTGGTTGTTACCTCTCTTTCATTTTTCATTTTTTTTATTTGAATCCTCTTTTTTTTTTCATGATGAGTTTGGCTATTCAAAGAACCAGCTCTTTGTTTCATTAATCTTCTCTATTATTTTTTTAGTTTCCATATCATTTCTTTGCACTCTTATCTTTATTATTTCCTTCCTTCTAAATGTGGCCTTTGTGGGGCGCCTGAGTGGCTTAGTCGGTTAAGCATCCAATTTTGGCTCAGGTCATGATCTCACAGTTTGTGGATTCGAGCTCTGCATCAGGCTCTGTGCTGAGAGCTCAGAGCCTGAAGCCTGCTTCAGATTCTGTGTCTCCCTCTCTCTCTGCCCCTTCCCCCACTCGTGCTCTGTCTCTCTCTCTCTCTCTCTCTCTCACTCTCTCTCTGAAGAAAAACATTTTAAAACATTTTTAATAAAAAATGTGGCCTTTGTTTTTTTCATTCCTTTAGATATAAAGTTAGATTGTTGGAGATTTTTCTTGTTTCTTGCATCACTCCATCACTATAAACTTTCCTCTTTGGTGGCTCAGTCAGTTGAATATCTGACTCTTGATTTTGGCTCAGGTCATGATCTCAGGGTCATGATATTGAGCCCTGTGTTGGGCTCCATTCTCAATGCTTAAGATTTTCTCTCTCCCTCTCTCTCTGCCCTTCCCCTATTTCCTCTCTCTCTCTCTCCCCTCTCTCTCTCAAAATAATTGATGGATAAATAAAATTTTTAAAAAATAAACTTCGCTATATATTATAGAACTTAAGAAACAAAACAAATGAGCAAAGGGGGAAAAAAAAGAGAAAGAGAGAGATAGCCAAATCAAGAAACAGACTCTTAATCATAGATAACAAACTGGTGGTTACTAGAATGGAGATGGATTAATGGAGATGGGTTAAACAGGTGACAGGCATTAAGAAGTACACTTGTTGTGATAAGCACTGGGCACTGTATGGAGGTACAGAATCACTACATTGTACACTTGAAACAAATACTACATTGTATGTTAATTAACTGGAATTTAAATAAAACTTTTAAAAAACATTTAAAAATAAATAATAAACTTGCCTCTTGGAACTGTTTTGGCTGTGTCCCAAAGATTTGGATCTAAAGATCTGGATCCGTTGTGTTCCCATTTTCATTTGTCTCCAGGTATTTCTTATATTTTTTCTGTGGTTTCTTTGTTGATTTACTCGTAGCACGTTTTGAGCCACCATGTTTGTGTTTTTTCTTGTTGTTGTTTTTTTTATTTCTACTTTCATACTGTTGTGGTTGGAAAAAGTATTTGATACAATTTCAATCTTCTTGAATTTACTGAGACTTGTTTTATAGCCTAACATGTGATTGATCTTGGAGAATGTTCCGTGTGTACTTGGAAAAAGGTAAATTCTGCTGGTCTTGGAAAAAATGTTCTGTATGTTTCTGTTAAGTCAATGTGGTCTCATGTGTCTTTCAAAGCCACTGTTTCTTTATTGATTTTATGTCTGGATGATATATCCATTAATGTAAGTAAGGTATTAAAGTCCTCTACCATTACTGTATGACTGTCAGTTTTTCCCTTTACATCTGTTAATACTTGCTTTATATATTTAGGTGCTCCTGTGTTGACTGCATAGATATTTGTAATTGTTATATCTTCTTGTTGGACTGATTCTTTCATCATTAGGTAAGGCCTTGGTCTCTTATTACTGTTTTTGCTTCAAAGTCTATTTTTTGTCTGATACAAGTACTGCTACCCTAGCTTTTTATGTGCTTCCATTTTCACAGTATATCTTTTTCCATCCATTCATCTTCAGTCTGCATATGTCTTTAGGTCTGAGGTGAGTCTCTTGCAGACAGAATATAAATGGGTCTTGTTTTCTTCATTCAGCCCCCTCCCATTTTTTTTTTTTTTTGAGCACTTACTCTGTATACTTTTCAAGGAATAATTGATAGGTATGTACTTACTTCCATTTTGTTACCCATTTGTTGGTTGTTTTTGTAGTTCTTCTCTGTTCCTTTCTTCCTCTCTTCCCTTGTGATTTAATGATTTTAGTGTAATGCTTGGATTCCTTTCTATTTATCTTCTGTGTATCTATTCTAGGTTTTTGGTTTGTGCTTACCAGAAAGTTCACATTTAACATCCTCAGTATATAGCAATCTTTTTAAGCTCATGGTCACTTAAATTCAAACATATTCTAAAGACCCTAATTTACTCCCTCCCTCCACATTTTATGTATTTTACATCTTTCTATTTTGTGAATTCTCAAACTAATTTTTTAGAGACTGATTTTTACTGCTTTTGTCTTTTACCTTCATCTAGCTTTATGACTGATCTAGTACCTTTACTATATGTTTGCTTTTATCAATGAAATTTTTTCCTTTCTTGATTTTCTTAATTCTAGTTATGGCCTTTTCTTTTCCACTTAAAGAAGCCTCTTCACCATTTCTCCTAAGTCCAATTTAGTGGTGATGAACTCCTCTAACTTTTGTCAAGGAAACTCTTTATAACTGAACTCTGAGTGATAACCCTGCCAAGTAGACAATTCTTGGTTGTAGCTTTTTTCCTTTCAGAACTTTGAATATATCATGAAAATCCCATATGGCCTGAAAACTTCCTGCTGAAAAATAAGCTGATAGCTTAACTCTATGGGATTTCCCTCGTATGCAACTAGTTGACTTTTTCTTGCTTTTAAAATTCTCTTTAATTTTAGACACATTAATCATATGTCTTACCTTATGTCCTGGTGTGGACCCTCTCAGATTTACCTTGAGTCTCTCTATGCTTCCTGGACCTTGGTATCTGTCTTCTTGGCCCAGGTTAGGGAAATTTCTACCTATTATTACTTCAGTTAAGTTTTCTGGCCCTTTCTCTATCTCTTCTCCTTCCAGAACCCCTATAATGCAAATGTTAGCACAGCTGATGTCCCAGAGGTCCCATAAGCTATCACCAATTTTTTAAATTCTTTTTAATTGTTGCTTTGCAGCGCAGGTGCTTCCCATTACCCCATCTTCTAGGTCACTTATTTATCTGTGTGCATCTTCTAATCCACTGCTGACTTCCTTTACTGTAATTTTTCATTTCAGTTATTGTGTTCTTCAACCTGGCTCTTTATTTTCTATCTCTGTTGAAATTATAAGTTCCTCCACTCTTCTCTCACATCCAGGAAATATCTTTATGACTATTACTTTGAACTCTTTTATTTTATTAACATTTTATTTATTTATTTTTGAGAGATAGAGCATGGGGGGCGGGAGGGAGGAGCAGAGAAAGAGGGAGACACAGAACCAGGAGGAGGCTTGGCTCTGAGCTGTCTGCACAGAGCCTGACACGAGATCATGACCTATGCTGAAATCGGAGGCTTAACCAACTAAGTTATCCCAGGTGCCCCCTTTGAACTGTTTATCATATAAACTATTTACCTCCGTTTTGTTTAGTATTCTTTTCTTTTTTTCTCCTGACATTTTATCTCATGCCTTCATTTGGAACATATTCCTTGTTTCCTCATTTGTTTGAATTTCTATGTTTATTTCTTTTTTTTTTTAATGTTTTATTTTATTTCTGAGAGAGAGAGAGAGAGAGACAGCGTGAGCAGGGGAGGATCAGAGAGAGAGGGAGACACAGAATCTGAAACAGGCTCCAGGCTCTGAGCTACCTGTCAACACAGAGCCTGACGCGGGGCTCGAACCCACGAACCGTGAGATCATGACCTGAGCCAAAGTCAGACGCTTAACCGACTGAGCCCCCCAGGCGCCCCTCTATGTTTATTTCTATGAGAAGTAGGTGAAACAGCCACTTCTCTCAATCTTGAAGGAGTGGCTGGGTAAGGACGTCCTGTGTGTAGCCTGCATGTGCCTGGCAGCTTTGGCTGGCTGGCTACAAGTGCAGCAAGTACAATTTGGGGGTCCAGGACACTCTGCTCAAGGGCCACCTTGGTGGGAAACCTGAAACTGTAATGGACACAGGCCAGAAGCTGTCCTCGTGTGCCCCTGCTGGGGATACCCTGGTGGGACACTTCAGCTCACGTGGGTGTGGGTGGGGGCACCTCCTCGGGGAGACAGCTGGACTGGGTGTGGGCGAGGACGCTGGGGCCTGCGGAAGCAGCACACCAGCTAGCGCCCCGCCCCTGCTCCTGCCTGCACGATCCAGGTCGAGGGAGACATAAACAAAGGCGCTCACCAGCACCTCTGTCTCCAGAAGATTTCCAGCAGCTCCCTCACCATTTCACAGACACACCCAGGTCAGCGAATGAGTTTTCTTCACTTCTGGTCTATTTGCCCTTGAAACCACAACTTTATTTCTATGCCCCAAGGTAGGGAAATCTGCACATGGGTCCCTCAGTATACTATCCTTTCCCACTGAAGGGGGTGAGGGTCCCATCGTCACCACATACCCATCTCACCCACCGTTCTCTATGTGGTCCCTGTATTCTTTGTTGTGCAGAGCCGTTCACTAAGTCAGCAATTCTTCCTTCCCTGGAAGAAACTGCTCTATACGCAGGTGTAGATTTCCTGTGTCCATCAGGCACATGAGTTCAGGGTATTCCTATGCCACCATCTTAGACGCAGGCTCAACTCAGTATTATATGAATGATCTGGTCATCCAGTTCCCTTCAGGACGCGTGTGACAGCTGGTTGGGCAACTGTGAAATCTGGAGAGCAGGCCAGCAGGAAGAATAGGCTGGAAATTCTCGGGCACAAACTCTCTGTCTTTTCATTGATCTGTATCAGACTACTGATAATCCTCGTGATTACTGATATAATTAGTTTAATATCTACCGTATTTGATACTTTTTTCTGTTTGGTACTCTTGTTCTTTTTTCCTATTTTTGTCTTCTACCTTTTCTGCCTTTTGTGGTTTCAATGAGCATTTTACATGACTCCATTGTCCCTTCTTTCTTAACATACAAGTTATACTTCTGTTTTTTACTTTTTATACCAGTTGTCCTATATTTTGCAACATATATTTACAACTAATCCAAACCCACTTTCAAATAACATTATACCCCTTGATGAGTAGTGTGAGTGCCTTATAACAACATAATCCTAATTCTTCCTTCCTGTTCCTTGTACCATTTGTCTATTTCACTTATATATAAATAAGTGTATGTGAATATATACATACATATGTAAGTGTACACATCTAAACACATTGTTGATATTATCATTTTGAACAATTTGTTATCTGTTAGATCAACTAAGAAGAAATTAATTTTTGTTTTACCTTCACTTATTCCTTCAATATTCTTCCTTTCCTTACGCAGATACAAGTAGCTGGCCTATATTGTTTTTCTTCTTTTTTTCTTTTAAGACACATTTATTCAGCGTCATGATCAGACTATTGCATTCGGCAATCAACAGCATAGGTGAAAAAAAAAATCTACATTAAAACCCTCTGTTGGAATGCTTTACACTTTTCACAGACAGAAACTAAAATAACCTATTTTACAATTAGTCACAAACACAGTCCTTGAGTTTCTGGCCCATACACATGAGTATTGTCTAAAATAGGTCTTCTCTGCAGCAGCTGGGCCCTGCCACCACTGTACTTAGCTGAGTCCACGAATCTGTTGTAACCTGTAGTGTCCCTGTCACATCTCTGGCTCCCCTCTGCTGTTAAGCTGTTTCCCAACAATAATTAAAACCTTCTGCCACCACCATAGCTCCTGCTGCTGCTGGAACTGCCACCGAAGCCTTGGTTTCATGGTTTGGTGAAATATTAGCCTCCACCATGACAGGGGCCAGAGCTTCTGCCTCCAAAAATCTCTTTTCATGGATCCAAAATTTGAAGACTGTTCTAACTGCCAAAATCATAGCTTCCACCATCTCCAAAGCTGCTTCCATCATTACTAAATCTGCTACAGCAATCCCCACTGCCACCATATCCACCACCACCTCAACTGCCATCCAAACCCTCCTCACTCACTGAAGTTTCTTCTTTGACAAAAGTTGTCATTCCCACCAAAACCACCTCCACGACCACCACCAAAGATTCCAGAACCACTTCACCCTCTGTCTGGAGGAAGCACCCGTCATCTCCTGCTTAGATAGAGCTTTCCTTACTTCACAGATCTGGCCATTCGCAGCATGGTATTTTTGAATGTCAACCTTGTCTACAGAGTCATGGTCATCAAAGGTTACAAAAGCAAAGCCTCTCTTTTTACCACTGCCTCAGTCAGTCATGACTGCAATCACTTCAGTTTTCCCACACTGTTCAAAATAATCTCTTAGATGACATTCTTTAGTGTCTCTTTTAATGCCACCAATGAAAATCATTTCACAATGAAGTGGGCACAGCAAGCCTTTGAGAATCTCTGGAGACAGCCCTCTTTGGTTCTACAACTCTTCCATCCCCCTGGTGTGGCCCTGTGTTCGTGGCCGCACCCACCTTCTCCACAGTGGCATCCGTGGCAAACCCAAAGCCTCTGGAGCACTTGGTGCTTGGATCGCTCATTACCATGGTCCATGAGCATCCCCTACTGCTCACAATGGCTCCTCAAACTCGCATCAGTTGTCTCAAAGCTCAAACCTCCTACGAAGAGCTTCCACAGCTGTTCAGGCTCTTTGGGAAACTCCAACTTAGACATGACAGTGGTGGGAGAGGAGACTTTAACGATGCTTTCT
Source organism: Proteles cristata cristata (assembly GCA_017311185.1). NCBI lineage: Eukaryota > Metazoa > Chordata > Mammalia > Carnivora > Hyaenidae > Proteles > Proteles cristata. The sequence goes on from JAESUZ010005157.1 coordinate 256,091, forward strand.
CGGCAGCATCCATGGGTGGGCAGAAAGTGATTTTTCTTCTTTCTAAAGGGCTTTTAACATTTCTTGCAAGGCAGGTCTATTGGCATCAAATTCTTGTAGTTGTTGTTCGTTTGAGAAAATATCTCTCCTTCAGTTTTGAAGGAAATTTCACAGGCTACAGAATTCAAGGTTGGTGAGGATTTTTTTTCCTTCAACACTTAAAATATTTCTCTCCACCCACTTCTCATTCACATGATCTCTAAGAAGTTGGATGCAAATTATCTTGGTTCCTTGATAGGTGAAGTGTTTGATGCTCTTGCTTATTTCAAGATTTTTTTCTTTCATTTTGATTTTCTGTAGTTTGAAAATGATATGCCTAGGGGTGCCTCGTGGCTCAGTCAGTTAAATATCTATCTTTAGCTCATATCATGATCTCACAGTTCGTAAGTTTGAGCCCCGCATCGCATTGCAATCTGTGCTGAAAGTGGAAAACCTGCTTAGGATTCTCTCTCTCTCTCTCTCTCTCTCTCTCTCTCTCTCGCTTTCTCCTTCCCTCTCTATCTCTCCTCCTCACAAATAAACACTGTTTTAAAAAGTACTTAATGTAAAAAAAAAAAAGGTTAGGAAAATGATATGCTTAGTCAGTTTCTGGAATTTATCCTGCTTAATATTGACTGAGCTTCCTGACCCGTGGTTTGGTGACTGATGCTTTTATTTTAGGGAAATTCTCAGTTCCTACTGTTTCAAATCTTTTTTCTGTTCCTTTCTTTCTTCTCTGGTATTCCCATCACATATATGTAATGCCTTCTGTAGATGTCCCACAATATCTGAATATCCTGGTCTGGTTTTTCTTTTTTGTTGTTGTTGTTTTTGTGTTCGTTTTTGTCTTTCTCCTTCTTACTTTTCTGTACTGGAGATTCCTGATGACATATCCCCAAGCCCAGAAATTCCTTCCTCAGCTATGTCCAGCCTACTAATACTGCCATTGAAGACGCTGTGCATTTCTGTTACAGTGTTGTAGGATTGTTTGTTTCTTTGCATGTTTGTTTGTTTTGAAAGAGGGAGAGAGAATGCAAACAAGGGAGGGGCAGAGATAGTGCCACAGAGGGAATCCCAAGCAGACTCCGCACCATCAGTGCACAGCCCAATGTAGGGTTCAATCTCATGAACCGTGAAGTCATGACTGGAGCTGAAAACAAGAGTCACACGCTTAGCTGACTGGGCCATCCAGGTGCCCCTCTATTACAGTGTTTTTGACCTCTAGCATTACTTTTTGGCACTTTCTTGGATTTCCATCTTCCTACTTATACTGTACATCTACTCTTAGATCCTGCCTACTTTAGTATATTAATCATATTAATCAGAGTTGTTTTAAATTCCCATTCTGATAATTCCAACATCCATGTTATGTCTGGTTTTGATTATTTCTCTTTCTCTTCAGATTGTGTTTTTTCCCTTTGGGTAATGTCATGTGATTTTTTTTCTTGATAGCTGGTGATGTATCATCATGTATAAATGACATGGTCTCCCTGCTAAATGAACAGCTAGAAGGAGGACGTTAGCAATGTGGTAGCAAGTGTGGAAGAGGAGGCTGTTCTGTGCTCTTGCGGTTATGCATCAACATTTTAGTGAGCCTATGCCTCTGGACTGTGAACTTCACAAGGGTTTCTCAGGGGTGTTTCCCACCCCCTTAGGTGCCAGCAGGTAGCGAGAGCTGACTGGAGCTGGGTGTTCCCCCTCTCCCAGGGCAGGTAGTCTCCAAAAGTACCTGAGCAGGTGAGAATACAGTTAAGGAGATGCTCCTGAGGGAAGGCCTTGTCAGGAGGTACAGAATGCTCTGGCATATTTCAACAATGGTTCCTTTGCCCTCCCCCTGGCAAAAGCATAAGAGGACTTTCCTCCAATACTCATTGTGAGAACTGATCAAGCTTCTGCAGGTAAAATTCACAAAACTGCAGCGGGGGGCTGGGGGGCCCCTGTCTTTAACAGGATCCCCCTAGAGTTTTTACAGCTTTGTCCACACAGAGCCTCCAGTAGTTCATCAATTCTAGTTCAAGTTTCCTGCCATAGCACTGCTCCCACCCATGAGGCTATGCTCTGGAGAGCCATGACTCCCTTTATTTACCTGTCTCTCTTCAATCTGGGGTCAGTAGTTTGCCCCATGTCCTCCCTTCCTTACAGATCCAAGAAGACATAATGATTCTCCAGTCTTTTCTGCCTTTTATTTGTTAGGATATAGTGACTCTTCTAAGCTCCTCACATGCAAAACCAGAAACCAGGAGTATACTGTGTTTGTTCATCTTTCTCTAAGGTCAGGTCTCATAAACTTTCCAGATTCCCATTCCATTTACAGTAAGACTAAACTTATAAAGATTCCCGTAATGCTCCAAACAGATGAATATAAAAGGAAGAAAATTTAATTGATGAGCAAGATAAGACTATACTTAAGGACAGAAATTTTGTACATGTGTCTGTGCGTTTATCAAAAGAAGTATTACCAGTCACAGTCCTTAAAAAGCCTTGGTTTAGAAAAGAAATTATAATGAAAGATATACTTAAACAGCTCGGTAATAAAAGACAAAGGTAGTGAATTGATCCTCCTATTTATTAGCTGTCTAACAACATTATTTGTAGTAGCTGAATACAGCGAATTTTCTCCCTACCTTAGAAATATTGCACCAATGGGACATTAAATAACTGACCAGGACTTAAAGGATGACAAAAACCTGACCATATTTCTAATAAAGAAATCTGTTATTCACACATTTAAAAAAATAGAAAACAAATTGGTTAAGTGCAGAGTGCAAAGTTTAGGTGTTTTCTGTATGGTTATTTTATTGAATAAAATCTTCCAAGACCAGGCTTTTCTCCTGTGCTGAAATATTGAAAATTTATCTTTTGTCTCCAAATGTCTTTCAAACTGACTTACTAGCTAAACTATTTAAATTCTATGTGTATAACATAATACTTAAGATGTGCAAATTGATGTGAGGAAATAATAAACATAAAACATTTGACAGAGATAAATAAAATATGCATATTTCCTAAGTATTTCAATTTATCCTTACTAAAGCTCACATGACTCTATAAGCTTTATAGTAGCTTACATTAAGAGAAAACGCCTTATTACACTTTTACTTCCTCATCAAATCCTGACATACTAAATTAAGTCATGTTTCTTGGGAGAGAAAAAGAGCCAGCATATGCTACTTAAAATAAACACTAGAAATGTTTCCCCACAAGAAACAGAAGAAATAAACAACTTAAATGAAAAAATTCAATTAAAAACCCTGTACAAATAGAACTCCCCCCAAGCAGTATACGACTACCTGCACAAAAGAAATGAAATAGAAATGGACTAGTAGAAATGGGAATCCAGTAGACCAACTACTTTTCAAACAAATCACCTGGGAGTCTTCTTTAAAATGCAGACTCTAATTCCACAGGTCTGGAGTGGGGGTTTTATGCATTTCTAACAAAGTTCCAATTGATATAGATCCTCTTTTCCATGGATCACACTTCAAGCAGTAAGGAAGTAGGGTAAACACATATTATTCAAGGGTACTAAAATCATGCCCAAAGACCACCAGTCAGGTTTACTGGCTTAAGGGAGTATGCTGTCGCAATAAGGGAGAGTGCACGCCATGGGAAACTGGGCATGTCTGTAAGTAAGAGGTGGAATGAATTCACTACAGAGTTTAGGCTAATGCAGGCTGAGAGAGTTAAGGAAATGGAAATCTGTTCTGGATTTATCAAGAACTAAAGAAAATTTGGTGCTGCCATTACGGAAAACAGTAGGAGATTCCTCAAAAAATTAAAAAAAGAAGTATCTTACAATCCAGCAATTTCACTTCTAGATATTTAACCACAGAAAATCAAAACACTAATTTGAAAAGGTATGTGGACCCCTATGTTCACTGCAGCATCATTTACAACAGCCAAGATATGAAAGCAACCTAAGCATCCATCAACAGATGAATGGCTGAAGAAGATGTGCACGCGCGCGCGCGCACACACACACACACACACACACACACACAGGAATATTACTTAGCCACAAAAAAGAATAAAATCTTGCCATTTGTGACAACGTGGATGGTCTTAGAAGGTATTACGCTAAGTGAAATAAGTCAGACAAATGACAAACATCTTTTGATCTCACTTATATGTGGAAACAAAAAAAAAAAAAAAAAAAAAAACAAAACAGAAACAGACTCATAGACACAGAGAACAATCTGGTGGTTGTCAGAAAGGAAGCAGGTACGGAGAATGGAAGAACTAGGGGAAAGGAATTAAAAGGTACAAATTTCAAGTTATAAAATAAATAAGACATGGGAATGCAATGTATGGCATAGGGAATATAGTTAACAGCATGTAACAACTTTGCATGATGACAGGTTGTAGCTAGATTTATCATAGTGATCACTGGCAATGTATACAAAGCAATGTACACAAATGTTGAACCACTATATTGTACATCTGAAAATAACATAATATTGTATGTCAACTACACATCAATTTAAAAAATGATCTCAAAGTTTCCAAATCTGCTGAAAAATATTAATCAACACATCAGACAAGTTTAATGAGTTCCCAAATAAGATAAACACAAAGAACCATACCTAGGCATATCATAGTCAAACTGTTAATATTCAAAGACAAAGAGTAAATCTCAAGAGCTACAAGAGAAAAACAACTTCCTGTCAGAGTAACATCAATACAATTAATAGTTGGCTTCTCATCAGAGACAATGAAGAATAGACAGAAATGTAATGACACAGTAATGAAAGGGGAAAAAACCTATAATTCTGTATTCAGAGAGACTTTCCTTCAGAAATAAAGAAGAAATAAAGACATTCACAGTAAGCAAAAAAAGTGAGAGAATCTCTTGCAAGCAGACCTGAAAGACATGAATTACTATAGGGAGACCAACAGTATAGTTCAGATGGAAACTCAACTCCTTGAAAAGAAAGAAAAAAAAAAGAAATGGTTAATATGAAGGTAAAGGTAAGACTGTACACACACATACACACATCATTTTATTCTCTTAATTTCTTTAAAAATCTGATGGTTTAATGTAAAAATTATGTATTGTTTGGTTTATAACATATAGATGCTCTATATATGACCAAAAAAGCATAAAGAAGGGCTGAGAAAATAGAGCTATACTGGAGGAAGTTGCTGTACTTTGCTGGAATTACATCAATATTAAATGGAAGTAGATCATGGTATAGTAAAGATGTATTTTGTAACCCTTAAAGCAGTGCTGTCCAACAGAAATATGAGATCCACAAATATAAGTCACATATGTAATTTAAAATTTTCCACTCGCATTTTTAAGTTTTTAAACACCAAATTTCTATGTCTGATTGAATCCAAATATCCAAAATATTCTTACTATATAATCAATATATAAATCAATATATAAATTACTAATGAAATATTTTACATTTTGCATTTCATACTAAGTCGTTGAAGTCTGGTTTCTATTTTACTTTAGCATGTATCAGTTCAGACTAACCACAAATCAAGTGCACAAAGCCACACGGGGCTAGGAGCTATTGCACTAGATGGCACAGCTCTAGAGCAATTACTAGGAGAAACAACTCAAAAAAAGATGTCTCAAAAAATCAATACATTAAAATGGTACACTCAAAAATATGCATTTAACACAAAAAAGGCAGTAACAAAGGAATTGAAAAACAAAAAAAAATATGAGAGTAACAGAGAACAGCAAAATAAACCCAAAAAATCCAACTACATCGAAAATTAATGTGAATGGCCTAAAAACACTCAAATCAAAGGGAAAATAATGTCAGGCTACATTAAAAAAAAAGCACAACCCAACTATATGCTGCGCACAGGATGTATACTCTAGATTCAAAGATGCAAACCAGTTGTGAACAGTCTTTAAAATGGAGTATTGCTAGAGGCAAAGAAGGACAGTTGATAACGAAAAGCCATTTCATGAGAAATCAAGAAACTGATCCCATTCACAATTGCACAAAAAACCATAAAATACCTCGGAATAAACCTAACCAAGGATACAAGAGATCTGTATGATGAAAACTATAGAAAACTTATGAAGGAAATTGAAGAAGACACAAAGAAATGGAAAACATTCCATGCTCATGGATAGGAAGAATAAATATAGTTAAGATGTCATTACTACCTAAGGCACTCTACACATTCAATGCAATTCCAATCAAAATTGCACCAGCATACTTCTCAAAACTAGAACAAACTATCCAAAAATTTGTATGGAACCACAAAAGCCCCCGAATAGCCAAAGTAATCCTGAAAAATAAAACCAAAACGGGAAGTATCACCATCCCAGACTTTAGCCTCTACTACAAAGCTGTCATCATCAAGACAGTATGGTATTGGCACAAAAACAGACACATAGACCAATGGAACAGAATTGAGAATTCAGAAGTGGACCCAAAAGTATACAGCCAACTAATCTTTGACAAAGCAGGAAAGAATATCCGATGGAAAAAAGACAGCCTTTTTAACAGATGGTGTTGGGAGAACTGGACAGCAACATGCAGAAGAATGAAACTAGATCATTTTCTCACACCATGCACAAAAATAAACTCAAAATGGATAAAGGACCTGAACGTGAGACAGGAAACTATCAACACCCTAGAGGAGAAAGCAGGAAACAACCTCCTTGACCTCCACCGCAGCAACTTCTTACTTGACACATCCCCAAAAGCAAGGGAATCAAGAGCAAAAATAAACTGTTGGGACCTCATCAAGATTAAAAGCTTCTGCACAGCAAAGGAAACAACCAGAAAATTAATAGGCAACCAACGGAATGGGAAAAGATAGTTGCAAATGACATATCAGATAAAGGGTTAATATCAAGAATCTATAAGGAACTCACCAAACTACACGCCCGAAAAACAAACAACCCAGTGAAGAAATGGGCAGAAGATATGAACAGACACTTCTCCAAAGAGGACATCCAGATGGCCAACAGACACATGAAACGATGCTCAGCATCCCTCCTCATCAGGGAAATACAAATCAAAACCACACTGAGATACCACCTCACGCCAGTCAGAGTGGCTAAAATGAGCCAATCAGAGAACTCTAGATGCTGGCGAGGATGTGGAGAAACGGGCACCCTCCTACACTGTGGGTGGGAATGTAAACTGGTACAGCCCCTCTGGAAAACAGTGTGGAGGTTCCTAAGGAAACTAACAATAGAACTCCCCTAGGACCCAGCAATAGCACTGCTAGGAATTTACCCAAGGGATACAGAAATTCTGAGGCATAGGAGCACATGTACCCCAATGTTCATAGGAGCACTCTCCACAATAGCTAAAATGCGGAAAGAGCCTAAGTGTCCATCAACAGATGAATGGATCAAGAAGATGTGGTTTATCTATACCATGGAATACTACATGGCAATGAGAAACAATGAACTCTGGCCATGTGTAGCAAGATGGAGGGACCTTGAGGGTGTTATGCTGAGCGAAATAAGTCAGGCAGAGAAGGACAAATATCATATGTGTGCACGTATAGGAGGATTAGGAGGAACTTAACAGAGGACCAAGGGGGAGAAGAAGGGCGGAAATGGTGGGGGAAAGGGAGAGAGGCAAACCATGAGAGACTCTTGAATGCTGACAAAAACTGAGGACTGGTGGATGTGGGGGGGAGGAGGGGTGGGCATGGAGGTGGACACTTGTGGGGATGAGCACTGGGTGTTATGTGGAAACTAATTTGACAATAAACTATTTTTAAAAAAGAAAGAAAAGCCATTTCATGATGAACAAGTGAACATGTGAAGGGGAAAGAAGACTGTTCTGAGCATTACAGGTTCATAAGCAGGAGAGTGCTTTCCTATTGTCGCTGCCTCTTCCACAGCTGACAGTAGACTCCTGGACCCCCAGAGCACCCCCTCCGCCGCACCCCCGCCGCCCCCTCCCCAGCCCTCTCAGCTCTGCTCAGGCCAGGAGGCCTGTGATTCTCACGGGGCTGAGCATTCAGTGTTTCCACATCTCTATGCATTTCAACAAGCCCTTGTCCCGCCCACGACACTGACCCCAGCATCCTGCAGGAGATACTCCCCATCACGCATTAGGCGTCGGCGAGCACACAAAGCCCTTCCTGAATGCTTCGCCTGGGCTCGGGCATCCCTACAGCACAGCGCTCGCTGCTCTACAGTAATCACTTTGGTATCTCTCCAGACTTACTGAAAAAAACCACCATCATTTTTTTTGGTTTGCATTTTCAAGCTCTTTCATGACTCATAATAGGTGTTCAGTACATGCTTGCTGAATGAAGGAATAAATGAACAAGTGAACATATGTAGCAAAGACAGGGCTGGCAGAAATGGGCACTAAAAATAAAAAGCAAGTTTATTTCATTTTATTTTTCACAGTTCCCACTGGCAAATATATAAGAAGGTCACTAGAAAGCATGAAGCACATCAAGAAACTATGATAAGTGTTAAAAACCAAAATAATAACCAGCATTAAAGGAGCCCTGCTCTAAGCATTCTGTATATATTAATTCTTTTAATCCTCAAAATAACTCCATTAGAAAGGTACTAGTTTTACTGCCACTTAGAGACGGGTCACGAGCAACAAAAAGTCAATTAAAATAAATGACATTTCTCCAAAGAAGAGATACAAATGGCCAATAAGCATATGAGAAGACGCTCATCATCATTAATCATCAGGGAGGGAACTATAAATACAAATCACAAGGCTATACCACTTCAAACACAGTAGGAGGGTTATGGTAAAAGAGGGTTAACAAGGATCAACAAGGGTTAACAAGGATGGAGAGAAATTGGAACCCTAGCACATTACTGGAGGAAATGTAAAATGGTCTATCAGTTTAAAAACAATGTGGCAATTTCTCAAAATATGAAAAATAAAGCTACCATTGATATTCCAGATTGTGGAAGGACAGATAATGCTAACAGGTTTTCTTTTAGGGAGCAGAAAGATGTTCTAAAATTGGTGATGGCTACACATCTCTGAGAACAGACTGAATACTAAACTATACAATTTTAACGGTTGAATTGCAGAGGGTGTGAACTGAGTAACAATTAAATGCTTCACCAATTAATAAGAGAAGTCGTGTAATTAACTCATCTTTAAAGAGAACTTCATCTAAATATCTAAACCGGGCACCTGGGTAGCTCAGTCGGTTAAGTGTCTGACTTTGGCTCAAGTCATGATCTCACAGTCCGTGGGGTCAAGCCCTGTGTGGGGCTCTGTGCTGACGGCTCAGAGCCTGGAGCCTGCTTCAGATTCTGGGTCTCCCTCTCTCTCTGCCTCTCTCCTGCTGGCTCTCTGTCTCTGTCTCTCAAAATAAAATAAAGACATTAAGAAAAAATTTTAATATCTAAGCCAAAACAATGTATTTTAATATAACCATTTTTCTATTGATGTAACTTATTTAAAACAGCTAAATAATATGAAAACAAAATTTATGACATTAAAGAAATTTCTAAAGGAAACAGTTACTTCATTTTTGAACTAATAATCTCTGTACTTTGGTGACATCCTATGGTAAAAACTGAAAACTATCATTATCTATTGAGAACAGATTATTTTTCCATATGGCTTCAGTTTTTCTTAGCTTTATTTTTATTTATTTCATAGAAACAGAGAGGAAGGAAAATTCAATCAGCTACATTACTCCTCTCCAATGTCACATTGTAATAAATAATTGATACCCTATGTCCTTCAGGAAGGTTATACTAGTAGGCAAATAATACAAGTTTTTTTGATTCCTCTAACCAGTCTTTACCTAAAATATTAGACAAACTAACTCATACAACACAGGTGTGAAACTGATAAAACCAACGATCTCTAACACATCTGAACCTGAGATAGGTAATAATTTCCTTGAGGAATGAAATTCAACAGCTAGTTCTGGGCAAAACATGCTGTTGAGAGACCTCCCATGCATCTCCTCCTATAATGAAAGGAAGTGTGACCCCACTGTGCACAAACCTGTCAACACAGACAAGACCCTGATGTCAGCACACCAAAACAGAGCACCTTCCAACATAAACATGCAGCAAGGCCATACATCACCTGAATAATTATGATCTGACAGAGGCAGCACCTTAATCTTTCTACCAGCCTTTGGTATCCTGCTTTGAACTTTGCAGGAACACGGGCTTTTGATACAGAATACATTAAAACAAGAAAATATCAAAATCAGATAGTCTGGCCTAAGTCCCACTGCTCTAAAGAGATTAAACCATAAACAGTAGCAATCAAATCACGATTTTAGCTTCGCTTTATTATGTGAAAGTGACAATTTGGTCACTTGTTGGGTGGAACCACCCAGGACAAGCTTCTTAACACCAAGAAAGGGGTTGAAATCCTTTCCATTTTACTTTTCTACAATAGTATTAACTATATTCCCTGTGCTGTACTTTTCATCCCTGTGATTTCTTTATTTTGTAACTGGAAGTTTGTATCCTTAATCCCCTTCACCTGCTTTGCCCATCCCCCCACCCAGGTTTAGAATAGTTCTAGGTTTCTAGAACAGTTCAACCATAGTGCAGGAGGTGCCTTTACTCCCTTCCCAGTACCCCCTCCTGCTAACATTTTACATGTGCGTGGTACTAGAGTCACAACTAACAAGCCAACGTTGATGCACTGGTATTAACTAGTTTTTACTTGATTCTCTTCTTCTGTCCCAGGATTCCATTCAGGCAGAATATCATATTATTTTATTTATTAGTCAGATCAGCCTAGACTACTCTTGCCTTTGACAGTTTCTCAGACTTTCTTTGTTTTTTATTTCCTTGACAGTTCTAAGGAGTTCTGATAAAGTATTTTACACAATGTCTTCCAATTTGGGTTTGTTTTCATTTTCCTTCAATGGTTACACGAGAGATATGTGTTTTGGGGATGAAGACCACAGGTGTACAGGACAATTCTCATTACCACAGTCAACAGGACTTACCGCTGTGGATATTAATGTGCACAAGCTGATGTGGTTTTCTAATTTTTTAACTGAAGTATAATTAATATAGTTTCAGGTATACAATATAAAGACTCAATGATTCTATACACTGCTCAGTGCTCATCAAGATAAAATGTACTCTTAATCCTCTTCATTTGTTCTACCCACCGCCTTCTGGGAACCACCAATTTGTTCTCTGGATTTAAGAGTCTGTTCCTTCCTCTCTTTTTCATTTCTTTATTCACTTGTTTCTTAAATTCTATGTATCAGTGAAATCACATGGTACTTATCTTTCTCTGATTTATTTCACTTAACATTATATCCTCTAGGGGTGCTGGGTGGCTCAATCCATTAAGCATTGGACTCTTGATTTCAACTCAAGTTATGATCTCACGGTTCATGAGTTCGAGCTCCACATCGAGTTTTCCACAGACAACGTGGAAACTGTTTGGGATTCTGTATCCCTCTCTTTCTGTCCCCCCCTGACTCTCACTCTCTCTTTCCCTCTCTATACTCTGCCACCATATAAAGAATAGAGCAAGGACATCACACATCAAGAGCCTGCAGATGTTGAGACACATGTCAGTTATATGAGACGGCAGAATGAGCTTTTAAAAACCTGATTTTAAAAAATATAGCGTAAGTAAAATGTATGAGGTCATCCACCAGCTAAAATGAAGATGTTTGTTGCAAGTACGAACCTGGTGAAGATTCTATGTGGCATGAGGAATACTGCATCTCATCAGATAGAGGTCATTAGGAACACATCCCCCCATACAGGAGCCTTTGGGAAAATATGATTTAAGACTGGAATGAAAGTATACCTAACTAATACAGATAGAGAGCTTTTGCAAATTAGGCTTTACATGTAAAAACATCTGTATCTCACTGCCACTACATGTGTCCATTTTTCTTGATCCTACAGTCTTCAGGATTTTAGTTTTACCTACTCAGCTAGCAAAAGTATTACTTCAAGTTGGTTGTTCCCATATTACTAATTACATCCCAAACCATAAAACTCTGAGTTTCTGTTCTCTTTATCACCCTATTTGGGTCATCAGAGAGCTTCTGAATCAGAATTGGATGTCATTAAAGTATATAAACACTCCATTTTCTGTATATTGGACTAATTCAGGATAATTTTCACAAAACCAAAAAATAAACTATTATGCGATCTTAGTCTATTTTGATACTTATAAAAGCCTTAGTCTAGATTGATATTGATGAGTACTTTCATACACTCATCAAGAATAAAAACTGCACTTAACCAAGCAAACAGGTAGCAACAATATTTCCTGACCAAGTGTGACTGAAAACAATAAGTGTGTCACTGTGACCCAAATCTTCCACAGAGAATCAGGAATCCATCCAATTTACACTGTCTTGGGGAAAGTATTCTATTTTTTATCTGCCTGTGGGATTATGAATTTTTAGGACATAGTCCACAGCATATACTAGCCCTGTGCTCTTCTTAACCTCTTCAGATGATCCCTTTTGTTGTCTAAATTGGAAAACTATCTCTGATTCTAGACAAGCCATGAATCCTTCACTCATTCACCACCAAAAATAATAAAAGCTTGGGGCACCTGGGTGGCTTAGTCGGTTAAGCGTCCGACTTTCGCTTAGGTCATGATCTCGCGGTTCGTGGGTTCGAGCCCCGCGTCAGGCTCTGTGCTGACTGCCAGCTCAGAGCCTGGAGCCTGTTTCAGCCTGTGACTCCCTCTCTCTCTGACCCTCCCCTGTTCACGCTGTCTCTCTCCTAGAAATAATAATTTAAAAAAAATTTTTTTTTAAATAAAAAATAAAAAATAAATAAATAAATAAAAGCTTATTGTTGCCAGGTCCCCAAGAAACTCATGGTCAAACAGGGAAAATATACCTAAATATGAGCCATGATACCAGAGTGAGGTAAAAGCTATAACAGAGATACGTACAACATGCAGTGGTGATGAACTCTACTTAAAGAAAGCTTCACAAATAAAATATATTAAAATATATAAAATATATAAAATAAATTAAAAAAAAAAAAAGAACGACTGAAAGAAAGAGCATGAATAGGAGAACACTGGGGCTGAGGTTAAGAAGATAATGGAGGAGGAGACCAGCCAAGTAAGAAGGGAGAAGAAAAGTAGGGAGATCTCTCACAGAAGCCAAGGAAATAGAGCCTTCAGTCTGGACACAGCTGCATAAAATAAATGGAATGACAAACTAGACCTCATACCTAGCCTTCTTTCTATCCATAGTGAAAACACTGACTCAAATGACCAAATGCCTACCAAAGCCAGCCATACCATAAAGGAGTAATCTTGAGATAGTTATAGATTTTCCTTTAAGATTTTAATTATACACATATTTTTAACATTTTATTTTTTTAATGTTCTTAAATGTTTTATTTATTTCTGAGAGAGAGAGATACAGCATGAGCAGGGGAGGATCAGAGAGAGAGAGGGAGACACAGAATCCGAAGCAGGCTCCAGGCTCTGAGCTGTCAGCACAGAGCCTGATGTGGGGCTCAAACCCACAAACCATGAGATCATGACCTAAGCTGAAGTCGGACACTCAACCGAGACACCCAGGCGCCCCTAACATTTTAAGTAACTACTACTGAAAATGGTAATGTGAAAGAGAAACAAAGATGAGTCAGACACATGCCTACTCTTAACGACCCTATATCCTATGGCTATAAAGTCATTTATGGATTTATAGCACTATGTCATCCTGTCATCTCTATTACAAAGACACATTCAACATCCATTAATAAGATCTGCAGTAACATCAATTTTAAAATGATTTATGTGAACAAACATAAAATTCAAACATGGAAATTAATAATTCTGATCTAAAAATCAATACACTGTCATTACAAATTTACATAATGTTCTCATGGCATCCAAATAATCAAAATTCTTACATTAATAAGCCATTCAACAAGATCACAGAGATTACAGACATATTATGCTTCTTTATATTCACCTGTCTTTTTTTTTTTTTCTTAGACTACTTTTCAAAAGAAATAAAAGGCAAAGAAACCTTTCTAGGATCAAATGCTATATAGTTAAGAAATACAATCCTTGGGGCGCCTGGGTCTTAGCGGTTAAGCGTCCGACTTTCACTTGGGTTGATCTAGCGGTTCTTCCACATCGGGCTCTCTGCTGACCTCCCTGCCTCAGTCTCTCTCCTCAGAAATCAATTAATTTTTTTAATTAAAAAAAAAAAAAAAAGAAATACAATCCTAAAAAGTGCTCAAATCCTTGGGGACTAATTTGAAGATGCTGCTATCAGTTTAAGAAGTCATGCACTCATGTAGTCACCTGACAGATACCATGATAAGCGGTGAGGAATATGCACAAAACAAGAAGAAACAGTACCCACCTTTACAAAGCTTAGTCTCACAGGGAAATAATTTGCAAGGAACTAAAACACAATATAGTAACTATTTTCTACAAACAATCTTTGTAGCTACACCAAAAACCACCTCATTACACCAATGCAACTAATGTTTTGTTTCAACATCTCACTTCAAATCTGTTTTTTGAAAGTACTTGAGATCTTCAGACAACTTTAAGAAACAATAACATGATTAGAATCAGTCATTAATTGGGCTATTTTACAACTTTTAACATTTTGATGCAATATACCAGCCCAGCCACTTCCAAAAGATTAATTCTTGCCCCTATCAGGCTACTGCAGCTGAGATGGAAAACAAGACTTTTTTTCTTTTAATATTTTATTTATTTCTAGAATAGAGAGAGAGAGAGCGTGAGCAGGGGAGGGTCAGAGAGAGAGGGAGTCACAGACTGAAACAGGCTCCAGTCTCTGAGCTGGCAGTCAGCACAGAGCCCGACGCAGGGCTCGAACCCACGAACCGCGAGATCATGACCTAAGCGAAAGTCGGACGCTTAACCGACTAAGCCACCCAGGTGCCCCAAAACAAGACAGTTTTATTTATTTATTTTTTTTTAATGTTTTATTTATTTCTAGGAGAGAGAGAGAGAGACAGCGTGAGCAGGGGAGGGTCAGAGAGAGAGGGAATCACAGACTGAAACAGGCTCCAGGCTCTGAGCTGGCAGTCAGCACAGAGCCCGACGCGGGGCTCGAACCACGAACCGCGAGATCATGACCTAAGCGAAAGTCGGACGCTTAACCGACTAAGCCACCCAGGCGCCCCTAAAACAAGACATTTTTAAAAGCAAAACAAACAAAACAGCCATGGGAAACAGTATTGGCCATGTGATACTAGACCCAACATACTCAACGCTATTTAATTATTTTACTCACAAAAAAAAGAACTACGAATTACATTGTTTCTGGGCATGTAATCTTTGAGAAACACTGAAAAACAAATACTTCTATGTGGAAAGAAATTACTTTATTTCTGCCACTGTCTTTTTTCATAACACTTGAAATTCATAAAATCATAAAATCAAATGAAACTGGTCATACTCAATAAATACGCTAACTTTTCTAAAAAGTGCTTTGGGCAAGTGAACATCATCACCGTGCCTTAAAACTCGTATTTCCCTAGATTAAATTAATGATCATTTTCAAAGCAAAAGCTTTCTTTGAAAGATAAAAGAATATGTGAAGTAACAACCAAGGACAGTCATTAAAATGGAAAACACTGGTAATATTAAACTCTAAAAATAAGGTATGTAGTAATTACACACAGTTTTAAAACACCCCAGTAACAGTGTTTTTACAGCCAGTAACCCAAATGCTATATTAAGATTACTATCACAAGGCATTATAGCCCAAGATCAGAATATTATCTCCTAACAGTGCATGCTAACTTCATCATTCCTTTTTCCAAGAGAATGGCAAAAAACAGAATTGCAGTATTTTTAGTATAGTCATAAGAACACTACTTCAACATATATGTATCATATCAAAGTAATATGGCAAATATCAAAATACAGATGTTTGTTCATCCTAATGAGTAAATTGAAGATTAGATTTCTTGATTGCCTATTTTCTAAATTTATGAAATACCATAAACTATGAAGCAAAATTGTTCAAAACCACTTAAATTGAGTATTTATCTGCTAAAATGATTAACAGCAGCAGCCTAAAGATGATCCCAAACATAAGCACATGGTACCTCCGTGATTTCAGGGCACAAATCCTTCTATCCATCAAACTAAATGGAAGGGTTAGAGAGGTTAATAGAGACAGAGCATCTGTAATAGACTTCTGCATTTCATTCTCCATTCAATATACTCCAATGGTCACTGAGCTATTTGTAATGTTCTTATGAATCAATCCTCCCTTCACATTCAAGAATAGAGGCTAGAAGCCACTGTGTGAAGCAATAACGCTTTCCTTTGCAAATCCTCCTCAAGCTGATCTTATGATTCAATCTATAAGAGGCTTCATAAACAACTGAAGTGTGGGCACAACTTTAATTAGAAACTCAAATGGCAGTGCTAAACACCTAAATAAAACATGAGCAAGTAGAATAGCCCCCTGCAAAGAGTCATGCCAATTTCCAGTCTCTGTTTACCAAAGGAGATTTTTCTCTATTCAGCTGCACAATCACTCAGGCTTATATGAGCCCAAGGCTAGCAGCAGCAGTCAATAATCTAAAATCATGGAAATAAATTTTGAATCCGCACTTATGTTCTATTATGGAATGGACTCATGACAGCCAAATACATCACAGACAAAAAAAAATCACAAAGTTCTCGTATATGCTAGTCTGGTGCCTCATTCTGCCCTAATTCTCCATAAAGGTTCACCATTGGAAAAAAAAAAAAAAAACCTCATATGGTGGATTGCAGATAAATTGGGGTCAACTTATTCTGTTTGTAGCTGATTAATGGTGAGCCTGGGACTACATGGCTTCTGAGTGCATCCCTGGCAGAAGGAATATTCTAGAAGGGTTAAGGAATACAGAGCTAGTTGGGCAGGTCACAGCCACATCAGAATGATTTGTGCTGGACAGCAGGATGCAGGGGCCCGGAACGTGAAATTTCTTTTGTTTGTTTTCCTTCATTTGTCTACCTTGAATCAAAGTTCCCCACTGCTATGCTTACTTTGCTGTTATAAGTGACAGAGCCCAGGACAGTAACCTTTTTCCACTTATACCTCATCTCCCTTCATGGCTGTTTAACCCCGACTGTGCCAGTCAGCTGAAAAGATGGGTCAGAAAAACTCAGGTTGAACATTCAGCTCCACCTCTTTCTTACTAGCTGCTTGGTCATGGAGAAGTTTTACTTTCCTTCTATGTCCATTTCTCCACCTGTTAAATGGAAATAAAAGCTCTCACATGACTATTAGGAGAATTAAATGAGATGGCATAGGTGAAGCTCCAGATAACCAGAAGGTAATATGTTAGCTCCCTTCTCTTCTGCCTACTTTAAAATATGTCCTATATTCCTGATCTCTGCTCCCACTGGTCCCTCCTGAGATGTGAATAATCTATGCCCTTGAGTCGCTACATTCAAACAATAATGCCACAGAAAACATAATGAACTGAAAGGACATTTAACTACGAAACAACTCCAAAGTCCACTTTTAGGAGAACGGACAGAGTGTGGTATATTCCATACAGTGGAATATCGCATAGCAGAGAAAATGGATGAGCTATAGCTACGTGCAATAATACAGATGCGTCTTGAAAATGTTCAGTAAAAAAATAATAATTCCCATAAGATTGCATTCAGCAATGATACCATTTTATGAAGCTCAAAAAGTAACAAGAAATAAGTATGTATGTTTAAGCATACACATCTGTGATAAAACTAAGCACAGGACCACCTGAGATACCCTGATTCAAAGCTACTGTTTTCACAGAAATTTATTCATGTTTGCATATGGACCCGAATTGGAATGTATATTACAATATACATGGACACAACAAACCCAAATGACCTACTTCTATTCTAAGGCTGCTGATTTTTTTAAAATAAATAGATAGATAAAGCAAGCAACATATGCTACCTTTCACTTACCTACCTCGAACTCAAAGCACAATAATAGCCACAAACAGAAGTTTTTTGCTGTTTATTCTGAACGCTCTCCACACACCGTGGCAACCACAGCTGTCAGGGTCAGCAGCATCACGGCAGCAATGAAGGGTTAGCAATTCAGTTCTTTCGTGTTGAGGCCTTGGCTCAGGATCCCATCTGTGCTGACCTGAGGCTGAAGGGAATAAATTTCTTCCAGCTCGAAAACCAAAACATATGCTGCAACAACTAAACACTTCTTCGAGCCAGCTCAGCAGTCCTGGGAGTGCCCGTGAGCACACCGGAGGGCTTCTCCCGGGACCCCTGCCGCGGGCAGGAGGCTTTGGAGACATGCAATAAGGCCACCATGCCCAAAGCAGAAGTCACACTACCTGTATGTATGATTTCTACACCTTAGAGCAGGCGCTGGCTCCGATCCCATGCAGAGTGGTGGTTTTACAGGCGCAGGAGACAAAAATAGGCAGCAAAACGACAGCATTTAGAATGGTCGCACAAGCATTTTCTCCTCGCATCCCCCTTACATACCTAGACCTGCACTGTCCATTACCAGCCACGTGTGCTATTTATTTAAAGTAATTAAAATCCCATAAAGTTAACATCCTCGGTCACACTAGCCACATTTCAAGCACTCAATGGCTACATATGGCTATGGTTAAAGACTGCTGGACACGGCAAATAGATAATATTTCCATCAGTATGGGAAGTAATTTTGGACAGTCCTGATCTAGATACTAATCCGCTTGTAAAACAAAACCAAAACCTCCACCTGCGTGCTGGACATAAAGATCCCGGGGTCAACCAGAAAATGTCAGAAGTTAGTCACCCACCACAGCTAATCTGAGACTAATTCACAGGCTTGGAGCCTTGAAGTGGTGCCTTTATTTGCCCCCTTCACTGTTCACTGATGCCCGGTGATTAAAAGAAGGGGCTCTGGAGTCAGAGGATTTGAGTCTGACTCTAAAGCATGACACTCTAAGTGAATTATTCAATCTGTCCCATTTTCTCTGTGTAAAAAAGGGGATATTAATAGTAGCAACTTCACAGGTTCAAAAATTGAATAATACAATACCTGTAAACCTATTAGTGCCATAGTAAGAGCTCAATAACCGTTAGCTATTAATAATTATCATTGCCAAAAGGGAGAAAAGGAAAAAATGATAATGAATTTTATTCATTGAAATCTACCTAGACCTTTGGTAAAGATCCATTATCAGAAAAAAAATCAAAATACATGACTTTTTCATTTTCTGCCCCGTATGTTTATAATCTAATAATGTCCTTTTATCAGTTCTTAAAACCCTGTCCTTCCTGGGGCTCCTGGCTGGCTCAGTCAGTGGAGCGTGCGACTCTTGATCTCAGGGTTGTGAGTTCAAGCCCCACACTGGAGGTGTATAGGTTACTCTAAAAATTCTTTTTTAATTTAAAGAAAAATCTTAAGGGGCACCTGAGTGGCTCAGTCAGTCAAGCGTACTTCTCTTGATCTCAGCTGAAGTCTTGATCTTAGGGTTGTAAGTCCGAGTCCCACAGTGGGCTTGAACTGGGCATGAAGCTTACTTAAAAAAAAAATCTTAAAAACCCTGTCCTTGTCTTTTTACTATACAAGTCTCTCTTCTACATACTGTATGCACAGTGCAGGGTCAAGAACTATTCAAAGCACATGGCACGAAGCAGCTTATTAAATCCTCAGGACAATTCCACAAGGTAGGTAACAATGTACCTACCCGTTTTCAGGTGAGAAAAACTGAGACACTGAGGTTAAGTAATCTTGGGAGATCCTACAGCTAGTGGGGAGCGGGGGCAGTGACTGGACTGGAAGGCAGGCCGGCAGGATCCAGAGTGGCGGCTCACATGCAGACTCCCCCTTCCAAAGCAAACAAAACATTGCCAAGCAATGTGTTATGTAAGAGCATTAGAGACAGTTTGTTTAGTGGGGTTGGCGGTGACAGGGAAGGAGGACGTGGGCACAGCAGTAACCACTGTCCTGTTTTCTAAATCCCCTGGCAAATGTGGACGGGATCAAGCCCTGCTTCCCAGCAGGGCTGGCGCTGCCCCGGGGAGCCTGGCAGACAGCTGTGAGGGTGGGGAGTCTGCTTTCCCCACTGGCTGGCTGGCACCCAGGCACTTACTCTGGAACAGATGAGGGTGCTGACATCCTACACTGTATGTCACAGTCCCACACAGCTTTCAAAGATCCAACTAGGACATTTAAGACTAAAACCAAATCCCTTTTTACATATAAGCAGAAGTAATCCTGGTATTGGTTTAGTATATTTAAACAGATGCTAAATTTTCCACTGCTGCATTTACATAGGTAACTTGAAGGAAACTGGTACTTTTTTAGGTCCAAAACTTTACTGAGTGTTGCTCATCATTCCATATGATAATGGTGTGCTATTTATTTTTTTTTTTTAATGTTTTATTTATTTCTAGGAGAGAGAGAGAGAGACAGCGTGAGCAGGGGAGGGTCAGAGAGAGAGGGAGTCACAGACTGAAACAGGCTCCAGGCTCTGAGCTGGCAGTCAGCACAGAGCCCGACGCGGGGCTCGAACCCACGAACCGCGAGATCATGACCCAAGCGAAAGTCGGACTCTTAACCGACTAAGCCACCCAGGCGCCCCTGTGGTGTGCTATTTAAATCACCGACACAGCACACTTCTATCAGTGCCCAGAAGAGCTGCACAGTTACAGCAATCCACCATGAATTCTATTAGTGCCTAAACATTTATATGTGGTAGCATATTCTATGATAACTTTCCACTTATGTCTTCTTCATGTCATCATTTGAGCATTATATTGATACTTTGACATTGTTTTTAATTTTTTTTTAATCTTTATTTATTTTTAAGAAAGAGAGAGAGTGAGCAGGGGAAGAAGAGACAGAGGGAGACGCAGAATCCAAAGCAGGCTCCAGGTTCTGAGTTATCAGCACAGAGCCTGACGCGGGGCTCGAATCCACAAACCACGAGATCATGACCTGAAATGAAATTGGAAACTTAACCAAGTGAGCCAGGTGCCCCTGAAATTGTTTTTTATAAGTAGTTCTATTAGCTAAAATTTGTTCTGTGTGTGTGTGTGTGTGTGTGTGTGTGTGTGTGTTTCAAAACACATGTTTACAAACAGGATAAACCAGGGGGCGCCTGGGTGGTTCAGATGTTTAAGCATCTGCCTCTTCATTTCAGCTCAGGTCATGATCTCACGGCTCATGAGTGCAAGCCTCACATCAGGCTCCATGCTGACAGTGCAGAGCCTGCTTGGGATTCTCTCCCTCCCTCTCTCTCTCTCTGCACCAGTCCCCTGCTCGTGCTCACTCTCTCTCTCTTAAAATGAATAAATAAACTTTAAAAAAAAAAAGGATAAAGAGATGTTGAAAGAGACAGTAATGCTGTGAATCTCGCAGTCTTCACACTGTGTGTAGGGCTGGCACTGGCTCCAGTATGAACAGATATGCTGTCATCCAACATCTTGGTTTACACCTTGATCTTCTCAATTCAACAACAGCAAAAAAATCAAAAACTCTATAGCAACCTCTATGTACCTACCATGTTTATTTGGTCTGAAATATCTAGCCAACCAGATCTTACTATCTCAAAATGCTCTGATCAACACAAAGAGAAAGACGAATAGGCTGTCCTAGAGAAGGTACCACTGCTATGTAGTGTCACTGTACACTTAAAATTTCTATTAAACACTTGGGCTCATTTTAATCTCAGCCTACTGTTTCCGGCCCTAAATTCCTTTGATTCATTTATCACTTGTAAGGGTGCAGGAAGATAAGGAACGGGTTGTTTTCTTGTGTTAAAAATGCTTTATGGCTTTGTATACAAGCTCTATACATGCAGCAATGAACAAAGTGCCTTGCTCCAAAAGTATTAAAATTTTCAAGACTGAGACAGTTGAGCATGAAACCAAGTGTGGGGATTCTGTAAAGCTGGGGCCCTTCACATGCCCATGAAGCTGACCCTGGTCAAGAATTGTCCCCATGACATGAAGGTAATCGTTTGTGATTTTCTGTCCTAAATTTGATGGTCAGGAAGAGATCTGAGAAGTAGTGGGAGGAGGCAGGAACAAAATCAAAAACAAAATACATGTTTATAAAAGGGGGACATGGTACCTCCCAGGGTTATGTTCTATGAAACTGGTGGCCCACAGAACACACACATGTGAAGCTACCTTGCCATTTCCTATCACTATCTTACTATACAGCAAAAACAGAGCTTCATGTCCCCAACACCAGCTTTCTGACTACCCCAGGAGTCTCAATAAAAAAAAAAGTGGCAATGAAAGTCCTGAGTTCTCCATAGGAGAGCCCTGGTCCATCCTTACCCTAATCTCTCCCTTGAAGCAAATCTTTGAGGAACAGAAGAGGCCATCCTGCTCTTTCTATTATCACTGGCCCACTGGTCGGGTCACATTGGTTTGAGTTAACTACCGTTCACAGTATAGCCCCGGAGGTGGCAGGGAAGGCCCATGACCTTCAACTGACCACCATCAGATCAGCCTGAACCTCTGGCACCTCTACCCAACTAGTAAGAAGGGCTTTCACAACCCCTGGGGTAGTTCCTACAGCGCTCCCCCAGCTTGAAGATATTTTCCTAATGTTGCTCACATTTCCATTAGTGAATCCAAGACAGAACACAGGATTTCCAAACTCTCTTCCCTGAACAGGGTGCCTATCTTCCATTTCTTACCGTCTTAGCTTCTAGTGACAACAAAACTCCAACTGCCTCTTCTTTTATTTGCTAATGCTTCTTTAGCTATCAAACCTTAAAGTTCTGGAAGATTTGATATCTTTTCAATGCCTTCTATTTGTTTCCCGTAACTCTGACAAAAAGTAGGGCAGGGTTTAAAAGAATAGATTCCAACAAAATTAAACAAACCACATTGAATGACAACCACTTATCAATTGTCACAAAAGAATATTAGCTAATTCTCACCACCACCACCACCACCACCCCCCCCCATGGAATTGAAAGGTTTTCTGAATCTGCGGCATTCCTAAACTGAGCTAAAAACTCGAAAGAAAGGAACAAGAGAATACTACGCTGGCAATTTTTAAATTTTGCTTTGTACCATATCTTCCCAATTACCTGATTAGAACGGTTACCAACAACTGATAGATGGAAGAAATCAATACAGAGAGGCTGGACAGTTTGCTCAAGGTTATGAATAAGACGCGTCCACACCACCCACCAGCACTAGAATTGGAAACCATGTCTGCCTAACTCTGACACCACACTGCCTCTCAAGGATGATTATTGTCAGTTGTACAGCAATACATCAGGAGCTGTGCTAAGTATCTCATTCACTCTTCATCCTCACCCAATGAGGCAGGCTCCAAACTTAGCCACATTATACAAATGAGAAAACTAAGACTAGAGAAAATAAGTTAGGTTACCCAAAGTCACCCAGTAAATAGTACAGCTTATATTCAAACCCAGGCAGTAAGACTCCGGAACCCATACTCCAAACTACTGGGCCATACTCTGCCGTGACTATAACTCACTAGGCAAAATCTAGTAAATAGCTAATTTTCAACAGTAAAGAGTTCTATTCCCAGAACAATGGCTTGTTTATTTAATAGTAGCTGTCTTCATAAAGATGTATTAGCAAATCAAAGTGGGATTTTTTTGTTAGTCCACAAATGATAAAACTCTTAGAAACATAGCCATTAACCTTAAGAATTAAATATCTTCTTTTGATGTGCTAATGTAAATACTGAACATGAAGTGATTACAGAATAATTCCCTATAATTGCTATTTTGGGGTAGACAGGGAGGGGTGATCGTTAATGTTGCAACACAGCAATGTCTCCCTATATCTGCCCAATTGGAAATCCACTTTTCTCCTGGGACTCTGGGCCCCTCCTTGCCCTAGAGCAGGCAGAGAGAAGGGGCTACAAAATGCAAAACAGAGAGGCAGGTAGGCTGAGGTATCATAGAGCTATTTACAAGCAAAGGCAGCAGTGAGAAATGTGAAGGATATATTAACATATCAGAGAAAAGCAAAAGATTCTAAATAAACCAATTTTAAATGGCATTTAAAATGTTATCTGATAAGTGAACAAAACCCTGAAGCAAGAATCGGATATTCCAACTCAGCCATGTGGGACACAGAACAATCCAGATAAGAAAAGGCTTCCCTTCACACAGGTTCAAGTTTAGCACAAGTCTGCTAGAAAAACAGGGAGATTTATAATGTAAATAGTTACCACTGCCACCATTCTGAAGGTGTCTGTGTATGTACTGTATCTCCATAGTATACATGTAGACAGAACACATACATACCTAGTCTCACACATGTTCATACATATATATTCACAGATATAGACACATGTAAAATGAAAAAACATATCTGGGTTAGGCAAACCACACCTGAATACTGGAGCCAGGTTTTCACATCCACCTCTCCCCTTAGAATGCAACAATATTAACAGATATAATGTACTGAGGACTCAGAATGTTTCAGACACTTATAAATGCCCGCCATACTCCATTTTTAATCCTTACAACAATCCCATTATTAATGCCATTTGTGAATAAGGAAATTGAACTAGAATTTGGCTAAGAAGGCCAGGTCATTCATTAGTTCTAAGGGAGAACTGGTATGGAACCCTACCTTCTAGCAATAAAGTCTTTCCTTTTTTTTTTTTTCCTCACATATTTGGGTTTAGTTTACAATTTCATTTGGAAGAAAGTGGGAGGGGGCACTCCTCTACTTAAAATGAAATTATTGAACATGACTGGTCTACACAGTTCACTTAGTTATTATTACTTATCCTTTGATATTACTTTTACTGTAATCTGGACGAACTGTTTAATTCTGTGTCGTTCTTTAATTGTCTACATGTTTACGATAAACACATTTATGTCCTGAACAGCATCCATTCAGGTATAAACTCCCCACAGGTCAGTTCACTGGAGGCAAGCTCCTGGGAACCTGTACTGCTACCATGTCCTCTGGGGCACCCAGCACAGCCCCTTTGCCTAGAGGCTTTCAACAGTAGAAAACTTGGTTTGACTAGCTGAATAAATCCATATTTTTGGTCTTGGGGAAAACAATTTTAATTTGGTACAAAATATGTTACTGATAATAATGAACCACCTTGAGAAATTCATTTGAGCACAGCAACTGTACCCCACCCCACCCCCAATTCTTATCTATACAGTGACACTTGTAGTTTATAGGTTAAAACAAGAAAAAAGATCTAAGCAACAAAATGAGTAGAACATACTCATGGGATGGCTAATGTGACTTGTGTATTCTAATTAAGCTTTTTCTGAAGCTCAGCTTTCAAATCTTCATTCTCACTTGATTAATATTCATCACCACTATTTTATGCAGATCATATGAAACATGAATCCTACATGCCAGGATAACTTGCAAGAAATTACTATTCATCCCCATGAATCAACAAGCCCACAACTATAGTATCCACTGGGAGAAAAAAAAATTAAAAAGCTGTTACTAAGGTCATATAATATGAAAAAAAAAAAAGAGGAAACTGTAAAACTTTATTTTTGCATTCAACACCACACAAATGTTTCAAGAGAAAATGAGTACCACCATCCAAGATCAAAAACTAATGAAGTTCTGATACATTCGACACCATAGGCGACCCCTGAAAACATCAGATTAAGTGAAATGAGTCAGGCACAAAAGGACAAATATGGTATGATTCCACTTAGATGAAATCTAAAGCAGGCAAATTCAGAAATACCAGAAAGTAGACTTTGAGGTTACCAGGGCCAGTGGAGGGGAAGGAAATGGGGACCCACTGCTTAATGGTAATAGAATTTTTGTTTGGGGAGATCAAAAGAATTGTGAAAATAGATAGTGGAGATGATTGCACAACACTGTGAATGTGATTAAGGCCAGTGAATTGGACTTTAAAATGCTTGAAATGGCAAACTTTATGTGTATTTTATCTCAGCTTAAAAAACAAGTTGTTAGGATGAAAATTTACAAATTTTCTTCAATGCTGGAATTAAGACAGTAACTGATTCCACAAGGACCAGGTCAATCCTACCCCAAGACGCACCCTCTGCCCACGAGTGAGCTGTGTGTCGCATGCCTCAGGGGTGTGCGTGGTGGGGAGCCCAAGTGCGCAGGTCAAGGGGACAGAGGAGCCTAAAAGCGAACGGCTTTGGAGACACTGTGAGTTGGGAAAGGAGCCAGCTGACCCAGAACAGGAGACTTAGGTGACGCTTTGCAAACTGAAGTCTTAGAAGAACGAAAAGGGGAAGAACAAGAAAATGAGACGGGCGATGCTGAGGCCCCAGGACCAGACGCGCAGGGGAAGAAGGCCACCTGCCCCAGGAAGCTGGACAGCCTCCTCCTCCCGCTGCTCGCCCCAGAGACCTGAAACACAAACACTGGGTCACATCCATCCCTGGGCCAGCAGGGTTCGGAACACAAGGAGGACTCGGTGCGGAGATGAGGGATCAGGGCGCAGGGCTCAGAAAACGTTTACCACCGCGTCCTGACGGAGTCCTGGCGGGCACAGACTGCGGGGAGAGACAGGTACAGCAGTTTCCGAGGCAAACGGCCACGTGAATACCTGCATCTCCTTCAGCTCTCTCACAATTCTGATAAAGTAACCAAAAAAAATTTTTAAGGGGAGGAGGGGAAATGTGCATAAATAGACAACAACTTAAAAAATAGCAAGATTAACAACAGTGACTGTAAAAGCTGAGTTTAAAAGATTCATTTAGAAGGGGGGACGCTGAAATCTAAAACCGTGAGGGGAAGGAAACGAGACCGGTGGCACCCGGGCCCTGCAGCCCTGACAGGGCAGGATGTTAGAAGCACCCCGAAAGGGGGCTCCGGAGCTGCCAGAGGAACAAAGAACTGGGTCCCAGAGCAACCCCTGCAGCTTCCGCAGAGGCAGAACCGACCCTCGACCCAAACCTCGAGGGGCGCCAGGCAGGGGCGCCAGGCTGAGTAAGGGGGAGTCCGTCCTGAGCGCCCACCCGCCCTGCCCGAGTCGCAGAGCAGTGGCAGGCCGGCTTGTGCTCCCGCAGCAGGCGGCCGCATGGACGTGCCGTGTGCCTCTGGGCCCGCTGACCAGCCGCAGGTCCCACAGCCAGGCTTGCCCCCAGCCCCTCCCGGCCTGCGGGGTCCCATACGGCAGCCGCGCAGCAACGCGTGGCTCCTCGGCATTAGAAGGTAGACCGTTGGAGTTAAGATGCTCTGTAAGGATAACGATACACGTATTTATATTTTACGGTTCATCCATGTGAAAAATATGTATTCACGGCTTATTCCATGGCACGATTCCGGGCCTCGAAAACTTAAACCATGTTTTCCTCCCAAGAACCTCATCACCAGCTACTTACATTTTAACAACAACAACAATAGTAGTAGTTGTCAAAAACGATTTAAACAAATCACTTATTAAAGACAACATACTGCTGTTAGTCATTAACACTGTTCTTCTCACAAACTATTTGAAATATTATAAACCAAATCCATATGCAAGTAAGAGTAAAGCATTTTTTAATCATGTTAAAAGAAAGTTCAGAGTCAAGGCTATCTTGTTAGTTGTATAAACATTCTATATAAAAATTCAGATCATGAGGGCGCCTGGGTGGCTCAGTCGGTTGGGTGTCCGACTCTTGATTTTGGCTCAAGTCATGATCTCACAGTTCATGATATCAAGCCCTGCATCAGGCTCTGCACTGACAGCACAGAGCCTGCTTAGGATCCTGTCTCCCTCTCTCTCTGTTTCTCTTCAGTTTGTGCTTTCTCTCTTTCTCTCAACATAAACAAATAAACTTAAAAAAAAAAAAATCAGGGGCGCCTGGGTGGCTGAGTTGGTTAAGCGTCCAACTTCAGCTCAGGTCATGATCTCATGGTTCATGGGTTCAAGCCCGGCATCAAGTTCTGTGCTGACAGCTCAGATCCTGGAGGCTGTTTCAGATTCTGTGTCTCCCTCTCTTTCTGTCCCTTCCTCACTCATGCTCTGTCTCCCTCTGCCTCAAAAATAAATAAAAACTATATTTAAAAAATCAGATTATGTGTTAAAGTTACTAAATCATAATATATTCAGTTGTGTTTAGAAGATTCAGAAAAGGCTCGTGCCCAAAAATTATATTGGGTTTTTTGGCTGCTGTGTTGGTCTCTAATGGGCAGTGAAAAAAAAATCACTGTATTTTTTAAACTTAGTAAGAAAAAATGTAAAACATTTCAATAACTGTTATGCTGATTATAAGCTGGAAATATTATTTTTGATATTCTAGTTTAATATTTTATCAAAATTAATTTAACCTATTTCTTTCAAATGCTGCTACCAAAAAACTTAAAACAATGTACTTCTATTGAGTATTTGTTGCAAGACAAAGACTAAAAACAGAACAACAAAAAACTCCCCTGTCATTATCCTTAGGGAAAAGTTACTGCAATCTCCGTTTTAAAAAACTGAAAAAAACCAAGGTTCTGGGAAATTAAAGCCCAAGAGAAGAAAGGAACTGCAGTAGGCAGGAGAGGAGCCCCCAAAGACACATCCCAGGCCTGGAGCCTCTGAGTAGGCCACACTGCCAGAACGAATGAAGAAGAAAGGTGGAATTACATTACTAATTACCTGACTTAAAATAAGGAGACTTTTCCTGGATTACATCCCATGGGCCCACTGTAATCACAAGGGACCTTCAACAGGTAAAGGAGGAAGAAGGTCAGAGATTTCAAGATGCTCCATGGTTAGCTTTGAAGATGGGGGAAGGGACTTCAGGCCAAGAAATGCAGGCAGCCTCGAAAATGTACAAAGGGCAA
Organism: Proteles cristata cristata; assembly: GCA_017311185.1. NCBI lineage: Eukaryota > Metazoa > Chordata > Mammalia > Carnivora > Hyaenidae > Proteles > Proteles cristata. The sequence continues at coordinate 284,749 of JAESUZ010005157.1, forward strand.
GGAAGCAGGTTCTCCCTATAACCTCAAGAATGAAAGCAGTCTACTGACACCTGACTTTAGCGCACTGAGAGCCACTGCTAACCCCCAAAACTTCAATTAATAAATGTACAGTGCCTTAAATTCATAAATCTGTGGAAATCTGTTGTAACAGCAATAGGAAACTAACATATGAACAACTCAATAAAAAGGTTAGAAGACAAAGTTGAAGAAATTTCTCAGAAGTACAACAAACAGAAAATCTGACTCCAGAATGCAAGAGACTGCTCCTAAAGTTTGGCACCAGAAATGAACAGAACCATAGCAGGCAGAGTGACCATGCAATAAACATATATTAAGCACCTACTTCCTACAGTGCACTATGGTCAGTGCGCATTCAGATTATAGTCAATTTGGAATCACCATCATCTAAGGTTCATTCATAAGTAACTTAACAGGTTGGAAAGGATATGTGAAGAATTTTATTTCCAAGAATCCATAACCCAATCCAAGCTGGTCTTGTGAATGGAGAGAGGAGATACTCACATGCTTGGCAGTATTTCCCAGGGAGCTAAAAGTTTCAGCAGCTCAAAAATATCTGATCCATCAATTTATTCTGACATACCAAATTCCCACTAACAGAAAGTTTTCCACGTAACAAGTCTCCAGAAAAAGTATTGAAATAGAAATGAAGTAGTAACAGGAATGGTAGAGCCCACTAAAATCTTAACTTCACATATGTTAGGTAAGAGAAGCTGTGATGGAGAACAAGAAAAATGATCAAATGGAAAGACAAAAAGCCAGAAATTGATAAACTTTACCATTTTCTTTGTCTAGGTTTTGGAGTATGCCTATTTTTATATGGCAGAGATCTTTTTTCTTTTTTGTTTTAAGACAGTCCAGTAACTACCTATTAAGACATGGTTTGGGGGCACCTGGGTGGCTCAGTCAGTTAAGTGTCCAATTCTTGATTTCAGCTCAGGTCACGAACTCACAGTTTCTGGGTTTGAGCCCCCCATTGGACTCTGCACTGACGGTGCAGAGCCTACTTGGGATTCTCTCTCTCTCTCTCTCTCTCTCTCTCAAAATTAAATAAACTTAAAAAAAAAATAGGACACAGTCTTGCAAAAGTATAATATACTGAAATAAACTCTAAATTCAAATATTCATTCTTCTCCAATGTTCACACTGTTATATGTGACAGACAAGGGTCAACCCTGCATCATTACCTGACAAGGAGTAATCTAAATTACTATTTATAGGAAGAAGCTTCTTAATATCAAGATTATATTCAATATTTGACTTTATTAACCAAACAAAATTAACAAAGCTAAAATAGATGTACATTTTTATTTACCTTACAATGAAGAATAGTAAATGACTTGGTGAATTCCTTTTCTTATTGAAAGATTCCTTTACTGATAGCTGAAAACCAGTAAAAGTTATTAAAAGAACTTGAACAAAAGGATATCAAGAGAAGCCCTTTGTATAAAAACAGTGTAGGCAATAAAATGTCATAAAGTGATAAAATCGAAAAGGCAACCTTCAAATCCATGAGGAAAATTGGAGAAAAAACCAAGATGACCTTAAAACTGAAGTCCTAATGTGATTCTATTTTATTGAAAGTCCTATGGCTGCAGGGTCTGTTTAATACATACAATCGTATAGGACTTAAAATGCTAAATAAAAAAATAGTAAAAACAATCATTAAAAAAAACTTAGAGGTATCTGAAAATAACAGAGGATGACTAAAAGGAATAATACAGAAAAGATATTGTTAAGACTAAAAAAGAGTTTATAAAGGCCTACAGCCAAGGCGGCCACTCAGGAAAAGGAAAGCTCAAATGCAAAGGCTCAGCGATCAGGTGCAAAGTGAGGAACAGAATGCAACATGGGGGAAAGGTCAACTTTCCTCCAAAGGAAAAAGGAGGAGATTAAGAAATAGTGTCATTTAGGGGTGCCTGGGTGGCTTAGTCGATTAAGCGTCCGACTTTCACTTAGGTCATGATCTCGCGGTTCGTGGGTTCAGGCCCCGCGTCGGGCTCTGTGCTGACTGTCAGCTCGGAGCCTGGAGCCTATTTCAGAGTTTGTGTCTCCCTCTCTCTCTGACCTTCCCCTGTTCACGCTATTTCTCTCTCTCTCTCCTAGAAATAAATAAAAATATTAAAAAAAAAAAAAAAAGGAAAAGAAATAGTGTCATTTAATTCTGAGCACTGGGAAAGACATCCCGAAGAAGACAGAATTTGATGTGAGACATGAAATACAGGTAAGATTTTGATAAACAGGAAAGGGAGGCAGGAATTCCTAACAGAAGGAACAACTAGAGAAAAAATAAGTAGAATATATAGGATAGAGAGTAGGAAACACAGGAAGGGATGGCGATAAAGAATACTGGAGACAAGACAGAATGATGCTGTAAAGGTCACTTGATGACAGACCAAAGATCAAAGAATTCTAGGGCAACAGAAAACCAGCAAAGGTTATCTGCACAGGAAAAGGGCCGAATTAACCTCCCTACTGGATATTTAACCTGATTACAATGGACTTTTGCAAAGAAGACTAAAGAAGACCTCATTAAAAACCTGTTTAGAATAATTAAGTGGACACACACACACACACACACACACACACAAAATAGTTGGAAGGGACTCCCCTAACCCCCTTTCTTTATTTATTAGGCTTAGAGTTTAATCTGTCATGGTCAGCTGTAGAATTAGTAACACGGGCTATAAGATTTCCACACAATGAACTCATAAGCACCTTATATTTAATATAATTTTAAGAACAGAGATACCTTTTTTTAATCCCCAAAATTTATACCATCACTTCCTTAATGAACTGAAGTCTTTCATTCATTCATTCACCCATTCATTCAACAAACATTACTGAATCCATAATGTGGGACAGGTACTATTCTAGAAGATAAAGACAAAATTAATTCCCTCCCTTTTTGTATCTAAAACCCAAAAGAAGAAACAAAACAATGAACAAATCACTCCCTTGCCCTGCTGCCAGGAGCCCACGGTCCCGCAGGGGCTTCCCAGGATTGACTCCCAAATATGCTCCCTGCACCCAAGTCGTGATTACAACCTGAGTGTTGTCACTGGATCCTGGAACAGGCAGGACTTTAGTTTTGTGCAGCTTTACCTTTAAGTCCTTCAGGAGTGTTTTGAAGTTTTCTTCACACAAGTTTTGCACATGTCTTAACTTTAATTCTCAAGTACTTTACCTTTTCTGTTGCTTAATCGTAAACAGGATTTTCTCTTCCATTTTTTGCTCTAACTGGTTACATGTTTTGTATGTTAATTTTATATCCTACTGCCCTACTGAATTATTTTACTGTTTGAGTTAGTTTCTTAAAAAAATACACTTCATGGGGGGGCCTGGGTGACTCAGTTGGTTAAGTGACTCTTAATTTCAGCTCAGGTTATGATCTCATGCTTCATGGGATCGAACCCCATGTCAGGCTCCTCGCCTAAAGTGCAGATCCTGCTTGAGATTCTCTCTCTCTCCCTCTCTCTCTCTCTCTGACCCTCCCACCTCACGCGCTCTCTCCCTCTATCAAGTAAGAAACTTAAAAAAAAAAATACACACTTCATAAAAAAATCATTTACATACCATAAAATTCACTCTTTTTAAAGGTAAGTTCAGGGGTGCCTGGGTGGCTCAGTCGGTTAAGTGTCCGACTTCAGCTCAAGTCATGATCTTGTGGTTTGTGAGTTCAAGCCCTGCCTCAGTCTCTGTGCCGGCAGCTCAGAGCCTGGAGCCTGTTTCCGATTCTGTATCTCCCTCTCTCTCTGCCCCTCCTTCACTCATGTTCTCTCTCTCTCTGTCTCCAAAATAAATAAACACTAAAAAAAAATTTTTTTAAAGTAAGTTCAACAGGTCTCAGTATATTTATACAGTCATATAACACCACAATCTAATTTTTTTTTAATTTTAATTCCAGTATAGTTAACATACAGTTTCAGGTGTACAATATAGCGATTCCCCAATTCACTACCATCTAAGAACAGTTTCCTCTCCCCAAAAAGAAACATTGTGCCCATATAAAGTCACTCTGCATGCCCACCTCTCAGCCCTGGACAACCATGAATCTACTTTCTCTCTATAGATTTGCCTATTGTGAACATTCCAACAAATGGAATTCTACAATTATGTGATCTTTTATGTGTGGCTTATTTCACTGAGCATCGTGCTCATGAAGGTCATTGTTTTCAGTCAGTCTTACCAGTGATTCACTAGAGTTTTCCAAGTCAAATACCACATCAGCTGCAAACAGAACACAGTGTTCCAATGCTGATGCCTCCACTTGTTTCCTCGTCAATGCGTTTGTTAACACCCCCAGTACAACGTTTCTGACCTTTGTGGGAACAGCGCTAGTATTTCCCTATGAAAGTAAGATGCTGGGGGGGCCTGGCTGGCCCAGTCTAAGGAGCATATGAGACTCTTGATCTCGGGGTTGTGAGCTTGAGCCCCATGTAGGGTGTAGAGATTACTTGAACTTTTTTTAAAAAGTGTAAGATGCTGGTTATTTGATAGTTTCACAGAGAGTACAATCATATTTCCATATACCACCGACCATACTCTCTTACAAACCAGGAAGCAGAGAAGGTGGTGTCACTTGTCCTGGGTGCACAGCGGGGAAGTGGCCGAGCTGGCATGTCGCCCCGTGAAGAATCGTCCGGAGCTGCACTCCTAATGCAAACGCTCCGCTGCCTCTTCCCAGTTTTCCAGGCTGAGCCCAGTTCTCTCCACTTGAACTGGCGCCCCCCTCTTCCTCAGAGGCTCAGGCTCAGTCCCTCAGGTATCAAGGCTGCCAGTAGCTCCTGGGGCTACACATTACCACCTTGTTCTTCTGTAAAAGGAGACAAAGTACCTCCCACCAAGCAAAGCCCCAGGTCTCACTCTAATCAGACACACGCAGGCACTGTTCAGCACAGAACCAAACACTGCAGATAGGAAGTGAGGTTGCCCTGAGTTATCTCTACCAGTGGGAACCCAGCATGGACAGCAGAGTGAAGGGAGCCCAGTGTACCCTCCCTGCACAACTACTGTGTTATGTGTCAGGGCTGGAAAGAGTGTTGATCAGAAACCACAATGGCCACTACAACCAATCACACCCTTGGGTGACATGACCCCACGAATGGAAGTCATCATGTCACCTCACACACTAAATTACTAAAGTGCATCAAATCTAAGATGCTACGGATCATATGACACGCTGTTATTAAGGATACTAATACAAACAGTATACACAACATTGTCAGTTATCACTGTAAGAGACCATGAATGGTAAAAATGCATCATAATTTCAGGAATGTTGAAATGTGGGGGGAAATGTTCATCTTAGAGTCAATTAATATAGTAAATGCCACCAGCTAGAGCTCTAAAGCCCCACAACCACTTCCCCACATATATCCAGCACGAGTCTAGTCTGACTCCACACGCAGGCTAAGAAATGTGTGTGCGCCCAGAATTTAACATAAACAGTGGCTGAAAGAACGGTCAGAAGTACCATTTCCAGCCCCACCACAAACACCACATCAGGTCAGGCAATGCCCACCCTGGGTCAGGCCCAGGGCTCAGGTCCTATGAGGTATGATGTCTTACCTCCAGGCTCCAGGATATGACAGACTCGTGGGAGACAGAAACAAAGTACGAATAATTATACAAGTAGCAGAATGAGGTAATGTCATTAAATGGGTTTCAGCGAAACAAAGAAGCTTACAAAAAGGAAAGCACACCACAGAGAAAGAGGAATGTGGCTTCCCTAGATCAGGGAGAGTTCCGGTATCAGGCTGGCAGGGAGCTGTGTGAGCATCTGTAAGAGATGAGAATCTGTTTCAGAGAGGGAGGCATGAAGCCAGCAAAAACCACAGGGATATAGGCAGGTTCGGGACATGATGGTAGAAAACCAAGTCATTTAGATTCACTAAAGCAAAGGTTAAATATGGCCCAATGGAAAATGAGGCTGGAAATATAATTAGGGCCAGAGCATGCAGTCAGCAAGCAGAGTAGACATTTTCAAGCAGAAAAATGACAGGACCAGAAAAGGGGGTAGGAGGTGGGGAATCGCTAAAGACTTATTTGGACACACTGGGTTTCAAAGGCTTATGTGGCATCTTAGTGACTTTTCTCACTGAACTACCCAGAAGCCACCTAGATAGGAGTCAGGAATCCTGAAGAAAGATCTGGGCTGGGAATTTTTATTTGGGAGTCAACTGGCCCACATGACATTTGAAGCTACAGAATAAAAGACATCTTCCTGAGAAGATCTGACACATAAGAAAAGAAAGGAGGGGCACTGGTGCTCAGTCAGTTTAGTCTCCAACTCTTGGTTTCGTTTCAGGTCATGATCTCACAGTTCATGAGTTCAAGCCCCGGTCAGGCTCTGTGCTGACAGCGTGGACCCTGCTTGGGATTCTCTCCTTCCCTCTTTCTCTGCCCCTCCCCTGCTCATTCTCTCTCCCTCCCACCCCTCTGTTCCTCCCCTACAAGTGTAAGTGTGCACTTGCACACACTCTCTCTAAATAAATCTTAAAAAAAAAAAGAAAGAAAATAAAAGAAAGGAGCCTAAAGAACTTACCATAGTGGACTGAACAGGAGTTCACAAAGAATGAGCAGCAGCAGTCATATTAGTAGAAAGAAAATCAGGAAAGTAGAAAAACAGCTTTTTAAAAAAGAGATAAGCCAATACTGACAGATTTCATAGTAGGACAAAATAAGAGAAGCAGCAAAACCTATCCCGTCGGATTCCGGTTGTTGATGACACGGCTGGGAGCGGTTTAAGTGGAGGGGCAGGAAAAGGGGTGGGGTACACTCAGGGAGGTCAGAAAAAACTAGCCTTGAGCAGAGTGGAAGTTACCCAGATGGACAGGGAAAGTCATCAGATGGAAGGAAAGGAAAATAGTATCTGAAAAGGATGCGCTGGGTCCAATTCCAAGATGTTTATCCTCAGGGGGGAGAAAAGCTGTAAAGTACACATAAAAAGACCTTCAAATTTAACGAGCATAGCTAACTTGTTATTTTGAGCAAACAAATCTTTTATTTTAATCACAATGCTAAATTTTCTAGAAAAAGAAACCGATCAAAAATCTGGCAAACACTGCTCAGAAAAATTTGACGAAAAGGCTGCGCCTTTTGCATGATCACTAATAGGGGCAAGTTTATGTGTATCTGCCACACAAACGACTCATCAACTCTGCCACAGTCTCTTCAAGCTGACTCTGGGCACCCAAACTTCAGGCTCAATCTTTATTTTTATTCAGTCCCTCTTTTCTTAAAAAGAACTTAATTTTTTATAATAGAAGGAGCCATTAAAAAACTCAGAAATTGCCTTTACTTTTGAAATTAAGAAAATCAATCAGTTCCTAAAAACCCTTATTTCTGGCTCTACCGTGGGAGGAAAAGACAATACAAGCCACACATATGTTTTTGACCTGAGTCACTTGCAGAAGCTGCACAGAGTAATACAGAAGTTCTACTAAACTCAGATTGGACTAGATGTATTGAAGTTCTAGTCCTCTACCAGCTTCTCCAAGGAAACTACCAGAACCATTTATTATCAACTGCATGTTCATAGCAGAACTATCAGTTACGTGACACCCTATAAAAAAACAATTTCTAATTATATTCATTCCTTCATTTTAATTACTCTGGAGAGTGATTACATATTTAACTTGGCTATCTTTAAAACATTAAGTCACTTTAATGAAAGTATTTTAGATAGCTATGCCACCATACATCAATTAGAAAGTTAATCATTCTTGTTCTCACAAAGATTTTAAAGCAGTGGGGAGGTGGCACTGTTTGGTGCTTTTTAAAAAGTTAATTAGAGGGGCGCCTGGGTGGCTTAGTCGGTTAAGTGTCCGACTTTCGCTTAGGTCATGATCTTGCGGTTCGTGGGTTCGAGCCCCGCGTCGGGCTCTGTGCTGACTGCCAGCTCAGAGCCTGGAGCCTGTTTCAGTCTGTGACTCCCTCTCTCTCTGACCCTCCCCTGCTCACGCTGTCTCTCTCTCTCTCTCTCTCCTAGAAATAAATAAAACATTTAAAAAAATAATAATAATAAAATAAATAAATAAATAAATAAATAAATAAATAAAAAGTTAATTAGAGGGCACTCAGCAAGAGAGATCATCCAGGAAATAAAGTTTATCAAAAACTCAAAATATGTAATCTGCATAGAGTCAAAAAAACAGTAAGAGATTCTCTTTAGTGAGTCTATTCATGTTCACTGAAGAAGAAAACCCATTGTCCTGCGTCAGGTTTAGTTTTCAGTTTGCTGTGAGACTTGACTACAAAATAAAACAACTACTCTGGAATTTTTCTTAGAACTTTTTTTTTTTTTTTTTTTTTTTAGAGAGAGAGAGACAGCGTGAGCAGGGAGGGTCAGAGAGAGGGAGATACAGACTGAAATAGGCTCCAGGCTCTGAGCTGGCAGTCAGCACAGAGCCCAATGCGGGGCTCGAACCCACAAACCGCGAGATCATGACCTAGCGAAAGTCGGACGCTCCAACCGACTACCCAGGCGCCCTCTTAGAACATTTCTAAAGGCAAAAAAAAAAAAAAAAAAATCACAATTTATGACTAACAAAGCTCCAAATTAGCTCAAACATGTTATAAGTTCAACTATAAATAAGAAAAGTTTCATATAGTAGAACCTAAGACATTACTGATCATTAAGTAAATCATGTATGTGCTACACTGAAGCATACATTTCCCTCCTCCTGGATTCATGAATAAGTCAATGTATTACTACAGATGAAAACTCCATCATAAAACATAAATCATGATGGTTTTCGATAGGCAAAGGTGTTATCACTAGCATTTAGTGTCAGAGGTGACTGGTAAAACACGCACACAACCTTATCTTCCACAGTCTTACTGGCCTTTCTGTAGGTTACTTTGTACAAATTTCACACCATTCTTCCACTCCCTTCCGCAACTCTTAAAATGGCTTCGTCAGTTAAGCAGTCGACTTTGGCTCAGGTCATGATCTCACAGTTTTTGTGCTGAACCCCGGAGAGGGCTCTCTGATGTCAGCACGGACCCCACTTCAGTTCAGTTCTGTCTTCTGCTCTCTCTGCCCCTCCTCCACTCACATGCACTCTCTTTCTCAAAAACAAACGTTTAAAAAAATACTAATTCAGGTTTCACACAAATTTTTCTCTCAAGACAATTCAGCCATGCAATAAAATGTCAGTGTGTCCCAGTTATACTTCAAAACCTCATTTAATTACGTAAGATCAAACGAAATAAGACATATGAAAATGGATTTTGCAGTCTACCATATGGCAGACATTTCATAAACACCTGGAATCCGAATCCTGCACGACCTCTCCGACGCGGAGAACTAAAAGGTTCACCTTTAACATCAAAGGAGACCGATGTCACAGCAACAGCATTAGGGCGAACGGAACACATCAGGGATGGAGTGGCAAGAAGTAACACGAGGGAGACCCGAGAGTAACGTAAAAGATTCCGAGACTATCATCCTTCAAGGAGACTCTACCCCTTGCTCACTCCCCTGGGGGAAAGAGAAGGGCATCACCTGCTTGCTCGTGGCTGCTTAATGGATGGCAGACTCGTGTCCAAATCATATTCCTCCTCCGAAGGCCGCCTGCTACTGTACGATGATCTTGCTGTACGTCCTCACAGTCAGCATTTCAAAACATAACATAGGCTTTTTTTATATAACTTTTCACTGTCTGAGTTCTCATACCCCACTAAAATTATTTACTAATGTGATTAAGTACCAAACCAAGTAGCGAGATAAATTGATACTTCATTTTTGCCCCCAAAACATGATTCTTAACCTAGGGTCAACTGATAAGCTTCTTGAGACCTAATTATCTGAGATTATTGCAAAGGTGTGTATTTACTTTTTTCTACAAAGTTCCCAGATTTTGTAAGTTATTCTAGTGTTCCATGAATAGACCATGGGATAAACAAAACAGAGAAGCAGAATTTTTTTTAGTTCTTTATTTATTTATTTTTAGAAAGAGAGTGTGTGAGCAGGGGAAAGGGGCAGAGAAAGACAGCAAATCTTAAGCAGGCTCCACACACAGCATGAAGCCCAACGCAGGGCTCAATCTCACAACCACGAGCTCACGACCTAAGCTGCTATCAAGAGTCAGAGGCTCAAGTGACTGAGCCACCAAGGTGCCCTCCTTTTTTGTATTTTAGAAAAAGAGAAAGTGTGAACAGGAGAGAGGGGCAAAGAGAGAGAAGGATAGAGAGAAGCTTAAGCAAGCTCTATGCTCAGTGCAGAGCCCGACAAGGGGCTCAAACCCACAGCTCTGGGTATCATGACCTGAGCTGAAATCAAGAGACTCAACCTACTGAGCCACCCAGCCACCCCAGAGAAGCAGAATTTTAAGTAAAGGCAATTTATTTATACTCCCAAGTTTCTTCAGTAAAAGCAGTGTGTTAAACAAGGAAGTATTCTGAGTAGCTGGAACACTGGATAAGGTACAGCCGGGACAAGACCTAGTGTCTTTCTCCGTGTTAGGAAACTTCAGGAACTACTGAGAATTCCAAAGTGGCTTTAATTGCAGAGGGTGTTGGGGGAGTAATGGAACTGAGATTCTAAATGACAGCAGAATTTCAAGCAGACAGTACAAGGAAACTGGAGAAAACATGCTCAGTAAAACCACACAGATTAGGACGTCCCACATGATAGTAAACTTCACTATAGTTTGTTTGTATTCCTAACAATCTCCAAGTTACTGCAAATGTGTCCAGGGAAGAGACCTACCTTAATTGCCTTTGTAACATAGGTCCTAGCTCAGCACCCGTCACCAGTCGTTACCCAACATTTCATGAATCAATAATGCAATTAAGAGTTGGAAGTAGGTGTCAAGTTTTTAAACATTTTTAGACTTGAAGCTTGTATAATAGTTAACATGTTCAAATTTCCTTCACAACACTGGGAGATAATGTGAAGGCAGTAAAATATTTCAGGAGAAATTTATGAAATCTTCCTTGTTTTAGTGAAACTATATAATAGTAGGGGACTGAAAAATAATTTAATCTTCCTTGGGGCCGATGGCTGGCTCAATCGGTTAAGTGCCAGACTTCAGTTCAGGTCATGATCTCGCAGTCTGTGAGTTTGAGCCCCATCTCAGGCTCTGTGCTGACAGCTCAGACCCTGGAGCCTGCTTCAGATTCTGATCTCTCTCTCTCTCTGCCCCTCCTCTGTTTGCCTGCCCTCCCGCCCTCCCTCCATCTGTCTCAAAAATGAATAAACATTAAAAATTTTTTAATTTTTTAAATAAAATCTTTTAAAAAAAGAATTTAGTGTTACATGGAAACCAATTTGACATAAACTATTCGTAAAAAATAAATAAATAAAAATAAAAAAGGAATTTAGTCTTCCTAACGTGAACTAAAACTTAAATTTAAATCTCCAGTAATTAAGGGTAGGAGCTTTGTTCTTATAGACTATCTCAGACAGCAAGCACAGAAGGAAGAGATGGAGGAAGAAAAGGACGAGGAGGGAGAGAAGAGAAGGGGCGGGGGGAGCCTATAATTGTTCCCTCTAACTTTTTAAAGTAATTTTTAAGTACAACAACTTTAAACTGAAAGAAAAACACAGAAAAGTTACAAGCATACTATAAAGAATTCCCTATGCTTTTCACCCACCTTCCCCTAATATTAACATCTCACTTAACCATACCTTAATTATCAAAACTAAGAAACAAACACTGACGCAATTTACTCAGATTTCATCCAAGTGAATTTTCCCCTAACATCCTTGTTCTGACCAAAATTCTACAATGCATTTGACATGCATTAGTCTCTCCAATCTGTGACAATCCCTAAATCTATCCATGTCTCTGACACTTGATACTTTTGAGGACTAATAATCAAATATCTGGAGTCTATCTGATGTTTTCTCACAATTGCATTGAGGTTATGCATTTTGGCAAGAATACCATAAACATGATGTTCTCATCTCTTGGAATCTACCAGGTTTATCCACTATAAAGTAACTCTGGCTTGCAATTAAGATTCTGGAAGAGGTACTCTGAGATTCTGTAAATATCCTGTTTCTTCTCAAATTCAGAGAATCCCAAGCAGGCTATGCAGCATCAGCTCAGAGCCTCAGGAGGGGCTCAAACTCACGAACTAGGAGATCATGGCCTGTGACAAAGCTGGACACTTAACCGACTGACTGAGCCACCCAGGTGCCCTGTCCCATTCTTTTTTTAAGACGTTCCATAGTTGTAGCAAAACAAGATGCTCCAGGCTTATCTTGTATATCTCCAACCTGGCCATGGAATTGACCACTTCCTCAAGGAACGTTGGTTCCTTTAATTGGAAAATGGTACTTAGAACACAAGATATAGCGACCAAGTGTGTTTCCTGGGCTATCTCTGCTTCTAGAGCTTTTCAGCAGAGATAAGAAGTATATGAATGTATACTAGCCTGTGCATACACTATACTTTTATTTATAGAGAATAATTTCTTTCTGTATTCTATGCACATGTATAGCTAAAATATTCAGAATGAATTCATAATATCTCTGGTTGCAATCTAACACCATAGGGTTCATTCTAACCTATTACCTTCCCTTGTTTGCAATTTCTCTAATTTTCTAATTTGTCTGGCTCTCCTTATCTACTATATCTATTTTTTCAACACTAGTAAACACATAGTTTCAGAATTGCTAACCCATACTTCTGTGAGAAACAAATTTATGAAATAGACTACTCTACTTTGAGCAGCTCTTTTTTGTCTTTAGCCTAACAATAATCCACATTAATTAAGCTAGTCCTTTTCTCCCCCACTCCCTTCAGTGAAGTTACGCTACTCATTTGTAACACGGTCAGGCTCATTACTAATAGTCTGTATTCTATTTGGGTTTCCCTTCACATTCTGGGTTTTCTTTTTTAAGTTTATTTATTTGTTTTGAAAGAATGCACACGTGAAAGCAGGGGAAGAGCAGAGAGAAATGAAGAGAATCCCAAGCAGGCTCCACACTGTCAGCACAGAGCCCCATTCGGGGCTCAAACTCTCGAACCATGATGCAGATATCAAACTCATAAAGTGAGAGATCATCATTTGGGGCTCAAACAATCGCACCATGGTGCAGGGATCAAACTCATAAAGTGAGAGATCATCATTTGGGGCTCAAACTCTCGCACCATGATGCAGGGATCAAACTCATAAAGTGAGAGATCATGACCTGTGCCAAAATCAAGAGTCAGAGGCTCAACCCACTGAGTCACCTAAGTGCCTCCTGGGCTTTTTATTTTTTAATTTACATAGAGTAAAATTTACTCTTTGACGTTTTGACAAATAGCATGTTTAGACTTGTTAAAAGGTGGAGGAGAGACAGTAAAGTATCCCCCAAGCCAAGAAGGCACTTTGAGACCAGAAAATAAAGCAGGCCACTCCATACAGATACAGAATTTTATTTGGGGGTAACTTCCTGATGGGGGGACTGGGTCCAGGACCACCCATGGCAGCTGCACAGTTATTCTCTGCAAAATCCAGACGTTAATTCCCAGATTTTGCAGAGCAAGGGGACAGGCAGGAGGGCACTATACAGAGATGAAAGGGCTTGCATGCACCTGACAGCCGACCTTTAATTAGATCTTACGGCACCGGCTGTGCATCAGGAAGGGGCAAGAGCTAGGTTATCTCTGACTGATTCTTGGGAAGCAAAAACCAGCCTCCCTCCATCCCAGCTCTGGCAGCATTTCTCTTCTCTTTTTTTATTTTTTAGAGAGAGACAGACATGAGCAGGAGAGAGGCAGAGAGAGAGACACACAGATCTCTAGCAGGCTTCAGGCTCCGAGCTGACCGCACAGAGCCCGACGCAGGGCTCAAACTTACGAACTGCAAGGTCATGACCTGAGCCAAAGGTGGACGCTTCACCGACTGAGCCCCCCAGGCGTGCCCTTGGCGGGCATCTCAAAGGTCACAGCCCCGAGAGAAGTCACTGAGCGAAGGTGAAGACCACAGAGGGCCTCTACACACCTCATGTTACAGAATAGCTTCATTACCCAAAATGAAATCCCTCTCGTTACCCCCTGCGACCAACCCCGTCCCCATCTCCAACCCCAGCAACCCCTAATCTGGTTCGCCTTCCTATAGTTTTACCTTTTCCTTTAATTTTTCAGTGGTTTACGGCACTCCAACCGTGCTTGTTCAGACACGTGGTATTGTTCCCTAGCTCTTAGACACTCTGTTCTGCTTTGCGCCTTTTCCCTACCCTTTTTCCTTTTGTGATTTTTTTCTCTTTTTCAGTTATTTATATTCACCTACTCTCAAGTTGACTGATTCTTTCCACTGCTGTGTCAGAAACACTCATACGAAAACCAAAGATATTCTTCATTTCTGCTTTTTTTCACTTGTAATCTTATTTCTTTCTTATAGTTTCTTTCTGCTAAAACTACCCAGCTCATTTATCATGCTGCTAACTTTTTTCATTAGAACTTTTAATACAGTAATTATAGTTATTTTAAATTCTCTCAGTTCCAGTATTTCTGTCATATCTGAATCTGATTCTGTTGATTGCTTTATCTCTTCACAGTATTGTGGGTATTCTGTTACCTATTTTAGACCTCCTGATTGGTGAAAGCTAAACATCTTGTGACGAAAGGAAGGACTGAGATAATTTTTTTTTTTCAGGCAGGCTCCACTCGGGGCATGGGAGCTCCAATGTAGGGCTTGAAGCCATGACTCTGAGATCAAGACCTGAGCCAAGATCAAGAGTTAGACGATTAACCACCTGAGCCACCCAGGTGCCCTTGAGATAGTAATTTTTATGCCTAGGAATGGACATGTCTTTTCTTTTGTTTTCCCTTTAGGGTACGGGTTTAAGTTAGTCCCATCAGAAGTCAGGCTGACTTTGAGGTTTATTACAGATATGGTTGCCCTTAGCACACACTCTTCAAATGCATCTGCTGGTAACTTGTGTTCAGAGGGAGGGCAGGTTTTGCAAGGTTTCTCTCAATGTCTGCTATACTCTCAGCTTTAGGTCCTCTGTTTGTGCTATGCCTCAAAGGAGGTCTGTCCACATGGTCTGACCATTCACCCAGCAGTATTCCAGTTATTTGTTACTTGATGCTGACCACAGTGATAACAGAAGGTAGGAAAATAGGGATTTTCTGTTGTTCTGATTAAGCATCAATCTTAGTCACTGAATTCTTGGGATTCAGTGATAGGTCCTTCTCCGTGCTCCTTTCCCTTACCCAGCTGTCGTTCTGGACCCAACACACCACCCATGGGTAGGTTTGATTCTATTCCCTAACCTCACATGCAATGGGATTTTACCAGTGCCCTAAAGCCAACAGTGATTTTTTTTTTCCTTTTCCCCTTAATTTCATTCAGTACAAGAGAAAGGGAAGGTAAGGAAGGAGGGTCCTGGCAGAATTTCTGGCTCCATCTGTAGCAGCTGCTGTTCTCCCCAAACTCTACACTACCAACAGACACTTTCTCGGGAATCTCACCTATCATTTTTGGGAAGAGCTGGTAGAGTTCATAGAGAATAAGCCTGCTGGTGGATATAAACTCTCCCTATACGTGCAGCCTCCAGGGACTTCACATTTTCTTGCCAGCCCTCACTCAGTACCCATCATTCCTTTAACTGCCCTTGCTAAATTCTTAATGTTTTTTTTTTTTTCTAGGAGAGAGAAAGAGACAGTGTGAGCAGGGGAGGGTCAGAGAGAGAGGGAGTCACAGACTGAAACAGGCTCCAGGCTCTGAGCTGGCAGTCAGCACAGAGCCCGACGCGGGGCTCGAACCCACGAACCGCGAGATCATCACCTAAGCGAAAGTTGGACGCTTAACCGACTAAGCCACCCAGGCGCCCCTGCCCTTGCTAAATTCTTGCCAGTACCCGGCAGTGTCTCCCCAGGTAAGCAAGTGCTTATGACTCTCCCTGCAGGTATCTGTTTCTCCTTAGACCTCAACCTAGTTGGCTGCCTGTAACTTACTTTCTGATGGGTTCCAAAACAATAATAAATCCGCAGTTGTCTAGCCCTTTTTAATTTCGTTGTGTTATATTTTAAGGGTAACAGCAATGCTTTCCCTGCAGCACAATTTTGTTTTTATTAATGCCTGAACTTCTCTGCTAAAGGATAAGACTATGAAACCAAATTTAAAGTTTATTGAAAAGTCAACATAAAAGCAACATTCCAAATTCCAAATTAAAATACTCTAATACAGTATTCAGTCTCAAAACCTAATTAAAGAGTTTTGGCTGTTCATTGATGTGATTTTTTTTTTTCCAACTGCTGATATAATCAAGAAAAGTCTCATTATTTCCCTAACAATAAATTCAAAACTTAAGTTGCAATAATGCTGCTAGATATAAACTACACTAGGAATTCAGCCTAATAAAAAACGCATAACAGCTGAAATGATCTACTTTACATTTGACACATCTACTTTACAGCATCTACTTTACATTTGACACAATGCTTTGAGAACAACAATTATGTATTCATAGTCCCCATAATTTTGTTTTACAAAATATTTCCCCAAATCTCTTGGGAGATTACTACAGGGTTAAAAGCTTTCTTAAGATCAAAGATCAAAATAGAGGGGGGAAAAACCTGTAATTCTCTGTAGCAGCTCACAGATCTTTCCCATCTGCTATGCAAAAAGGAGGTATATGTTAAGTTTGAAAAAAGAAAACCTTTTTAACTAGAAATGACAGTAAACTGAATCTGGCAAATGTTCAAAGAAAAATGTTTCTATATGAGATCCAACTCCTTTTTGCCAAAATATAAAAGATGTCAACAATGGGAAAATAAAATCAAGTCAGTAAATTACAGTCTCTTATTTATAACTTTCTTCCTGCAAATACATGATCAGATTTCTACTACAAAACCACACATTGTAAATGAATTTTCAGCCATGGAGAGGACTTCACAAGCACAAGTTCAGGGGTGAATGATGAGAGACAGCTGGAGCAAGACATGAAAAACATAGCTCACTCAGGGCCAGAGAAATTGCTTCCCTAGTATCAGCCAACAATTCACAAGTTTCCTTGGACTTTGCTTTATGTAAAAACTCAGAAGCGCGGTCCTGTATCTTTACCTTAGAAACAATCAAAATATTCCAAGAAAACAAGTTATATGGCACATATCTTTTAGGAAAGAAGCAGCACTTTTTGTCTCCTGAGTCAAATGCTCATGGGCATACCTACAATTACAGCCTGTGATACCCATCAAAGCATTCTACGACGGAGTCTGCTTCTTTTTTTGAATGTGTCTCTACATTCTGTCTCCTCTCACAATCATGGAATTGTACACGTATCTTAAATGGGCGAATTTCATGGTATTTAAATGATACTATAATAAAGTTAAGAAAAAAAGAAGAGAAATATTACTGGATCCAATGTTACTGAATCAATGAGTGAATCTACAAATAATTCCATTCTCCTTTCTATATACAGAGGTGTAGACAGGTCTCAAAAAAGAATGGGGTGGGTGGGGAGAAAAGTCTTTTTAATAAATGGTATTGGGACAACTGAATCTCCACAACCAAAGGAATGTACTCTTTCTTCACCCCATAAGTGAAAACCCAAAATGAATCAAAAACTAAATGGAAGTACTATGACTCTTAGAAAAAAATATAGGTATAAATCTTAGTGACCTTGCATTAGATAACAGCTTCCTAAATATGACACCAAACATGCAAATAACAAAAAAAAAAATTAGATAAGCTGAACTTCATCAAAATTAAAAACTTTTGTGCATCAAGAAAGTAAAAAGACAACCCACAAAATGGGAGAAAATATTTGAAAATTCATATATCTGATAAAGAATATCCAGATTATATAAAGAACTCTTTCAAGTCAATAATAGATAATAACTCAATTAAAAAATGGGGAAAGGATTTGAACATTTCTTCAAAGAAGATATAAAATGGCCAATAAGCACATGAAAAGATGCTTATAATTTATCACTAGAGGAACGCAAATCAAACCACAATGAGAGACTAGAATGGCTGTAATAACTCTTTTAAAAAAAATGGAAGTAAGTGTTGAGGATGTGGACAATTATGGAAAAGTTTGGCAGGTCCTCAAATTAAAGACAGAGTTATGATATACTCCAGCAGCTCCACTCCCAAATACACACACACACACACACACACACACACACACACACGAAATAAAAGCATTATATTCACATAAACACTTATTCACAAATATTCCTAACAGCATTATTCATAATAGTCAGAAAATGGAAAAGGAAGTCCATCAACTGATGAATGGATAAACAAAATGTGGTGGTATATTCATACAATGGAATATTACTCAGCCATAAAAAGGAATTAATTCACAACATACACAAAATATCAAATCATTATGTTGCATGCCTGAAACTAATATAATGTTATATGTCAATTAGAGCTTAGTTTCAAAAATAAGAGGAATTAAGTACTAACACTTGCGGGGTGGCAGGATGGCTCAGATCGCGACTCTCAATCTCAGGGTCATGAGTTTGAGCCCTACTTTGGGCATGGAGCCTACTTACTATAAAAAATAAATAAAATAAAATTAATAAAATAAAATAAAATAAAATAGGGTCACCTGGGTGGCTCAGTTTGTTAAGTGTCTGATGTTGGCTTAAGTCATGATCTCACAGTTTGTGAGTTCAAGCTGACAGCTCATAGCCTGGAGCCTGCTTCCGATTCTGTGTCTCCTTCTCTCTCTGCCCCTCCCCTGCCCACCCTCTGTCTCTCTAAATCTCTCAAAAATAAACAAACATTAAAAAAATGTTTTCTAGGCCCACCTGGGTGGCTCAGTCGGTTGGGTGTCTAACTCCAGCTCAGGTCATGATCTCACGGTTTGTGAGTTCCAGCCCCATGTCAGGCTCTATGCTGACAGGTTGGAGCCTGGAGCCTGCTTTGGATACTGTGTCTCCCTCTCTCTCTGTCCCTTCCCCACTTGTGTTCTGTATGTCTTTCTCTCAAAAATAAACAAACATTTAAAAAGTTTTTAATTAAAAATGAAATAAAAAATTTTAAAAGTAGTAACACATGCTATAACATGGATGAACCTTGAAAACATTAGGCTAAGTGAAAGTCACAGAAGATCATATATTGTATGATTTCAATGATATGAATTGTCCAGAAAAGGCAAATCCACAAAGACAGGAAAAAGACCAGAAGTTGCTGGGGGGGAATTAAGAGGTACAGCACTTCCTTTTGGAGTGATATAAATGTTCTGGGATTAGATAATGCTCGCACAACACTGAATATGCTAAAGAAAAAAAGTGTGCACTTTAAAATGGCTAACATGAATTTTATGTTATATGGATTTTATCTCAACTTTTTACAAAATGGGTAAAAAAAAAAAAAAACAGAGGAAGGAGCGCTGGCTCAGGTTGCAGACCCTCTCAGAAGAACTGTGGCCCTTCCCTTGGATCACAATAAACACCTAGACCCAGGAGACTGGGCACACTTTATGCCACCATCAGAGTTTTAAACAGACACAATTAGAAAATAACAGCCACGAGCTGGGCAAGGCGTAGGAGCTCGTGTGTTTGCTTGCGGGGGCAGGCCTGAATTTGGATGGTCAACAGTGGCCACGGGGAGGAAGAAACATGCCCCCAGTCCCACACGCAGATGCTGGAAAGCAGGGTTCCTTAGTAATTAGCAACTGCCAAACTTTGGCTTCGACACGAGATGAGGATAGGATTTTCAGTGTAGACAGGTGCAACCCATTAGTGAGCTGTAAAATCAATTTAGTAGGGCATTTTTTAAGTGAGCTAAACAAGAGATTAAAGATGAATGGAATAAAATATACACCACATCACAGCAACGAAGGTGTTATTTACTGATTTCAGTTATAAACATTCATGTGTTTATACTAACTCAAGATATAAAATACATTTTTGTGATTTCTAGTCAAAACAAAATCTGAAAAAAGTCTACGAGAGTAAAAATCTCTGCTACAGACCATTGACAATACATAGGATGAGAAGGGTAGCATAGGGAATATAGTTTACTATTATAATACACTTATCATGGTGAGCATTTCATAATTTGTGACTATGGAATCACTATGTTATACATATGAAACCAGGGCGCCTGGGTGGCTCAGTCGGTTGAGCATCCGACTTCAGCTCAGGTCATATTCTCACGATTTTTGTGTTCAAGCCCTGCGTTGGGCTCAGAGCTCAGAACCTGGAGGCTGCTTCAGATTCTGTCTCCCTCTCTCTCTGCCCCTCCCCAGCTCACGCTCAGTCTCTCAAAAATAAACAAACATTAAAATAAATGTGAACCAATCTAACACTCTGTCAACTATACTTTAATTAAAAATCTAGAAACGGAAAAAAAAAAACAATCCATAGATCTAAAACAATCTATTTATTAACTTCTTCAGTAAACAGGATTAAAGAATTACGTGTTTATTAGCCCATAAGAAATTGCATCTAAAGATTATGTGAAATATCTATAAAATATATTGCTAAAGTTAAAAAATTTCACGTGACTATTATTTTCCTACTAACTTTCCCACTTTTGGAATTAAATATTTAAGTAGAAAACAAAAAGTCTAGAAAACAATCAGTTTCCATGCTTTGGTTTTCATCATCATCAAAACCTCAAACTTTGCTTTACAACTGGAACAAAAACTAGTATTTTCATTGTCCCCTTTCGAAAAAGTTTAATATATGCACTGCCAAAGCAAGCATTCTGTTCAGGAGAGTTTAATCACTCCAAATTATTACATTCATTGGCTAAATATTTACTGTAATCGTAAGTCGGAAGTGAGTCTGTGGGTTCTCCTTTCACGGTGTACATGAAATGGAATTTTGGCAATTCACACAAGAACTGGTGATTCTCATGAGTCCCAAGTGCAAGTGCTCCTCCAGTGAACAGTAGGGATTAAATATTCAAAAAGGTTTCTCACAGGGTACCTGGGCGGCTTATTCAGTTAGCAGACTGACTCTTGATTTAAGCTCAGGTCATAATCTCACAGTCGTGGAATCAAACCCCATGTCAGGCTCCATGCTGGGCAGGGAGGATACTTGGGTTTCTCTCCCCCCATGCGACCCCCCTCCACCGTCTTTCTCTGCCCCTCCCCTGCTCGTGCGTGCGTGTGTACAGGCATGCACACACACACTAGCTCTCTCTCTCAAAATAAACATCAAAAAAGAAAGTTTCTCTCAAATGTTCACAAACAGTGCTTTTGATACTTCTTACATTCATATTTAATTTTGTTTCACAAACTGGAGACAGTATTTAACTACAGAGGATTGGAAATACAACCTCAATTCCATTTTATATCAAGATTTAATTTTTATTTCATATTAAAGAATTTTCTTAAGGGGCACCTGGGTGGCTTAGTCAGTTAAGCGTCCGACTCTCGCTTAGGTCATGATCTCGCGGTTTATGGGTTCAAGCCCCGTGTCGGGCTCTGTGCTGACTGCCAGCTCAGAGCCTGGAGCCTGTTTCAGTCTGTGACTCCCTCTCTCTCTGACCCTCCCCTGCTCACGCTGTCTCTCTCTCTCTCCTAGAAATAAATAAATAAAACATTAAAGATTTTCAATCTCTCAGGGCCGGCTGGATGGCTCAGTTGGTTAAGCATCCGACTTCGGTTCAGGTCATGAACTCACAGTTCATGAGTTCGCTGACAGCCAGCTCGGAGCCTGGAGCCTGTTTCAGATTGTGTCTCCCTCTCTCTCTGACCCTTCCCTGCTCACGCTGTCATTCTCTCTCTCCTAGAAATAAATAAAACATTAAAAAAAATTTTTTTTTAAATAAAGAATTTTCTTATGACATAGTGTCTCAAACTTTTTAGTATTTACAAGTAAAAATACATCCCTTAATTAATAAGCAGGCTCTGCAACTCTTTCAACACAAAGGAAGACACATGGGGTACCAGTGGCACTGGTGTGCAGTTTGTACAAATGCATCAACCTGTAACATATGCTTTTACGGGGGCTGTATATATATTATACATATACTATATACTATATAAAATGGTTCAATAGGGGCGCCCGGGTGGCTCAGTCAGTTAAGCGTCCGACTTTCGCTCAGGTCATGACCTCGCGGTTTGTGGGTTCGAGCCCCACGTCGGGCTCTGTGCTGACTGCCAGCTCAGAGCCTGGAGCCTGTTTCAAAGTCTGTCACTCCCTCTCTCTCTGACCCTCCCCTGCTCATGCTGTCTCTCTCTCTCCTAGAAATAAATAAAATATTTTTTTAAAAAAATGGTTCAATAAAAGGTTTTTTTTTTAAATTAATGTGTTTATAAAATCCCTTATATGGGTATTTTGAGTTTTGAAGGATATTGCTGTTGTTTTGGTCTGGTTTTTATTTTTTTTATTTTTCTAAGGATTTTATTTTTACAGAATCGCTATGCCCAATGTGGGGCTCAAACTCACAACCCCAAGATCAAGATTTGCAAGTTCCACTAAATGAGCCAGTCAGGCGCCCCTTGTTTTGTTTTTGAGATACATTTATGTTCTGACTCTAAATCTCTATCTTCAAATCCAAAGAAAACTTCTCTGGCTCCATGGTTTTACTCAGCAAATCTTCTCACAAATGACACACGGCGGTTCTGACACACCCCATGGGGGTCACACAATAAATCATAACCATGTTTTGGACCCTCTAGATGGGTATCTCCAAAAGAACTCTCTGCAACTGTAAAAATCGTCTGTGTCTTCACTGTCCAGTACAAAAGCCACTCACCATATACGGCTAGTGAACCCTTAGCACTTAAATATGTAACTAAAATACTCAATTTCTGTATTTAAATTAAATTAACCACAAGCATCTACTAGCTACCGTACTGGACAGTGCAGTTCTAGATCACACCTAGCATTTTATGCTTTGCAGACAACAAGTTCTGCTTCACTTCTGTTACTCCCAGAACTTTCTGAGGCACCCGACTCACAGTGACTACTACAGTCACAAGAATCAAGGATCTCTGGATGTTTTTTCCCCAGATTTGAAAACCATCCTTCTGTTTTATTAGTATCAAAAGACTGCATTAAGTCTATAAGTTTAAGACCAAAGTAATTAAAACAATCTAGAGAAACCACAAAAAAAATACCTCATTGATTATAGGCAAACAGGCTGCTGTATGTACACAGAAAATAAAAGAGACCTCTTTCACACAGGGAATTGATACTTAAGGCCTGAATATGTTAAGTAAGGCTGTAAATTACTAAGTCTAAGCCTTTTCAGCAGTAAAATTTTCAGAAAGATAAAACTCCTCCATGAAAGTTAAGAAACATTTTTCTACACCAGTATTTACCAAACTATGTTTTAAGGACTAACTGGAAAGCATAGAAATTTAAATATGCTACCAAAGGGGTACTCATGGCTAAGCCAGGAAATGCTGGGTTAAATAGACATAAAATTTTCTTAGGAAAATTTCTTATCTCCTTTAATAAGCTAAAGTTTGTTCTGAGGAAGATTATGAAAAATTTATGAAATCTGACCAGGGGCGCCTGGTGACTCAGTTGGTTATGCTTCCAACTTCAGCTCAGGTCATGATCTCACAATTTGTGAGTTCAAGCCCCACGTAGGGCTCTGTGCTGACAGCTCAGAGCCTGGAGCCTGCTTCATATTCTGTGTCTCCCTCTCTCTCTCTCTACCCCTCCCTTGCTCGTGCTCTGTCTCTCTCTCCCTCTGTCTCAAAAATAAACATTAAATAAATAAATAAATAAATAAATAAATAAATAAATAAATAAATAAAATCTATCTGACCAATGATCATGAAAAACAGCCATAATCAATATTTTCAGAATTTGCTTGGATGTTAAGAATTACCTGGGGTGCTCATCAAACCCCTACATTTCCAGGCCTCGAGATGCTGATTCGAAAGGAATCTTACTCCAGCTAAACTGCATGGTCCAGCACGTTTAGGAACCAATGGTCTAGTTCATTCAGTGCATGTAAAAACACTGTGAAATATACACGCATAAAAACTTACACTGTGACACACATGTGGAACAAGAATGAATGAGGAAAAAAAAGAAAATAACAATTGCCTGCACCAAAGATGAAGAAAAATTGGAACTCTTATGGACTGTTGATGGGAATGTAAGATGATACATCCACTTTGGAAAATAGTATAACAGTTCCTCAAAATATTAAAAAGAGGACTACCATATAATTACATATCTAGATATATTTACAGAAGAATTTAAAGCCAGGTCTTGACCTGATTCATAGCTGCATTATCCTCAAGAGTCAAATGGCGGAAGCAATCCCAGTGACCATCTACAGATAAATGGATAAACAAAATGTTGTATATATGCCATGGAATATTATTCAGCCTTAAAAAGGAAGGAAATTATGACACATGCGACAAGAGGGATGAACCTTGAGGACATTATGTGATGGGAAATGAGCCAGTCACATATGGTTCTTTGTATACAAGGTACCTAGAGTACTCAAATCCAGAGCCAGAAAGAGGAGTGAAAGTTATTGTTAATAAGCACAAAGTTTCAGATTTGCAAGATGAAAAGGAATGGATGGTTGTCACATTCACACAACAATGCAACTATACTTAGTGTCACTAAACTATACACTTAAAAATGGTTAAGATGGTAAATTTGATACTATATATATTTCACCACTATTTAAAAAGCAATAAAAAAAAAAAACATTATCAGAGTTGTCTGGTTACTGAGGTTAATTCTAGAGGCACCTAGAGCCTCCTAATGGCCAAGCCACTGTCCTTCCCACCACACCCTATTGTAAGGGGAGACACCTGGGTATGGGTTCAAATATAAAGTCAAAGGTCCAGTATATCTTAGGTCTGAGGGAATTTCATTTTCTCCAGTTCTGCTTATTTGGAATTGATAATAACCCAAGGAAAAACTTCAGCTCACCCCAATCATCTAACTATGAAGAGTTAACTGATACACAAAGAATATACGTAACCTGCTTAAGAAATCAAGCTTCTTAAGTGCCTCCACCACAATTATTATGCTTCTAGTCTCAAAATCTACAACTATCATTTTTTGAATTATATCATGAAAATGAAAGGGTTGACTTTTCTCTTAAGTTTAATCTCTCCACACAAGAGATTTTTTTAAGTTATTCAAGCAACAATATAGTTTCCCACTATTATTACTAAGTACAATTTGTATTTTAAAGCTACACTAACAAATGCTAAAAACAAAGTGACCATGAATTCTAAAATTTTTTTAAATTTATTTCTCATTTATTTTTGAGAGACAGAGAACGGGAAATGAGCTGGGGAGGGACAGAGAGAGAAGGAGACACAGAATCGGAAGTAGGTTCCAGGCTCTGAGCGAGCTGTCAGCACAGAGCCTGACACGGGGCTCGAACCCACAAAGTGAGATCGTGACCTGAGCCAAAGTCGGAGACTCAACCAAGACACCGGAGGTTCCCCACATTCAAAAATTTTTTATATCTTAACATGAAGACAATAGTTACCACTTTGTACTTTGAATTTTAAATTCTGATAGAAATTTCATCACTATAGGATAAGCCAGGATTTTGATCTTCTTTTAACCCAAATATAATTCATGGGAAATAAAAATGTGACCTTGGTCAGCTAAAAACCTAATTTAGAAGTTTTTCAAAATAGATTTTGGGAGAGGTTTATGATGATCAGTTATCCTATAATACTACATTTTTCCCATCAATAACTTAACTGTCCCAAACATCAAATGTCACCCATACATGTTGCAATCCTACCTCAAAGTAGGGGGAGGGGGTAATCCTCAATTTACCTTGGCTGAAAAAAATTAATCATTTTTTTTCCTTTTTTTTAAATTTTAACCCAAGTATAGTTAACATACAAGTTAAACATTTCTGAAGGAAGTTAGGAGATTTTCAACAGCATTCTTTAAAAAAAAAAAAAAAGCTTTCACTCAAATAGTCATGTCTAGGGGGAATGGGGAAAGTGTTATATTGTAAACTAATAAAAAAAAATGCCATCACCCACAAAAGCACCCACTATTACATCAATACACACACAAAAATATATATGTAACTTTATTTTACAAGACCTAGGGATACCATTTTGGGAGCACCTAGTGGCTCACTCAGTTAAGCATCTGATTCTTGATTTCAGCTAAGGTCATTATCCCAGGGTCATGTGATTAAGCCCCAAATTGGGATCGTGCTGAGCATGGAGCCTGCTTAAGATTTTTCAATCTCTCGGGGCGCCTGGGTGGCTTAGTCGGTTAAGCGTCCGACTTTCGCTTGGGTCATGATCTCACAGTTCGTGGGTTCAAGCCCCGTGTCAGGCTCTGTGCTGACTGCCAGCTCAGAGCCTGGAGCCTGTTTCAGTCTGTGACTCCCTCTCTCTCTGACCCTCCCCTGCTCACACTGTCTCTCTCTCTCTCTAGAAATAAATAAATAAAACATTAAAAAAATAAATAAACTAAAAAAAAAAAAAAAGATTTTCAATCTCTCAGGGCCGGCTGGATGGCTCAGTTGGTTAAGCATCCGACTTCGGTTCAGGTCATGAACTCACAGTTCATGAGTTCGCTGACAGCCAGCTCGGAGCCTGGAGCCTGTTTCAGATTGTGTCTCCCTCTCTCTCTGACCCTTCCCTGCTCATGCTATATCTCCCTCTCTCAGAAATAAATAAAACATTAAAAAAATTTTTTAAAGATTTTCAATCTCCCTCTCTCTCCGTCTACCCCCACCCCCTACTGTCCCTCTCCCCCACACTATGTCTCTCTCTCTCCGAAATAAAAAAATTTTTTAAAAGACCTGGGATACCACTTTGTAACTTACTTTAATCACTGAATATGATCATTTGCCATGTCGCTAAATCTCATTAAAAACAAACAATAAAAGGGGGTCCTCAGTGGCTCAGTTGGTTAAGCGACTGACTTGATTCTGGCTCAACTCATGATCTCAGGGTTGTGCGATTGAGCTCTGCACTGGGCTCCATACTGAGCGTGGAGCCTGGCTGTGATATCTCTCTCTCTCTCTCTCTCTCTCTCTCTCTCTCTCTCTCCCCCCTTCCCCTATTCACACTCTCTAAAAATAACAAAACCAAAAAAATTAACAATAATAAAAAATATCTGCCTCATACTGAGTACTTACCATATGCCAAGCAGTAGGCTTATCATTTACCTTAAGTTCTTTCAATCTCACAAGAAAATCTGTGAGAAAAGTATCATCATCCTCACTATACTGATGAACAGAGTACAAGCATTTAATGTTTAGAGTCACAAGGCAAATAAACAGAATAGTACTTTTTCTTTATTACAAAATCAAATTTATGGAAATCTTTTCAGGCAGAACCTATTGATATAGGAACCCTCTCTATGTTCCTATATCAACAAGTACATGTCTATAAAAAAATAAATAAAATTTATTTATTAATTTTTTATTAATAATTTTTTATTATTATAAAAATAAAAATAAAAAATTAAATTAAATTAAATTAAAAAATAAAATATTTTATTAATAATTAATTATTAACTAAATAATAATACTATTATTTAGTACATGTCTATAAAAAAAATAAAAGACTTTTGGAGGTCCAACAACCAAATTGAAATAGAGCAAACCTATTTAAGGTGAAGCTTAAAATCTTGATTTTGATTCAACAGAAAAGGAAAGTCTCACGTTGGACTACTTTACTGGAATACGGAAGGTAATTCAAACAACCTGCAGCAGCATCAAGAGCTTTCCGAGAAAAGGTTCACGAAATCCCCTTCATAATTACGGGGTTGGCGCTTTCTCATCTGTGACCACCTTTCTGAATGTCCTGGTATACCCTTCCTTTGTACCTCCTAAGAGAGGAAGAAATCCCTCCATGAATGGAACAATACCTTCGATGCCACATGTCGTAAGGTATCTATGCCTGTTGCTTGGTTTAAGGCTGTTGAGAACGATGCACACCTGTTCGTGGGGAGGAACACGGTCCTCCAATCTGGTCATATTATGCAGAAGCAAATTATAGGTAACCCTTAATCTCCATTTTGTGCCCCTCCCCATGGCCTTTCACAAACAAGCACATTCATGTGCAGACATATGAGGAGGAACTTCTCTTCCCCGAAGACTTTGGAAGAGCTCACTAGGATACCCACAGGAAGAGATCCAAAAAGCAATTACTATAAGTAAAATTCACTCTACATCTTTCTTAGATCTCATCCATGGATACTAACTTACTCAAGTGAAAAAAAAAAAAAATACCTTTGTTTCAAGGTCACTTCACCCCCAGAGCAAAGTCATGGTTTGTAACAAACCTGCAGAATTCAGAATCACTGTAGCTCCGGGGTACCCCATTTCACTCTCACCGGATTCCTGTGTGAAAAGTACCACCAGTGCACCACGCTGACGAGCAAATGGAGATAATTTTAAAACAGTAAGTTGATATTAATTGCTACTAATGATCCTTATTTAAGAACTAGCCAGGTCACTCCTTTTCTGATATCACTGGAACTTTAAAATCTGCAAGAAAATGGACAGCATTCTAGTGGCTCAACAGAAGCATTGATATAAGGACAAAGAATGGCTTCTCATCTTCCCTAAATTAATAATACTGGCATCTAAGGGTCTAGTAACTTCACATTCATACAGAAAATACACTCCCCTAAAGCCTTCTTGTCTGAAAAAGAAGATAGCCAGTATGACATTCAAAACATTTAACTGTGTTATGTAAAAATGATAATATTGTCATTGATGAAATAACACTTAACATTTAGTGGCCGTTTACTCTTGCTAGGTACCCTCTCAGTACGTTGCACACATTAACTCATTTAGTGTCCACAACAATTGCTTAAGTTACATTTTCTTGTCAACCCCTTTTTGCAGATGAGCAAATTAAGGCACACTTGGCCAATAAGCCACACAGCTAACTAAAGTCACGGTCAGGATCTGAGCCCAGAGAGCCTGTCCACGGCCCGCAGTCTTCTGCCAGAATGCCCATACTATCCTGCCACCTAGACTCTAAAGGCTTCCTTTGTATTTTCCACTTAATAACGAGTTAAAGCTGAGTTTCCAAGCTGCTCTCACTTATCTTCAGTCTATGAAACAGAATTTGAGACCCCATGGAGCGGTGGTGAGGATTCCAGGGGTTAGCACACACAAAGCACTTACTACGGCGTATAATAAACACACTATAAATGCTGACTAATACTATTATTAGTCTCTTTTTTTCACTATTTTCTCTCTAAAGTCTTTGATGTTTATAAACCCATCCATTCAGTCAATAGGCATAACATGACATTGTATGTGAGAGCCTCTACGGGAAGCACTGAAGAACCACAGATCACACGTGTTCTTGGGGCTCTCATGGCGTGGCTGGGAAATCCAGTTCACACACCCCCGTGCACTGTGGCATATGAGAAGTACTATGAGAGCACACTTCGAGAAGAACCTTTTCATCAGGTAAGGAAGGGGTGATATAGTAATCCATTAGAGCTAGAGCACAGGGGACAAAAGTAATGGATCCTTCAGGGAAATTTGTCATTAAAAGACCACTGAATGGGGTGCCTGGGTGGCTTAGTCGGTTAAGCGTCCGACTTTCACTTGGGTCATGATCTCGTGGTTCGTGGGTTCGAGCCCCGCGTCAGGCTCTGTGCTGACTGCCAGCTCAGAGCCTGGAGCCTGTTTCAGTCTGTGACTCCCTCTCTCTCTGACCCTCCCCTGCTCACGCTGTCTCTCTCTCTCTCCTAGAAATAAATAAAACATTAAAAAAAAAACTTTAAAAAAAAATAATAAAAAAAATAAAAGACCACTGAAAACATTTGGTGAGAAGACGTAAAATAAGAAAACATAGTCACATAAAAAATGAGAAAAGGAAAGACAATACTCTGATAAAGAAAGGTAATGATGTAGACCTGGAAACCAGTTGTTGGTCAATTTAAAAAAATTTTTTACTTTGAACTGGGTATTCGTGTAGGCCAGATGTCTATAGCTTCAAATGAACACAGGCCACAGCTCACTGGTGAAGCACAATCGTTAAGGCAAAAAACACTGGTTCTACTCCCTCAAAGCTTCTGTGAGGTGAGCAGGGCAAAAAGGGAATGAATGGATGATCCCGGGACATAAACTCAGGTAGAATCTAATGCCTTGGGAAGGAAAGTTAGCTTTCCCACTCTCTGCACCTGCCGGCGTGTCCCCCGAACCTCGCGCCACCCGCTGCACCTCCTGGGATTCTTGCCTACCAATCCCCACACACGGTGTCCCATGTACCCAATTCCAGACTTGAAGTTCCACTGTGCTGACAATGTTCTTATTTAAATGAAAAGCTTGTGGCAGCTCTATTTTGGGTATTCCTTGTAGTTGTTTTGGTTTTTGTACTCTCTTACTTCCTGCATCAACATTTGAGTTCACTTACACATATTTTGGCATAAAAAATTTATTCCATTCCCTCTTGCTAATTAGTTCCACTGGTTTCAGCAAGGAATAAAATTATAATAAATGCTAAACTCTTTCTAATAATTTTCAGTTTGAGCCTCCATTTGACGTTTCTCCGAGTGCTGACGTGGGGGCAAGTGAGAGCACAGTCATCTAACAACATGTGGTTTGAGTCCTCAGCTTTCGCACCTCCTGAAAGAATCTTGTCCACTTTGGATATTTTTAACGTTGACGCCTTAAATTTTTGTTATAAATTTAATGGAGGCAGAGGATATAATTTCCATCACAGTATAGTATTTTATTTTTCCAGTTTTACTGAAGTATAACTGACAAAAATCATCTATTCATAAAAGACATATGGACATATCCATCACCTCACATGGTGTGTGTGTGTGTGTGTGTGTGTGTGTGTGTGTGTGTGTGTGAGAGAGAGAGAGAGAGAGAGAGAGAGATGAGAACATTAAAGATCTACGACCTTAGCAAATTTCAAGTATACAATACACTACTATAAACTAAAGTTACAATGCTGTGCATTAGGACCCCAGAACCTTTTCATCTTATAAATTAAAGTTTGTACCTTCTGACCAACATCTCTCCATTTCTCCCGTCCCTTAGCCTGCCCTTGGCATCCACCATTCTACTCACTGGTTCTAGGAGTCTAACTTTTTTAAATTTCACATATAAATAATATATTATTTGTCTTTCTGTATTTGACTTATTTCATTTAACATAACGTCCTCCAGGTTGATCCATGTTATCTCAAAAGGCAGGATTTCATTCTTTTTTATGGCTGAATAATATTTCACTATATATATACATACATATGTATGGGCATACATATACATACAAATACATAATATAATTATATATATACCATGGAATATATGTATTTTAATTATATTACTGTATGTATTTTAATTATATTACTGTTTTAACCCTGAGAGTTGTAAATTTCATTCATTTAATGAAATATGTCCAACAAACAATCTAACTGCTAAGCCTGTCCTCATTGTCAAATCAATAAACCAAATCAAACTTACTTTGGTTCAGAAAAACAACCTCATTTTCAATTCAAATAAATGTACTAATCTGCCTTCTCTGCAAACCCCCCTACCCACCCCCCCGTACACACACACACACACACACACACACACACACCAATCAAGTCCAATTCTGAAAAAAATAAAGCATGGAATCCTGCCATGAATTTGTCGCCAAGATAAATTAAGGCTCTGCCCCACCCCATCGATGATTCTGACCAAAGCTCTCTTTGCTAATTTATAAATTCTCGCTCAGGAGCTAAGAATTCTTAGATGGTCCCTTTATTGGGAGAACCAGAGGATTTTGCTCCCTGAGGCAATCAGCTATTGAAAGATTATTGCTGGGTGAGAAGCATGACTGATGGTCTCTGTCAAAGGGGAGAAAAGCAATTTGTGAATGGAAAGGTTGGAAAGGAGAATCAGCCAGCCACAAGAGCTTTCAGAAAAGGAATTTAGGAAAGTAAATATATATGTTGAGCATCTAAATACCATTAACACCATTTTTGCATGTAAAATCTATGGGAAGTTTACATGAAACCCCAGGCATACGTAGACTCCAGA
Organism: Proteles cristata cristata; assembly: GCA_017311185.1. Lineage (NCBI taxonomy): Eukaryota > Metazoa > Chordata > Mammalia > Carnivora > Hyaenidae > Proteles > Proteles cristata. Next base: position 316,611 of record JAESUZ010005157.1, read on the forward strand.
TTAAAGACTAAGCTGTCTAAGAGACAGCCCCAGAGCTGAACTCAAAATTGAAAGCCAAGGAACATGAACCAGGAAAAATGTCCATCATAACATCCTAAGCACAGAAGCAGAATCACGACACAAGACTGAAAGCTATTCATATGTAAGTTCAACATAGGGGTGCAGAGTTCGGACTCTGGAATCATAAAACACAGGGTCTGGATTCCAGCTCTACCACTTATGAGCCATGTGATTTTGAATAAATTCCTTTTTCCCCCTTGGTTTTTCAGCTTTATTGAGATACAACGGACAAATAATACTATATAAGTTTAAGGTACATAATTATTTAAAATATGTATATACTGTAAAATGCTTACCAAAGTAAGGTTGGTTAACACACCCATCACCTCACATAGCTACAGTATTTTGCAGGGGTGAGAACCTTTAAGATCCATTCTCTTAGCAACTTCCAAATACACAATACAGTCCTGTTAACTATAGTCACCATGCTGTATATTACATTAGATTTTATATCCTAAATCTCTACTGAATTCACTTATTCTAACAGTTACTTAGTGGAGTCCTTAGGACTTTCTACATATAAGATCACGTCAACTACAAACAAATAATTTTATTTCTTCCTTTCCGATTCAGATGCCTTTAGTTTTCTTTCTTGCCTGACTCCTCTGGCTAGGCTTGCAGTTCTACATTGAATAGGAGTGGAGAGATTAGACATCCTTGTCCTGTTCCTCATTTTAGAGAAAAAGCTCTCAACATTTCACCATTTCACCACTGAGTATGATGACTAACATACACATATTAATAAATGTGATACATCACATTAACAGAATAAAAGATAAAAATCATACCATCATCTCAACAGATGCAGATAAATCATTTGACAAAATTCAATATCCACTCATGAAAAGACTCTCAACAAACTGGAACCATACCTCAACATAATAAAGGGCACATGTGACAAGCTCTTTATTTCCTTAAGGCTCAGGTCCTTCTATAAAACACAGGTGTTGGTAATGATGTCATGATGATGACGGTGGGAACATAGTGATCTTATTTTAGTGGCTCCCTGAAATGTTATAAGGATTGGATGAGATAACATTAGGCCCTTAATACCAAGGCTAGCAGGTAGTAAACACTCAATAAGTGCTAAGAGCCAGCAGTTTGGGCTATGAGGACCAAAAAAAAAAAAAAATTAACAGTCAACTCAGACAAAATGGAAATATACGGTTTTCAATTACAAGTCTGTCCTATGTGTCTACAACTGCCTTCCATGAATCTAACCCCAATCAGACCACAGTTAAGGAAGAGTATAGTTTCCCTTCTTACTCGTCACCTAAGGGATAAAGAGCACTAAGAAAATTCTACTATTTTTAAGCCACTCACACATCTTTATCTGAATTTCAAATTGTTTAAGGTGCCCAGACTCTAATAGCATACGACATGGTTAACTACAAAGGAAATGAACTCTAGAGAGCTGAGTTAGAAAACCCCTACAGGTGGTAAGACATAGTCTTTTGCAAACCAAGAGATTAGGAATTTAATTTGCACAAGTATGGAGGGGGATTCCAGTCATTTGTCTGGGAGAGCTTAGGGCAGATAAGAACTTAATTTGCCTGAATGACCTAGACTCAATATCACAAATATTCTCACTTCTGAAATATGCCTGGAGCTTTGCCTTTGAGTGGACATCCAAAAAAAGCAAGAAGAAAATTTCCAGAAATGAAGGCATTCCCTTAATAAATCATAAAAAAGATAATACTAGACATCTGTTAAGGCTGAATAACATGAACATATAACCAATGAATGGCCCCACAGATCAAGTTCACTCAAGATTATAAGCAGTTAATTCCATTCCATTTCAAACTTTGCTAGAACTGGTTTGGTTTTTAATCTATACCTCCCCATTTACGAATTGAGTCAAAAGACTCAATTACATCAACTGCCTCTAAAAACAAATAATGAAATGGTGAAAAAGATACGGCAGCCCAAAATCATGGCTTATTTTACTACTGGACAAAGGAGGATACTACCTGAAGTAGGAAATAAGCAAACACACTGCTACACCCATAAGGTACTGTGTTACCACCTGTGTTCTAAAGGCAACTCTGGAAATAATTCTATTTCTCTAATAAGGGGAAACAATTTACTATGTAATTGAACATAATCCTCCAAAGAATACCATAAGTAAGAAAGATATTATCTAATAAACTGTGATCTGGGAGAGAAAATGTGCTAATCATAGTAAATGGAATTTTCACATTACAGATATGATCTAACAGGTACTGTTTTTCTAAATCCATTCAAGCCGGCTCTCTGAGTCTACAAAAGGCTCTCTGCCTCTGAAAGATTTCAGTTCTATTATTTTCAATTAAGACATATCTATGATTTAGGCTGGTACCATATGGGAACAAATTTTACAAGTTTTCTAAGTTAAGGCATGTGGTGTGATGACCCTGCACTGTTAAAAGGAATTTTCTATTACTGCAGTAAGAGTAATTTAGAAATGGCCTCCTCGCTAATTTTATCACACCATAACTCAGAGCAGTCTCTAGATCTTAAGCCATATAGTTTTCAAGAAACAATACCAAGTCCTACAAATAAAAATGTTATTTAAGTGCTTAAAGCATTATAATCATATCATTTCCTCTAGAAACTAGATTTAATTGTAAGGTAATCTGTGATGTTTTGTCTTTCTCTGAGAAATTAGGTAGGTGATTAAATAAGTGAATTACACTGTGCACCAGATCTTTTGGTCCCATTAACCTCCCTAGTGTTGAATGACACAATGTAATAGGAAAAAAGAATACTTGTAAAATCAATACCATAACTGATAGCTTCAAAACAGAAAAACTGACTATTGGCTAGCAACGCCAGAGTAAAATATTAGGCTTATGACCAGGCAAAAAAATAAAAATATTTGATATTTGCAAACAAACCTAACCCCTGAAGTTTCTTTCACAAATATATGAGAGAGACAGACAGGGAGAGAGACAGAAAGAGAGAGACTGACTCACAGCCACAAACTTGAAGTTGTTTCACCTGTCCTTTAAGATGGATTCTCTCATACAAGGACGATGGTCTTTCCAATATTTATTTTTCAAGCTTATAGTCTAGAGAAATATCCACATATGGGGAGCTAGAAGGACACGTACACATCATAAATCACAGTGGACAGGCCAGTGTCATGCTCAGTCAATTCCTCACTCAACACTCTTCCCCAGTCCAGGGCAGCCTCACCTCCTCTGAGGATTAGCTGCCACATGATCACCACTTGGATTCCTCAGCACCCTTTCACAAGCAACCTTCTAAGAGACCCTTCTTCCTTATTTTCCTCCCACTTTTTCAGATAAAAAAAGTTGAAGGGAAAAAAATCCAACGATCATTAATATGCCCTCCCCCGGATTCAACATCTGTTAACAATTTGCCATGTCTGTCCCATCTCCCCAATGTACATACATGTGTATACTCCTTTGCTCATCCATTTGAAAACTGCAGAAATCATAACCATGCCCAAAACCTTCAACATGGGATTCATAAGAATAGCGTCTCTAATATGATCACATTTATCCCACCCAAGAAAATAAACAGTAATTAGATATATCTGTGTTCAAATGTCTCCAACTGCTGAAAGAATGTTATCACTTCCCCTTCAACCTGGATTCAGTCTAAACTCATACATCACAAGTGGTAATTATGTCTCTACAGTTTCCTTTAGTCAAGTCTAGAAAACTCTCTCTCACACACACACACACAGTTTTTTATACCAATAACTTTTTGAAACATTCCAGAAAACTATCTTATTAAATATCACTTATTTAAGCATTTTGAACTTATATGACTTTTTTCCTCTTGAGGTCATTTACCTTCTTTCTCTATCCCCTATGTTTCCTAAAACCTTGAAAGTCTGAATCAGGAGTGATTAGATTCAAGTGAAACATTTTTTTTAACGTTTTATTTATTTCTAGGAGACAGAGACAGAGAGACAGCGTGAGCAGGGGAGGGTCAGAGAGAGAGGGAGTCACAGACTGAAACAGGCTCCAGGCTCTGAGCTGGCAGTCAGCACAGAGCCTGACGCAGGGCTCGAACCCACGAACCGTGAGATCATGACCTGAGCTGAAGTCGGACGCTTAACCGACTAGGCCACCCAGGCGCCCCTCAAGTGAAACATTTTTGCAAGAATATTTCAAAGTGGTGATTTTCTATCATTCATCTATACTCATGAGAAGGTATTCTTCTGTAAAGCAGAGGTTTCCTTCTTGTTCCTCTCCCCCCTCCTCCTCCCAATCCACTATCCCTTTTGGGTACCACCACAGACCAAAATACTTTTACTTATTCCAAATGCTACAGTCAAATATTCAAATTGTCCCAAACTTGACAACTAGGAACTTCTTTAAGCTGCTGGGTTTTAATACAATGTGTTTTAAAAAGTCATCTCCTTTTTTAAAGGTTATTTCTCTACTAAAGAAAATCACCCACTCGTTCATTTAAATTAATTCAAAACTATCTGCTAAATATTTATCATGTGCCAGATACTTTTTAGGTGCTGGGGATATATTAATAAACAACAGAATCCCTACTATCATGGGCTTACATTATAGTTTATGGAGACACATAACAGCCAGAGAAAATAATTAGGTAATGTATCAGATGGTGGTAAATGCGTACAAGAAAAATAAAGCAGCGTAGTGATGGAGAATGTATACATAATTTAGAGAGCGTCCCTCTGATGACACTGGGCAGAGACCCAAGTGCAGTCGAGGAAATAGCCTGTATCATCTGGAGGATGAGAAACCCAGGCAATGGGAACAGGGCAAAGAGCCTGCTTTGGGTGTTTCAGAAACAGAAAAAAGATAGTGTGGCCAGACTCCAGTGAGCTGGGGCTGCTTGTCGGAAGATCAGTCAAGAATGGACACTCTCATATACTCGGCGTGTGAACAAGATTGGTTTTGTATTTTTACCATAAAGTAATAATTTTTCAAGCAGGGGACTGAGCATGGTTCTTATAGTGGGTTGAATGGCGGCCTTCAAAAAGATACTAACCCATCTTAGCCCCAGGAACTTGTGAATGTGACCTTATTTGGAAACAGGGTCTCTGCAAATCTCATTAGTTAAGATGAGGTCATACTACACTGGGTGGATCCTAAATTCAATGACTGGTGTCCTTATAAGAAAATAACGCAGAGAGAAGACACACAGGAAGAAAGCATGTGACAGCAGAGGCAGAGCTTGGAGAGTACAATGACAAGCCGAGGAACACCATGGAGCGGGGAGCCACCAAAGGCTCAGAAGGCTCAAGGATTCTCCCTACAGCCTCAGAGAAAGCCTTGCCAACAGCGTGGTTTCAGATTTCTGATCTTCAGAACTCTGAGAGAATGAATTTCTCTTTTAAGCCATATTAAATTTGTGTTAATTTATTAAGGCAGCTCTAGGAAACTAATGCAGTTTTTTGTTGGCTGGTTGCTTTTTATGGAGGCAAGATTCCCGTAACATGAAGCTTGACTGAACATGGGTTTTCGTGGTCCCACTGGCCAGGATTCCACTCCTGCCTCTACCATCTCCCTAACTCGCAGAGCCAGGTGCCAATTTGAACCTCATTTTCTTAACTATGGAACAGGGCTACAGTCTAACCTGCCCGGGGTTATTAGGATTCCTCGATACAAAGCAGTGGCTCTCTACTTTAGCATGGATCAGAGCCACCTGTAGGGCCTGTGAAAAAACAAAGTGCTGGGTCCCAGTCACAGTTTCTGATTCAGTGGGTCTGGGATGAGGGCTGACCCTATGCACCGCTAACAAATTCCACATGATGCTGAGGTTGCTGCTCCTACACTTGATCTGAGCCCAAAGACCAAGAGGCCATCAGGTTGCTGCCCCTGAGAGCACACTGTGAGAACCAATTCATGGAGATGGGGATAAAACACATGTAACACATGTATGAAATTATTCTCTCTTCTTCCTGTACTCTTCCCTTTCCAGAAGTCAAACCCTATGAAAATATATTTGAATATATATTATATAATCAATCCTATAGCAAGAAATACCCATCCCCAACACATACACTATTGGATGATGGCCAGACTATCTATAAAAATAGAATTATGAACCACAACTTGCAACAACCAGCCAAGGGAGCCATTACCAACAGTAACCAGTACAGGAAGCCAGAATGCAATCTCTCACAACCAGTCCAGGAAGCTGATCAATAACTTCTGGAACAATCGGCCCCAAATAATCAGGATGTATTAATAACGGACAGCTTCCCTCATGTTTGCCCCTACTTCCACTCAAGACCAATATAGAAAATAAAAAATGCACCAATAACCAATCACATACGATGTCCTGCTTCTAATTAGTCTCCAGCTTCCTCATGCAAACAGCCCCAATCATACCTGAACCGCCCTTTTTTCCACTATGAAGCTTTCCCACTCCACTGCCAGCCTTCAAATCTCTGCTGAATGCTCACTCCCTTACTCCACCAAGCTATGAATAAACAGCCACCTGTTGTTCTCATTTGGATGGTCTTATCTTCTTCCACAACTAGGATAAAATAACTCAAAATCCTCATTTTATTTTTGTGGTGTTTTTTATTCTGACTTAAATATTCCTTCCAAGACAGAATGGTATAGTTGGGGGTGGGGAGCTCCTGCTTTAGAAGCAGAAAGACCTGGCTTTCAAACTCTGACTCCTTTAGCTATGACGTTATGCAAATTCTATAATCTCTTTGAACATGAGTTTCCTCACTGATGTTCCCAACCAAAGAAACATTAACCACCTACAGTTTAGGGCTGTCCTGGAAAGAGACGATGGCCACAAAAAGGAACAGTGCCTGGCACAGAGTAAGGGCTCAGTGAAGTTAGCTGCTTGGAGTAGGCTATGATTTTCACCAATGAAACACTGATTCCTATGATTCAGTAACCTTTTGCCATGAGGTTTGGGAGTTGTTCTTCATTTTGCTTGTTTTTTAAATTACGTTATTAGGAGTACAGGACCAAGTCCTTCATCTTAGAAAGTAAAGGATGGGCATTCTAGCATGGATATACGGTTTTGGCTACAAGTGAAAGAAAACCACCAAAACCAGCTCATGTAAAATCTCAGGGACAGAACCAAAGTACATTTAGGATTCACAAGGGCTGAATCTGAACTGATAAGTAAACCAGGTTACCCTCTCAGTAAATGCTTGGTTTGATCATTGCCATTTATCGCTCACCTGGGTTCCTCTGCTTACTCAGCCTGCATAGGACCCTTAAAAATAGCCACCCCAAAATGGTAATGATCTATAACTCAAGGTGGATTTGGGTTACACAGGCGTAGCATCTGTCAGAGCTCATCTAATGGTTCACTTAATACATATACATTTCACTACAGCTATTGGATCTCTTTTCCCTCTTTAAATTCTAACATACCAAAGATGAAAAGGGAATCATATTAAACTCCAAATCCCCTATACTAGCAGAATGCCTACCACATAGCCAAATCTTAATATATTTTCCTTATTACACAAAGAAAGACAAACTTAAAATTTTGAGAAATTTTATTATCAGGATTCATTCTGAAAGATGTGTTAAAAGTTCTTATTTTAATTAGTGATTATATTCGAGTGAATTAATATAAATAGATTTAAATTTTACTTACTATAAAGAGAACTGTATTTACAAGCAAACAATTAGTGACTTAATTATGGTGCAAACCAATCTGGGTACATGACTCTGCCACCACCTAGTGGAAGTAGATGTGTATGACCATATTTGAAAACCAGACAAAGACTCTATCTACAATGAGTTGAAGGGCCATGAGCAAAAACACATTTCAACCAGGCACCTGTTAGGTTCTAGAAATTAACCCAGGTTCCATGAGGACAAGCAGAGCTCATGTCTGTCTTGATCACTGCTGTATCACCACAGCACAGGAGAGCAACAAAGCACTTTGTTGGATTTCAATCAATATTTGTTAGCTGACTGATGAGACTCTGAGTCTGAGACTGAGCTACAGTCTTTCAGCCATCTAAAACCATAAGAATTTTATTGAGACAATGGAATATAATTTAGCAATTTAAAAAAACAATGAGCTACCCATTAAAAAGAGAAAACTTAAATCATATTATTAAGTAAAAGAAGCCAATCTGAAAAAGCTACACACTATATGATTCCAACTGTATGACATTCTGGAAAGGCAAGATTATGGAGACGATAAAAATATCAGCGGTTTCCAGGGGCTAAGGGAAAGGCGGGGGGAGGGTGAATAGGCAGAGCATGAGATTTTCAGGGCAGTGAAACAATTCTTTGTGCTACCCTACTGGTGGACACATGCAATCATACATCGTTCAGACCCACAGAACGTACAGCCAACTCCACGAGTGAACCCTGAAGTAAATTACAGACTTTGGGGGATAGTGAAGTGTCAATGTAAGTTCATCAATTGTGACAAATTTACTACTCTCGTGGGGTGCTGTTGACAGTGGGTGAGGCTGTACAAGTGTAGGGGCAGGGAACTCTGTGCTTTCCACTCAATTTTGCTATGAATCTAGAACTGTTCATGGGGGCAGGGGGAGTCCATGTTTTTAAAAAATCAATAGGATTTTATACTTTGACTATAGATTTCAAATGAGCAAACCTACACTTAACAGGTACATCAAAAGTATGATATTGCTTTCAAATGCCTAAGTCTATGCTCAATAAACGCTACTTCTTCACCCCCTCTGCACAACCCTAACTGCTAATGCCCAGGTAGCTACCATCAAGTAGCTATAAACAAGCCACTGTTTCTTCATCTATAACATTAAGACAACTAGACAAAATCTCTCATTCCCTAATTTAACACTCTTTTAATTTAAAAAAATAGACATAATTACAACATAAACTTTTCTAGTGTATTGAAAAAGAAAGAAAACTGTCAAATACTACAGCATCACACAGACACCAAAACTTGACGAAGAACAGATAAAAAATTACTGTCAAATCTGACTTACAAACATTAATCCAAAAACCTTAAAAATAACACCAGAAGAGCTCAGAAGTGCTCTAAATGAAAGATAAGCTATGAGCACAACGTATTCATTCCACTGACGCAAGAGTAGTTGAATAGATTTACTCAAATAACCAGATAAATAGAAAAAAGAAAAGTCAATGATCATTTCAGTGTATGCGAAAAAGCATAAGACAAAATTTTTTAATGATTTCTGATTTTTAACGTTAGCAAAGCAGCAATAGATGACTATTTCTTTAATATAATCGAAAAATGCAAAATTTTATACCAGTCCAAAACTGTAATGTTTCACTGAAGACATACTAAAACATTAAAATAATGAAGCATCAGAAGGAATGAAGAAAGCTCACCATCATTTTTTTTTAGGTTTATTTTGAGAGAGAGAGAAAGGCGCGCATGCATGCACATGCACAGAAGTCAGGGAGGGGCAGAGAAAGAAAGAATTCCAACCAGGCTCCACACTGTCAACGCAGAGCCTAATGTGGGGCTTTAAATCACAAACCATGAGATCATGACCTCAGCCAAAATCAAGTCAGACACCTAACCTACTGAGCCACCCAGGCACCCTCACCACCATTTTTAAACTTTGATCTAGAAGTATTCGCCAATGCAAGGGGGAAAAAAATGTCCTTTTATTAATCAAACATTTGTATGGTGCTTCCTATGTGCCGGACACTGTTTTAAGCACTTTATAAATATTAAATGATTCATATAATCTTCACTAACAATCCTATAAAGTGTACTACTGTTATCCCATTTTATAGAGGGGGAGATGGCAGGACATAAAGTCACACGCTAGTGAGTTAGAGAAGGTGAGATAAAAACCCAGGCAGGAGTGGTTCGAGAGCCCGAGCTCTTCAGCACCAGGCTACCTGAACCTCTATACTGGAAAGAAGGAAAAAGTATCCATACATTCAGATGTTAGGACTGTAGCTAGAAAACCCAAGGGGGAAGAAACCAAAATGCTGTTAGAAATAAGAACTTAGTAGAGTGGTTGGTTACAAAAAATCAAGTAAATAATCAATAGTATTTTAATATGTTAACAACAAAAACTTAGAAAATATACTTATAATAAAGATGCCCTTTATACTAGTGACAAAAAAGCTAACTGGAATTAAAAAGAAATATACAGTTCCTATTTAAATAAAACTTTACATCTCTGCTAGTTTACCAATGAATGCAATGCAGTTCCAATTTAAATAAAAACTTACATCTCTGCTAGTTTATCAGTGAATACAAATTCCAAATGAATAGGAAGCGAGGTATTCAAAAGACTCAAAGGGCTCCTCAACCACCCAACTTCAAGAGTAGGAAGCAAACCAAGCCTGAAAAGACCCACCCTTCCCCTCCCCCACCTACCTGGTTCAGGTGAGTAACTTGTTTATGCCCAATTTAAGGCCAGCCCTCAACAAATGTAATGTCTTGTGTCACCAGCCCAAGAGCAGGACGGGGCACAGAGGAGCTTTTCGGCAAATCATTAGTAAGCCCCAACGGTGCTGACACAGCAGTGCACATGTTTACTGCCTGAAAAAGCACCAACTTCCCAAACAAAGAAACGGAAGGGAAAAATCTAAAAGGTACAAGAGGAGCTTCTCACTGGCTCCTGTTCTATTAAGGACCTTGACTAAAGTTGAACAGTTAATGCCCGGATGTAGAGAGCTGCTGCAGCCCAGCTGACTCCAATTAGGTCACATATGAGAAAACTGTTCACATTGCAAAAAGAGAAATCCTGAAGAAATACAGAAATATAGGTAAGGATCATTCAGCTATGAAATGAGCTGAGAAGGGAACCTGCAGTTCTCTCTAGGAAATATTTTTATAGGACAGAGACACATCCATAAAAACTGCTGTGCATTTTGACAGGGTTAAATGCTTTCATTGTAAGGTGAACCCCACAGCTTCTCAGTCAGCCAAGCAACCGGTCAAGAATTTTCACAGTTCCTACTATGAGCACAACTCTCTGCAACAACTACAATGAAATGTAAGATACAGTTCCATCAAGGAAAACATTGATTATGTGGTTGGGGAGACAGAATAAACACATAAAGAGAACACAAAGCAATACATGAAATAAAATAAGGCAAACTAATAAAAGAAGATCTCTCTACTTTCCCATATATGTTTTAGGAATGAGAATTCAGAAAGCAGTCAATCAGAGCAGAATTTAATTTCCTCCAACTTTTAGAAGCTGAAAGGATTTAGAGCTTTTTAAGTATATAGAAATAAATAATCTATAGCAATGGTAATAACTAATCACAGATTACTGAAAACACACTAAAACCTCAAAGAAATCTCAGCAGTATTTATTCTCCTGCTTCATTAAAGCACAGTCACTAATTAATTTAACCACTGTCCTACACAAGTCACTATGCAAAGTGACTCCTTTATAGGAGCCAAAAGGAAACAGATAAAAATACACAAAGAATTCCTACATAAAACAACAGGACCAGTTCTGAGGGCAGCCCTTTACCAATGAAAGAACTGGAACCAAAATTCTTAAATTGCAACTGAAAGGAAACACAGTTAGCTACGTGGTCACGTCTATTTATCCTTCGAGGGCAAAAGAAACATATGGGGTTAAATCACTGCCCTCCCTAAGGATAGGACACTTCACACCACAAACCTACGATGGAGGTACGGTCACAATTCACATTAATTCAATTCAACAAACACGTACTGAATCATATTTGGCTCAGTTCCTGAAATGTGAAGTTGACTGAGACATGGGCCCAGTTTGTTGTTGTTTTTATTTTTATTTTTTTTTTTTAAGATTTTTATTTATTTCTAGGAGAAAGAGAGAAAGATAGCGTGAGCAGGGGAGGGTCAGAGAGAGAGGGAGTCACAGACTGAAACAGGCTCCAGGCTCCGAGCTGGCAGTCAGCACAGAGCCCGACGCGGGGCTCAAACCCACGAACTGCGAGATCATGACCTAAGCGAAAGTCGGACGCTAACCGACTAAGCCACCCAGGCGCCCTGTTGTTGCTGTTTTTAAATACAGCTACAGCCAAGTCCAAGTACTTGATCTCAGTTACAGAGTTCTCTCTTTTTTGGGGGGAGTGGGAGGAATTACACTTAAAAAGTAAGTTTCCCTGAAACAGTTCTGTTTTTCCCATCATTAACTACCTAACCAAGAAGTTAGAGAGCTGGAAAACCACTACATTTTACTTATAAGAACTGAGCAGAATAATGAATTGGAAATAAAAATTAAGTATCTCTAAACCTAAAATGCAGTATTGGTTCGATGTAAACTTACGGCATCCTACATCGAGAAATTTTATTTACACAAAATATATCACACAAAGCAACATATAACCAGCTAATATTTCACTGCACTATTAGTGAGTATAAAGAGGTTTCCAAGTAAGAAATGTGCTGTTAAAAGCTTTAGGAAGACAGAGCCTCCAAATCGTGTACAAAAGGCAGATACAGCCTTGAGGCAAAAATGCGAGGAAGTGACAGAATGCCTTCTTTACAATTTGCAGCTAGGTTATTACCCATGATAAATTGATAACCATTCATTAACTTTGAGAGCAATAGACAACTGGCAGGCTATTTCATGCCTCAAAGAATTTATGGCAAAAATGACAGGTGACTTTGAATTCAGAAAATAAAATGGATTCTTGGAAAGTGTTACTTTCATGCATTCTTCTTCTAAATAAACTTGGAGGCAGATACAGGTATTTGCTGTGGATGAGAATTAAAGGTCATGATTTTCCACATCAGTGATAAAAGGACTAACGTTCATCAGTTTCATCAGCCTGTCAATTAAAACATAAACGTGAATCAGGCTTTAAAGGTATTCCAATACAAACTCCACTCTGGATCGTAAGAAAGAAAAATTATGTAAAATACACATTAATAACCTGAATTAAAACAGGGTACAAGTGAGATTTAGGGACTGTGCTTGCAGGTTCCCCTTGGCTGGCGTGCATCCTTGCCTCCAACCACTGTGCTGGGGTTCCCTAATGGTTTTTGTTTGGTTCTTTTTTCTTCTAATTCTCCCTGTTCCCAAACTGATCTACACGTAAGGCTTCAGCTATCACCTATACTCCACTGTCTCCAAGAAAACCTCTCCCTGAATTCAAACGACCGTCACCTCAGTCATTAGGACACACCCGGCCAGGTCCCTACGTCAGACTCCACGTGCAGTGACGGCATGGTTTTGTTGTTAGTTTCTCTGATGAGCAGCCAAGGCCCAGGCCTCCTGCTCCTCCACATGCAGCCCTCACTCCAACCCTCTCCTGACCATCTCCACCTGAACATCCCACAGACACCTCAAGTTCTCTCCTAGCTGACACACTCGTCCACCAGCACTAAGCTAGAACTTTTTCTCCTCCCCTCCCTTAACTGACCATAGGAATAGCAGGCAGTCCTTCCTCTTCCTTCCACAGTTCTCTGTCCAGGCCTCCAGGAAAGCATGGAACGCGATTTATAGTAACTGTGTATATGCCTGTCCCCTCCCCCAAAAGACTGGGTAGTTGCTTTCTGTTTGTTTCATTTTAGCATCCAAAGCATCCACATATGACTGGTATGAGGGTGGGTGATAACCCAAAGCCAAATCTCTATAGTCAGGTTTAAGAGGTAACTAAAAGATTGGAAAACCGGAGACACGGCTAAGGAATGATTAACCAGAGAGACACAGGATCGGAGTCATGAAGGACACCGAGAAAGGGGATGGTTTACTGAGGGCCTAGCTTTATTAGCCTCCACCCCATACATGAAGTGGACCCGACTGATGAAATCTGACCCTGCACTGAAGCCATACAGTCCTGAAGTCTATTTCCCCAAATTTAAGCTCTTTTCACCCTCACTGCCACAGCCTTTAGGTGGAACCTCCTTCACCTTTGCCTAGACTTCTAAAAGAGCTTCTTAAGTCATGTCCACATGGCCCATATCTTGCCACTCCAGGCTGAGACTGACCACAGTGTTACCTGTAAAAGACCCAATCTCCACTGTTACTCCTTCATGAAATTTTCATGTGGCTCTGAGAATCAAGTCCAAATACTCTACCATGACCCAGAAGGCCTCTCTCATCCTGGTTCTGACCAGCCCCTTCAGCTATTTTCCTACCCTAACTCACGCTCAAGTGCTCTCCATCAGGCCACAACTTGATTCTTGTACATAAGCTGCTCTTACAGTAAAAATGCTCAACCCATTACCCATACACATCCAAATTTTACAGAGTCTCCTCAATTATCATTAAGGTGATATGATGGCCTCTTTAATGAGGCTATAGCAGAAGAAAACTCCCATGCATTTGCTTTCTCTTTCCAAAAGTTTTTCCGGAGGCCCCACTATGTGACAGGCACTGGCATAAACAATCCTAGAGCACTTGGGTCAAACTTGCGTTAAGATGGTTATAATGCTGTATTAAAAACTTTTATGATTTTACCTCCTCCATCAGTCTGTGTTTCCTGTAGATAAGAACCATAATTTCTGGTCCAGCTCTCTTATTCTTCTAACGTTGATCCAAGAGGGGCCCAAGATGCCAGAAAACTCCCTGAAGGCCAGTTCACAGCTATAGGGATCCCCGGATCAGGTTAAAGAACGGATACTGAAATAAAGGCCGAGCCCACATTGAGAATACAAATAGTGAAGCAAAAAGTGAAGAAAGGTCAAGGCAGGTCTTCATCCCAGATAAGGACATAGGTAAATGTGACAAACAGGGCATGGAAACTGGGTATGGAAAAAACTAACGACTAGTTTTGAACTAACATCATTAATTCAGCTCATCTGTGCATGACGTGACCCATTTTGCTAACAACCTTCAAAGGACAAAACCATTCTAAATACACCACATTCATCTCTAACCATCCACAACCTAACCTAGTACAGGAATGCATGCTACAAACTGTGCTGAATTAACACTTCTGCAAGCAATGATCATACACGTACACATGCACACAATGTATTCATATGATCCACAAGGTAAAACAAAGCCATGGGAAACACTAAACTTCAGAGCAGAATGACAGAAGAGAGCTAGTCTAAAACCAGTGACTTGCGATTACTAACACCCAGCATATAATACATACCAAAAGACTAATTGTAATTCTATCATATACAAATCACGAAAGCCTGGACTGAAACATAAAGTCAGGAGCCTTAGACATAAATTGTCTGTCATATGGACTGAGCTTCACAGGGAACCATTCCATAGCAAGAAAGGGAAAGAAAAAAAAATAGCAGCCAAGCAAAGAGAAGCAGAGATGAAAAAAACGCAGAATAACATGCCTGGGTTCTTGAAGGCTTTCCAGTCCCTAGTTTCAATCCTTTCCCAAGTCATAAGATGTACCCCCTGCCCTTCAGCCCTGACAGACACCCTGAATTCTTTTAATATAGTCTTTCCTTAATCTAGCTCCAAGCTGGTTTCCATTACCTGACAACAAAAACTCTTAAACCAAACAGGAATACCACAAGTACTTTGCCTCTGCTGCCTTCATCACATCCAAGCACCATGCTGCCAAAAACATCTACTCCTTTTATAGCTCCTATTTCATTTCTTACTCCTCTTCCAACCAATTTATTCAATTAATATCTACTGATTACCTGCTTCACACCAGACACTGCTAGCATCTGGCAACAGAGTCCCTGCACTCAAGTTCACAATCTGGCATAAGGACTTCTTTCAAACCACAGGTCTTGACCAAGTTGTAAAATCAATTTATTCAGTCCCAAGAACCACTTTTTAAAAATTTGAAATATAAGAGTATAAAAAAAGAGATAAAAGGAAAGGTTAAATATTGTTTTCTACAACTTTTGTTCCAGTTACATGTGTGTTTGTATTGGATAACAATGTAGTATGTATTTCTAAGTCCCAAACAAAGAATTTTAAAACTACCAATGGGTCCCTGTTTCCTAATAACCTCAACAAAGCCCAATGAAGAGGACAGACAAAAGTTGTGCCTTAGAGAATCCATTAATGCTTTAATAAAAAATGATTTTAATTGGCATATCCTTAGTTTGTGTTGATTTTACATACTTAAAAACAGTTATTGTTTGCCCCAACTAGATTAAATGTTCTTTCTTGTTTAGTTTTAATTAGCTAAGCAAATCCTTTTCTCTTTGCCTTAAACAGTACAGAGAAAGTTCAAATCAGCATGTCAGAATTATTAAAAACTATTAGTTATATATAAATTTAGTAAATTTCTGCCATACTTACAATGAATGCTGACCAAGCAAAACCCAATCATCATCAGAGTAACTATTCAGCTACAAAAAATGACAAGTTAGCCTGGAAAAAAAGAGACCATGAGGCAGAAGATAGCTATGTTCAAATATTATTAAAGGCATACAGTGACTCTAAAGTGTTTAAAGGAACTTATGAAAAACATTAGTTGAAGAAACTGTGAGAATAATCCATCAAGTAAGCCTCGGGCATATTCTCATATTTCTTGTATTTTCCAAGTATCTTGAGCCTAAGAATCTGAGTTCATTTCAAGGAAAATGAATTCAAACATGTTTATTCTCTAATTTAATGACTGTCAATCTTTATCAGATAGAACTTATGGTACATTAGTCTGCAAGAATATTTACTGAACACTCAGTATATGCCACTCTAGGAATTACACAGAATGCCATAAATGATGTGGAATGTCATGAAATAGTGACATGTTAAAATCCATCATAAAAACTTAGGACAATTTTAGTGGCAGAAAATAATGTCACAAGAACATTCCCACAAAAAAACAAAAATCTATCATATAAAGCATGGAAGTCTATTTTCATGTTTTTTTTTTTCAAAAACATATACATATATGTGCTACTTATTCATCCATTTGGTTAGGAAGGAGCTTATAACTAAAGGTGAAGAAAAATATGTGTAAAAAATTGAAATTGAGGGGGCCTCAGGGTGGCTCAATCAATTAAGCATCCAACTCTGGATTTCAGCTCAGGTCATGATTTCACAGTTCATGGTTCAAGCGCTGTCCCTGGGTCCCCACTGACAGTATGGAGCCTGCTTGGGATTTCTCTCCCTCCCTTTCTCTCTCTGCCCCTCCCTATTGTGCACATTCTCTTTCTCTCTCAAAATAAATAAATAAACTTTAAAAAATTGAAATGGAGAAAATGTACTATTTTTTTTTCTGGCACAAGGAAAGTACTGCCATTACCTGATTTTCTCAGTGGCACATACTTCTAGCTTCACAGAACATCCATGTTCATTCTTGACATCTGAATGAATGAATGAGCATTCATTCTCATTTGGCCTAAATTAACTGCATATCTAATTCTAGGAACATAAAGATGAAGGCACTCACAGTTCAGAAACAGAGCAAACACATAAACCTAACTATAATTTAATTTAGAAAGTGCAACAGAGAAGAATATCTCATATGGTGTGGGGTGGGGTGGTATTATGGGGAGAGAAAGGAAGGCTTCCATGAAAGAAATGAATTTAAAACAAAGGGGAGTAGGCAGCCAGGTAAGGTGTGAGTGGAGACGCAGGGAGGCCTGGCATTCTGAGCCCAGCCAAGAAGAAAAGAACCAGCCCACTGAGTGTGCAGGAGGGCGGGAGAGCCACCTCCAGGCAATCTGGCACAGCTGAAACAAGTTCAGGGCAGAGACAAGGTGAGCCTGGAGTTAAAGAAATAGTCAGACTTGGGGCTCCTGGGTGACTCAGTCAGCTAAGCATCCGACTTTGGCTCAGGTCCTGATCTTGCTGTTCGGGAGTTCAAGCCCCACATCGAGCTCTGTGCTGACAGCTCAGAGCCTGGAGCCTGCTTTAGCGTCCGTATCTCCCTCTCTCTCTACCCCTCCCCTAGAACGTCCCCAGAGACGTTCTGTCTTTTCCTCAAAAATAAATATCAAAAAAAAAAAAAAAACTTTTTTAAAGGGTCAGACTTTATGATCCTTTTTGGATTTTATAAGAAATCAGGATCCAGAGAAATTTCAAAAAGCTCATTCTGATGGCTGGCAGAGGACAGACTGGTGCATAAGAAATCAGGAACGAGTAAAGTCTCTTGTCAGAAGCTGCTGCATGGGGTGGTACCCAGGTGAGGTAATGAAGGCCGGAAATGACAGTGGGAAGAGACATGGAAGAAGGAGAACTCGAGATAAACTTAGTAACACAGAGAGTAAACTTAGCCAGTCTTGATGACTGACTGGAAAGAGAGCAGAAAAAAAGGTCAAGAAGTGGTTCAAGATGAGGCAGGGATGGATATCTGGGCATAGTTAAGCCCTGAACTACAAACAATAGCCAGAAGGGAAATAAGAACAGGTACCAGGTGATGAGTCAAGAAACTATGACATAAATTTAGGCAAGAGGCTATAGGATGATGGAACGATGGTCTGGAGTAGGGTGATGACAGTGGAGACAGTGAGATAAACATACTTAAGAAATATTTCATTGCTAAAACCAGTGGGATCTGCTGTCCATCAGGTTGATGGGGCAGGAAGGAGAGAAGACATTAAGAATGCCCCCCAGATTTCTCATAAGAGCAAAACAGTATTACCAATCACTGGAAGAAAGTGAAAGAGGCAAATTTAAGAAGAAAGTTTAAGAATATACAGTGTTTTAAACAGGTTGAATTTCAAGTACCTCTGAAATATCCAAGTAGAAATATCAAGTAGACAGCTGAACATAAGGGCTGGAATTCAAAAGTGGCCTCTTCACACTGAAAAGATAGTTGGGGGAATTGCATGTATATAATCAACTGTAACCATGCCTGAGATCCAGAGGAAAAGGAAGAATATGGACTGAAAAGATGGCCCGCAAACGGGCACTGAAAAGGTCTGAACTCCTAACCTTTGGATGCGAGGTGAGGGTAAGCCTACTATGGGAACCAAAATGGCATCTTCCATTGTAAAAAAAAAAAAATCTTTTGAGAAATTTGAGAAATTCAGTTGTGAAGGAAAGGAGATCACACAATAACATACAATAATACACAGCCTTAAAAGGAGATGTGAGGCTAAGATAAAGACCCGCTGTTTAACTTATTTTTGACAGAAGACAAGGAGAGGCAGGTTAAAGACAGAAGGGGGGACCCACTATTGCATACATTTCAAGACGGCCGCCCTAGAGCATCCAGCAGCCATGCAGAGGGATGGGCCCCTCCTCTCCAAGAAGGGGCCTGGTTAAACAACTCTGTGTGTGACTCCATGGTGGTGGCTGAGGAAGCCGTCCTGGAACCACATAGCTTCCTCCAGATTCTCACAGTTCTTCCAGCCTGTTGCCATGGAGGTACAAATGGTCCTCTGTGGCCTTTTTTTCCCCAGGGATCTGTGAATATTTATCTGTCAGTAGTAAGATCTTACTTGGTCCTGTATGTGAAAGCAAAGAAAGACAGTGGCTGTGTCATATAATCTTTCTTTAGCTTGATTTGGGGCATTTGAGATTG
The DNA here is from genome assembly GCA_017311185.1 of Proteles cristata cristata. Classification (NCBI taxonomy): domain Eukaryota; kingdom Metazoa; phylum Chordata; class Mammalia; order Carnivora; family Hyaenidae; genus Proteles; species Proteles cristata. Next base: position 335,927 of record JAESUZ010005157.1, read on the forward strand.
TCATTTATTATATCTTCTTACTTTAGGAAATCAATTCCTCAAAAGTGAGGAACATAAAATACAGGACAAAATATAAATAAAATGAAAGCCTCTCAACTAAACCTCTTATTTGGTTTTCTAGATGCTATATCCTTCAAGATGGTAATAAGAAGATGATAGAAAAATACCCTCAACAGCAACCAACAATCATCACATTGTACACCTTAACCTTATACAGTATGTCAATTACCTATCCACAAAATTAGGGGCTAGGGAACGCCCAGACACCAATTAAAGGTTTCCTGTCAAAATCTGTTTCATAGACCCAAAGGATATGACAGGAGATGGCTTTCTACCAAATGATCTGGATCCTCTATCTAATGACTTGAATCACTTCAGGAAAACAGACTAAATCACATATCTGGTACTAACGCATGTGCAGGAAAAACTTAAAAGTGCCATCACCTGTAGATGATCAAAACCTGACAGCATCTTCTTTTGAAACTATGCCAAACACACTGCTAGTAACTCCTTCCATGGCACAGGAAATCAATACTGATATTAAAACATAAGGAAAGAAGCTCAAAGTTCGGAAAAAGTACTGGAAGAACACCTATTGCTACAACGATGGGGAGTTGATACCATTCCATTATTTTAGGACAAGACAGGCCCACAACACTGGACAAAACTGAGTTTTCAAACTACACAATGCCTTTTTTAAATTTACATACAGTTAATTTTTTGATAAACAATCCTATAATTTTTCATAAAATGCATAGATACAAAACAGTTCCATCATCCCCAAAATTCCCTTGTTGTACTTCTCCTTTGTAGTCAACCCCTCTCTCCCACCCTGACCGTGCCAAATGACCTTTCAGGACCCTGTGCCCAAACACTACTGGAGTCCACAACCACAGTCATCTGCTTTAGCCACTGAGAGATGGCACCACAGAGATACATGGTAGCCTTTTCATCCTATACCCTGGCCACTGCCTGCCTACTGCCCATTCAGTGCCATTATACCAGAGCAAAAGGCAACTTCTGGAACCGCAGCATGACAAGTATAAGCCAAAAAGAGCAAGGAGTACTGTCATACGTAGTCGATTTCCTTTGCCACCCACTAGAGCGGCCTTTGCTGCAGGCCATCTGATTTCCACCATCACCACAAGGCCTATCTGCCACCTCCCAAAGAGAAGTCTCACCAACTACTTCTTTAATCTGGATGTTTTTACTTTTTTGACGATTTCTCTTGGTTGGAAAAAGCCTTAAATACTGCAAATTTCATCATCTCCTAGTCCAGGCTTGGTGTTGGTATATTAATAAAAGCAAAAGAAATTTACAAAAATGGCTGGTTCCAGATTGGGGAGACAAGATACAGGATAAATCTGGAACATATTCACGTGCCAGAGAGTCAGAAGGTGTTCCAAGAAATTATGGAGGCAGATCAAAAAACACAGGAGCCAACAGGAAGGGGCTCCCATGAGTCAAATCTGTGACAATTTCAGCATCAAAACAAACAGAACAATGATGGATTATAACCTACTGAACAAAATAGGTTGTTTACTGTTTCTAAACTATCAGTATGAGTCCATACCAATAAAAATTAGATAAATAAAGGAGGGGGACTTCTCCTTTGAAGGAAATACACACTAATAAATGTGGAAGGAGTAAAGGAGTTAGAAAAATACTATATTACAAACATCACAGTAAATATTGGTTCTGGCAAAAACCAATCATAAACAGATGCTAAATAAGTGGGGGGTGGAAATGATGAGGACCTGAGATTTTCACCATCTCAAAGTGTCAACCCACAGACTGGCTTACTACTTACAAGGGGGAAAACTTGCAACTACTCAACCCAGACAGTACCCTACCCAGATGATGAACAGTTCACCAACAAGGAGCACAGGGACATTGTGGGCCTCCTGACTGGCGTCCTGAGAAGGACACAGCACTTACGCAGCACTCTGGCTGGGGATGGACAGTCCAATGGCTGGGGATGGACAGTCCAAGTCTCATCACCAGAAAACATCAGACAAATCCTAGTGTAGGAACAACCTATAAGAGAACCAGCTCGCATTCTTCAAAAACATTAACATCAGAAAAATATTAACGTCGTAACAGACAAGAAAGGCTAAGGAACCATTCCAGATTAAAGGAGACTAAAGAATCATGGCAACTGCATCAAACATGGGGTCCTAGACTGGATGCTGAACTGGAAGGAAACAAATGCAACAAAGGACATATTTGGAACCAGTGGCAAAACTGGAAATATGGAACAGATACAAGCCTTGTGTGAATGTTAAAGTTCTTAGATTTGATTAAGCGTTCAGTGGTTACAGAAGAGAATACCCTTATTCTCAGGGAATACACACTAAAGTATTAAGTAAAGGGACATTATGTATGCAAAAGACTCTCAATGACTTAGAAAAAATAAATTGTGTGTGTTTGCAGATAAGGAAAAAAAATACAAGGGCGCCTGGGTGGCTCAATCGGTTAAGCATCAGTCTTTAGCTCAGGTCATGATCTTGCAGTTCGTGGGTTTGAGCCCTGTGTCGAGCTCTGTGCTAACAGCATAGAGCCTAGAGTCTGCTTCAGATTCTGTGTCTTCCTCTCTCTCTCCCCATCCCTCTCCCGCACTTCTCAAAAATAAACAAACATTTTTAAAAATTTTTTAAGAAAAAATAAATACATAGAAAGCTAATATGGCAAAATGTTAAAACTTGCTGAATTTGGGTAGAAGACATATGAGAGTTTTTGGTACTATTCCTTTAACTTCTCTATAATTTTGAAATTATTCCAGACTAAAGCTTTTTTAAGTGGCTTGCCCAACTTTAAAACGTATTTAAAATAAGAATGCATTTACACTTCATCTATAATTTTAAACATAATTAGCAAGCTAACAAAAGATATGTTCCAATGGAAAAGATCTAAAAATCAATGTGATATGAAGCACAGATAAATATTTTATGAGAGGATTAAAGCTTCAGCTAGCACAGCAATTATGCACTGGTATTCAGCTTATTGTTTCAGTTGGATTTCATTTTGGGCTCATCACGGATCCCCCGAGTAAGATTAAAACACTTTATCTCTTATCTATAAATACATCATTACATTTGAATACAAAATACTTCTATAAAAATATAGGAAGACTGCTCCTAAAGTCAACTAGGTTAAGAACTGCACAGGCACCAACTCTACCTCCTAATGTCATTAGCCTCTAAAAGCTAATTACCAGGCAGAACAATTCAAATACTGAAAGTGGAGGACATTCAGCCCAATCCTGGGAACAAAAACCAAAAGAAGGTGTTATTTATGATGTCTTCTCCTATGAATAATTCTATTTCAAGAAATGAAAGCGTTCAACTGAAATTCCTGATTTTAGTTTTCTGATTCCTGATGTTTCAGTAATAAAAATATGGGAAGGATACAAACTAAGGTTAATTACTAAGCACAAGCCACAAAAGGCCTTTAAAAAATGTTTAAAAAGCCACGCACCACATTTCTACAAACACACTCACCTGGCACCCATACAGAAAGTGCCATAGGAGTGGCTGGGCGGCTGAGCAGTTCAGTGTCCCACTTTGGCTCAGGTCACGATCTTACAGTTAGTGAGTTAGAGCCCCACACTGGGCTCTCTGCTGTCAGCACAGAGGCCACTTGAGATCCTCTGTCCCCTTCTCTCTCCGCCCCTCCCCCACATGGACTCTCTCTCAAAAATAAACATTTTTTTTAAAAGTGCCATATATAATAATAATCAGATGCTTTCAACCTTATGAAAAAGGGCCCAGAAAAATGACAAGCAGTCCTTTCTGCAATTGAATGAGTGGCCATTCGTCCATAATAGATTGAAGCACATTTTGGTTTTAAAGTTTTAATCAAAGAATATATAGCATATGGTTACAAAGTCAAAGAGTACAAAAAGACTCCCTTGCCCTGCTCCCCCAAAGGCAATCAGATTTAAACCACTTCGTTTTGAGAGTCTCTGACAGTTATTACCCTTAATTTTCTAAATAATATAGAGCACTTGTGGGGATGAGCACTGGGTGTTATATGGAAACCAACTTGACAATAAACTTAAAAAATAAATAATAAAAATAAATAAGTTTTAAAAATAAATAAAATACATTTACAACAATTTCTTCACTCCTTATCTTTAGATATTATGAGACATTATCTGTTAGGACAGGACACTAAAACCAACTTCTACTTCCTATGAACACCCTTCTCCCTTTCTCTCAATATATATCACTAATTTTCTGTTATTATGTTGGTTACCTATAAAATATATCTCCATTTCATTTTTTGTTCTATCAACTGCAAAATATCTTGACTCCTTCACAAAATAAGGTTGTCAGAAGCTATACCTGTTCTTCTGCATGTCCCCCCAACTTCTGTCAGTTTTACCTTTTTCTTTACACTGTCAAGAGTTAAAATTCGTTATATAGCCATAATAAGTTTTGCATGCACTGTCTGTAGCAGTAAAGTGCAACGTGCATCAGAATCACCTGGAGAACTTGTTAGACTACAGACTGATAGGCATCACCCAGTGAGTTTTTTACTATGTCTGGGGTGTGGCCTGAGACTCTGCATTTCTAACGAGTTCCCAGGTAACAGTGACACTACTGGTCTGTGAATCTAACTTTGAAAACACTGCTCAGCAGAGGATTAGTGTTAGTTAAGAGTACGTTTAATTTCCTATGGTGGTAATGTCAAGAATGGACTTAATGCCACAATGAAATGCTATCTTTCTGCCTCCTACCAATTGCTCCAAAGCACACTAAATGTTTTAATTTGATTTATACTTAGATCACAATTTATTGCACTATTCCCCCCTTTAGAATCTGGTTTCCTCCATGTTTTGTGTGTGTAGCGTATGTTTGTGTATGCGTGTGCGCGCACGAGCACGCACATACTTTTTACTCATTCTGTCTATATCTTAGATTAGGAAAATAATGGCCTTCTCTTCTAACTTGAACCAAATGTATGTTGCAAACAGTCATTCTGGGATTTACTGCACCACAGGGAAGTTTTACTGTTTCCTGGAGATTTGGGGAGAGGTCAGAACTGGAGATACATACTTTAGAGTCATCAGTTTATCAGCAATGTACTGAGAGACAGCCACGGGTTATCATCAGAGCACACACTTGCTAACAGATTGGTCTCAGGCTCTTTACCCTCTGACGTCACAGAATGCCAAGGAAAACTTGCAGACTAGATAGATATAGATATAGATATACAAGCTTACTTATAATGGACTTCCCACCTGTCCTTAACCCAAAAGATAAAGAAAGGATGGATCCTGATCAGAAAGACTGTCCCACAGTGCCACATAGCCAGCAAAAGACAGCACATGAAGGGAAAGTAAGCCAGTCTCAGCAGTCTGTGTCTCACCTGTGACACAAGGCTCTTTTGGTCAGACAAGAAACAAATCTTCTGCACAGTGAGGAGAGCCTAAAAGATAAGCAAATACCCAGGTGCTCTGGAAAAAATGCTCAGAATTTCTAGCTGCTACCAGATATGCCCAAAGCCGCCTCTCTCTAGGCCCCCTTACCACATACAACTCATCTGAAGTTTCAAACCAACACCTAGAATACCATGAGCAAACTGCTCACAATTTTAGAACTGTATTCTAACTTAGTCACCTGGTGATCACCTTTAGGGAGTCTCATATCATACCTAAAGCCAAGGAAAATGGAAGCCTAGAAGGACTGCCTCCACTATGGAAGGCATTTAAATGCATGACACTGGAGGAGATCACCTACGCAAAGAGCACAGAGAGACAGAAGCTCCAGACAGTCCCCTGAGGCACTCCGTATTTCATGGGCAGGCAGAAGTGGCAGAATCAGCAAAAGCGACTAGGAAGACTGGGAGGGAAGAGGGAAACTAAGAAGGTGCAGTGTTACATGCAAGTCAAGAAAAGTAGGTGTTTCAAGAATAAGGGTGACATTAGCCATCAGGGAAATGCAACTCAAAACCACAAGGATATACACCTCTAACCCACTATGATGAAAACAAATGCGGATATGGAGAAATTGGAACTCTTGTACGTGTTGGTGGGAATGTAAAATAGCACAACCACTTTCAAAAACAATCTAACAGCTCCTCAAATGACTAAACATAAAATTACTATATGATTCAGAAATTCCAGCCCTAGATACATGCCCAAGAGAATTGAAAATATATGTCCACTCAAAAACTTGTCCACGAACATTCATAGCAGCTTTACGTACAATGACCTACAGGCAGAAACAACCCAGCATCCATCACCAGATGAACGAATTAACAAAATGTAGTATATGCATAAATGCAATGTTATTCAGCCATAAAAAGGAATGGAATTGATACATGGATAAAACTTAAAAACATGCTAAGCAAAAGAAGATGTCCAGATTATAAAAAAAGAAAAGGCTGTCCTAAGTTTTCCCTTTCCACATACATTATGTGCCATGTGATCGAACATAAAACCTCCTATGAAATATTTTGGCAAAATACTGAACCTGACACTGATCAAGCCTAGATCCTGCTACCAATTTATAATTTACAGGAAAGGACGAACATATTAAATAACAGCATGGAGATATAATCAGAAAAATCCAGATTTGGGGAAATTCTAGAGGCAAAAAAAAAGGAAAAAGAAAAAGATATAGAATAAATCAGGAGTTAAAAACCAGTAGCAAGAGGGGTTGCACAACATTATTAATGTACTAAATGCCACTGAACCATTCACTTTAAAATGGTTAATTTTGTGTTATGTAAATTTCAGGTAAACAAAAAAAAGGTTTAAAAAACCAATGTCAACTAATTACAATGTATTCCTTATTTCATCCTGATCTGAACAAAAAATGAAACTGAAGAAATTTAAGTGCATAATGGTTAGCCATATTAAAAAATATTAATTATTTTAGTTATAACAAGGTTTTGATTATTCTTTAAGAGTCCTCTAACTTCAGGGAGCCCGGGGAGCTCAGTCATTTAAGCGTCAACTTCGGCTCAGCTCATGATCTCACCGTCTGTGAGTTTGAGCTCCACGTCAGGCTCTGTACTGATAGCTCAGAACCTGGAACCTGCTTCAGATTCTGTTTCTCTCTCTGCCCCTTCCCTGCTCACACGCTGTCTCTCTCTCAAAAATTAAAAATTAAAAACATTTTAATAAAATTTAAGAGTCCTGGGGCGCCTGGGTGGCTGAGTCACTTAAGCGTCTGACTTCAGCTCAGGTCATGATCTCGCCGTCTATGAGTTCGAGCCCCGCGTCGGGCTCTGTACTGACAGCTACTCAGAGCCTGGAGCTGCTTCAGATTCTGTGTCTCCCTCTCTCTCTGACCCTCCCCTGCTCACACTCTGACTCTCTCCCTCTCAAAAATAAATAAACATTAAAAATTTTTAAAAATTTAATTTAATTTAATTTAAGAGTCCTATAACTTAGAGACAGACAATAAAATATTTATAGGTCCAGTGACTGAAGCTTGAGAGCTGTCCCTAAACTGAAGGGCAGCAGGGAGAGAGCAGTCCAGTCACAAACAGAAACTACTCATGAATAACAGCTGCACGAATGAGCAGCTTCTTCCAAACAACCTCTCCAGCATCACTTTCACAGAAGCAAGGCGGTCCTGGTAAACATTTCCATTCCATTAAGTGTGCAACTCTAACCCTACCTGCTTGCCTCCTGCTGCCATGAAAGGAGGTCAGACAGCATGAATTTCCAAAACAGCTCCCCTCTGCCTCCACCCTCCACACCCTGACCTCTTCCAAACAATCTAATGTGCCCTCACCAATCAATCTATGAAATTGCTTCTGCACACATCACTCACATCCCTTGGATTTTCAAATCCAGAAAAGTAATTAGTGTCTTTTCTTATTCTCACTCCATTTAACTGCCCTAAAGGATTTACACACTGTAAGTCACTCCTCCTTCCTGAAGCTATCTTCTCTTGGCATATATGGCCATCTCCTTATTCTCAGCTTCCTTCCCACAGTCTCTCTCCCTCCACTACCCTGCAACAGTACAAAGTTTCCTTAGACTGAGCCCCCACACCTAATCTCTTTTCACCCTCAGGTCTCCCCTGGGCCAAGTGAGCCATCCCCGTGTCTCCCCCAGCCACCCATACCTAGCATGATACCTGGAACAGTGCTCAGCAAATATTTGTTGAAATAAAAATATACCCATGCAGGCAATGGAGAGTTGGCAAAAGGCGGCAAAGAAACCAAACATGGAAACAGAAGCAGAAAGCAGACCTGTTCAATGACAGACACTCTAGTTTAAAACACACACACACACACACACACACACACACACACACACACACACACACACACACAGAGGAACAAAATAGAGAGAGGCACCAAAATCTAACGAACTAGCCTTCCTTCCAAAGAACCTAGTCATATACTGGTCTTTACAAGCAATGAATGCAGACAAAGGATCATTTCAATTGACAAACATATCCTTCAGTATAGTATGTTTTTCCCCTATGAAATCAGTGAGTTCAGATGCCTTATTATGCACCAGTGACACTGCTCAGCTCAAAGCTATTGTATATTTGCCTTCATCTCTCAATTCCTGTGCCCTGCATGCTTTAAACATCTCAAACCATTCTTAGATAAAAAGAATTTAATATATAAATATCACTAAGTCCTTGTCAAAATTATAGGAGGGCTATGAAATTGACTAATTTTAACTCATGTTTTTATACAACCACCAACTCTAACTAGTTCATTAATACTCCAGCTGCCTGATAATCATTAGGACTTCACAAAGATTAATTTACTTAAATTTCTCACAGTTTCCATTTAAACCAACCTAAAAGTAGTTACTGAAGAACTACTTTGTGAAAAGCATTGTTTCTAGGCTTAATTAATACTTCCATATAACTCCAAGTAATGAAGATATTAGGAGTCATTTTAAACTAATTAATTTTTGTTCATCTAGTTTGGTTATTATTCTTCCCCAGTTGATCAGAGGCTCCCTCTATAACATATATATCCCTGAACACTCCAATATCCAGGAATCACACAGATCCTCGAACTGTGTATCATCTATACCACAAGAATTAAGAGCATGGTGGATGAGGAAGAAAGAAAAATAAGAGATGATACCCAGGGTTACAGCTTGAGCAGGTAAGATAAGAGGTGGCAGTATTGGTTTGAGGAAAAGATAAGGATTTTAATTTCAGAGTGAGTTTAGGTGTCTATGAGCCATCCAAGAAGAGATGACCAATAGGTTACCTGAGATATGAGTCTAGAAGTCAGTGGAGGGACATGGAATTCAGATAAAGATGTAAACATCAATTATTCACAATAGCCAAAATGCAGAAACCCAAATACCCATCAAATGATAAATACAGTAGAGCTATGAGATAGAAATTACGCAGCTATAAAGAGGAATGACATAAGAACATGTGCTACAATAAGGATACACAATGAAAACATTACCTAAGCGAAAGAAGCCAGACACAAAAAGCTACATATTATCTCATCCCATTTATACTGAATGTCTAGAATTGCAAATCCATGGAAAGAGGATATATACTACTGGTTGCAGGGGAGGTTGGGAGTGACTCCTAATGGCTACAGGATTTCTTTTTCAGGTGCTTATACTGCTCTAGAATTAGAGAGTGAAGATGGTCGCACAAAAGGAAAAAAGTCCTGGGTAATTGCCCCTATAACAACTTATAAATTCTGAACACAACATAAAAAGCAACTATGCAAAGGCACTGGAGAGCAACTGAAAGCAGAAAGAAACTCGTCGGAGAAGGCCGGAGGGTGAGGAGGTGGGGAATGGGGGTTACATTTGAACAGGGAATGGCACTGGAAGAAATTCTGGGCAGGTTGGTGGGGTGGGTGGCTGGTAGCTGGGTGGGTAGTTGGTTGGCAGGCTGGCGTGAATGACTTTCATTCTGGAGGCAGGCCCTGGTTCTGCCATGTGGGACAGCTGAAATAGGACAGAAACAGTCTTGGCGGCTTAAAGAACCAGAGTTTGAGGGCAACCACAACAGGCAGAAAATGAAGCGGGGGGGCGTGAAAGGAGAGACCCAGAGAGAGTGTGCCCCAAACTCTAAGTATCAACTCTACCCACATTTTTGGTTGAATCCCAAACTACACATGAATAGGACAAGTTGCAAGCAACCCGATAAAGGTAAAAGAACTGAACAGAGATTTCAGCTGCTGCCCCGGGGGGAATTCGTTTAGGGCTTCAGTACAGCATTACAATTATGATCGAAGCTGTAAAAAAAAATTTAAGAGTTACAAAATAATGATGATATGTGAAGCCTAAAGGCTATTGAGATGCCTGGACCCTTATTAATATAATAAGTAGAAAACGGTTTCTTATTTTATTCTATATTCAGCTGATAATGGCCTACTAGTAGGAGAAAGGTATTAAGAAAGATTCTGAGACCAATTCCAGAATATCAGAGGAGACTGGTGAGGCTTGCAATGAAAAAAAGGAGTCGTGCATGTAGGACATGTACCTGACATTTGTGGTCTAAAAGTTCAAAATCATGATTTACACTCAGTAAAGCTCATACAGATTCCTGTACACAGTGGGCTCACTCTTCTTTGATGACATATCAATGTGCCTGCCTTCTGCTCTGAGGTAAATACCAACATCTGGAACAGGACAGAATACACTCTTTTAGGTTTACTTCTCCCAAATCCAAATACAGAGCATGTAGTTTTCTGGAGCCATTCATTCTCTTAAAATACACACACACACAAAGAGAGACAGGCATAGATATATAGATACATAGACCCATGTGTACCTATGTGTCACCATATGCATGTGCCTGCTTGATAAGGCTGGCTACAGTGAAAACAGAAGTGTACAAATTCAAGTTACGTTTGCTGGAACAGCTTATAAGACCTGATGTGTAACTGAATGTACAGACTGAGGCCACTCCCTTTAAAGATTTTCTATACTTTGTACCGTGTGATTATCCCGAAGGAGCCATACAAGAATTTCTAGCTGAGGGGCACCTGGGTGGCTCAGTCAGCTGAGCATCCGACTTTGGCTCAGGTCATGGTCTCACAGTTTGTGAGTTCGAGCCTCAAGTCAGGCTCTGTGCTCAGAGCCTGGAGCCTGCTTCAGATTCTGTGTCTCCCTCTCTCTCTACCCCTCCCCTACTCATGTTCTGTCTCTCTGTCTCTCTCAAAAATAAACATTAAAAAAATTAAAAACAGATTTTCTAGTTGATCTGGTCTTTTCTGACGAATCTTTTTATTCTTTTATTTAGTACATACCTTAATTTTTTACTTAATCTTTTCACATGGTTTAAGTTCCAACAGTAAGGAAAACAAGTAAACTGGATCTAACGTGTTTCACATGTTGGAGATAAGTTCTATGTTAGTAGTTTGGGTTTAGAATAGATTTAGAGCAAATCTGATTTATTATGGTATTATGTATTGTTCCTTTGTTGCTGTTGTCATTTTAACTGGGAAAAGTTGGCTCCTTATTACTTTTGCCAATGGGTATTCTGTTCATCTCAGAGAAGAAATGTCTCCTACAACTAGCTCTGTAAATTACGGCTGTAGGCTTATTTCAGAACCATTTTTCTAAAAAACACTGTTTCACAAGTTCAGTTGCTTCTAGTAAGGAATATTACTGACGTTCTAATAGGCCTTATAGAGTTTGAAAAACATTTTTTATGTACTGAAATTGTCCCCCTCTCATCAAAGATGGATATATGCACTGGCAATCAAAAACCATTTATGACTTACAGGACTGGTGAGTCTCGGAAGCGGGACACGCATGGCTCAATCCTGTCACAGTTCTTTTTAGGAGCAACTCCTTCGTATGTCAAGTTTTAGAGCAGGTTCCGCCTCTCAAGGGAAAGCCTGTGCTTATCCAGCATTGCCAAGAGATGAAGTGTGTCTCTGTTACCCAAACCTACATGAACTGATTGTTGCTGTACATAAGAGCCATGTTTTCCTAATGTTCTATCACTAACAAAGCTGAGATTTTCATCTATTAAACAAAATAAATCTGTAGGGCCACTAAACTCAGGGCTAACTCAAATTCAACACCTTAGGCCTACCAAAAGTTACTGAGGACTGGGGCACCTGGGTGGCTCAGTTGGTTAAGCATCCAACTTTTGGTTTTGGCTCAGGTCATGATCTCACAGTTTGTGTGTTCGAGCCCCACATCAGGCTCCGCACTGACAGCACAGAGCCTGTTTTAGATTCTCTCTCTCTCCCTCTCTCTCTTTGCCCCTCCCCAGCTCTCTTTCTCTCTAAATAAATAAATAAAACAAAAAAAAGTGCTACTGAGGACTTATTTTTAACTTAATCCTATATATAACTAATCATAATTAATACCTAAATAGAACACAAAATATTCTAATTCTACATTAGGGTGCTTTCAGCTTTTACTTAAACTTTGTAGGCTGCAGTTAGCCCCCACAGATAAGAAAGACATTTGTTTTACACAATTCAGGAATAATGAGGCTTAACTACTCTTTTTAAAAAATCACACTAAACAATTTTTTAAGTGTATTTATATGGGGGGGTGGGCAGAGAGAGACAGAGAGAGAATCCCAAGCAGGCTCCATGCTGTCAGTGCAGAGCCAAACACGGGGCTTGATTCCATGAACTGTGAGATTATGACCTGAGCCAAAACCAAGAGTCAGACACTTAACCAACTGAGCCACACAGGCAACCCCCATACTAAACAATTATTAACAGCAAATCGTAAATCTATGTATAGAATTATAAAATGTAAACAATGGGATTAAGCTTTGATATGTAGAGAGGAGTTCAACATTTACAGCAGAGGTCAGCAGCTCTGAGGTAAATGGAGGGAAAAGGGGAGGGAAGGAGAGGCAAGAAGGGGTGCTGTCGGCAGGTCCTTCTCCCCTCCCTTCCCAGCACCTCCCCCTTCTCCCTTCTCCCATCACCCCTCCAGAAAAGTGCTACTGCATGAGGCAATTCCGTCAGGGACTGTGAGAGGGAAGTTGCTAAGCCTTAGAGCTGGGACGAGCAGGAGACAAGTAAGGAAACTGGTCCCGTCTGCGCTATCAGGGTAATTAAGGTGCTGCCTTTGGTACTTTGGCAAAGAAAATCAAATTCTCACCTCAACCTTATAGGGATTTATGGCACATTAAAAGTTTTAACTGTAAAGCAATAGCTTAAACTTATTTTAGGGGGGCCTGGGTGGCTCAGTCAGTTGTATCCAACTTCGGCTCAGGTCATGATCTCATAGTTCATGGGTTCGAGCCCCGCATTGGGCTCTGTGCTGACAGCTCGGAGCCTGGAGCCTGCTTCAGATTCTGTGCCTCCTTCTCTCTCTCTCTCTGTCCCTTCCCCCCTTGTGTTCTCTCTTCCAAAAATAAATAAACATTTTTAAAATTTTTTATTTTATTCATGCTCAAAAGTTATGTTACCTAGATCTTGCTTTGTTATCCTATGATGAGAAATACAGAAATTGGGTACAGAAAGGTAAATACTAATATATGATCCTAAGCTCTTCTTTAAAAATTTTACCTAGGGGCTCTGGGGTGGCTCAGTCAGTTAAATGTCTGATTTCGGCTCAGGTCATACTCTCACGGTTCGTGGGTTCAAGGCCAATGTTGTGCTCTGTGCTGACAGCTCAGAGCCTGGAGCCTACCTCAGATTCTGTCTCCACTTATGCTCTGTCTCTCTGTCTCAAAAATAAATAAAACGTTAAAAAAAAATTTAACTTTACCTATAAATGAATGGAGTTCATGAATGCTAGTGAATATGGGTATTTTACCCTATAATTACACATCTACTATATACAGTGTACCCTACATCTTACAAATATCTGGTTAATTCTAACGGAGCACTTCCTATTAACTACATTCCTCTAAACACTGCACACTATACCATTTTTATCCCTGTTTTACAGGATCAGGAAACGGAGACACAGGAGGTTAAATAACACCCAATGTCACAAAGTTAGAAAGTATCAGAAACAGAACTCTGGTAGTCTGGCTCCAGAGCTCATATTCCATCCTCCTACTCAACCGGTGCTTCTTAGACTTTAATATGTACACAAATCACCTACACTAGGCCTTGTCAAAAGGTACACTCTAATTAAGCTGCTCTAGGTTGGGCCTGAGATTTTTACATTTCCAGAAAGTATCTATTTACACTAATGCTGCTGGTCCACAGACCACACTTTAGTAATACGATTCTAAGCCACTCTGATGCCCAACTAAGCACTAAGAAAGAGGGTGTTATTTAACTGAGGACCTAGCAACCTAAGTAAAAAGGCATTTATAATCTAAATTCAAATCCTAAACCAGGCTATGTGAAGAGTTTCAATTTAAAACGAGGCTCAAGACGCACCTAAAATCCACTTGATTTGTGCAATGTCCTTTTTTCCACTCTTAGGATAAAAACCCATTTCCTCCTATTCCCATGCAAATATACAATACAAAAATAACTCTTTGCGGGGGGAGAGAGGTACAAGCTTTTCAACTTGGCATCGCCTGAGAACATTACATGTAAAAACAGACACATCATTAAGACACGAAACTCTTGACTATTCAATTCTCAAATATGCCACAAAAAACTGCAAATGACAGCTTGTCTCTGGATTACTCCCACTCAGCAACTTTGTAAAGGAGGGATTACAGAAAGAAATTGTTCCAGCTAGTCATGTTTCTCTATTAAAAACCACGTGCTTCAGACTCTTTCATTTACAGACATCTCTGATGTGAACTGAAACGGATTTACTTGTTTAAATCTACACAAACATTAAAATATGGTTAATTTAAAATAATTTAAATTAAATTCATATGGTTAATTTAATTGCCTCCTTCGGATTCTGTGTCTCCCTCTCTCTCTGCCCCTCGCCGACTTTCACTCTCCTCTCTCTCCCAAAAGTAAATACTTTAAAAATTTTATAAAATTTGGTTAACTTGTAACATACTTAAACCTAATTTCTCTTCATCAAAATCAAACTTTTCTAAAAATTATCTCATAGTCTCTTTTAAGGACGATTCAGAGTTTTCTCGGTTTATGCAGTCCATTTTTCCTTCTTATATGACACCTGGAAAAGTAATCAAGGAGTTTATTAAATTTTGAAATTAAAATTTAGTCTTACTGACCAAATTAACTGTAATAGGTCTCTCCAACAAGTACCAGACTTAAAAAAAAAAAAAATCCCCACATTCTAAAATCAGCTGTTAACACGATTGTATTCTAATGCTCTTTATGAAACATGGAGAGCCATTGGAATAAAAGGGCAGAGGGAACTCTTATTTACTGCACACCTGCCAGAAAGTAGGCACAAGCTTAGCAAGTAGTCAGACCTGGGTTCAAATTCCCCTTGAGTGACTATGTGACCTACAGGCAGGTTTACTTAAACTTACTACGTCATGACTCTTTTGTATATAGTAAACACTCAAAAACATATTATTGCAACAGGTATTTTAATAAAACCGTTTTTATAAAATAGAAAACGAAAGCTCATCCAATTTATACAACTTGCTGAAGGAAACAAAATAACACAAAACTGGAAGAAGTCCAGTCCTACGTGACTCCAAAGCCCAGGATTTCTCCTCTGACCCATTCACTGCATTTCCAACGTGGAGTTATTGATTGCTTCGCTGAGATAACAAGTGCTTTTCACACACTAAGAATGGACCTTTAAAAAAAGCATATATCTGTACTGTAGCACAAAAACCGCCTACATCAACACTATTGGTACTAAGACAACCAATTATTAAGTATCAAGTAGCTGGAGGGAAAAAAACATAAAAGTCAATCTCAAGTAACTTAATACATACTTATGTAACTAAGAACAAAGATGACTGAGAAAATTAGCTACTGAGGCCCTCCCACTTTTTTATTCCAATAAATACCTGTTGAAAACCTATTACAAGAACATTGTGCTGGGTACGGAGTTATAATTTACAAAACATTATGACAAGGATTAAGACTAAAGATCAGAACAGCTTAAAACAAGAAAAACAGGGGTGCCTGGGTGGCTCAGTCGGTTAAATGTCTGACTTTGGCTCAGGTCATGATCTCATGTTTTATGGGTTCAAGCCTCGCGTCGGGCTCTGTGCTGACAGCTTGGAGCCTGGAGCCTGCTTCAGATGCTGTGTCTCCCTCTCTGCCCCTCTCTGCTCACTCTCTCTCAAAAATAAATAAAAACATTTAAAATAAATAAAAATAAAACAAGAAAAATAAACTAACTTAAACCACAATAAGGGTATCTAATAACTGATGCTTAAGTGATGGATTTAATTTAATTGCATCCAGGACCTCCACCTAAAACACAATAAAATACTGAAGATACTCTGTAGTAAAGTGCTGGTGGGTGAGGAGGTGCCTGTTTCTGCGCATGCAAGTGCTCACGTGCACACCTGCCCTCTATCCGGAAGCAGGACAGGGACATGGTTCATAGCCTGGGTCTGAGGTCACAGAGACCTGACATCTAGCTCTGCCACTACTGGCTGAGTGGACTCTGGTCAAGTAACCTCTTTAAGCTTCAGTCACCTCAACCGTCAAATGAGAAAAACACTTATTTTAAAAGGTTATTCATGGGGCACCTGGGTGGCTCAGTCGGTTGGGCGTCCAACTTCAGCTCGGGTCATGATCTCACGGTTCGTGCGTTCGAGCCCCACGCCAGGCTCTGTGTTGGGGAATAGCTCAGAGCCTGGAGCCTGTTTCAGATTCTGTGTCTCCCTCTCTCTCTCTGACCCTCCCCTGCTCCCGCTGTCTCTATCTCAAAAAAATAAATAAATTTTTTAAAAAAGGTTATTCATTTAGCATGCTCTTATTGAAGGTATATCCTTCCATATGGCATTGTGCTAGGCACTGTGGACTAGGTATAAAAATTCATGTCCTTAAGAACTACTGATAACAGCCGAAGTATGGAAAGAGCCCAAATGTCCAACAACAGATGAATGGATAAAGAACATGCGGTGTATATATATACAATGGAGTATTATGCAACAATCAAAAAGAATGAAATCTTGCCATTTGCAGCAATGTGGATGGAACTAAATTGTATTACGCTAAGCAAAATAAGTCAGAAAAAGACATATCACATGACTTCGCTCATATGTGGAATTTAAGATACAAAACAGATAAACTTAAGGGAAGGGACGCAAAAATAATATGATTAAAAACAGGGAGGGCAACAAAACTAAGAGACTCTTAAGTACAGAGAGCAAACTGAGGGTTGCTGGAGAGGAGGTAGACTAAATGGGCAGGGGCTCTAAGGAGGGAGCCCCTGTGTTGGGATGGGCACAATGAATCACTGGAACCTGCTCCTGAAATCATTACTGCACTATATGCTAACTAACTTGGATGGAAATTTAAATCGATCAATCAATCGATCAATGCATGTGCTTGGCATGTGTCAAGAACAAAGCAAGGGTTTTGTCTGTTTTGTTTCTGCTGTATCTTCAGTACCCAGTGACTGGCATGTAGAAACCTTGCGATAAATATGGTGATAAATAGTGAATAGATTATATATATTCTAATGTGATTTAGGAAAGATGCCAGTTGGGAGTGAAGTCTAAGGAAAGATGTATCTTCTTTAGACTTTAAGTCTGCTCTTGGTTATAGCAGATATTACAAATAAAATGGGAATTTCTGCAGAGCCAGAGATTTAAAAAATAGACGTTTTCTAAGCACAACATTTAAATAACAACAAAAAGTCAGCAACAACTGCTATTCAAAGGAAATAGCATGGTTTATAGAAAGAGCCAAGGACCAGGTATAGGAAAATTCAGGTAAAATTACTTTACTAAATATCAAATACTAATTTCTAGGACATTTCCTGATTTAGGGAAAATTTCAGCTAAAATGTGTGAATGGTACTTTTACCAAGAAAAATAATTTCTAATTTTCCAGTACTATAGGTTACAGTCTACAAAATAATTTATTTAGTCAAAACTTCCCCAAATGACTTGTGATACAAAGCATCCTGCTGGAGGGGCACCTGTGTGGCTCAGCTGGTTGGGCGTCCAACTTCGGCTCAGGTCATGATCTCACAGTTCGTGGGTTCGAGCCCCGGGTCGGGCTCTGTACTGACAGCTCAGAGACTGGAGCCTGTTTCAGATTCTGTGTCTCCCTCTCTCTCTGACCCTCCCGTGCTCATGCTGTCTCTCTCTCAGAAATAAAACATGAAAAATTAAAAAACAAAAAACAAAGCACCCTGTTGGAAAAGTAAGTTTCCTACTGGTTACTCACCCATTCCTACACACATGGATGGCACACAGTGCCCGGCTTCTTAATTCAGTAAACTGTGTCTTTTGTTGTTGTTGTTGCTGTTATTTTCTTTTTTTGGCCAGGATTGAATGTTTTAAGTGTTCTGTTAACTAGGAAATACATAAAACAGACATATAAAGTTTCATTTTTTTAATTTTTTATGTTTATTTTTCAGAGAGAGAGGAGACAGGGACAGAGTGGGCGTGGGGGAGGGGCAGAGAGAGGAGGAGACACAGAATCCGAAGCAGGCTCCAGGCTCTGAGCTGTCAGCACACAGCCCGACGTGGGGCTCGAACTCAGAAACTGTGAGATCACGACCTGAGCCGAAGTCAGGGGCCCCAGACAAAGTTTGTAAAGTTCAACATCCAAAAAAAACAGAATAAATGCTTTAGTGTCGGGAGGGGCTAAAACTACCCCCTCTGCCATCTTGATTGTACACATTTGTTCAAGTCTCTAACACAGGAGTTAGAAGTCTAGCTCCTGAGACTCCATGTGAGGTTTTCTACCATACATGTTTAAAGTGTCTTTAATTTATATATACTATATATAAAAATAATATATCATATATGTAAATAATATAATATTATTATTTATATAATATATAAATAACATAATATTTAATATATGTATTTTATAAAAGGAAATATATAAAATTTATATATATAAATATATAAATATAAATATAAAAAATTAATATATATATTTTATAAAACGAAACATTACACATACAAAAAAGTATAATGCACCATCAGGGGCTCATAAACCAGCTTCAACAACTATCAATAGGTTTTACTCTATTAAAGTATTTCCAAAATCTTAGCAAGACAAGACTAATAAACGCCTCTCTATTCTGTGTTTATGTTCTCTGACACAAGAGTGGCTCTCACATCAGCTCCCTTACAAGATGGTACTGCGCAGGAAAAATAAGTTTAATTAGCAATGAGTACTCATTGTAACCAGAAAACATCGTAACCAACCTTCTTTCGTGCCTTCCCCTCTGCTACTTTGAGCCCGGTAAAGTGAAAGCAAATCTCAGTGTAATCCAAGTAACCTCCCCCCCAACCCCAGGGATATCTCCATATCCCAGTGTTTTTTTGTTTGTTTGTTTTTAAATAGTTTATTGTCAAGTTGGTTTCCATATAACACCCAGTGCTCATCCCCACAAGTGCCCTCCTCCGTGCCCATCGACTCCCTTCCCCTCCCCCACCCACCCCCATCAGCCCTCAGTTTCTTCTCGGTATTCAAGAGTCTCTCTCATGGTTTGCCTCCCTCCCTCTCCCCAACTATTTTTCACCTTCTTCTCCCCCATGGTCCTCCATTAAGTTCCTCCTAATCCTCCTGTACGTGCAAACATATGGTATCTGTCCTTCTCTGCCTGACTTGAGGGTGTTCTGCTGAGCAAAATAAGTCTGTATCTCAGTTTTTAAAATACCCAGCAGGGGGTGAGTGCCTGACTGGCTCAGCCGGTAGAGCATGCAACCCACAATCTTGGAATCATGAGCTCAAGCCCCAAGTTGGGCATGGAGCCTACTATCAATCAATATATAATAATAAAATAAAATAACAGGAAAAACAGAGCTGTAAATGCATTATGAATATAAATCTGCTCCAAATACCACTAGGCTCATATGCTATCTCCTTTCTCAGGAGCTCAAAAAACTTCTGTAACTTCTAAGCATTCTTCCATAACACCAAAGCGACTCTTAGTTTGCCATCAGACGGGATAGGCCAGGGCATATAAACTTTATACGAATGGTCTCACTGCTGGGGGTAAGCTACAGCGGTCCCCCTCACCGATCTAAACCTCAGTGTCACAGACTAGGCACATCAGGCACTTCTTATCTCTCCATAAACTGATTCATCATGTACCTATATCCATCACGTACATAAGCATCCACGTGGTACAAGCTGGTATTTTATCCCTCAGATTTGTTTCACAGCTACAATGGCTGATGAACCACCCTACCCCCTTTCCTGGCCTAGACCAGAGGCAAGTTCAAGCCCTCTGCCTCACCGCAGATAGCAGCCACGGTGGGCTCTCTACCACCTTCACTCAGAGGCACAAGTGCACCTCCTTGAACACAGTAGGAGATAGAAAGCTACTCAATCTCAGGACAGCACCTTCTTATAAAGATCTACTAAAAACACATAACTTTAGCCAATAAAATTAAGGTAACAAGTTCCGTATGTTTTATAAGCACCATAACCCAGGACACAGTGAGGAACAAGTATCACTCTAATTTCAGGAGCAGAAAAATAAAGGCTGTACGCTTCCCATTAAGGAAAACGTCCCAGAAGATGCTGGAAAACAGGCAGGAGGGACAAAGGGAAGAAAACGTTGCACCACGAGCAACAGAACCAGGGAACCTCCAAGATCCCCAACCATCTATGGTAACACAAGTAGATTTCCCAAAAAGAGCCAAGTAGTAACCCCAATTTCAAGTTTCTTCTGACTTGGACTATACATTCTTATACCAACAGGTAGATCTGAATGCCTCTCTCTTGAACCTACACAAAACCCACTTGTACTTAGAAAGGATTTAGTGTTCACAGCAACAAAACTAATTTTCTACTACACCCAGATGACTTTTTTTTAATGTTCCTTTTTAAGTTACCAAAGTTAAGGTAATCAAAGAAGGATTTCCCCCTTGATGATATGTATACCTTGGCTGATGTGCTTTAATATAAAACTAAGAATTAAGCTGTTGATAAGTCCTTTAAATCTGGTATTCTCCTAAGACATTCACATTAATTCAAGCAAAACATTAAAGAGCATTACATAATGAGTCAGACTAAAATGGCAATGAAAAGAACAACCATTAAGGTACCCAGAGCATCAGTTTATCACAAGTTATCATTCACAGCATGAAAGAAAATGTTTTAAGACTAACATCAAAATACTTAACTGAGCCCCCAAAGGTACCCTATTCTTCACCTAAATACACAACATTTACCAAAGTATTGTTGTATGCAAATAAAAGACTTCTTTCTCCCAAAATGAGACTAAAGAACTTCTTTGGGAAGAACAGTCACTAAGTTATCTCTATCGCTGACCCACAGGCTTAAGGGACCGCTTGTGGGAAGGAGGAGTGGTGATCAGGTAATTATGTTCTCTCATACAGTTGTGACTCTCACCATCAGCTCTCTTATAAGAACACGGAGCAATTAAGAGGGGACAGCACAGAAATATAAATACATATTTATGCCAGCCATGAGCATGCACACTAACAGTAATCAGTATCTCTATTTTTCTATGTCATCCACCCTGTTACTTGGGGCCCTTCTGATGAAAGAAAACTTCAATAGAGCCTGAGTAGTTTTATGGTTAATTCCAAATAATATTTCAAATTTTAGTAAGTCTAGCATTAGCATTTTCACTATTTTAATACATGCCATTCACAAAAACATCCTAAAGATACTGAAGAACACAAAAATACATAACTTCAACCTACATCTCTAAACTACTGGACTAGCTACAAATATTACCAGAAAGGGTTACGTATCCAAATCCAACCTTGTGTGTACCTTGTTTCTAACCTCTGAGAACTATGTTATGACCAATGTTACTGCATCACAGACTGCACCTGATATGCAGTAGTGATATCTGATGCCTGTTTCCCACAGGAATGAAAAGCTTAATTAGTAATAAACACCATGGGCTCTGAATTCAGGAAGAATTAGCTATATAACTTGATCAATGTTTAGCCTATCTAAACTTGAGTTTCCTTTCCTACAAAATAGAACAGTAAGAACACCTTTAGAGACTTCAAAAGATTTTACAAGATTATATGATATGCACACTAAAGCCCTTGGCATTTTTTTCTTTCTTTTTTATTTTTTTTTTTTTTATGTATTTCTAGGAGAGAGAGAGAGAGCGTGAGCAGGGGAGGGTCAGAGAGAGAGGGAGACACAGACTCTGAAACAGGCTCCAGGCTCTGAGCTGGCAGTCAGCACAGAGCCAGACGCGGGGCTCGAACCCACGAACCGCAAGATCATGACCTAAGTGAAAGTTGGACGCTTAACCGACTAAGCCACCCAAGCGCCCCGCTTGGCATTTTTTTCTGACATATGGCAAGTATTCTGTAAGTGTGAAGAATCATCACACTCTCTGCTGACTACCATCATCATCAACAATATCCTAGGCATCGTACTGATGCATACTTTATCATAGGTTTTCATGTTTATTCCCTTCAGCAATCCTAAAAGGTACGTTATTTTATTATTTATTATTATCATTACCCTCATTTTATCAACGAGGAAAGCAGGTTCAGCAAGCAACTTTCCAGGTTCATACAATTAGTAAACAGCATAACCAGAACCTGAAACAAAATCTGACAAGAAAGCCCCTTAAAAGATAATGACAGAAGTATTAATAGGTTCAAATCCCTCCAAAATGGGTCATCACAGATTTGTTACCCAAAAGACATTATAGGTGATATTCATACAAATAACTACATTAGCTTCTGAATGTTCCATCCAAAAGAGACAAATCAAAACTCCATTCCAACTCCTGACTTGTTAATTTATCTTTCATTTCTAAAAAACAATTCAGGGATGAAGGTGATGATTATGACAATATATCACATTTATATAATGCTTTGGTATATTAACTACCTGATCTACACTATAATCCCATCAATAACAAGAATTATCACCTCTGTTTCATAGATGAGGAAAATGAAAAGTCACAAATCTGACAAAAAGTGGAAGAAGGACTCAGGCCTAGGTCTTCTTGCTCCAATACAGAGCTATTTTTCACTGCTCCGTGCAGATAGATAAATAATAATTAAACACCAATCTCAAAAAAAGGTAATCCACCCCAAAAAAAAAGGAACCCACACATACTCATTCTCGTCAGTGATCACAGCCTTAGAGATAGAGCAGAGCTGCAGTTCTCCAAACTACAGCAGGTAAAGAAAGGAGAACAGATTTAGAGATGCATAACACTGTTTAAAAAGGACAGCTACTGGGCCCATAAGGAAGCCAGAGGATCAGTCAGTCTCCAGAATAACAAAATAAATAAAATTATATACCTCTACTAATAGAAAAATGAAAGAAACAGAGTTTATGACTACACTAAGGAATTTAATTTACACTCAGGAAGAAGAGTCAGAATTGGCATATATTGGTAACTACAACACACAGTCCCTGCATCCAGAGCTTCCAAGGACAACAGAAAATGATTTAATATATATTGTAATTAACTAAATACAATGTAGCAAGTGGGATGAAAGATGTACACTGTGAATGCATATAAGAGAGAACTCTGCTCTAAACAAATAGGGGATAGAAAATTGAATAATTTGTTCATTTACAGAAAGAAAAAGAAAAAAAATAGGCGATGCCCCTCAAATACAAGGAAAATAGTTATAGGATGTATCAGTTTGTAACAAAAAAACTACGCTCCATTTTTAGGCTCCACCTGTTTGCTTTTTACCACATTCTATGCATAGTAGCTACATGAATCATTTGACTTCTCAATATATTGATCTTCTGCAAGTACTCTGCTCCTTAAATCCTGCTCATTAAAGGGCCGGGCTCCAAATTATACTTAAATCAATTTATTTGATCTGTGGCTGATAATTAATGATGATAGATAGTTATTACATGGATAATTTAATTCAAAATCAGACTGAGCATTTTAAAGTAGACTTACAGAATCATCCAGCAGTTTGAGTTGTACATCTTAACTGAAAGCAACAAAAGAAAGGTATTAATTTGCATCATTTATATACAAAGTCAAGTTCAGGAAATTTTATCAAAAAGGAAAGTTAAAACAGAAGACAGTAAAGTTTGCTAAGAAAAAACAGAGCTAAGCTTTAAAAAACACTGAAGACTTTAAATTTTCCAATTAAAAAAAATAAAAACCATATGTGGGGAAAAAAATCTGTTCTAAGGGAATATCTGAATTACAAACCACTGTTTTTGTATCTGTTAATATCATGGAACCATTACTAAAATTTAAAAATAGGGTGTTGTATTAATCCAATAATAATACTCTGGGTAAGTAAACGATCATGCAACCACAAAAAAAAAAAAAAAAAAGACTTAATTAGGCTGTTACTGAGAATACCTGCAAATATTCATATTCAAGTAATATTTGAATTCGGCCCTAGCGTTCTCAAACTTAAGCGCCAACATGATGATTAAAGTAGGCAAAGAACACATTCCAAAAGGAACACATCCCTGTCCCAAAGGTAAACAGGTATCAAAATTTAGTGGGCACCAACCCTCCTACACTGTTGGTGGGAATGTAAACTGGTACAGCCCCTCTGGAAAACAGTATGGAGGTTCCTCAGGAAACTAACAATAGAACTCCCCTATGACCCAGCAATATCACTGCTAGGAATTTACCCAAGGGATACAGAAATGCTGATGCATAGGAGCACATGTACCCCAATGTTCATAGCAGCACTCTCCACAATAGCTAAAACATGGAAAGAGCCTAAGTGTCCATCAACAGATGAATGGATCAAGAAGATGTGGTTTATCTATACCATGGAATACTACATGGCAATGAGAAACAATGAACTCTGGCCATGTGTAGCAACATGGATGGACCTTGAGGGTGTTATGCTGAGCGAAATAAGTCAGGCAGAGAAGGACAAATATCATATGTGTGCACATATAGGAGGATTAGGAGGAACTTGACAGAGGAACAAGGGGGAGAAGAAGGGCGGAAATGGTGGGGGAAAGGGAGAGAGGCAAACCATGAGAGACTCTTGAATGCTGACAAAAACTGAGGACTGATGGATGTGGGGGGGAGGAGGGGATGGGCATGGAGGGGGACACTTATGGGGATGAGCACTGAGTGTTATGTGGAAACTAATTTGACAATAAACTATTTGTAAAAAAAATAAAATAAAATAAAGGCATCATTCTCAAAAAAAAAAAACAAAATGCATTATAACAATTTAAAAAAAAAAAATTTAGTGGGCACCAGCATTACCCAGGTAGTCTGGAAAGGATGTAGTTTCCTGGACCTAAAATAGTAGCTATTCTGAGAGGCACAGGAAAACAGATTTTCATAAGTCCCACCCTCAGCTAATCCTGACAGAGGTGAATGGTGGCTTCTGTTTTCAGAAGGAACACAAGATTTCAGACCCTGTCCTGGGTACTCTTATGTGTTCTTTCATCAATCCTCATAAAACCACATGAGATAGATATTATCCTTACTTTATGAATGAGGAAACAGAAGCCCACGGATTATGATGCTGAGGATTAAACAATTAAAGGAAAAAGACTGAAGAGAAATTTACTTTATTAGATAGCAGTGTCAGAAGAAATGTAGATAAGGAAACTGGCATTCTAAAAGTCATTAAAAAATAAAAACAACAGATGATCAGCAGCGCCTGGGTGGCTCAGTCCCTTGAGTGTCTGACTTCGGCTCAGGTCATGATCTCACGGTTTGTGTGTTCAAGCCCCACTTTAGGCTCTGTGCTGACAACTCAGAGACTAGAGCCTGCTTCAGATTCTGTGTCTGTCTCTTTCTTCCCCTCTCCCACTCATGCTCTCTCTCTCCAAAATAAATACACATTTAAATTTTTTTAAACAAATAACAGGTGATGTGAAAGCTCATCTTGTATCACTCAGAGACACAGAGAAGAAAAAGACCAATATTAAAAATTACAAATAAATGTTTAAATAATTATTTTAAAATGCTCTGTGTGTAACTGGCTGCATGTAGGCTAAGAGTAAAAGTATATTGGTATGAAATTGTCTATACTTACAATTTACATTGTTTGAGCTTTAAGTCATTTATAATTTTTTTTTATTTCTGAGAGAGAGACAGAGAGACAGGGAGACAGAGAGGCAGCATAAGCAGAGGAGGGTCAGAGAGAGTGGGAGTCACAGAATCTGAAGCAGGCTCCAGGCTCCGAGCTGTCAGAATAGAGCCCGGCGTAGGGCTCAAACCCAGGAACCGTGAGATCATGACCTGAGCTGAAGTCGGACGCTTAACTGACTGATCCACCCAGACTCCCCAAGTCATTTCTAATAGATGAACTAAATACTCATCTATATATATTTATTTTTATACACTTCTTGGTGACTACATGGAATTACAGTTTTGATACCAAGAATTCAGCCTGTGGCCCAAACTACACCTAATCAGCAGTACAAACTGACCAAGTACAGTAACTAAGGGAAGGAGAAAGTTTCAGAAAGTATCAGGAACATGACTCAGATGTTATCTGCAGACCCGGTGCTCTGATACCCCTGCAAATCTCACCCATGGAGACATTTACTGTCTGCGTGTACACTCAACATTGTGCTAAGCCGTGGAAACACACAGAAAAATAAGACTAGGTCCCTGTCTTCAAGGAGGCTAAAACCAGAGGGTAGATAACTAACAAGATCTAATAATAACCAAACTAACAGCTAAATTATGTAATATTACCGAATGCCACCGATCAGTGAAGGAAATCACTGACAAGTAAACAAGGAAAGCTCATGAAGCATGAGTGCCTATCATATACCAAATGTTTTCACTTGTGTTACCTCTTTTAACTCTTTTTTTTTTAATTTTTGTTTAATGTTTTATTTATTTCTAGGAGAGAGAGAGAGCAGGGGAGGGTCAGAGAGAGAGGAAGTCACAGACTCTGAAACAGGCTCCAGGGTCTGAGCTGGCAGCCAGCACAGAGCCCAACGTGGGGCTTGAACCCACAAACCGCAAGATCGTGACCTAAGCGAAAGTCGGACGTTTAACTGACTAAGCCACCCAGGCGCCCCCTCTTTTAACTCTTAAGAATAAGCCTGAGAGGCAGGGTTCAAGATGAAGAGAATGAAGCTCAGAGCAGTTAAGCAGCGTGGCTCCCACGGAACCAGCAAAGACAACACAAGGGAAGGGACCAAAGCAGAGGAAAGACGCTGCACTGAGGACACCAGTCTGGCTAAGCAGCACGCTGGGAAACAGAGGTGCCAGAGGCGGCAAGATCCACACCAGGTGGGAGCAGCTAAGAAAGGGCTCGAGGAGCGAGCGGCCCCACCCTGCCAGAGCCGCCTGGCCCTACGGCTGTGCCCGGGTGTTACCGGGTGCTGCCCGCCACTCACCGCTCAAAGGTGGTGTCCTTCTGATGAATACAAACGATTTCACAGAGCATCAGTGTCAGACAAAACCACCCTATGGCCAGGATGGATCAAGATAAAAACAGGACCTCTCTGGAATCATGTCTGAACATGGACAAAACATGAACACTGTCTGTGCCACAAAAAAGTCCCCCATCCCAGCTAACGGGGTCACTACTGCCTCACCAGCCACAGCTCTAGCTTCATCTCACTCCAGCCTCCTAGGTAGGATTTATTAAGATACTCATGGAATTACACCCACCACTCGACAGCCCCCAATCCAGAGCAAAGCTCTACTTGAACCCTCCCCCAAATCACCTAACACAAGCCAAATCCTGTAACAAAACCCTTCAAATATCCTCTAAGACACACCATAATTCTCTGTGGTTAATAAACCAACCTTGTTCAACTATAAATGTGTTCCTGGTAGTGTCTGGCTGTAGAGCACGGACAGACCTGGGAGCCTACAATAGGCTGGGTAGCAGTGGGAACGGAGCAAAGAAAGACACATTTCCAGGCAAGAATGAAAAGAACTAGTAACAGACAATAAAGGAGGGGGAGGGGATATGACTCATGCACCCCTTGGGACAGTATAGGACACCGGACTGAAATAGCATAAACTTACAGTGGACCTAGTTAAATTAGCTCATTTCTTAAGTCAGGCAGAGAAGGACAAATATCATGTTTGCACGTATAGGAGGATTAGGAGGAACTTGATGGAGGACCAAGGGGGAGAAGAAGGGCGGAAATGGTGGGGGAAAGGGGGAGAGGCAAACCATGAGAGACTCTTGAATGCTGACAAAAACTGAGGACTGGTGGATGTGGGGGGGAGGAGGGGTGGGCATGGAGGAGGGCACTTGTGGGGATGAGCACTGGGTGTTATGTGGAAACTAATCTGACAATAAACTATTTGTAAAAAAAAAAATTAGCTCATTTCTTATGGACTGCATAAAAGATAAAACAGAAAAATATTTGGAAGGCAATTTAGAAATTAAAAAATAATAATGTGTGGGTCCCACCTGCCAAGATTCTGGTTTAATACATCTTGAGTGTACCTGGGGCATCAAGATTCTTAAAAGCTCCTCAGGTGATTCCAACACGCAGTCAAAGGTGAGAATCACTATCTCAGAGAATGCCCGTAGCTCATGGCTGGGAGAAAGAAGGAAGAGCAATGGCAAGAGTGAAGAGAGACCCAAGGAGCGAGGGGAGGGGAGGGGAGGGGAGGGAAAGAAAAGAGAAGAAAAGAAAAGAGGAAGGGGAAGGGGAAGGGAAGAGAAGAGAGTACTGGCTTGAAGACTGAGCAGGATTCCCAGATATCAGGAGAACAATGAAAATGTTAAGCGTCACTGCATGTAACAAATGACAGAAACCAGACCGGAATGTTAAGATCCGTTTGGATGACTAGCAAATGTGGTCAACAGGTAAAAACAATTTTCTGCATTAGCAAAATCTTCAGGTGGAAGACCTGCAGTCCTCTGAGGCTGCCTGCGTGACGACTACACCTACTGCCACAAATACAGGTGATAGTGGACCACCTATTGTAATTGTGCAGAGAGGTGGAGTCCCGGCCGCCTTCCCGGTGATGGTCCCACACTGCCATCTAGTGGCTCAGGATGGCAAGGACTGATTTGAACTGGAAGTGATTTAAAGATGGCTGTGAATTCATCTGGTTACAAGGCAGGTGGTAAAGAGTCTAAATTCAAGGGTTTAATCCTAACATTTTCCTCTGGAGCAGAAGACAGACTTAAGGTACAGGGTTTCTTTGGACGGTGATGAGGATGTTCTAAAATTTTGGTGATGACCGTGTAACATTTTAATGTATTTAATGCCACTGGATTATACATTTAAAAATGGATAAAATGGTAAATTTTATGTTACTTTTGTGTCATTTTAAGTAGCTGAATGGTATGATCTATGAATTATATCTCAATAAAGCTGTCACAATAAAGGAGGAAGGGTGGGAAATACATAAATGATTCAAGAACTGTAGAAAAGCTTAAAAGGATGTCAGAAATCATTCAATCCCTTTATTTCAAGCCCCCTTCATTTCAAAACAGGTAAAATTTAGGCTCAATGGACTGAATTACTTAACCCCCCTCATTGAGACAGTAAAACTGAGGCCAAATAAAGGGAGAACTATTAACTCATTTAAAAGCTTTCTGACTCCCAATCCTGAGAAGTGATTTTTCTTCAGCTGGGTCCTCACCAGTGCCTAACTTTTTCTGGGCAGCTTTTGACCTGATCTCACCCACCCCAGTGACTTCAAATAGCAGTAGTATCACCATTATTCCAACAGTTCAAGCTCAAAACCCTGCACTCATCCTTTACTCCTTCCTCACCTGAAAGTCACGCATGAATCAGGTCACCTCTCCTCTCAAAGGACCCGACCTCTTGCTGAGCTACGGGCACCATCCTGACACAGGCCTACACTGCTTCACACCCAGGATAAAGAAAATTTTGTCTCAACTGGAATCCTCATCTTCAGTCTTTCCTTCCCCAAGCAGGTTCACCAAATCAGCACCTCTCCACTAACCTTCTAGAATTCTGTGCATTTCATACTGCTACTCAGAAATCTTTATGAGCTCCTCAATACCTACAAAATAAAGTTCAAATTCTTTAGCCTGGCCATCAAGGCCTTCCATATTCCAGAATCTATTCCAACCTTCTCCTTTATAACCTCCCACACAGATAACACCTTGATACAAACGGTCTACTGGAGAATCTCTATTCATTTCCTCGCTAGCTACCCCCCGCAAGGTTGTTATCTGTGCCACTGATTTTCACTATTATCCTTTTTTGTCTCAAGCTATGCATCAGCTTCAACTGTAGAGCTTTAAAGATGTTGCCCAGATATCTGGATAGTTTTCAAAATTCTGCAAGTAATTTTCATGTAAAGTGAAAAACAGTAATTCACAGACTTTTAAAAAGTCTTCCCTGAGGTCGTTAGTTTTCAGCACCTAAATGGAGTATCCAATATTATATAGTCAAAAAATTTTAAATTAAATTGCCCATAGAAATCATTACTTAACTATTTTAGCATTCTTTTCCTGATCACCTGTACAACATAAATCTTCCTAATTAACATCTACTTCCTAACAAAAGGTAAACACAGTAACTGAAAAATGCTAATAAGAATTAAATTTTGATATATTCATAAAATTTATTTGTAACATTACAACCATTCAAATTAAAAATTCAGTTTAATACATGTTTGCCCTATATATGACAATGAGAACAGAACATGCTAATGTGGACATCCACTTTGAAATTCAATATGCAGTATTATTTATAGATATCATGAGTAGCCTGAATGAACCCAGCTGTGGCAATTTCACCTCAGCCCCTGAATATAAAGATATAAAAAAAGTAGTCAATTAGAATGAAAAGGAAAGATAGTTCTTGTCAAACCAGACTGCACATTACAATAACCTGGGAAGCTTTTTAAATTTCCATGGTCAAGCACACTGTAACCCAGTTAAATCAGATCTCTGGGGTGGGAACTATGCATCAATATTTTTTAATGCTTCCCAGGTACCCCCAAAGTGTAGGCAATGCTGAGAACTAATGAATCAGAAGAGACTCTCTCCCAGAGGGGCACCTGGGTGGCTCAGTTGGTTAAGTGTCCGACTTGGGCTCAGGTCATGATCTCATGGTTCATGAGTTCAAGCCCTGCATCAGGCTCTGTGCTGATAGCTCAGAGCCTAGAGCCTGCTTCCAATTCTGTGTCTCCCTCTCTGTCTCTGGCCCTCCCCTGCTCATGCACATCAGCGTGTGCTCTCTCTCAAAAATAAACATCGAAAAAAATTAAAGAAAAGAATCTCTCCCGTAGAAATCTAAAGAGGAGAACTGTTCAGAGACAAAGAAGAAATAAGTCCCAGAAAGTAGGTAGGTAAGCAAGCTGCTTTCTTTTTAAGTTACAAATTATTTCTATATATTAATGATATGTGCCTTTTCATGTTGCAAGTATTTCCTCAGTTTCTTGGCTTCCATTATAAGTCAGCTCTTTGACATACAGATGTTTTTTGACTTTTAAGAAGTCAAATCTATTGAAAAAACTAACCTTTTCCCTTATTTGGTTTTTCTTATTTTTGCCTCAAAGACTAACAGAACAAAAGCAATAAAAAACACGGGACTTCTGGGGTACCTGGGTGGCTCCATCAGTTGAGTGTTTGACTTCGGCTCAGGTCATGATCTCACAACTCATGAGTTCAAGCCCTGCATCGGGCTCTGTTCTGACAGCTCAGAGCCTGGAGCCTGCTTCAGATTCTGTGTCTCCCTCTCTCTCTCTGTTCCTCCCCAGCCTGTGCTCTCTCAAAAATAAATAAACATTAAAAATTTTTTTAAAAAAAGGGGGGGGGACTTCCTAACATTATGATTCTCAACCAAAGTAATGAAAAAATCACTATTAACCTAAAACTATAAATGTCTTTATTTAAACGTTTAAAATTACACATGAATATGCCATGTGTAAAACAAAATGGCAACAAGTTAACTTTGAAAAGGATACCTTTCTGGGGCACCCTGGTGGCTCAGCTGGTTGAGGGTCTAACTCTTGATTTCAGCTCAGGTCATGGTCTCCCAGTTTGTGGGATCGAACCCCACATCAGGCTCTGCCCTGGAAATGTGAAGCCTGTGGGGGAATCTTTCTCTCCCTCACGCTCTATCTCCTCTCCAGCCATGATGTCTCTCTCTCTCTCTCAAAATAAATAAATCAACATGAAAACTTTTTTAAAAGGATACCTTTTGATTTTGCTGTATTTAAACAAGTAAATAATGACTTTGTCAATTTTTACTTTTCTTAATGTTTGTTTACTTTTAAGAGAGAGGCTGCTAGCGTGCCCGCACAGGAGAGGGACAGAAAGAGGGAGACAGAGGATCCCAGGCAGGATCCGCGTTGCAGCAGAGAGCCCAACGCGGAGTTTGAACTCACAAACCATGAGATCATGACCTGCGCCAAAATCAATAGCTGGACGTTCAACCAACTGAGCCATCTGGGTGCCCCCAATTTTTACTTTTAAAATAAAATATCTAAGATGTTTATCCAATGAGTTATGTGCTTTTTCAGGAACTGTTCAGAAATATAGCTGTGTTTCAGGGAAAGCAAACATCTGAATATAAGATGACAACACGATATGATAGACAAGGTTATCCCACACAACCACGTTTATAATTTTAATCCTAACAAGTAATTATTACAACAAAAACTGAAGGGGGGGGAGTCACTGCACAAAGTATTTTGTAGTAAAAAAAAATCTCACTGTAACTAGATCAACAGGCACAATTCTCCCCAGATCACCACAAGTTCAAATCTGACTACTAGTTTCAAACATGAATTTTCGCTTTTAACATGAGTAACATGCTCACTATTCATAAGGCACTGTTGCCATATCAATTTGCCAGTGTTCATTATGGTGAGTTTTATAGAGAAATATCTGACAAAATTTTGTTTTTATGGTTCAAATTCAAAACAAAGCTATGGTGAATGTCAGGAGTTGATATCGGATTAGAAAGGGGGTTCATGAAGATGATCACTCAGTTAAGTTTTAAGAGCCGACAACAAATTCACTATACTGAAAAAAGTTTGTGCTTTTACCTCCAATGTCCACCAGAGGGAGCATCACACCTAATTTAGACTATGTGGGGAACTCCCAGATGAAAAGGAGAAATCCTCTGAAACTTGATCAACAAAAATTTTAGATGTAGCGTATACAGAATCAAATGTGAAATCAAATCATAGCATTAGAAAAAAAATTTTTTTCAAAGGAATTATTTATCAAATAACAAGACTGCTGAGAACTTTAAGAGTACCTACAGAAATCCATTCTCAGTTTAAAGTAAACACACGTTACACAGGGATCTTGAAAACTGCATTGCTAACAAACTAAACGGTGCTGCTGACCCGCACACCACACCTGGAGCAGCAAGAGCTGAAGGCAAGTAAACTGCATTTCCAAATTCTCATGCTTTAACTCTCACATAAAGCTAGGAAACTGACTGGCAAGGAGCAGACCCTCAATTTGGGATGTAAACCCATGAAACTTGGTGCCTCGAATTCCTAAATTCTGTTGAATTTCTTTTACCAGTGAAAACACTCTGAAGGCGGTGGTCTCCCCCTGCGGTAAGGGCCATGTGAAGGACGGCTGAACCCCCTCAGGAACTACCTTCACCACCTCAGTGCTTTACATCTATGACCAGAGTCAAGTCCCCGCAGACCCCAAAGGACAAAGCTAAAAAGTGTGATGCATCAGGAGGCTCATTACACACCAAAAGAATTGCAAGATTTTGCCAATTTGTATCAACAAAAACTTGAGGAACACACATGGGAAAGGGCCCTACGGGCGCTGGGAGTAGTACTGTATTCAGGTAGAAGGTAAGGCTGGATTGAGCTGAATTCATGGACATGGGGGTAATTCAACAGGGTGGCCCAAACAGCTAGGAACGACTCTTAACAGTTTGGTTAGCTGACTGAACGCTGGACCCTAAGGTGACCTATACTAAATGAAGGTGAAACGTCAGAACTTCTTTGGATGCTAAGGAAGATGGAATCTGATGCTTAGATCACAGCTGAGTGGATTTAATATGTAAGACCTGCTTACCTTTTAACCACGTCCCCAGGAGAATCCAGAAAACATTCCATCCACAAGCTAAAAGAAATCTATTCATGAGAGGAACCCTGGCCTCCCTGAAGAGCTCTGTGATGGCTAGCCATGAGAAGCCAGGAATAAAGGTGGTATTCCTGCCATCAAACTGGGCTTCCTAAATTGAGCAGGAGAGAATAGGTAAGCACACAGGTATTGACACTTTGACTTAGCAATCTCACTTCCAGGAATTTACCCTGAATATACACCTGTAATAGTACAAAAATACATGTGAGGTTATTAATTACAAACATTATTCACAACTGCAAAATACTAGAAATTACATAAATGGCCAAGCAGAGGAAATCAGAAACTATGGAACATACACAAAAGAATAAGAAAGATTCGGGGCACGTGGGTGGCTCAGTTAAGCATCTAACTCTTGATTTCAGCTCAGGTCATGATCTCATGATCAAACTGAGCATGGAGCCTGCTTGAGATATATTTTCTCTCTCTCTCTCTTTCTCCCTCCCTCCCTCCACCACTCTCACACACTTTCTCTCTCAAAAATAAACATTTTTTTAAAAAGATTCTACAACTATGATATGGAGTAATTTCCACGAGATATTTTAAACGCAGAAAACAGGTACAAAAGAGCAAATTCAGTATGCTACCTTTTGTATATCAATGGAAAATAAGAAAACACATATATTTGCTTATTTTTACCGAGAGAGAGAGAGAGAGAGAGAGAGAGAGAGCGAGCACAATGAACATGGTTACCTGCAAGGGAAGGAGTGGGGAACAATATGGAGATGGGAGGGGCTGACACTTCTCTATTTTATAGTTCAAGTTTTGGAAGCATATGAGCATTCTACATATTCAAAATATAAAACTAAATCAATAAGAATGGGGAAGAAAGGACACCTGGATGGCTCAGTCAATTGAACATCCAGCTCTTGATTTCAGCTTAGAGTCATGAGATCAAGCCCCAAGTTGGGCTCTGTGCTGAGTGTGGAGCCTGCTTAAGACTGACTGACTCACTCACTCACTCACTCTCACTCTCTCTCTCTCTCTCTCTCTCTCTGCCCCCACCCTACTGGCACACATTCTCTCTAAATAAAAGGGGGGGGCAAGAAAATCTAAAACTGAAAGCAAAGCAAAGGAACTCAATTGTAATTCTAATTAATACCAGTAAATACACTGAAGGGAAAAACAGAAATACAAAATGGGTACAGTACTTAATTATGTATCTCAGTCTTCAGCAGAGTAGCGGGAAGGGTGTACTCCAGACAAATTCTGTACTAAGTGGAGGCTTTTTTTTTTTATATGTAGATGTAACAATTCTGAAACAATTTTAACCTTCTGAGCCACCCAGGTGCCCCAATTCTGAAACAATTTTAGATGAGATAAAGAGTTCAATAAATGAGTAAATAGGTTGATGTTGATGTTATTAAGAGAGTCACTGAGGCAGAAGAAATATATAATTATGGAATGGGGAAAGGCAGGAAAGAACCCTAAAGAGACAAATATGACTTTAAAGTATTGGTGTGAACCCATATTTTTTTTTTTTTACAAATAGTTTATTGTCAAATTAGTTTCCACATGACACCCAGTGCTCATCCCCACAAGTGTCCTCCTCCGTGCCCACCCCTCCTCCCCCCCACATCCACCAGTCCTCAGTTTTTGTCAGCATTCAAGAGTCTCTCATGGTTTGCCTCTCTCCCTTTCCCCCACCACTTCCGCCCTTCTTCTCCCCTTGTTCCTCCGTCAAGTTCCTCCTAATCCTCCTATACGTGCACACATATGATATTTGTCCTTCTCTGCCTGACTTATTTCGCTCAGCATAACACCCTCAAGGTCCATCCATGTTGCTACACATGGCCAGATTTCATTGTTTCTCACTGCCATGTAGTATTCCATGGTATAGATGAACCACATCTTCTTGATCCATTCATCTGTTGATGGACACTTAGGCTCTTTCCAGGTTTTAGCTATTGTGGAGAGTGCTGCTATGAACATTGGGGTACACGTGCTCCTATGCATCAGCCCTCCTGTATCCCTTGGGTAAATTCCTAGCAGTGCTATTGCTGGGTCATAGGGGAGTTCTATTGTTAGTTTCCTGAGGAACCTCCACACTGTTTTCCAGAGGGGCTGCACCAGTTTACATTCCCACCAACAGTGTAGGAGGGTGCCCGTTTCTCCACATCCTCGCCAGCATCTAGAGTTCTCTGATTGGCTCATTTTAGCCACTCTGACTGGCGTGAGGTGGTATCTCAGTGTGGTTTTGATTTGTATTTCCCTGATGAGGAGCGATGCTGAGCATCGTTTCATGTGTCTGTTGGCCATCTGGATGTCCTCTTTGGAGAAGTGTCTGTTCATATCTTCTGCCCATTTCTTCACTGGGTTGTTTGTTTTTCGGGCGTGTAGTTTGGTGAGTTCCTTGTAGATTCTGGATATCAACCCTTTATCTGATATGTCATTTGCAACTATCTTTTCCCATTCCGTTGGTTGCCTATTAATTTTCTGGGTTGTTTCCTTTGCTGTGCAGAAGCTTTTAATCTTAATGAGGTCCCAACAGTTTATTTTTGCTCTTGATTCCCTTGCTTTTGGGGATGTGTCAAGTAAGAAGTTGCTGCGGTGGAGGTCAAAGAGGTTGTTTCCTGCTTTCTCCTCTAGGGTGTTGATAGGAACCCATGATATTTCTAAAGTATATGTATGTATGTATGTACGTACACATATTTTCATGAACCTGCATACTTCATAACTTTGTCTGCTAAAAAGGTCAAAGAGCAGAAACATCCCAGTAGCAGTGAGCACACCCAGCATCAAATCTTGGTATCTAATATTATTCCTCACGAAAGGAATCCAGGAGTCCTCACAGATAAACTGATTCCAGGGTTGCATCAGGACAGTTACAGGATGAACCTAGAACATTTGTTATACCAGAAAGTAAGGAAATGCTTTGAAAAAAAAAAAGAGAGAGTGGGGGACCAATGGGTGGCTCAGTCTGTTAAGCATCCAACTTTGGCTTGGATCTAGTCTCACAGTTCCTGAGTTCAAGCCTCACATTTCGATCCTTTTCAGATCCCCTGTCCCCCTCTCTCTCTGCTCCTCCCCTACTCGCTCTCTCAAAAATAAACAAACATTTTAAAAAAAGTTACAGGATAGAGGATCTACCTTGAACGCTTTCCTACTAAAAAAATCTGGTACAATTTGAGCACCAAAATAATTAGGTACACAATTAATTGTAAACCAGTGAGGAAAAAATGGAAATTCATAAAAAGACAAATAATGAGGAAGAAGGATGTGCCCTTGTTTATGGTAAAATGCTAAGCTGAATTCTAACTGCTAAGTGTGGGCAGAGTACTGTAGGTAGAAAACAAGCATTGTGCACACGGCCATACCGAAGATTCAATCAAGAATCCTCCATGGATGCTACATCTAGAGGAAAATGTTAAGTAACAGGATGCTCCCATGGCCTTAAAATGTCTTCCCACAGATTATTACTTAGGAGAGGAGGGGATTGCGCACAGTGGAAAAACAAGACAACAGCTTGACTGGGTTTAACACCACCAATGAAAGTCAGCTAAACCTTGTGAACCTCCAAACAGGATACCCTGAAGATACACCAACCATGTAGCATCACAGCTGAGAATACACAACCCGAATCTAACCATGAAGAAACACTAGATAAACCCCAAATGAGGAAAGATCTATTAAAACGGAAGGGAAGGGAGCAGGAAGGGAATGGGGGGGAGGAGAGGAGGAGGAGGGGAGGAGGGGAGGGAAGGATTGGGGAGGTGGGGAAAGGGGAGTCGGTGTTATAGGTCAAAGAAAAGTCCTGAAATGTTAAAGAAGGCCAAAGATAAGACCATTAAATACAAGACATGACCCTAGACCCTGTATAAAAAAAGGGGGGGGGGGGAATGCTATGAAGAACATTATTTGATCACTTGACAAAACTGAAATACAGATAGTAAAGTTTTATGGTAATGTTAAATTTACTGAAGTTGACACATGTAACTTTCCTAATCGTTATTATTTAGGATAAAGGGCCAGGATATATGGAACTGACATATTCAGAAAGAACACGTGTACATGTGGATAAAGATGGGGGCTTAAGGGAGGACAGAGAGGAATGTGTAACCAATGTCAGTGTTAATAACTTAATCTGGGTAAAGGGTATCCATAATTTTTTTGTCCCATTCTTATTCTTCCAACCTTTCTGTAAATTTGAAATTATTTCCAAAGTATAAAAAAAACAATTATAATGAGAAGAGGTTACATTTCCATGAAAGTAGCTAAAGAAACAAGTAGTAATTTCAAACACCAAAATGGTGTGTCTAAAGGTAAATGTTCCAAATGATCCTAAAAATAACTCCAGGTTCTAATGTCACACATCTTCCACACACATAACACCAAAACTAACTCACAGCCCACAATACATAAAAAGAATAATTTAAACACTTGACTACAAATGCAGAGTGCCTAGTTCCTTTTCCTCATATTCAGTGCTGTTGCAGGCTGCTACCCTATCCATTTGCTAGGTGCTTACTGAGTACTTACAGCGGGCTCTATGTCATGTAATGTAACTCTTTGAAGTCTGTGCCACTCATGTGATCAGTCACCCGGCAACTTTAGCATCACCTAGGATTGTGTTAGAAATGCAGGGTGCCTGGTTGGCTCAGTCAGGAGAGCATGCAGCTCTTGATCTTGGGGTTGTGAGTTCAAGCCCCATTTTGGGTGTAGAGATTACTTTAAAAATTAAAAGAAAAAGAAAAGAAAGGAGAAAAGCAGAATCTCCTACCCAACGCAGGCCTTACCAAATTAGAATCTACTTAAACAAAATCTTCAGGTGATTTACTTGCACATTAAAGTTCCAAAAGGGCTGCTCTAAGTGACTTAACTCAATAGAGGCTTATTTCTATCTCCTACTAAATCTGATGTATGTAGGGCAATTCATCAGAGCAAGTCTACTCCAAGCCATGACTCATGCTTGTTTCTCTAACTCAATTCATGGCCTCCACAATCTTCGAGGCAAGTTAAGAGAGAGCAGGGAAGAATGCACAGGATATTTTATGGCAGACCCAGAAATGGCTTGTATAACCTCCAGCCCACACTCCATGGCCAAAAATGAGTCATAGGGTCCCAAGCAAACTGAAAGGAGGCTGAGAAATGTAGTCATCTTGTGTGCTCACTGAGGAAAATGAGTAAAGTTTGCTAACAGATACTGAGACATCTCAGGAACACCAAGGAAAAGATAAATAACCAGCTCGAACAGGGACTGACCATCATGAGGACGGCAACAATCCTCATGTTCTACCTCCCTCTGTTCAAATTCTAGAGCCAATGACCAGCCAATGAACTTACTCACCTTCTAGCAAGAGATTCACTCAGTCTAATCAACTGAGTGATTCAAAAAATAAATAAACAAATAAAAGTGGGACATAAGCTGACCTTCATCCCAAGCAGCACACATTGTTTTATACAGTTTCAAATGAAACAATGTCTAAGAAAGACTTTCTCAAAGTTTATTTAAATTTCTAATTACAAAAATGAAAACAAACTTGATTGGGGGAAAAATACAAAACATAAAAAGTGCAAAGGAATATCTTCCCTCCCGCCTCCAAGTCCCATTCTCCAGAAGTATTAGAATTCCGAGGTGCTCTTCCAAACTTCTTCTATACATACAAGTACATATACACTCACACAAAGATTTATTGAAAATACATACATTGTCCTACAAGCTTATTCACCCAGCAATGTGTCATGGGCATCCATCCACATCTGTACACATGGATCTACTTCAACCACGCTAGATAGTATTCTACAATATGGCTGCACCATAACTTAACCAGTTTCCTGCTAATGAACACTAAAATTCTCTCTCCCTTTTTAACTATCAAACTGCTATGCTAAGAATCCTCGTACAACTATTGTTATTTGTATTTGTCAGAATTCCAAAAGTAAGGACAACAAAATCTAGTGCTCAATTTTGGTAGGCACTATAAAATTGCTCTCCTTACAAGTGCATTAATGTCCTGTAGTACATGTTTGTGTTTATAAGGAACATAATAGACACTTTCTTCACGTTGAGACTTAAGTTATACACAAAATAAAGCATAAAATCATGCCCTGTATTGCTAATAGTAATGAATATTAGATACTGAATAATAGTATTCAATAGTCACATACCATGGTGACAAGTAAATAGAAGGTAGCCCTCTTACTTTCCCTAATAATCCAGGTTCATCACCATCCAGGGCATGTGGGTGGCTCAGTCAGTTAAGCATTCAACTCTTTGATTTTGGCTTAGGTCATGATTTCACTGTTTGTGGGATCAAGTCCCACACTGGGCTCTGCACAGACATTATAGGGCCTGCCTGATTCTCTTTGCCTCTCTCTCTGCCCCTCTCTCACTCTGTCTCTCTCACTCAAAACGAACTAAAAAAAAAATTTTTAACAAAGTTTGTTTCACTAAAAACTTTGGTAAAAATGTAATAATTATGTTTAAATACATATTTTCAAAATTTATCATTTTTTATGCAGAAAGTCAATAGAGATAGCCACATAAGTAAAACCTCTGCAGCCCTAAATAACTGTTTTTTAAAGACTCTCCTATGAAATCCTTCCCAATGTTTCAGAATGGGTTCTGACACTGA
Organism: Proteles cristata cristata; assembly: GCA_017311185.1. Lineage (NCBI taxonomy): Eukaryota > Metazoa > Chordata > Mammalia > Carnivora > Hyaenidae > Proteles > Proteles cristata. Next base: position 376,398 of record JAESUZ010005157.1, read on the forward strand.
AAAGTTTGAGAAACACTGCTCTACGGTATCAGTTGCCTCAAATGATAGCATATGTCAATAGCAGTCAAACCACAGGCATTAACCCACTGCTTCAATTCTCCTTCTGTGATGGTCAGAGGCGATCTTAGAAGCTCTACAGAAGATTGTCAGTAGGTTTCAGAGATGGTAGCACAGGTAGAGAAGGCAAATCAAAGTGCAGGGAGAAAACTGTTCCAATATGAACAAACCAGTGATCCTTCTCATGACAAAAGGGCCTATGATTTAAAAAAAAAAAAACCTGATGCCAGTTGACTGACTGGTCCTAAAGATGTGTCGTCATTTGGGGGAACCCAGGATCTCAAACCGGGCATTCTGTACCAGCAGAAGCCACAATGGCCATGGTGAGGGGACATCTGAACTGCTGATTTCCAGGCACCAATCTCCATCCCTGTCCCCACAGCTGCCCTGTTCATGAGTCCTCTGAACAACCACCAGGCTGTCTGAAGAATAACTCACTGCCAGCCACAAAGCAGGTCATCCTGTCTGATTAAGAATGTCCTATACTGTGGCATTCACATGGACCAAATGTTTTCAGGCTCAGGGCTCTGCCATACAGCCCTTTCCCAAACTTCCTTGCAGGAGAAAAGGAAGCAAAAGAAACAGGAATTAAAACTCCCACTCAAAAGGAAAGATGGAAGTTATATCCATAGAGTCCTTTCCCAACCACCTTATTATCAGCCTTCCTTGATGTTCAGGTATATCCATCAGCCAGTGTCCAGGAATCTGCAAAACCTGACTTCAAGCCATCTCTCAAGGTTCTACTCTTTGAGGTCCTTCAACCTTCAAAGCCCATCCTCCCCTTCCCAAGAAGAGACTATAACAACAGTTCAGCAGCACCTGTTGCTGACAAATTTCACGAAATCAGTTGAAAACCCACAGAATGACTTTTCCCCATTATTTACTGCGATGACTACTCACCTGTCTCCGCTTGGCTCTCTCTCCACAGGCCTTTAATACTTGGCTTAGGAAGCCAATGTGAGAAATCTGCCTTTGCCAAAACTATTCATTCCAATGCCTAACATTCCTGGTAATTTACTTAGAAAGTTCATCCAACACTCAGTCTCTCCGTTTTCTGGTCATTGTAACAACCTTCTTCCCTTTCTCAGCCACTTTCTGCCATACCTTAAAATCTCTTACTCCAGCACGCACACTACGTACTATGTAGGTCAAGTCATCCCACTCTGGCCAGTCCACCTCTTCCCCGACCACATCATGTCCCCTAATCCACCGATTTCATCACAGTCCACTGTCCATCACTCTCCCCTCCTTATGACATCAGTCCCTTGCTTAAAAATCATGGTGCCTGATTATCTCTCCCTTGCCTACAACTTCAACTTCCTTCTGCCACTCTCCATCCATTAAACTAACCTGACAATCCTGGGTAAACCTAACTCTCATAGTCAAGTAGCTGACCACGGGGTGAGAAAAAAGCACTCCTCTGACTGCTCTCACTTTAAATGAATGAAGACAAGTTTTAAGTGGACACTCAGCACATCCGAGCTATCCTCCTCTATTACACTAGGCCAATCACTCTTCCAGAAGAATATTTCAAACCCTCTCTTCTCTAAGACTGAGTCACGCAGCAAAACTAGTCCCTTCACTAGGTGTTTTCAAGCCTTTCAATCACCGCTGCTGCCTTCTCTGACACTCTTCTTCTTACCTCAATATATGAAGGTACTCCTCCAGGCTCAGTCCTTGGCCAACATGGATTACATCATCTCACCAAACACAGTATTCCTTTCTCGCCCTTTATTTCTTGGTCCTATCTACCCACACTGTAACCCTAACGTAGCTGCTTTATTTTCTGTAATAGATCAAATCTGTCTCATGAACATAGGGCTGTCTTTTCTAACAATTAATCTAATCTTCCTTATGAACACTCCCCCTAGGAAATAGCCAGAAACTTAAAATTTGCCAGATAATATCTCAGTCTCTTCCAGCTAATATTCAGACATTTAAGTTTATCTCCTTATCAGAGCTGGTTTAAATAGCTGCTTTCAGGTAAACTTTTCTCCAAATGGGGCTGAAGGGACATCCTTATGGTGGCAAGAAGATCTTGGTGTCTCTGCGAATCCTCGCTGAGCTCTGCTGCAAAGAAGTGATCATGCCCCATGGCTGGACTGGTGCCATCTCACTTTTGGGATGTCATGCCTCCTCCTACCTCTGTATCCATGATCCTGACCTTCAGTCTAGACTGCTACGATGCCTGCTGTCCCACCAGGACCCTCAGCTCCTCCACACCCCTCACAGTGGCATGAGAGCATTTCAGCCTCCCCTGCTACCACAGGCTCATCATTCTAGCCACTTCCTTCTACCTCTACTGTGCTATAACCCTGTGTTGTCACAGCACTAACCCACATAGCTAGCCCTCTAGAGATTCCAAACAAGGAGCATAGCGAAAGGCCATCTCCTTTTGAGCCTTTTTTTTTTTTTAAAGTAACCCCTACACCCAATGTGAAGCTTAAACTCACAACCCTGAGATCAAGTCACATGCCCTACTGACAGAACCAGCCATGGACTCCATCTATTTGACACCCTCACCCTAACCCCAGAACTGACCAGACAAAGAAGCTCAAAATGTGTATTACTGACCAGACAAAGAAGCTCAAAATGTGTATTTCTGGAGAGGGTGCCTGTCTCAATCAGTGGACCTTGGGACTCTAGATCATCAGGTTACTGAGATAGGAAGGAAGGAAGGAAGGAAGGAAGGAAGGAAGGAAGGAAGGAAGGAAATCTTTGAAAAGAAAAGCAAAAACATGTATTTCTCACAATCTGTTTTCCCTACCTCCGTCCCCCTTCTTCCCATAATTCAGCAGGGCTTTTTCAGGGCTGAAAAGGATGGACTCTCCATTTCCAATTCATCCTCCATCCTCCTGAGAGGCACTAAGCCTCAAGCCCAGCCTTAATAATGGAAGAGATATAATATCCTCCTTACCCTATAGAAGAAACTATCATTAGGGCATGTCGGAAGAAGTTCTTGATAGGAAGCTACAGACGACTTGGAACTTTAGAAAACCAAAAACAAACATACAGTGACTTAAAATTCCCTAAAATACCATCCCTTCACAACTTCAACAGTTAGCGTCTCCTGTGTATTAAGCTCCAAGGATGTAAGATGAGAGAGTTAGGTCACTAAGCGGGGGCGGGGGGTTCTACAAACAAAATAATTACACTGGAATTTTACATACTGCATTTACCAAAAGAGAAAACACAAGTAACTCGTTTGTCCATCTTTTCCAACTAGCAAACTAAAGAGGTGAGCAATAGCAGAAAAAGGATAAGATAATATAAATTATTTCCTATCATTTAATCTTCACAATTCCATATCATTTACTCTTTCCCCAATTTACATACTTCATTTTCTTCTTCACTCGCAACCTGAAAAAACAATCCTTAATGAGAGGAAAAAGTCAAGGGAAGCCAGGAGGCAAATTCAAGTTGCTCTATTAATAAAAATAAATAGGCAAGAACTAAAGCACTGATCTAACAGCCCAAGACCAAAGGAAAACAGGGAAAGTAATAAAGTAATTAAATAAACATGTTATTTTATGTTGCCACCCCCACAAGGAACTGTTACTGTTACAAACTAATATTCTCATTCCATTTCTTTTTATTTTAATGATTATTTATTGCGGGGCGGGGGGGGGGGAGTGAGCAGAGAGGAGACCCAGAATCCGAAGCAGGCTCCAGGTTCTGGGCTGTCAGCACACAGCCCAAAACGGGGCTCAAACTCATGAACTGTGAGATCATGACCTGAGCCAAAGTCGGATGCTCAACCGACTAAGGCACCCAGGTGCCCCTCCACTTCTTGATTCAAACGGGTGACAGAGAGCAAGGACAGCAAGAGGAAAATTCGGCCGGATCTTTGTAACACAAACTAAAAGCTTACTATCTATCAGGAATTGGGGCCTCAAAAATTGAAAGATATGATACCTAATACCTACAATTAATGATGAACCAATTTTACTTACAAGGTGATAAAGAGCACGAAAACTTTACCTCAATGATGGTCATTCAATTGTGGTAGAAGACTGCAGGAAACAACGCACCGAAGCTTGATTTCTCTAACACTATTTTCAGGCCACAGAGATTCCCAACTAGGCACTTGAGAAATACTACAACCACTTACGTGGAAGTGTTCAACAGAGCACCTGCTACGGCAGCACGAGTGGATATACCTAGAAATCCAAATAAGCGCACATGTGTTTTTTGTAGAGCACTACTAACTGAGTGTGTTGGCATGAAAACTCCTTTTGTCTTAGTTTGGATGCTTGGCATTTCCTGATACCCCTTTTCCTACATTTATGTTTGCTAATTTCCCCCACTATCTGAATACTGGTGGAATTTGCCTGACTCCTTTCCTAAAAGTCAAAAGGCCTAATACTCACCTTCCCAAATTTCCTTGCAGCTAGGATGCAGCCAGTGACCTAACCTTAGCCAATCAAAATAACGTACTGAGGATTTTGAATCTGAAGCTAATACCACAAAGAAACGTGGGTGAGAAAGCAACTTTCCAGCAATACCCAGTTTCCCAAGCAGCAGCAGCAGCAGCAGGGCCCAGGATGTGGTGCTGGTAAAACACACCATAAAACCCAGTATTATCAGGCAGCGTGGGAAGTGGCGCTCCCCAGGCCCCGGCCGCAGTTACTTCCGAACTGTAATCCTGACTGTGGAACTTTCCTTGGTTCCCGCCCACTTGCAGAACTAGGGTATCTCCAGCCCTCAAAGCAATGCTAAGATCTCCCCAATGCTCTTGCATTTAATTCCTTTTTTGCTTAACAAGCGTTACTAATAAATAATTTCTCGCCGATAAGAAACAGGAGTGATAGCCAACAGGAATGAAATAGTATGCTCAATAAAGAGGCATCCCACCCGCCAAGGACGGGTCTACTTTGGAAAAGAGACACTTCTGTGTGTCATATGACTCAAGTTCAGCTCTGAAAATTCAGTTAATAATTTGTCATGTATTAATTCCAAAATGTTTCCATTCCAACTGCTAAATAACTTTGCCAGTCTGAAAAGACTGGCAAACGACTGGCACCTTCTCCATCAAGCAAGTTCTCTACTGCGGACTAACTGCACTCAAACTCTAGATGCACCCACAAGCGATGCAGCAGTACGAAGAGCCCAGTTCTCTAATCTGCTTGAATAAGAATCAAAGACCAGGGCACCTGGGGAGTTCAGCTGGTTAAGCACCTGACTCCTGATTTCAGCTCAGGTCATAATCTCACGGTCCCTAAGATGCAGCCTCGCCAGGCTCCATGCTGACACTGCGGAACCTGCTTGGGATTCTCCCTCTCTCGCTGCCCCTCCCACACCAAATAAATAAATGAACATTTTTTTTAATCTGTAACTTTCAATGTGGGGGACTTCAGCATATAGTTAAGTCTTTTTATTTTAATGTTTACTTATTTATAGGGGAGGTGGGAGGGTACATGACTAGGGGAGGGGCAGAGAAACAGGCAGAGAGAGAATCCCAAGCAGGCTCCTCATTGCCAACACAGTCTGAGTTAAGGTTCGAACTCACAAATCCTGAGATCACGACCTCAACTGAAATCAAAAGATGCTTAACCTGCTGGGCCACGCAGGTGCCTCATAGTTACATCATGAAAGGAATTAACTGTTTTCAAAACTTCTGTAAGTTCTGAAGTTTACAAAAACCCCAAAGTGCTCTCTCCTCAACAGATTTTGTCGTTGTTGCCCTTATGGTTACACCAGGAAGCTACAGATACAACTGTTAGAATTTTAAAATACAAAAGTTAAATAAATTCCCCAATTACAAATCAAATTAGGAGTTGGTAAGATTTTGGGTGGGGGTTTTAATGTTTATTTTTTTAGAGTGGGGGAGGGGCAGAGAGAGGGAGACACAGAAAAGAGAGCGAAGCAAGCTCCAGGCTCAGAGCTGTCAGCACAGAGACCCACGCGGGGCTCGAACCCATGAACACCGAGATCACGACCTTAGCCAACCGGAGCCAAAGTCGGACGCTTGAAAGACTGAGCCCCGCGGGCGCCCCAGGCCTTGGTAAGATTCACGGCCAACCTGCCGATCTGAGTTCCGCGCACACCTCCTCACCCCCATCCACCCCAGAGCCCGACGCGGGGCTCGAACCCATGAGCCGCAAGATCATGACCCGGGCCAAACCCGACGCTTGCACAACTGAGCCGCCCCAGGCCTTGGTAAGGTTCATGGCCAACCTGCTAATCTGGGTTCCGCAGGAACCTCCTCGCCCGCATCCACCGAACCCCGGGCCTGGCGAAGAGCAGTCCTGGAGAAGTCCTCCCACCCTTCTGAACAGAGCTCTCCTCTTTGGAGCTCGAAGCATTCGCTGCTTGACTACAATTCCTATGCCTCTGCGTGCGCATTAACACGTTTCCATGAACCGCTTTCGCACAGCCCTTTACATCAGCCCAGGGCTTCCAGGCTGACGAATTCTCGCGTCCCGATGGGGGGGTTCAGGCTTCGCCATTCAATGCCCAGCGCATCAGGCAACCTCAGCAGCCCATGCGCCCGCAGCACCGACCCGCTCTAATTAACGCTCGCTCTCACTCGTGCGCCCCTCCAGGGCTCTCCAATGCCCCGTCCATCTCCACGGGTCCCCAGGCCACACACAACCCGGACCCTGCAAAGTGTTCCGTCAACACCCAGATTCTTCCGCCTCCTGCAAGCCGGGTCCCCTGCTGGCGGGGCCTCGGCACCCAGCCCGGTGTCTATGCACCCCTGCTCCCGCCCACCCCGACCCCTGCCCCTTGTGACTTCCAGGGCCGCGCCGACGAAGCCTGCCGCCCAGGACACAGACTTTTTGTTCCCCCAGGAAAGTGACCCACAGCACAACACTGCTCCTCCGCTCGATTCCCAGCTCAGCCCGGGGGCGGGCGGGGGTGTCCTCGGGTCCAGCTGCGCACCCCCGGCCCACAGCTGGAAGGCTGAGCCCCCCGGCGCGCAGCACCCTGTCAGCCGCGACGCGCGCCCTCGGGAACCGCGCGGCGCTGGGCATCGGGGCAGCGCCCCCATACCGGCGCCCCCACGGCCGGGAGGACTCCCGCGGCCGGCGGCCCCACCATGTCTCCGCGCGCCGCCCCGGACTCGGTGGGCGAGGGCGCTCCGTACGTACCCGAGGAGGCAGCGGTCGCAGACGACGCCACGGCTCCCCTTGCACACCGTGTACGCCAAGGGATCCGAGCGGAAGAGCAGCTCTCCGGGGCGCAGCTGCGCCAAGGCGCGCAGCCCGTTTCCCCTGTTGGCGGAGCTGAACTTTTCCACCTTCGGCGGCTCCATCACCGCAGGTCAGCACCTCAGGCAGCCGCCGCTTCCCGCAGCTGGCGTCTCGCGTGCAGCCGGGAGCCGCGCGCCTGCGCCCTGCGCGCTCACGTACGCCCGGGGGGCGGGGCGGGCGGCGGGGCCTCCGAGCATGCCCAGTCGGGTCCGGAGGCGAGCCGGGCGGGAGCGCGGCGCTCAGGGCGCTGGCCCAGCGTCTGACTCCCAGGCGCGGCGGTCGGGGGGGCGGCTCCGCGAGGAGGGATGGTGTTCACACACCCTCGGTATTTGGTTGTGGACCCTACTCCTAGATCAAACAGTTCTTAGCATTTTGCCATGTCTGTTCACTTTCTCTCCTGGAGTATGTAGGTATGGCTGTTGAACCTCTTCAAGGTAAGTTGTCGTGTTGTTGAATCATACAGAGTAAGCTGCAGACATCATGAAATCTCATAACTAATGCATTATAACATTTCGTAACTAAATACTGTCCCATGCATTTCCTCAGAATAAAAACAATACGCTATAGACGTACAATATCATCACCCCTAGGAAGATTAGTCTATGCTAGCAGGTAAAAAGTATATTCGCTTTAAGAATGGCTTTTGTAACTTTCTTTTAAAAACCAGGATCCAGCAATCCCTATGAAAATAACACCAGCATTCTTCACAGAGCTAGAACAAACAATCCTAAAATTTGTATGGAACCGGAAAAGACCCCAAATAGCCAAAGCAATCCTGAAAAAGAAAACCAAAGCAGGAGGCATCACAATTCCAGACTTCAAGCCGTGTTACAAAGCTGTGACCATCAAGACACTGTGGTACTGGCACAAGAACAGACACACAGATCAATGGAACAGAATAGAGAACCCAGAAATGGACCACAAATGCATGGCCAACTAGGTCTTTGGCAAAACAGGAAAGAATGGTGTTGGGAAAACTGGACAGCAACATGCAGAAGAATGAAGCTGGGCCACTTTCTTACACCACACACTAAAATAAACTCAAAATAAACCAGAGATGGGAACATAAGACAGGAAGCCATCAAAATCCTAGAAGAGACGACAGGCAATAACCTCTTTGACCTGGGCCACAGCAACTTCTTATTTGACATGTCGCCAGACACAAGGGAAACAAAAGCAAAAATGAACAATTGGGACCTCATCAAGATAAAAAACTTCTGCACAGCAAAGGAAAAAATCAGCAAAACCAAAAGGCATCAATGGAATGAGAAAAGATATTTGCAAATGATATACCAGAAAAAGGGTTAGTATCCAAAACTATGAACAGCTTATAAACTCAGCATCCCAAAAACAAATAATCCAGGGAAGCAATGGGCAAAAGACATGAGTAGACACTTTTCCAAAGAAGACATCCAGATGGCTAATAGTCACATGAAAAAAAAATGCTCAACATCACTCATCATCAGGGAAATACAAATCAAAACCACAATGAGATACCACCTAAAACCTACAAGAATGCTTAGAATTAACAATTCAGGCAACGACAGATGTTGGCAAAGGTGCGGAGAAAGGGGAACTCTTGCACTTCTGGTGGGAATGCAAGTTGGTGCAGCCACTCTGGAAAACGGTATGGAGGTTCCTCAAAAAATTAAAAATAAGAAGGGAGGCAGACCATAAGAGACTCTTAAATACAGAGAACAAACTGAGGGTGGAGGGAGGAGTGGGGGGGGAGAGGAAATGGGTGATGGGCATTGAGGAGGGCACTTGTTTGGATGAGCACTGGGTGTTGTATGTAAGCGATGAACCACAGGAATCCACCCCAAAAACCAAGAGCACATTTTACCCACTGTATGTTAGCCAATTTGACAATAAATTATATTCTAAAAAAATTAAAAATAGAACTACCCTCTGACCCAGCAATTGCACTGCTAGATATTTATCCAAAGGATACAGGGTGCTGATTGAAAGGGGCACACACATCCCAATGTTTATAGCAGCACTGTTGACAGTAGCCACATTATGGAAAGATCCCAAATATCCATCAACTGATGAATGGATAAATAAGGTATATACACAATGGAATATTACTCTGCAATCAAAAAGAATGAAATTTTGCCATTTGCAACAACGTGGATGGAACTAGGAGGTATTATGCTAAGTGAAACAGGTCAGTCAGAGAAAGACAAATACATAATTTCACACATATGTGGAATTTAAGAAACAAAACAGATAAACATAAGGGAAGGGAAACAAAAATAACATAAAAACAAAGAGAACGAGACAAACCGTAAAAGACTCTTAGAGAACAAACTGAGGGTTGCTAGTGTGGTTTTGGGTCGGGGGGATGGGCTAAATGGATGATGGACGCTAAGGAGGGCACTTGTTAGGATGAGCACTCATGTTATATGTACGTGATGAAACTCTAAATTCTATTCCTGAAATCATTATTACACTATATGTTAACTAACTTGGATTTAATTTTTTTAAACATACAAAAATAAAAAATTGTTAAAAACTTGTATTACAAAGTTGTCTCTTTTTATGTTTGTTTTTATTTTTTGAGAAAGAGACAGAGTGTGAGTGGGGGAGGGACAAATAGTGAGGGAGACCCAGAATCTGAAGCAGGCTCCAGGCTCTGAGCTGTCAGTACAGAGCCCGACATGAGGCTCGAACCCACGAACCGTGAGATCATGACCGAGCTGAAGTCGGACGCTTAACTGACTGAGCCACCCAGGCGCCCCAATTGTTGTCTTAGAAAGGAGTGATCAAAGGGTATGCAACCCAAAATGTAGGGGGGAAAGTATCACTGGCTCTATTAAAGTTGATAATTTTTTTCTGTATTTCATGATATTTGTGGTACTTATCAGTTTTTAAAATTTTGTATTTGTTGTGACTTCTTTTCTCATTTCAAATACTCCCTTTTGTACTTAGTCATATTCATTGTTTCATTTTAGTTTTTTAATTAGAGAGAGGGAGGGAGGGAGGAGCAGAGGGAGAGAGAGAATCTTAAGCAGGCTCCATGCTCGGCACAGAGTCCTAAGCAGAGCTCAGACCATTAAGTCAGATACTTAATGTACTGAGCCACCCAGGTGCCTCTGTATCCTTTTTCTTAAAAGAAGTCCCTGAATACTCAAAAGATTTGAAAGCAGGAACTAGAAGAGATACTTGCACGCCCACGTTCATAGCAGCATTATCCACAGTAGCCAAAATGTAGAAACAATCCAAGTGTGCGTCAACAGGTGAATAACTAAATGTGGTATATACATACAATGGAATATTATTCACCCTTAAAAATGGAATTCTAATACATTATAAAGTGGATGAACCTTGAAAACATGTTAAGCGAAATACTCCAGACACAAAACAACAAATATTGTACGGCTCTAGGAATAGACAAATTCATAGAGACAAAAAGTAGAAGATCAGTTATCAAGTGCTGAGAGAGGGGAAGGGGGAATTAGTATTACATGGGTATAGAGTTTCTATTTAGAATAATGAAAAAGTTCTGGAAATATGCAATGGTGATGGTTGTGCAACAGTGTGAATGTATTTAATGCCACTGAATTTTACACTTCAAATGGTTAAAATGGTAAATTTTGAGATGTATACATAACCGCAATTTATTTATTTATTTTTATAGTTTATTTTTTATTTTTGAGACAGGACATGAGCAGGGGAGGGTCAGAGAGAGAGGGAGATACAGAATCTTAAGCAGGCTCCAGGCTCTGAGCTAGCTGTCAGCACAGAGCCCGACGCAGGGCTTAAACCCATGAACCGCGAGATTATGACCTGAGCCGAAGTCGGACGCTTAACCGACTGAGCCACTCAGGTGCCCCCATAACCACAATTTTAAAAGGGGGGCATGTTCCCTGAAGTTGTATAAACCTGCACCCACAAAATTTGGATCTGTTCCTACCCATGAAATAAGCAATTCCACAATAATACAGTTTAACATCCTCTAAGGAGAACCACATATTCAGTAACAGAAAGGTTAAAATTTTTTACTTAATAAAAGAGATTCATTTAATTATTGTAAAATGGGCTGTTGCTTTCCAAATTCTTTTTTTTTTTTAATGTTTTATTTATTTCTAAGAGAGAGAGACAGCGTGAGCAGCGGAGGGTCAGAGAGAGAGGGAGTCACAGACTGAAACAGGCTCCAGGCTCTGAGCTGGCAGTCAGCACAGAGCCTGACGCGGGGCCCAAACCCACGAACCGCGAGATCATGACCTAAGCAAAAGTCGGACGCTTAACCGACTAAGCCACCCAGGCGCCCCAACTTTCCAAATTCTTAAATAATAAATCAAAAGCATCAAGTTCCAAATTTGCTATACAAAGACCACTCAGAAACTGGAAAGATGGCTGACTCAATATTATTTTTTTATTTTTGTGTTATTTTTCTTTTTTTAATGTTTATTTATTATTGAGAGACAGAGCATAAGCATGGAGGGTCAGCGAGAGGGGGAAACACAGAATCTGAAACAGGCTCCAGGCTCTGAGCTGGCACCACAGAGCCTGATGTGGGGCTCGAACTCACAAACTGCTAGATCATGACCTGAGCCAAAATCGGATGCTTAACCAACTGAGCCACCCAGGCGCCCCTCTTAATATTATTTAAAGTTGCCTGGGAGGAACCACGTTATGGTTTAGACATATTTTAGAAACAGAAGCTCAGAATCCCTGGGACTTCCGTCATATCCTGCAACTCCATATAGTCTTCTGGCGCTTTCTCTTGTATAAAAACAGTGAAAGAAGTTTAAGGAGAACTGGATTAAGAGAGGTTCATGATACATGGAGGACAGGTTTTTATACCATAAGTGGAAAGGAAATCCTGGGTAGGATCTTGAAACCATCTTTCTCCAAGTCTTGGAGATTTGATATTTCCAATGAATTCTTACTAAATTTACAAACAGTTTGCATCACGAATCTAAATTAGATTTTTAAAATACACAAAAAGCAATGCTTTCTCACCCTACATATTCCCCTACTTTCATATCCTTGTGATTTTTTTTTTAATGTTTTTTTTTTAGTGAGAGAGAAAGCAAGCGAGAGCGAGAGCATGAGTGCGAGCAGGGGAGGGGCAGAGAGAGGAAGGGACAGAGGATTCCAAGATGTCTCAGCGCTGACAGCAGAGAGTCTGACGCGGGGCTCAAAACCATGAACCCATGAACCGTGAGAGCCAAAGTTGGATGTTTAACCAATTGAGCCACCCAGGCACCCCTCATATCCTTGCTTCTAATGAGCAGATAAAAACCAAGAAGAGCAAAGAGTGTGCCTCAATTCCCCATAAACCATAATTGAAATTTTAACACGCTGTTTTATTAGGAAGAGGTAAATTAAGTAGTAGCTATAAAACTACCCAGCAGTTTTAGTAATAAACAAAATGAACTTTTAACCAAGACTTACAGGATTATTTTTTAAACTGTATTTTATGTCTCATCAGGTAATTAGAATTCCCCTTTGAAGCCTTAGAATGATGCAGGTAAGGGGGCCTGGATGGCTCAGTCGTTTGAGTGTCCGACTTCAACTCAGGTCATGATCTCGCAGTTCGTGGGTTCAAGCCCCGCGTTGGGCTCTGTGCTGACTGCCAGCTCAGAGCCTGGAGCCTGTCTTCCGATTCTGTGTCTCCCTCTCTTTCTGACCCTCCCCTGCTCATGCTGTCTCTATCCATCTCTCAAAAATAAATAAAACATTTTTAAAAAGTTAAAAAAAAAGAATGTTGCAAGTAATATGCTGATAGGATATGGAACTTAAAACACCCCTTCCTTCTAGTCCAGGCTGGTGGCTTGGAGGTCACCAACTGGCCATCACCTCAGTATTGTGCAAATTTTTAGTCGTTAGAAGAGTCCCGTTTTGAGATGAGATGCTATTGATGAGTGCTACTGAGATAGTATTTATACATAAAGGAAACTGGCTTCAGGCATGTGCTTGGCTTTGGACATGTACATGGCTTTGGGTACAGCTGGAGCCAGGGGCCTCGAATGTTATCCAAGTGATGTCTCCTAATTCCGTGTTAGCTCTGCTTTTTCTATGTTGACTTCATTCTCCAGGTTTTCCTCCCTATAGAAGTGCACTTTTGGTAATACAATATCAGATGATTATAGAATATCACCAATAAAAAGGCCACAAAGTCCCATCCATTTCATCTTACACGTGCAAACCCAAGGTCCAGATAATTAACCTAAGTGCCATTTTACAATTTAGTGATGAGAATGGTTATTATTTCACAGAAACACAGAACACTTTTAAAAATTCTACTAATACAGAACATACCTATTTTGATCTCAATCACCCTCTGAGTTTATAGACTGGATTCTTACATATTCTAGAGAAAAACACCTATTTTCTTATTGAAAAGTTATCAATATTCCGAAAACAAAAATATAAAAAGATCCTTAAATATGACGGAGAGTCTCCTCTTGCAATAACTCAAGCTCTTCCCTCTCCTAGCATCTTTAGCCACCATGATCTTACCCCAAGTTAACTGTAGGGACACCTATTTCACTTTTCTAATAAAAAAATTTTGTTCAAAGACACCAGGCCATGCTCCTACCATTCCATGTCAACGTCCTGCTAAACTCCTAAGGTTTGGGGCATTCACATGAACCAGAGGACTATCCCGTTATCCTCAGCCATGAGGTCCTTTGGCAAAATGTGTTTAACCTGAATTACCTGGTACTAGGTCTTGCCATCACCAGGAATCACTCCACCTCTGGGATGTAATTATTTTTATTATTTTAATGTTTATTTTTGAGAGAGACAGAGTAGGGGAAGGGCAGAGAGAGAGGGAGACACAGAATCCAAAGCAGGTTTCAGTCTCCAACCTGTCAGCACAGAATCTGACGCAGGGCTTGAACTTACAAACCGTGAGATCATGACCTGAGCAGAAGTCAGACATTTAACTGACTGAGGCACCCAGGCACCCCTATTATTATTTTTAATGTTTACTTTTGAGAGAGAGAGAGAGAGAGAGCACAAGGGAGCATGAGCAGGGGAGAAGCAGAGAGACAGAAAGACAATCTGAAGTAGGCTCCATGCCATTAGTTCAAAGCCAACGCGGGGCTCGAACCCATGAACCTTGAGATCAGAACCTGAGCTGAATGAGCCAAAGTCGGACGCTCAACCAACAGCCACCCACACGCCCCTGGTATCTTGATATTAGAGTTTCGTTAAGAAGTTTCTGGAGAAATTTAGGCTAAAGGCCTAGGAGTGGAAGACATGATGGCATGATGATTTGGCAGATTATACAATGGCAGGATAGGAATTACAAGAGAGAAAAGAGGATTCAGTTTCCAGCCAGATTGAATTGTAGACCAGACGATAGTAGAGAAGTAGGGAACAAGTGGTCTGGCTGAATGTTATTAAGAACATGCATTGCAAAAAGTTACTTAGTAATAATATGCCTTAGGTATTAATAAGTATTATAATGGCAAACAAATCTGAGATGTGATGTCTCAGTTAAAACCTAGTACCTTTTTCAAAGATCTAAGAAGATAATCTCAATTTCATTTAGTTTCATATAAAGGTCTAACTTCAGATGAACTTTCTTGATAAAAGAAAAATTCAAGCACTTTTTGCATAGCAGAGTGAATTACTCACTGAAAGCACACTGACTGTACTTAACAATTTAAAATGAATAGCTTAGGGTCAATTTAATATATCATTAGATAGAGACCAAAAGGAAAATATCTCAAAACCTCAGTACTTAAAATACTTTAATTTCTAAAAAAGTTTAAATCATATGAAGGTTGAAATACCTTCATTGTACAGTACTTGATAATATAATTCAACAATATGAAAATTAAAACCACTTAAATCATTTTAATTTACTTTCTAAGCTTAATAATGTACAAAGTCTTTTGCCAAGAGGAAGCAAAAGATCAACAGTGAAAGTGGAATATTTAAATTAATACAAGGTAATAAGATATTTGGCCAAAAGATTTTTTTGTTTTAAAGTAAGCTCTACACCCAATATGGGGCTTAAAATCACAACCCTAAGATCAACTCACACATTCTACTGACTGGGCCAGCCAGGCACTGTTGGACAAAGGGATTTCAAAAACTAAATTTCATCTGCCAATACCCTACAACTACCAGTATACCTACAGTAAATACAATTTAAAACAAAACAAATCCAATCTGATGAAATCCACAAGTACCAGAAGTTTTCTTTTATTTTTTTGTGAATAAAATAGCAAGCATTGTTTTATCCAATATATTAATGGTATCAACTTCAGAAGAAATTATGTGCCCACTCTGCAAAACAAGAGTAGTTCTCTTCTGTTGAAAGCCTGTAAGCTTTTCAAACCTAGTTCTCTTCCATTTGTGCCATAATTTCCAAATAAATAAGTGGTTCGTGCTAATACATGGGCAATCCAGTTTCTTACAAGACTATGTCCTCTATAGAGTCATCAAACAGCCACCTACAAGATTCTCTGGAACACTCTATAGTTTCAAAAAGCAGTTTAAAGTCTTCAGGATATAGATCTGTTATTTTCATGTCTCCATCTTTCTCCATTTGCTCCAGGATAGCTACTGCATTAACTGGACTCAATGACCTGCAAAAGAAATACAAAGTCTGCTTAATTCCACGTTACAACTACAGTTAATATTGGTAGAGATGGCTTCTACGCCCAACTTAAAATGCTTATGATATATACTCAACCATATTTGATGTAAGAGCTTGCATATAATGTAGAGCTTTAACTATTATTTCTAAAGTCTCATGGCTTACTTGTAACAAAAAGAGATTTAGGCTTTCACGTGTTCACAATTCTTACCCAAAAATCCAGTTTAACAATGCCCTTCAAAGAAATTCTTCCACCTACCTCTTTCATCTCTTAATTCTCTTTGCAAAAACATCCTTAACATTTAGGTCACATAAGAGTTCAAGAAGTACAAAGAGCAGAAACTGCTGTCCAGCAGTTTTCAAAGAGGGAAAAATTTTCCCCTTTTTATATGAAAATTACAGGTGAATAAATTATAAAACAGAAAACTGCCTTACAGATTAGCCTAGCAAGGAACTATCAGTGAGCCTTTGACATTAACAAGTAAATATTTATAATAAATTTTGGTGGAAAAATGTCCCAATACTTTTTGATTTTGAACAGAATTCTAGTCACCGGTGTAAACATGCTTTCAATTCAGAGATCACCAAGGGATTTTCAAATTTTGCAACACATTTACCATACTGATTGCTTAATATCCTATATTCTTGTTATTTTTATTCAAAATAGTCACTACCACAAGGTGATAAGATGAAAAAGGGTAGATAATTTTTAACTGTTCTACCGCCACTTTTTTTTTTAATGTTTATTTATTTTTGAGAGAGAGAAACAGAGCACGAGCAGAGGAGAGGTAGAGAGACAGGGACACACAGAATCCAAAGCAGGCTCCAGCAGAGCTGTCAGCACAGAGTCTGAAGCAGGGCTCAAACCCGTAATCATGAGACCATGACCTGAGCCAAAACTGGATTCTTGAATCGACTGAGCAGCCCAGGCGCCCTTATTTATTTCCAGTTTTAACATTTATTTTTACATAAATATTGTTCAACCAACAGCTCATTCCGAGTTTCACCCATCCTCTGATAATACTTTGAATGACCATGGACTGCTGATTTCAAGGTGCAATGCATAACTTACAAATTGTACACATCAGCCCCATGTAAAAGTTTTGCAGATACCAAGTAGGTATTAACAGCTAGAAGGTTTATAAAGCTTTAGGCAGAAACATGAAATCGGGTCCAGGACATGAGTACTAGAGGACTTCGGTCAGGAAACAAAACCACTAAGGACAGGCAGTGACAAAAGGTGGATGGTGGTGCACCAGAAATGATGCCGATTCCATTCCAGCCCCTGGCAAAGGGCTGGTTCTTTTTCTTTAAAAAAAAAAAGTTCTTTTTTAATGTTTATTCATTTTTAATAGATGACACGAGCAGGGGAGGGGCAGAGAGAGAGGGAGACAGAATCTGAGGCAGCTCCAGGCTCCAAGCTGTCGGCACAGAGGTCAATGCAGGGCTCAAACCCATGAACAACAAGATCATGATCTCAGCTGAAATCGGATGCTCAACTGACTGAGCCACCCAGGTGCCCCTATTTTATTTTTTTTTATGTTTATTTTTGAGAGAGAGAGCATGCACAAAACTGGGGTTAGGGGCAGAGAGACAGAGGATCCAAAGTGGGCTCAGCAATGACCAAGGAAGGGTTTTGAAGTTCTGCAGGAGTGAAAACACAATATCTGAGTCTATTAATCATGATACACAAGACATAGAAAATGGACCTCTAACATGAAAATCTAATTCTTATGTTAAATTGCTACTTTATACTTTTATTCTTCTGACTTACTGTAAATGGTCCATGAGCGAGGCATAGCGCTTCATAAAACACTGCTTTAACATGTGAAAAAATACGTCATAGTTCACAGATGTTAAATTTTCTGTAAATAAATTCGGAAGAGGCGTCAACTGAATAAAACACACGTTTTGTCCTATTTTTTTATTTATTGGTTCTAATGACTCCTGGGGAGAGAGAAAAAGAAGTTGTGTTAGTTACAGAATATTGCCAGAGCAAGACTTAGGGAAACTATTCACGCAAGCTGCCTGCTGGAAGAGCAATCAGCACAGAACCGGAGTGCTCTGGTGTGCTCTCTCTGGCTGTGCCAAGAACGCAAGGCCCTAACCACTGCTGACTTGGACAGTTTCTCAGGGTGTTTGCAGTGAGCAGCCTTGAGGGAGGAGATCGTGTCTCTCTCTAGGACAAAGGAGCAGCTTGCTTAAAGTCTGCTAGAAAAGAAGTGAATTCCCCCAGACCTTTGTTTCTAGCTGCAATGCAAACTTCTGAGTGTACACCATCCAAATGAGCTACAGCACATTTCCCCATAGGACCCGAGGGCAGATACAGTCCTGTGTCTGATGCAGGAGTCTGCCCTGGGGTAGTATCCTTTGAAGAGTAACAGGTTATTAACTTGTAAGCAGGGTAAAACCACATCCCAAACATGACACCAGCATGTACTGACTTCCTTCTGTATGTGAGACACAACACCAGATCCTAAGGATAAAAAAAATATACTATGGCCCATGGCCCGCCTGGTTTTCATACAGTATGAATCTAAAAATGGTTTTTACACTTGTAAAGGATTGTTTTAAAAATAAATAAAAGCAAACAAAACAAAACAAAACAAAAACAAAGAATATGAGATTATTATGTGGTCTACAAACCTTACAACACTTGCAGACTGGCCCTTTCCAGGAAAAGTTGGCCAACCTGCGCTAGTATACACTATTCAGATTAAAATAAAAACTGCACATGCCTTGATGTACGGGTAAGATGTTTTGTCCTACAAAGGAAGAAGGCCATCCGTTTAGGTCCTTTGGAAATCTCATGCATTAGGTAGTGATCCCTTATTTACTTAACTATCTATATATACCCAAGTATATACATATACACACAAACACACACATTTCTATTTTTTACTTTTTTCACGTTTTATTTTTATTTATTTTGAGAGAGAGAGAGAGAGAGAGAAAGAAAGAGAGAACATGAGTGGGGAAGGGGCAGACAGAGAGGGAGAGAGAGAATTCCAAGCAGGCTCTGCCCTGTCAGTGCAGAGCCCAATGTGCTGCTTGATCCTATAAACCATGAGATGACAACGTGAGCCAAAATCAAGAGTCGGACACGCTTAACCGACTGAGACACTTAGCTGTCCCTTTATTTTTTTAACTTTTATTTATTTTTTCATTTAATTCATTTGAGAGAAAGAAGAGCACTTGTGTGGGGAAGTAGGGCAGAGCGGCACAAGGAGAGAGAGACACCTGTAAGGAGGCTCCACACCGGGCTCAGAGCACAACGTGGGGCTCGATCTCACAACTGTGAGATCGTGTCCTGAGACGAAATCAAGAGTCAGACGCTTAACCAACTAAGCTCCCTAGGTGCCCCCACAAACTTTAAACATATATACGTTTCTGGAAGACAAAATGGCCTGAAAAGGAAAACTTCAATCAACTGTAGTATCTAACTTTGGATGCCTACAGCTGACTGGTGGGGCAGGAACGGGAACGGCTCACTAATTACTAGGGATGGAGACAACCTCACAGTTAAAGAGTTGTATGTTGTACGTTAGACTTTGAAGGCAATTTTTTTTTAAGTTTATTTATTTACTTTGAGAGAGAGAGAACATGAGGGCAGAAGAGAGGGAGAGAGTCGGGGAGGGAGAGAATCTCAGGCAGGCTCCTCTCTGTCAGTACGTAGTCTGACACAGGTCTCAAACTCACAAATTGGGAGATCATGACCGGAGTTGAAATCCAGAGTTGGATGCTTACCTGACTGAGTCACTCAGGTGCCCTTGAAGGTGACTTCAAAAAGCAAACTGGAGTGGGGTGGAGGGGGGTGCGTCTGGGGGGCTTAGTTGGTTGAGTGACTGACTTCAGCTCAGGTCATAATCTCAGAGACTAGGAGTTTAAGCCCTGAAGTGGGCTCTGTGCTGACAGCTCAGAGCCTGGAGCATGCTTCCAATTCTGTGTCTCCCTCTCTCTCTGACCCTTCCCTGCTTGCTCTCTGTCTCTCTCTCAAACATAATAAACATTTAAAAAATTAAAAAAAAAAAAAAAAGCAAACTGGTAGGGGCACTTGGCTGGCTCAGTCAGTAGAGAATGCAACTGGAGTTAGGAGTTCAAGCCCCAGGTTAGGTGTAGAGATTACTTAAAAATTTAAAAAAGAAAAAATCTTGAGGCACTTGGCTGGCTCAGTCAGACTAGTGAACGACTCTGGATCTCATGGTTATGAGTTTCAGACCCATAATGAGTATAGTGATTACTTCAAAAAAAAAAAAAATGGGAGGGGGAGGCACCTGGGTGGCTCAGTTGGTGAAGCATCCGACTCTTGATCTTAGCCCAGTTCATGATCTCATGGGTTTGTGAGTTCAAGCTCTACACTAGGCTGTGTGTAGATGGTGTGTAGCCCACTTGGGATTCTCTGTGTGTCTGCCTGTCTCTCTGTCTCTGACCTACCCTCCCAAAATAAACATTAAAAACAATAAAATCTTTTAACATTTATTTATTTTTGAGAGAGAGAGAAAGGAGAGAATGAGTCAGGGAGGGGCAGAGAGAGAGGGAGACACAGAATCCAAAGCAGGCTCCAGGCTCTGAGCTGCCAGCACAGAGCCCGATTTGGGGCTCAAACCCATGAACTGCAAAATCATGACCTGAGCTCAAGTCCAACACTTAACCACCTAGGCTCCCTTAAAAATAAAATTAAAAAACAAAAACCAAAAACACCCTAGTAGATAGTTTTGTAGTTACAGACACAGACTTACTTGATAAATGGGGAAGAAAAACACTTTCCTGATGTCAAATGAACAGTTATTGTAGCTTACAGAAAAAGTTCTGCTAACGGCATAAAAACAAACATGGCTTCAAAAAAGTGGAAGATCACCAACAACTTGGCTGGAAATGAGAATGTGCTCCAAAATACTGTTAAATGTCTCAAAGTGCCTCTGTAGCAATTATGAACATGCTGATACCAAAGATATACATGGACTATCTGAATAAAACTGTCTCATGAAACGTTAACATTTGGTTATCTCATCCTCATCCCTAAAGTTCATGTATTCATGTTGTGGCAAAAAAACCTTTTCAGCTTTTGCTCTTGTCACTGAAATAAGGACAAAGTGTCTTATATACAGGATTGTTCGTTTCAGGGATATCTGAATAAGTTCCTAATATTATCTATTACTATCTATTATCTATTACTCTGACCCTCTTGTGAGGCTACAAAACTTAAGCTTATGAGGAATGAATTAGAACTAAAATCGCAATCATCACAATGATGACTGGTGATATCACTCTCAGATGAGACCAATTTTTTAAAGATATTGTTAAGTAGGCTCCATGCCCAACATGGGGCTTGAACTCACGACCCTGAGATTATGAGTCACATGCTCTACGAACTGAGTCAGCCAGACGCACTTAAAATCAGACCATTTCTAAACTGATCATTTTCTTTTTTTCTTTTAGTGTTAAGAGCGAGAGAAAAAAACCATAATTAAAAAATGGGAACTTCAGGCTGAAATGACAGGCTGGGATTAGGGCATCATTAGCATTTAATCCTTAAGCGAAACTTTTTTTTCTTACTTAAGAGGCAAAACAAAAACAAAAACAATTTTTGTTTTGTTTTCACAGAACCTAAAGTGAAACTTGTGAATTGACTCCAAAAATTATTTTTTAAATTGAACTAGTTGGCTCCAATTTCACTACAAGCACCCGTGATAAAAAGAAAATGGAGGATCGCTTTAGAACATCATCACTTCGGTTCTTCAGAAAGGGGAAAAACCAGACACAAGCCCCACCTCCCATGGTGGGTCATCACACATAATCATGAATTCAGTCATCATAAGTAGTAATATTACACCTTTCTGACTTTTAGTTTATCAAATTAGATGGACAAATTTTCCAAATTTGAGATGTATCTTCTATTTCAAGAGAGATAAAAATGAAGTCAAATTCTGTTTAAGCTCTTTCTATGCTAACTAGGATCCACGTATCATCAGCTGAAAAATACAATGCTTCAAAAATAATTAGGTTTTAAAATAATGTTTATGGGGGCGCCTGGGTGGCTTAGTCGGTTAAGCATCCGACTTTCGCTTAGGTCATGATCTCGCGGTTCGTGGGTTCGAGCCCCGCGTCGGGCTCTGTGCTGACTGCCAGCTCGGAGCCTGGAGCCTGTTTCAGTCTGTGACTCCCTCTCTCTCTGACCCTCCCCTGCTCACGCTGTCTCTCTCTCTCTCTCCTGGAAATAAATAAAACATTAAAAAAATTTTTAAAAAAATAAAATAAAATAAAATAATGTTTATGGTTTATTCTGACAGAGACAGCCGGAGAGAGCACACACGAGCAGGGGAGGGGTGGGGAAGGAGGGAGAGGGAGAATCCCACACAGGGCCTGCACTGTCAGCCCAGAGCCCAACACAGGACTGGAGCCCACGAACCAAAGACCATGACCCAAACCAAAACTAAGAGTCAGACTTTTACTCAGGTCATGATCTCAGTGTGTGGGTTCGAGCCCCACATCGGGCTCGCTGCTGGAAGCATAGAGCCCTGTTCGATCCTCTGCCCGCCCCCCTCAAAAACAAATAGATTTACTTTAGAAAATTTTAAGTAAATAGAGAATACCAGATGTTCCATTTAGAGGAAAAAAGAGAAGGGTACGCATTCATTCTCACCTTATTCTTCAACTTCTTCGGCCCCCCGTCTTGTCTGTATACGCTGAATGAGGACCAGGGCTCCTTGAGGGAAGATAAAACCAAAACATTTCTTTGAGTTTTCTGTAGTCAAAGTGCCTCAGATTGTTACTGCCCTTTTTTTTTTTTTTTAATGCCTTATTTATTTCTGAGAGAGAGAGAGAGAGACAGCGTGAGCAGGGGAGGGTCAGAGAGAGAGGGAGACACAGAATCTGAAACAGGCTCCAGGCTCTGAGCTTTCAGCACAGAGCCCAATGCAGGGCTTGAACCCACGAACCGTGAGATCATGACCTGAGTCGAAGTTGGACACTTAACCGGGTGAGGCACCCAGGTGCCCCTATTACTGCCTTTAAAGAACAGAATAAATCCAATTCAAGTCACCATTCTAATTGGATTTTAGACAACAATGTGGGAGAGGTAGATCATACACATCCCTCTTCTAGTTTTTTTAGATAAAGAGAAGCAAAATCGAAGTCTATCCTGATATTGAGAATAATCCTATTTGGATAGGCTCATCCTTAATATCATTATGCAAATAGGCCCTTAAGTTATTTTAATAGCTAAGATTTCTGTAGTAGACTCACAATCAGGTTAGGGACCATCAAATCAACACTGAGGTTAATGAATGGCTAAAGTCAACATGGGGCCTTTGAAAACAATCACTGCAGAACAACAAAAAAGAAGACTCCAGAAAGCTAAAGTCATGGGAGGCCTTCATGAAGAAAGCAGCACATAGCCCTGATGAGAGAAGAGGCGCAGGTAAAAGGCCAAGAGAATGAGAGATCACAGAGGTAAGAAAGGACTTCAGGGACACCAAGAACAGCAGTACCAAGGTTATAATGTCCCAGGGCAGAGTCATTGCCGTGAACCCTAGTGTGACGAGTTCTGGGACTAGAGGGCATGACAGATATGAAAGACAAGGAACAAATAGCCAATCTAAGAAGCTCACTACTGGAGGGGAATAAATACAATTGGAACAAAAGCTGAAGTCAAATGGTAACATTCTAACAACCGAGTGCACACACTGAAGGGTTTAACGTGCTCCTGGACGAAGCAGTGAAGGGACAGACACACATGGCAAATTTAAAAATGAAACCAACACATCCTTCGAAGAACAGGGGCCTATCAAATACATAAACATACATCCAACAAAAACTCTAGTTCACTACAATAAAAAAGACAAAGGACAAATTACGGCATGAGACGAACAGTGGCTATCAGTGTTTTCTTCACTCTGACCCTGTGCTATGAAGAGAGGAGCCACGCGTCACGCGTGGCCAATGAACACGTGAAACTGTCTAGTCTGAACAGAGAGGTATGAAGTGTGAAATATACACCAAACCTCAAAGGCCCGCTACATACAAAAAGAATGCAAATTATGTAATAACTAATCGTAACGTTGATGCTACTCCGAAATGATAATATTTTGATTGAGAACGTTAAATAAAATATATTAAAATTAGTTTCACCTGTTTTTTACTTTTTATGAATGCTGCTACTAAAAGATCTAAGATTACATATGTGGCTCCCATTACAATTCTATTAGGCATCTCTGATCTGCTTAAAGAAATAAACCGCAAAGGGAATACTCTGTAGTGAGGTTTTAAGGGGCCATTAAAAACTTAGGAAAAATATCTAGTGACAAGAGAAAAAACTTATTAACTATTAGCTATTAAGTAAAAAAAAGATACAAAATAATATAATCTCCACCATGTAAAGGAATAAAACAAAAACAGAAGAAAAAGAAAAGGCTACAAATGTCAATATTGACCTCTGGGTGGTAGAACGGTAGTGGTGATTTTTAAAATTCTTCTTTCTTTCCTTCCTTTTCTTTCTTAGGTCTCCCATTTTTACAGTGGGCCCATATTATTTTTAATGATTGAGGAAAATATAAACATGTGATGAAAACAGAAGCACTAAGTTACTTTGCTCTATTATCTTCAACAGCTAGAAAAAAAATGTTTAATTTTTCCCCATTTACTAGTCAAAAAATGTAGCCTTTTTTTTTTTCTGAGAGGAGGGAGCGCACATGAAAAAGGGGCAAAGAGAGAGACAGACAGACAGAGAGAGAAAGAGAGAGAGAGAGAGAACTGGGGCTCTTGTTCACAGGAAGTGGGGGGGCTTAAGCTCACAAGACGCGGGGCTCGAAGTCATGAACCGTAAGAACACGACCTGAGTTGATGTCAGATGCTTAACGACTGAGCCACTCAGGCACCCAAAATATAGCCTCTTTAAAAACAATCAAGTTCTGAGCCGCATGGGCGGCTCAGTCGGTTGGGTGTCCGACTCCGGCTCAGGTCACGACCTTGCGGTCTATGAGTTCGAGCCCCGCGCTGGGCTCTGTGCTGACAGCTTGGAGCCTGGAGCCTGCTTTCGAATCTGTGTCTCCCTCTCTTTCTCTGCTCCTCCCCTGCCTGTGCTCTCTCTGTCTCTTAAAAGTAAATAAACTTAAAAAAAAAGTTCTGTTGCAATCTAGAAAGATTTTACTCACCACGTGCAGGAGTTTAATGGCACAGGCCACTTGCCAGAGAACACTCAGTGGCTGGTACAAGGGACTTTGGGGGTCTGCCACCAGTTTCTAGAAAAAAGAAAGTAAGTTGCATGTGTACATAACTATAATCAATCAAATTCAAGTTTTGGATCTTAAAAGTATTAACAGTATCTGGAAATTACAGAAAATTAGAATTAAATTCAAAACCTTAACTGTAACGTTTCTAAGAAGAGAAAGTCTTTTTAGTGTTTTTTGTTTTTGTTTTTGTTTTTTATTTCTAGGAGAGAGAGAGAGACAGTGGGAGCAGGGGAGGGTCAGAGAGAGAGGGAGTCACAGACTGAAACAGGCTCCAGGCTCTGAGCTGGCAGTCAGCACAGAGCCCGACGCGGGGCTTGAACCCACGAACCGCGAGATCACGACCTAAGCGAAAGTCGGACGCTTAACCGACTAAGCCACCCGGGCGCCCCGAGAAAGTCTTTTTAAACTTTCACATTGAAATACATCATCATGTACACTTAAAATACAACGCGTGGGATGATTTCCTGTACCCATAACCCGTATCAAGGGAAAATCTCATTAAAGAAAAAAATGAAACAAAAATACCTAATTACCATGGAGAACAAGTATGTTAGAAATATGTATCAGGTAGCTATTCAATTTTGAGTGAAGAATTGTTTAGGCTGAGCGATCTCCTCAGCGAGTGAGAGGGCTGCACACAGCAAACCACATGTGACAAGGTCCACAGTGAAAGCAGCATTGCAACATTTTCCTAATAGCAAGATAAAGTCTGAGGAAGCACTTCCCATTTCTCTTTCTTCATGTATACAATGTACATATAGCCTCAAGGTTCTAAGTCCCCTATTCTTCTCATGGACAGTCATTATTTCTTTACGAAGTCTTAGGGAGTAAGCCACCTTTTCTCATCTTGCTTCACCATCCTGACCCATAACTTACAGGCCAGTAAGCACTGTGTGTTACCACAATTAAAGGATTAATAACACGAAGCGTTATGAGCAGAAAAGAAACATTACTCTCAAGACACTATCAAGAACTTCAGAAGACCCTTGAATTTCAGAGAAGAGTCTAAAAACCATACATATTCGTGTGTGAATAAATGAATTCAGTTGCAGGATATAAAATCAACACACAAAAGTCAGTCGTTTTTCTATAAGCTAATTAATGGCAAACGATCTGAAAAGGAAATTAAGAAAATTCCATTTACAACAGCATCAAAAAGAGTCAAATACTTAGGAACTAACTTGTCGAAGGAGAGGAAGGGCTTGTACACTGAGAACTACAGAACACTAATGAAAGAAATTAAACACAAATGGGAAGTCAACCTGTGTTCAGAGATCATAAGACTTATCAATATTAAGCTATCAATATTTATTACCCAAAGTGATCTACACATTCAATGCAATCCCTATCAGAATCCCAAGCGTGTTTTTTCACAGAAACAGAAAAAACAATTCTAAAACTCATATGGAATCTCAAGGTACACTGAATAGCCTAATATAATAAAAGAACCCAGACACAGACCCTCATGTGTATGGTTAAATGATCTTTTGACAAGGGTGTCAAGGCCATTCACTTGGAAACAAAAGGTGCTGGGAAAACTGAATACCTCTGTATGCACAAGAATGAACTCGGACCCCCGCCCAACACCAAATAAAAAAGTAACTCAAAGTGGATCAAAGACATGAATATAAGAACTGAAAATTATAAAACTCTTAAAACATAAAAGTTTCCTGACATTGGATTTGACAGTGGATTCTTAGCTACAACACCAAAGGCACAGACAGCAAAAAGGAAAAAAAAGACAAACTGGACTTCATCACAGTAAAAAACTTTGGGAATCAATGGGCACACTCGACAGTGTGCTCCACGGACGGGGAGGGAACACCTGCAGGTATTTCATGTATCCGAGCAGGGATTAATCATGAGAATATGGAAATAACTCCTAAAACTTAACAACAACAACAACAACAAAAAAAAAAAAAAAAACAGGCAAAGGACTTTAGCAGACACTCCTCCAAAGGTGATACACAAACGGTCTATAAGAAAAGATGTTCAACATCACTAATCAGGTTAAAACCACAAAGAGAAACCACCTAACATCATTACAATGGGTATTATAAATGGAACACAAGTGTTGAGAGAACATGGAGACATCAGAATCCCAGTGCACTGCTGGGGGGAATATAAAATGGCGCAGCCGCTGTGGAACACAGTAGGGTGGATCCCCTCCAAATTAAAAAACAGTATTACCATAGGATCCAGCAATTCCACCTCTGGATATAGAGCCAAAAGTACTGTAAGCAGAGACTGGAAGAGAGATTTGCACACCAAGGCTCATGGCAGCATCATTGACGATAACCAAAAGTGGAAATGATGCAGATGTTCACTGACAGAAGGATGAATAAACAAAAGGTGGTGTGCATATGTGTACGTATACAATACACAACGAGTATTGCTCAGCCTTAAAAAGGAAATAATTTTCTGACCCATGCTACAGCTTGGAAGAACACGAAAGGCATTACGCTAAGCGAAGTCGGACACGAAATGCAACACTCTATGATTGCGCTTACATGAAGAACCTAGAATAGTCAAATTCATTGAGACAGAAAGTAGAACGCTATTTACCAGAGACTCAGGGGAAGGGGGAGGTGGAGAGTTGATGTCAAATTCTGCACTGGAATGATGAAAAAACTTCTGAGAGGTAACAGATAGTGGTTAATGGTTGGACCACAATGTGAATAGACAACACCACTGAACTGTACACTTATAAAGTTAAAATGATATATATTAGGTCATGTATATTTAACCACACACACACACACACACACACACACACACACACACACACACTTTAAAAAATCGAACCTAAAGATTGCTCTACA
This sequence comes from Proteles cristata cristata, assembly GCA_017311185.1. Taxonomy (NCBI): domain Eukaryota; kingdom Metazoa; phylum Chordata; class Mammalia; order Carnivora; family Hyaenidae; genus Proteles; species Proteles cristata. The sequence goes on from JAESUZ010005157.1 coordinate 404,269, forward strand.
GAAATTTAAAAACAATCTTAATACTCTCAAGTATCATGAGCTCAAATTAAAGTCACACAGACTAAGACTACTCAGAGAAAAATCACGGGACTCTTTCCAAACAAAAACTACTCATACTTGTTGATAACCTACCTCGTATTCCTTCTCAGCAATAAACATATTTAGTTGTACTCGTCCAAAACTGTATATAGAAGTAGAAGAATATAGGTCATATAAAAGTTTCCACAGTATCTTTTTCTCATTTTTAGCTGGGAAGATTCCAACTACCTTTAATGGGTTATCTGTTAAGAATACAAGCAAAAATATTTGAATAAATTGTTTAAACTTTTTCCAAAGATCGTATTTTTTTGAGTTAAACCAAGTTAACGGACACGGATCTCTTCAGCAGACGAGGTGTACTGCCAGAGAAAGGTGCCATACTATAAGGTATTCGAGACAGCGAATGGCAAAAATTACCTTCTGACCAAGGAAGTGCTTCTATTCCCAAACTCTGAAAAAGCGTTTCAGAAAGCATAATGGGAGGTTTCACTATTCCAGAATTTCTAGGATCCAGTTTAAAGAAGTCACAGTGGACCACTTCTAGATTTTTATTCACCGTTTTTCGCAGCGACTAAAGAGACAGAGAGAACGTGTTTAAGACTTTCAGTGATATGCAGACTTGGTAACAATTCAAATATCTACTTCAAGAAATGTACCCTAAAATATAGTAATATAATTAAGAGAAATTAATTAATGCCCGAAAAGTGATGAACATACAATATTACTAAGAAAAAGCCCCCAAAACAAAAATCCTTCCAGAAACTCTTACTCATCCTTTTACTTTCTCTACTCTGAAGTTACAAAAACTCAAGGAGGGCACTATGATGTGCTACACACACTGAAGCTCTCATGCACAGAAAGATCTGTTGATGTATATCAATGTTTCAGGAATGTGCATTTTATTTTTTTTGTTTTTATTTACTTCTGAGAGAGAGAGAGAGAGAGAGAGAAACAGTGTGAGCAGGGGAGGGTCAGAGAGAGAAGGAGATACAGAATCTGAAACAGGCAACAGGCTCTGAGCTGTCAGCACATAGCCCGACGCAGGGCTCGAATCCACGAATTGTGAGATCATGACCGGAGTTGAAACAGAAACCAAACCTAACTATTCTTAAGTGTTTGATTTCAACCTCTAAATGTTATTTTATTTCTGACTCTAATAAACTCTAATGATCACTTTCGAGGCACCCTGGAGAATGAGATGAGTGGAAGGAACAGCCTGGGGTGGAAATCATCCACTTTTGCTCGTGTCCGAGTGGAGACACCAGGTAGGTGGTCCGAGTGGAGACACCAGGTAGGAAGTTGTGGGCCTCACTGGGGAGGTCAGTGGAGTGGTCCAGGCTAACGACATAAAGTGGTGAGAACTGGCGTGCTGAAGGTTATCAAAGCCAGGGGTGCAGAGGAGGCCCCCTAGGGAGAATCACAGAAGAGGGGACCTGAGGATAGAGTTAGTCCAAAGTCCCAGGAGAGGCTGAGAAGGCAAAAATGGGAGGAAGAAAACCAGAAGAGTGTGGTGTTAGGACAGCGAGAGAAAAAGAACTCTCACTGATGGCTATCTCACAGCTTCCCTTGAAAGGCCTACAAGCTGCTCTATGTACAGCAATAAAGTAACCTCACAAGTTATTCAAGTGTCACATTTTGATCTTTGTTACTAATAAAAGCTAATGGATTTCAGTTTGATAAGAATGTAAGAATGCACACTTTAAGACTTTCTTCTCCGAGCGCCTGGGTGGCTCAGTCATTTGAACGTCTGACTTCAGCTCAGGTCATGATCTTGCGGCTCGAGAGTTCAAGCCCCGCACCGGACTCTGTGTTGACAACTCAGAGGCTGGAACCTGCTTCAGATTCTGTCTCCCTCTCTCTGCCCCTACCCTGTCGAGCTCTGTGAGGGGAAAGTCTCTGTCTCTCTCTCAAAAATAAACAAACAAAAGAGACTTTGCTCCTCTCGTATTTTGAAAGTGCATGTTTGTTTTGGCATCTGTTGCTTACCGTGCAATAATGGTAATGACAATAACAGCCAAAACTCCAAAATAATTTCAGTTCCACAGTAATAGTGAAATCACCTTTTAAAACTCAAGTTGATTGCATTTAAGATTCAAAGACAGGAAGCAGTTTATTTTATTTCAACTGCAACAAGATTCTTTACAAGTGGTATTACTGTCTCTATTTTATGTAAGAGAAAAAAGAAAAACCAAAGTCAAACAGGTTAAATTACTTAATCGCCTAAGAGTCTCAAAGGTAGTGAGGGCTGAGCTGACCTTCAGGCTGATTTGAAGACTGTATTCCATCTCTGCTGAAATGCCACACAGCTTATCACAAAAGCTGAGCTCTCTTCAACTGAGTATGTCATGTACAGCTCTTTCTGCCTCAACAGTTTCCACTTTCAATAGAAATATATTAAGACTTATCATTATTGGATACAATTTGAAAAGTCTATCTAGCACATCCAGACTGGCAAACTGCTCCTGCTTGAAACACTGTTAATGTGGAGTCCTGGGAATTTTATGAGGGAGAGGGAAAGATAAGAATCTTAAGCCTTCATCATCCCTGAAAATCTTTTCAGTTTTTAGGAGCAAACTCTGGGTGGCTAGAAGCATGGTCTGTGAAGACCACCACTTTAAAGCAGGGATTTAGGGCCACAAAACTTCTATTTAAATGGTTCCTTCTCTTTTATTCTGGCAAATAGATGGATTCACACCAAACCTTATTTGAATGGCCTTTCATTCCATCATATGATGGTAAGTAAGAGTGAGAGAACATGTACTAAGGGCTCAGCTCAGTTAGTACTGAGCAGAGAGGGGGGGAAAGGAATCAGAAAGAAAATAAAAGCTTGAACTGAAACACAAACTAGGTCTAATCAAAGACTGGATTTAGTCAGTGATGGATTTTATGCTTACATTGTCGTTTGTTTAAAGAAATTTTATGATTAATATTCCTGTAAGAAATACTGCGTGTTGGGGCGCCTGGGTGGCTCAGTCGGTTAAGCGTCCGACTTTCGCTTAGGTCACGATCTCGCGGTTCGTGGGTTCGAGCCCCGCGTCGGGCTCTGTGCTGACTGCCAGCTCAGAGCCTGGAGCCTGTTTCAGTCTGTGACTCCCTCTCTCTCTGACCCTCCCCTGCTCACGCTGTCTTTCTCTCTCTCTCCTAGAAATAAATAAAAATCTTAAAAAAAAAAGAAAAAGATAAAAGAAATATTGCGTGTCATGACCTTTCTAGCGCCCAACCCTCCACCTTCACTCAACCATTTTCAAAGTGAACACTTTCCTTGATCGTATAAAACCGTAAATCTAGAGTCCCATTAACCTAATCGTAGCACTCCAATTAGACTCTAAGTTCACAGAAAGCAGGGCACAGGATATCCTGCTAGAGATGAGGGGAAAAGCCTAGAGACACCAGTTCTACTTTGTTCAGTCACCCAGCTAGTCTGTAACACCCAGAGAACAGGCCTCAGAACTCCAATCGTTTAGTCAGTCAATGAGTGTAGATACTGTGATATTATCACTTACTACTGATACTATGCTATGCTCTAGTCCCTGTGGATAACAATGTACGTACAGGATGACCCCTAAAAGTGAGTCTAAAAAAATAAAGTGTGTGCTTAATTCTTACTTCCTTAAATACTCAAAGATAGCTGAACAATAAGTTATTTTTAGAAACTAAAAGTATACCTCCAAATGTGGAAGAAACGTTCTGTTACACTCAAGGGCAATCACTTTGGCCTGGCTTTCAAGTAACGCTTGAGTCAGGATTCCGGGACCTAGTGTATTAACAGAACAAACCATTTATTTGCCAAAGAAACAATTTCTTTCAATATAATTTACTAAAGTAGATGTTTTACCTGTATTATTTAATTTTGATTCCTACAACAGCCCCAAAGTAGATAGTACACTCTTCGTTCACATGTAAGGAAACTGGGGATTAGAGAAAAATCATTTGCCTCAACACAACTGTGCTGGACTCTGAATCCATTCTGTCAAAGCCTGAAAAGCCTGAGTTCTTAATCGCCATGTTTTACGTCTCGGAAAAACGAGCAGGAAAAGGTGCCTTCAGCACATCACTTATTCACTGACTGCCCAGACACTTTAACCACGAAAGACACTGTCAAACCTAATCATAACTGACCCATGACAAAATGTGCTACTTAAAAAAATAGTAGTTTTCAGGGGCGCCTGGCTGGCTCACTCAGAAATTTGTGAGACACTTGATCTCAGGGTTGTAAACTCGAGCCCCACGTTGGGTGTAAAAAGTTAACTTTAAAAAACGTAGTTCTGAGGGTGCCCGGGTGGCTCAACCGGTGAAGCAACCAACTTTGGCTCAGCTCATGAGTTTGAGCCCCACATCTGGCTCTGCACAGACAGCTGGGAGCCTTGGAGCCTGCTTCGAATTCTGTCTCCCTCTCTTTCTGCCCCTCCCCTGGTCACACTATTTGCCTCTCTCAAAAACAAACATTTAAAAAGAATTAAAAAGGGGGCGCCCTGGTGGCTCAGGTCAACATCTCGCAGTTCCTGGGTTCTAGCCCTGAACTGGGCTCTGTGCTGACAGCTCAGAGCCTAGAACATGCTTCAGATTCTGTCTCTCCCTCTCTCTCTGTCTGCTCCTCCAATGCTCATCCTCTGCCCCTCTCTCTCAAAGATAATGATTTTAAAAAAATAGAAAAGTAGTTTTGGGGACCCCTGGGTGGGTAATTCTATTATGCATTTTGATGAACACTCTTGATTTCCGCTCAGGTCCTGATCCCAAGGGTCGTGGGATCCAGCCCTGTGTGGGACTCAGCACTGAGCATGGAGCCTGCTTAATACTCACTCTCTCCCTCTCTCTACCCGTCTCCTGCTTGCACGCACTTCCATTTTATTTATGTATGTTTTAAAATCTATAAATCTTATGTTCCTGACATCCTGCTACGGTCTCCAGGAGACCTATGCAGAAGTAAGATTAAAGTTCCTGGGGCGGAGGGCGCTTCCAAGCGTTTTGAGGAGACGGTAACATCTAAGAGCATAGGAGCATGTATTATCAAATGTTGTGTAAAGTGCAACTCGCTGCAAGGACAGTTCATGGTGTCACGGTTAACACTGTCCATGCAAGCCGCTTTAAGGGGCCAGGTCTTAAACAGCACCCGGTAGGCAACCAACAGAGGTTGGCATTAGAAATGCAGTCCACGACGGGCTCACCTGGATTGCACTCCAGGAAGAGCTGGTGAGGATTTCCGTCTTCTTCCTGCAGTATCTGCGCTAAGGTCGCGGCGAGCTTCGGACTGGTTATGTAACTCCGGGGCTCCGAGCGTCTCTTGGGCATCCACGGGGGCGAGTCTTTTAAACCCTGGCGGGGCAGCTGCTGCGGGCGGAGATCAGACAAGCCACGGCGGTTCCGCGCCGGGACGCCCTTCCACCTTGCCGCTCCGGACCCCAAAACGCAAACTCGACCAGCGCCGGTCAAGGCTGACAGCAACAGCCGCGGGGAAAGCCCCGCCACCGGGACCAACATCCTCACCCTGTAACGTCGGTCCCAAAAATCGCCCGAGGTCGTCACATCGTCCGCGAACTCAGCACAGGGAACTCCACGTGCCACCCGCCGCCTACCACCCCACTAGAGCGAGCGGTACCAGACACTACAAACTGCGCATGCGAACGCTTCCGCCTTCTTGCCACTTACCTCACTTCCGCTTCCGTCCGGGTGCAGCCGCCAGACGATTGTGAGTGGACCGACGCGGAGAGAGACGGAGCATCCGGGTTGCGTCTGGACTGGTTACTCTATGGTTGTCCCCGCGCTTCCTCTCTAGCCGCTCGCGCTCTATGCTCCGCGGTCGCGGGCCGCCCGCCGCCCGCCGGCCCGCCGCGAAGGGTGCGCAGAGGGAGGCGGGGCGGGAAGGTAGGAGGTGTCTCCTCCACGGGAGCGGCGGGAGACCGGTGCAGGCTCTGTGACAGCGCCTCGGCCGCCATGTCAGCAAGCGGGGCTGGCGACAGACCCGGCGCGCGGCCGTAGCTCTCCGGTCGCCTCCGACTCCCAGGTGAGGAGAGGGAGAGCGGTGCGGGGCAGCGGCGGGGGTGGAAAGCTCCGGGACCCCCGCGCGCCTCCCCCGCGCTGCGCGCCGCCTCTGCGCTCCCGGCGACGTGTGGCCCCGCGCCCCCTGCGCCCGCCGGCGCGCCTCCTGTCGCCCCCCGGGCCGGGCGGCCGCGCCGCGCCTCCTCCCCCGGCGGCGGCCCGCGGCCGCGGCTCTGCCTCCGCGCCCTCGCGGGCGGCCCCGCGTGGCCTGCGTACCTGCGCCCCGCGCCCCCCGCCTCCGCCGAGCGCCGCCGGTGTCTCCCTGCCTTACCTCCTCCCGGGCCAGTATTGACCTTCCTGTTCGTTGGTAACCCGCGTGTTGATAAGATTTAAAGTTAAGGTGGTTTTGTGTGTTTTTTTTTTTAATTACGATGTAAAAGCTTTAAATCCCTTTCTAGGCTTAGAAAGGCTGCGACCTTAGGATGCTTATTTTGATCCCTCGGTAAACTTGCCGCGGAATGCGATTTTGAAGACCAATTCCAAAGTCTCTAAAAATAGGATGCTCTCATGGAGACGTTGGCCGTCTCTTGACCTCTCGGGCAGTGTTGGAAGACTCGATTCTTTGAGAGTGACGGCCCTGTGTAAGGATTATGCTCAGAAAGAGATGTTCCCGTCCCTCTTGACACCAGGACAGGAAACCGCATCCAATCAACACCCTGTGAAAATATGTACAGTCCTTTCTGCTTACTCTGCTCGCGGCGTAATTGAGCTTGGTATTTAAGTACACAAGAAAAAGGTTTCTAAGGAATGTATCACCTGGCAGGTTGAAGCCTGAGGATTATACCCAGCTGATGGATCTCAAAATGGATAAAGAAATTGAGAAGCAAATATGGCCTTTTTGTTGTTGTTGTTTGATAAATTTGTGAGGACACTATAGAAAGTATCTGCTCGACTGTTGTGGAAGCCGTGGGGACTCGTTGGTCTAAATTTCCTCAAATCCTTTTTTTGTATGGTTTCCCCATTGACAGTTTTCTAGAAGTGATTCTTGCATGCTCTGAACACGCGAGGAAGCTTTTCCCCACCGTTCTTTAAAGAGATGTCACCTCCTCTACCCTTTTAAAAATATTTTCGTAGATTCAGAAGTACACTGGATTTCTTTTTCCTTAAAAGTCCTGGAGACCTGAATATTTTTAAATCAAATAAAGAAGAAAGATGTCATGATAGAAGAAGAAACGGTTCGCCTCTAGAAATGTGTTGTTGAATTTCTCGTGTTTAAAATAGACTTTTAAAAATTGTGGTACAAAAGATTTATTTTAAAATATGCTTTCTTATGTCATAAGATTTGTGGACCAAAGGAAGCCTACTCAGCCCTAGAGAAGCTGATGTTTCTTTTGCTTTTGACTTGCGTTGGTTTTTGGTTTGGTGGGTTTGTTTGTTTGTTTGCTTGTTTGGACAAGAGCATGTGGTGATGATAATTATTTCTCTTTTTATGGTGTTATTGGTTGTTCGGTTGAAGGTGCTTGAATAATAAAGACACAGTCTTACACGTTTGATGTTTCTGAGGCCCTTGGTACTGGAAATAAAAGAAATGTTAATTTCCCTTTAAAGGTGTACTTTACAATCAGCAGTCAGATCTACTTTATTAGAAAAACATGATTTGCTTATTTCCCATCTTATTTTCTTCGAGGTGTGGTTTTTGCATCCTGTGCTATTTTTGCCTTTGTAAGTGATCTTTCTTTAAAATGGTGTCAGGGCAAAGTGATTCTATTTTTACACTCTTCTTAAGTCATCTTTGGTAATCTCAGTTGATCGAGAAGGGAAAATACTGCTTTTTCTTTCGGCTTTTAAGTGGCAGTTTTAATTGGGAAATGTCTAGTGATAGATAGTTTTTATTTGCTATCAGCACTAAGGCTGTAGGTCTGTAAGCAGGGCTGTAAGGGAAGGTAGGTCTGTAACAATTCAACTCTAACACAAGCCACATAAACAATGTAAAGCTTTCTTGTGACGCTAAGAAGATAAAAAAGAAACAAGTGAAATTAATTTGAATAATGTGTTTTATTTAACCCATACAGTTTCAGATGGAATCAGTTTGGAAAGTGAAGAATGAGATAATTTTACATTCTTTTGTACTAAATCTATAAAATCTGATGTTTATACTTAGAGTACATTTGAGTTCAGACTACCCACGTTTCAAATGGTCAGTGGCCTCGTGCAGCTGGCAGATGGCTAGGATCTTATTGGGCAACCGATAGCTATAGGATTACTGTATGATTTTTAGGATGTCTTCTTTTTCTGAGAGTCTGGGGAAATCCAATGGGATAAGTTTAATCCTCTTCTTAAAGTGCTGTGGTAGTCAAAATGAGAAGTTTCTTTCTTCCTTCCTTTATTCCTTCCTTCCTTCCCCAAACTGAGAAGTTCTATGCAGGAAGAAAGTTCCAAGAAGTCTCTTCCTGTTAGAGTTGACTGTGCTAACCCTGAGTACGATGAACAGGTGGGCAAGAGCATGTTTGGTGAGGGTTGTAAGATGACTAGGGTGCTCAGTCATTTCCTGGGGTGTCATTGTTACAATTATTTACATCTGCGTGTCAACAATGTGTCAAGGCACTTTGTGAGTCTGTTTCCTTTACCTCTGTTAGGAAGTAGGGAACACTTGAAGACCTACAGGAAGAGTAAACTTTACTGTGAATGGGTATAAATGTGCTCCTCTGCATGATGGCATTTCTTGTCAAAAGAAAAAAATCTTTTCAGCAAAATTCAAAAAGAAAGGGTGTATTTTTTGGCTCTAGAATGCAGGGAGCCTGGTTGCTAGCAAACGAGTAACACATGGATAGTGGTTTAGATAAGGTTGGAAGGAAATACGGCACTTTCAATAGAAAACCACAGACCTGCTGTCTAGGTATGTGCTTTAAGTAGTTTTTGCAACAGGGGTGGTGGTTTGCATGACACCATGTGTTGTTCAGAGCTATTAAAACCGAAGGATAGCCCTGCTGGAAAACTAACCCTATAGCTGACCCTCGGTGGGGTCAATAGGACCCATCATTGTTCTTCTCTTGACTTGTGTATCCTATTAAACCTACCATAATACTACTTTGCATTGTTTACATCTACATTTAATGTTAAAATTCAGTGTCAAAATTCACCTGAAGGCCTAATTAACTTTTGGTATAATCTAAGAAGCGTGCCTCCTCCCCAATCCTTATGTATAAAGAAATCTTAAATTACCTGTTCAGTAAGCAAAATCCCTCTGAAATCTAGGCATTATAGACCTGACACAGTGTTGGCTTGTGTGGAGTATTGAAGGATCAGAGACAGACTTGGGGATAGGGTAGCGATTGGATGTTGCTCGTTTCATGGGACATATGTGCACATTATAGCAGGAAAATAGAGTTTTCATTTGTATCTAGCTCTAGATGACTGCCCATTGACACCATTTTCATTGGTTAAGAAAGAATATATTTTGTTCCTACGAATTAGTCTTAGCAAGTCTTTTTAATTTGAGGAAGAATAATTGAAAGTTTGGCAATTTTCATTTTTTAAAAAAGTTGTCATATGATTTAAGCGGCCTCTCCAAGGATTATATTTTTATTGAGAAATTCTACACTCACTATGTCTGTGTCTTGATACTGCTGTGAGCATTCTCTCCAGTTTAGGGCCCTGAAGAGTCACACAAATACAGGCTTTTCTTTATTTAGGAATCATTCCCTTGGGGGAAATTACGTTTCCTTTTAACCAGGGAATACTTTTGTTTTTCATGCATTTGAAATCATCTATTTGTAAAATTCGTTGAAGAAGTACGGACTTATTATTAGTTGACTAATAAGTCAACTCTGTCTCAATAAAATAAAAATAAAAGCCCTGTCTGAACAACCTAAGAAAAAGAAAAGAAAGAAATACATCATGCAAAACTTCTGAATATTACAGTTGCTCGAGATTTCTTACATTGTTTCAATCACAGTTGTGAAATTGGCTGACATGTTTGGAGATGGAAACTTTTTGCCATCGCATCACTCCTCCCTGCCATCTTTTACTACTTCCTGTTTGTCAGCATTAGCCATGTGGAAAGGAAAGATAGTATGTGTCTGTTCTCCTTTTGCCCATAGGAATAATTGCTAGAGCATCATGTGACAAATATTGTCACCTTTATTGACACTGGTCTTTTGACATTTGAAATGACAGTACCTATGACATTTTAGGAATTAGCAATGTTTTCTAACTGTCCTGTTAAATGCTCCTAATACTCAGCCTGTTTTTCCTGTTAAACCACTACCTAACTAAATAATTGCTGTTTTTCTCTATTTGTTGCATGTAGAAAACTCAGTGAATTAAGTGGCTGTGGGTTTCTAATGTGAAAGAAGGCAAACTAATGTTTTAAAGCATCTTTTATATTATAGATTTTGAAATAATTTCCTTAAAATATGTGAACTTTATGATCAGGTTAGGAATGATGTTATTACTGGGGTACCTGGGTGACTCAGTCAGTTGAGGGTCTAACTTCAGCTCAGGTCATGATCTCACGGTTTGCGGGTTCGAGCCCCGTGTCAAGCTCTGTGCTGACAGCTCAGAGCCTGGAGCCTGCTTCCAGTTCTGTGTCTCCCTCCCACTCTGCCCCTCCCCTGCTCATGATCTGTCTCTCAAAAATAAATAAGTTAAAAAAAAAAAAAAAGAATGATGTTGTTCCTGGGTATTTGAGAGCATACCACTTACATTTTTATTTTATGCATACGTTGCTTTTCCTGCTAATTTTTCTCTTCTGCACGTATTACCACTCTGCAGCTAAACCTTAAAAGAGAGTGTTTAGATGAACTGGAAAACATTGCTTATGATTTTTTAATGAGAACTTATTTTTGTGAATATGTATTTATTTTATAAAGCCGAGTGGAGTCATTTCTTTTATACCTGATGAAGCAGCAAAGTTTACTTCAGTTCCTTTTTTCCTCTGCTTGTCTAGCATGAAAATGGTTTATTTAACTCAGGTCTTAAAAAAGGATTCATACCCAGGAATCCATGATTTCCTCCCTCAAGTTCAGCTCAGATGAAGAGAGGAGTGGAAGTTTGTAGAAACTATTCTCATCAGGAAATTTTGAAACTTGGTTTCCTGGGAAAAGGCTTTATGCCCATTTGTGACTTTTTCCTCTAACTTCAGACACCAGGCTTTATTTTCCTCAACAGCTTATAAAGTCATCACTTGCTTCCTTTTGCCCCAGTAGTTAAAAAAAATGTGTCGTGGAATTCTTTGTCATGCCAATTAGAGTTATGCTTACAGCACTGGGTAAGCACTGTAAAGAGCCAAAATTAGAAACAAGGTTCGGTGACTTCCTTATTTTAGTCATATATGTTTTGTGACTGAGGAGAGAAAAAATGGTTTGTCTTCTTCATCTTACATCTGAACTCAAGCTTAAAAATTGATCACAAATGCCTTATATGCAGCAGAGCTCATGTTTTCACTAGGCAAAGGAGGATCTATTTCATATTCACCTAAAATAAAAGAGTATTTAATCAGGAGGTAGATCTTAATTATACCAAGTGGCCTCTTATTTAATTATAATTTTGTGGATTTTGATATAATATATAATTTTGATGCCTACAGGCTTTTCCTCCCTTTTTATTTAGCTGTAAACCTGGGGAGGACCTAGGGATTCCCTAGTGAACCCCAACAGGATTTTGACCTTTGTCAGAATGGCTTGCCTTCCCTGACAGCTTCAAAGAGTATATACCTACGTGTGCAAAAAGCTTATAAGCAAAAGTTCTGCTCCAGGAACACTTATCAAGGCTGAGAAAACAAATATTCTAAGAATGTCTGTCTCATAAGTAAGGCTTCCATGTAGTTGTCCAACACTTTGTATTTTGTGTAGCCATTGCTGAAGAGTTTCTATTCTGTTCCAGCTCTTCAGAGTATGTGAAATGCTATCCAGACTGCTGCTATAGCTTATTCTGCCTTACCTCACCTTTTGGTTTCTTTGTATTCTTCTGTCTTCTGTGGAAAGTTGAAAAGTCAGAGCAGGTCATGGTCTATTATAAACTTGAAGCGGCGAAGGAATACAAACCTTACTCCTTCGCTCTTGCCTCACCTTCCTTCTCTATTACAAAAGTAATAATACTCCAAAGAGAAGAAAAGGTAGATAAATTTTAAGTTGAGAAAAATACGGTTATTCAAAGATCCGTATTTTTTCTATAATTAAAATTAAACAGGAGCTTTACTTTAGAGTCAAAATCCATTGATCTCTCTCATCCTACTTCAGATGTCTGATGGATTTGTCAGGAAGAAATTCTGACTACAAGTATACTTTGAGTGCACAGACATAAGCTATACTAGAGTATATTTAATAGTACTATCTCTTTGTATCATGTATGTTTTCATTAGGGAATACTTGCCACCAATATAAAACATCTTTGGGGGAAATCATGTGCTGCAAAGTCTTCTTTTCTCTTTTAATGTTTATTTAGTTTGAGAGAGAGAGAGAGAGCAGGGGAGGGGAAGAGAGAGAAAAAGAATCCCAAGCAGGCTCCATGCTATCAGCACAGGGCCTGATGTGAGGCTTGAACTCACGAACCATGAGATCATGACTTGGGCCAAAATCAAGAGTCTAATGCTTAACTGAGCCATCCAGGGGCCCCTCTGCCAGCAATCTTCTAAAGCACTGTAAGGGGTCCTTCTCTGGGACAATTTTTTTCCTCTATTGGTTTATCCTTAGAAATTGTTACCTAGAATAAACTGCCTTGTTCTGACATTTTCCTTTTCCCAAAACCCCATCAAAATACATTCTCTTGAATAACTTAAAGAAAGCATAGTCACTTTTACACCCGTCTCTCTTCCTGCCTTTCAGCTAACTTCCAGTATGCTCTAGATATAAATCAACATTACCTATTAGTTCAGACAAAATTGCAAGAGTCTGGCGTCCTTGGACTGGGTAACGGCAGTGTGTGATTGACAGTAAAAAGGATAGGAAGTGAGGGCCACATAATGGGATGTTGGTAGTGGCATGTTGGAGATGTTGGGACTCATCTGAGATTAAGAGGCGGTTTTGGTGCCAGTAACAACATACGACTAGGGTGATACTCTCTACATTGACCAGACGGTAGGATGTCACTGTGGAACTTTGAGGCACAGAAAAATGCTCATTCCACAGGTGTATCAAGTCACTGTTTTGATTGTAAAACACAAAGGTAATTGTTTTCAAATGCATAATCGAGCTCTGGTGTATGCAGGATGGCTTGAAAGGGCCTTGTGAAACAATGAGAGCCTTAATTAAAAGGCATATCAGCCAGAGCTCATTTTGAAATTTCCTAATAACGTTGGAAATGAATGAGTTTTTACTTCTTGTTCAGAAGAAAAATAGAAACTAAGCTAGAGAACTCCTGGCTTAGGCTTTGTGTTTTAAAAAATGTTAAGGGGCGCCTGAGTGGCTCAGTCAACTAAGCTTCCGACTTTGACTCAGGGTCATGATCTCACCATTCGTAGGTTCGAGCCCCGCGTCAGGGTCTGTGCTAACAGCTAGCTCAGAGCCTGGAGCCTATTTCAGATTCTGTGTCTCCCTCTCTCTCTGACCCTCCCCTGCTCACACTACCTCTCTCTCTCAGAAATAAATAAAACAAAACAAACAAAAAAAAGAAATAAAACATTTAAAAAATTTAAAAAAAATAAAAATAGTGTTAAAATTGCGTTTGATCCTGTATGTTCTTTGTCTTAGTTGGGTTCATTCCTTAATTTGACTAATAATCCATATGATCCTGCACGTTACAGTATACACGTGTAGGGTACACATTACAACATCCATACACGTTTTGGTGAATAATTTTGAAATATGGTGGCTTGTGAATGAATCCAAACCTAGCATTAGTTCCTATCAGTTTAATGGTTAATGTTTGAACCCATAGGTGATCGGTATTCTAGTAAGTACTGTCAGAAATGCAGTGGAAATCAGCGTTTAAAACCTTTGATGAAAAACACAACTCCCAAGTTTGTATACATAATTTTATCTCTTAATGTCATGAGCTTTATGTAGTGATTTTAATGTTTTTTAGAAAGGAAAGGAAAAATGCATAGAAAAGCTTTTTTTTTTTGCTTAGTATAATTTGTAATTAATTCAGTAAATCTTGTGTAGAGTTTTATTTTTTTCATTTTACCAGAATTTCAAGTGGCAGCCTTTTGACTTAGGGTTTGGTAAACCTATAGAAACAAACTCTTCAGATGAGTTTATTTCTAAGATCTGTAATATTCCTCCATAGAGGTCTATACTTTGTGCCCCTTGAAAACTGGCTTTGTAGAAACTCCTGTTTAGGTTACTGGGAAAATATCAGGCAACTCTTTGATGGTTCTGAAATAGAGAAAATAAGGCAATGACTGACTTCTGAAATGATGGATAAACACATGCTCCAAAAATTACATGAGATAGTGCCTGTCAAAGTGACTGCCCTCAACTGTGTTTAGCATACAGAAAGCACTTAGTAAACAGTGTTTCATTTTCAATTTGCTAAACTTGGGTTGATAACCTTGTATTTACTTGTATTATTGTCTTTTTAAAGAAATGAACAATATTAGTATTTAGATTATTATTAGCATTCCTAGTGATTTTTTAAAAATGTGTGTTCTTGATTCAATTTAACAAAATTTTTGAGTATAAAAATATATCTTTAAACATGCAAAATACAGTAGAGTGCAAAAGACGAAAAAAAATCACTCGTACTCCGTTGAGCAAGAAAAGGAAGTGTTGGGGCGCCTGGGTGGCCCAGTTGGTGGAGTGTCCGACTTCAGCTCAGGTCATGATCTCACCGTTTGTGGGTTCAGGCCCCACATCAAGCCTTGTGCTGGCAGCTCAGAACCTGGAGCCTGCTTCAGATTCTGTGTCTCCCCCTTTCTGCCCCACCCCACACTCGCACTCTGTCTCTCAAAATAAATAAAGATTAAACACAATTTGTTAAAAAAATATTCTTGCTACATATTGTGAAATTGCTTTGTGTAAGTTGTGCCAATTTACATTCAAATTGAACAGCATGTGTCAATGTGTATTTCTTTGAACCCTTACCAGCATTACATATCTTGTTTTTAAAAATCCTTGTTAATTTTAGAGGGAAATAAATTGCCCATTTAGCCAGGGAGAAGGTTTTATAAAAGGCTAGTTGCCGAGAGACTGAGAGGCAGGCTTGGGAGTCGGGATTTGAGCTGGAATAGGGGAGTAGAAGCGGACAAGACAACTCGAGTCGGCCTCCAGCTGCTTCTCGTGCTTTTCGCGCCCAGCCGAGCTGTCCCGGTTTCCTCTACAAACCCCTGGTTTCTGTGTCTGCGTTGAAGTGCCTGTCCCCTCCTACCTGTCCTGTCCATCTACCTAATGTTTTGGTTTACCCTTCATCTCCTCCATGTCTTCTCCGACCCCGTTGCCTGCCCGGCCAAACAACAGAGCAGACCGTGTTCTCTGCAGGCAGGCGCACTTGAGGCAGAAAGAAGGGGACAAGCTTAGTTATTACCAAATTTACCAGATAAATCAGTCTGCCTCCCCAGAGGTGAGTAAAGGCGCACACCAGGAATGGGGAAGCTTTCTTTACTAACACCACTCTCAGTTTTTATTTTAACCATGTCACATTCTTAGTGACTAAAAAAGTCAGCATATGTTCAAGACTTTTTAAAGTTTTTTTTCTGAGAATAAAAGTAGCGCAGCAAGGCTCACCTGGGTCACGATTTTTGCTCAGGTCATGATCTCACCATTCATGAGACCAAGTCCCACATCGAGCTCTGTGATGACAACACAGATTCTCTCTCTCCCTCTCTCTCTGCCCCTTCCCTGCTTGCTCTCTCACTCTCTCTCAAATAAACTTAAAAAAAAAAAAAAAGCAATGCAACATATGACTCTATGAAAAGTCAAATCTAATTTTGAAATGGGCAAAATATCTGAACAGACATCTCTCTAAAAAAGATACACAGGTGGCCAAAAAACACATAAAAAGATGCTCAACAGCATTAGCTATCAGGGAAGTGCAGATAAAAACCACAATGAGATGTCACTTCATACCTCAAAATAAAGAAATTGGAACCCTTATACATTGCTTGTAGGAATGTAAAATGGTATGACAAGTGTGGAAAATGTGATTTCTCAAGAATTTAAGCACCAAATTAGTATATGACCCAGCAATTCCACTTCTAGGTGTGTACTGAGAAGAATTAAAAGCAGGTGTTCAAAAAGGAAAAAAAAAAAACCACACCAAACTTGTATTCGAATGATTATAGCAACATTACTTACAATAGACAAAAAATAGAAACAACTCAAATGTCCATCAGCTGATGAATGGATAAAATGTAGAATGTCGAGGGGCGCCTGGGTGGCTTAGTCGGTTAAGCGTCCGACTTTCGCTTAGGTCATGATCTCACAGTCTCAGCTCAGAGCTCCTGGAGCCTGTTTCAGTCTGTGACTCCCTCTCTCTCTCTGAGCCCTCCCCTGCTCACGCTGTCTCTCTCTCTCTCTCTCCTAGAAATAAATAAAACATTTAAAAAAAATTTTTTTTAAATGTAGAATGTCGATACAATGGAATTTTTTTGACGATAAAAGAAACAAAGTATTGATAATATGTTACCACATGGATATGCCTTGAAAACATTACGCTAAACAGAAGACAGTCATAAAAGACCATATGTTGTATGATTCCATTTGTATGAAATATTTAGAAAAAGCGAATCCATAGAGACAGAAAGTAGATTCGTCGTTGCCTGGAGTTGGGGGAGAGAGAGCTGAGACATTGGAAAGTGACTTCTAAAAGATACATGGGCAGGCGCCTGGGTGGCTCAGTAGGTTAAGCATCCGACTTTGGCTCAGGTCATGATCTCGCAGTCTGTTAGTTCAAGCCCCACATTGGGCTCTGTGATGACAGCTCAGAGCCTGGAGCCTGCTTTGGATTCTGTGTCTCCCTCTCTCTCTGTCCCTCTTGCACTCACACTCTACCTATCTCTGTCTCTCAAAACTAAATAAATGTAAAAAAAATTTTTTTAATAAATGGGTATGAGAGTGGGGAGTTTCTTTCTGGAGTGATGAAATTGTCCCAAATTTATTTGACATAGTCACACAACTTTGTGAATATACCAAAAACTGCTGAGTTGTATATTCTAAATGTGTAAAATGTATGGTATGTGAATTATTTCTCAATAAAGCTGATTTCTAAAAACTCAATTGATAAAATGCAGGTTTATCACAGAAGATGCATAAAATACAGAGAAGTGCAAAAAGGAAATAAGTAATATATTAGAATATTCATTTTATAAGCTATAAGAAAAAAATACAAAGTTATTCAGGGTCATCACAGTTGGTAGCATATTCAAGTGATGTTCAGAAATGTAAATTTTACAGAGTAGCATCATAAAGAAGTAATGTTATTTTAATTTTATTGGTGTTTTTAGTGCCTTTTTTTTAAAGTTTTGGTTTAATTGTCATATTAGAGTTACAAGCATGTAAAAATTCTGTTTTACATCTTTACGTGGGATTCTAAGTAAAAACAATATGTCAGTGCTTAAGAACCGTCATAATTATTTAAGTAAAGCCTTTCAAGAAAAACGGTGGCATAAATAGTTAGAATTGAAAGGGCCTGTGTTTTTACTGCTGAAGACATTAAAGCTCAGAGAGGTATCTTGCCAGACCTCTTCAAACAAGTTGTTAACAGGGCTCGCATTCGAATGTAGATTTCACTATTTGCAGCCCAGTGTTTTTTTCTGCTTTATCACTTGTTTCTTCTCACTTACTGAGTAGTTACTAAGAGCTTGTCCCTTATTGTTGTTTCTTGTGCATGTGCTTTGTCTCCTCAAATGGGAGCAGTCTCAGACACCGGACACCGGTTCTACCTCTTAATTCTTTGATTAAAAACAATTCAACTTAGGGGCGCCTGGGTGGCTCAGTCGGTTAAGCCTCCGACTTCAGCTCAGGTCATGATCTCACGGTTCGTGGGTTCGAGCCCCGCGTTGGGCTCTGTGCTGACAGTCAGCTCAGAGCCTGGAACGTGTTTCAGACTCTGTATCACCCTCTCTCTCTGACTCTCCCCTGCTCATGCGTGCACGCACTCTCTCTCTTTCTCTCTCTCTCTCTCTCTCAGAAATAAATTAAAGAACAAACATTAAAAACCAATTGAACTTAGTGAATGTGAAGATCTCATGGGCTTTATGAAATGGTTCATGGGACACCTGGTTGATCCATTCAGTGGAACATGCGATTCCTGATCTCAGGACCTTGAGTTCGAGCCCCACATTGGATGTAGAGGTTAATAAAATCTTGAAGAAAACCAAAAAAATAAATAAAGCTATTCCTAAATCTGGCAGCATCCCCTCTGGCTAGTAGAGGGAAGCTCCAAAGGGCAACAGAAAGGGAAAAGGGTTTTGTTTGTTCATTTTGCTTTTTTTGCATGTTTCTTTTTTTTATTTAATTTATTATTTTTTAAAAATGTATATTTAGGTTAATTAGCATATAGTGCAGAAGGGAGAAAGGTTTTAAAAGACAGGACAAAGAAGTCATGAACAGAAAAAAGGATTATTTCAGAGGAGGTCACCTTTTCTCCAGGACAGAAGGGTCTCATTAGTGGATTGCACATCTTCCTCTGGGGGATAGAGAGGAGCCCATGTGACGGACTGCCCAGGGAGGGCTACATTTCTGGGGAACGTTGGAAGTGCACTCAGGTTAGGTTATCAAGCCCCAGTTTGGTGACTTGGCCCAAGTGACACCATTTTGGGTCTTGGTTTTCTTTTTAACATTTTTTATCCTGTTACCCTTTGCCCTTCTGCCCTTACACACACTGCACTGAGCCTAGCAGTCCGTACTTAGTAGGGACTCATTAAATACTAATAAAAGACATTACCTTTGCCTGTTAGGAAGCCGTGAAAACTTAGCCTTCAAAATTCAAACAAGCCCCAGAGTGGAAACATTTGGAAGTCTTGTTCTAACATGGAACAAGTGAAGTAACATACTTGGGCGCCTGGGGGGCTCAGTTAAGCGTCCGACTCTTGATTTCAACTTCGGTCACAATCTCACAGTTGTGAGATCGTACCCCATGTTGGGCTCCCTCTGCCCCTGTCCCCTGTTCTCTCTCTAAATAAATAAACTTTAAAAAGCTTAAAATACTGATTTCAGTTTTTTAGGAAATATCCTGCCCTCTGTTTTTTGATGGGACTTTGCCAGGTTACTGCTGTTTTGAAGATGGCTAAAGTGGACGTCTTCTTTCAGTAAAGAGAAAATATGTGCCAAGGAAATCATTAAGGTACAGATGTGTTTGTGGTTAAAACATTTTCAGAATTAATAATTCATATGAAATAAAAGTTTGAGCAGGTTCAAGCCAACCCTCCTGTACTGTTAAGACTTGTTTCTCCCCCTCCTTGTTATTGCCTCTTTTCTCCTAGTTTTATCTCCTTGTGCTAATTCTCTCTGTAGAGCCTCTAGCCATTGTCTGGACGCAGGTGATTCTGAAACTCAGTAGTCCGGGTGATATCATGTACTCCATCCACTATTTTATACCTATTATTCAAATCCTCAAACTATATCTTCACTTAGACTTGGACCTCTGAGGTTACTCTATTATTTTATAGTCTTTTACCTTTAAAATTTCAGGACAGTCCAGGGGCACCTGAGTGTCTCAGTGGTTGGGTGTCTGACTTTGGCTAAGGTCATGATCTCGAGGTTCATGGGTTCAAGCCCTGTGTTGGGCTCTGTATTCAGATTCTATGTCTCCCTCTCTCTCTCCGCCCGTCTTCCACTCATCCTCTGTCTCTCTCAAAAATAAACCTTTTTAAAAAATTAAAGTAAATACAATTTTAGGACAGTCTGTGGATAAAATAATGTTATAATTTCAGTTAGGGCGGTCATAATTCTTCTTGGGATCAGTTTTATTCCATTTGTTTCATAGGTTTTCATTTTGCCTTTTAAATGGGCATGGAATGACCTTTTATGGTTTTCTCTGGTGGAGAATCCAGTCAGTAATGTGAGGAGGTAAACCTTTCTAGTAAAATTGTAGTTGAAGAGAAAGAATGGACAAGCTAGTTTAAAATAAATTTGATTTTGGTCTCATTCCATCTGTCTTATTTCTATCTTTGGAAAGAACTTAAAACAGTTCTGTATTTTCTTTGAATATTTAACCTTTATTCCTTCATTTGCATAGCATGAGCAGCAAGAATTTATAATTACAAACTCAGAACTTCCTAGGTCAGAAAATACAGTAGTCCTGTTTAATTTTGTTGCTTTTTTAAAAATTTTTATTCATGCTTATTTGGGGAATTGCTGACTTGTTCTTATCATATTTAGTCTTTCAGACTTTGTTTTGGAGTGTTTTCCTCTATTTCTATTTCCTGCCAGATAATATTTGTGGGTTTTTATTGTCAAGTGAATTTTAAACGTCATCTTACATGATGTAACCTCTGTTTCTAAACTGATTTCCTTAGGTAAAAGTTAGTGAAAGAGAGGCTTGTTCTGTGTTTTAGTTTCGTTAATCTGACCACACCTGCCGTGTGCTTCAGGCAGTGTGGTGGTAAGGGTCACACAATAAGTGGCACTTCCTTTTGCTCCGGACGCTTGAATTCTACTTAGAATCATCTGCATCCATGAAATAACTCGTGAAAAAATCTTCAAGCAACAAATAAGCAAACACAGGACAGTGTCCACTGGATACATTTAAAACTACAGTGTTTACTTCATTTCAAAAAGTACATTTTTGAAAATGGCATAACGTGAAATCTTTATTACCTGTCATCTCAAACTACGACTGGACTTTTTTAGGGCCAGATAATAAAGACTCACAATTTCCTTTCCTCCTCCTCACTTGTCCAGCCACTTCCTCTTCAGGGCCTTCCTCTGATTCCACCTTCTCTGTGGCCGTCAGAGGCCACACAGACCCTCAGCCCAGGATCGACCCCCAATTCCAACAGCTGTTTGGCCTCGGATGAGTTGTGTACCCTGTCAGTGCCTGGGTTTGCCTCCCATAAAAGAGAGAGACTGATAATAACCACCCAGTAGAATTGTTGTGAAAATTTGAGGACATATATGCCCAGCAGAATGAGCACCGTATGAACATTTGCTTTTATTCTCATATTCTGTCATGATGGTTATTCCTGACGACAAACATCCTGTGACATTACGTGTTTGAACCTAAAGATTTTTTGGAATTTTGTATTTTTTTTTCTGCTCTGTAACATCTCTTTTAACAGAAAAATAGTGTCTGCCTCCCACCCTCAATTTTTGGAATGAATTGGTGTTACTAGAAAAGGCACAATAATCATCCTTTGACTTTGCAGATCCTTTTTCTTTTTGTTTATTTATTTATTTATTTTGAGAGAGAGAGCAAGCAGGGGAAAGGGGGTGGGGGGGGAGAGAGAGTCCCAAGCAGGCTCCAGGCTCTCAGGGCAGAGTCCACACAATGGGGCTCAGTCTTGCAAACCCTGGGATCATGACCTGAGCTGAAGGCAAGAGTCAGGTGCTCAACCAACTGAACCACAGGCACCCCGACTTTGTGGTGGATCCTTGATCAGCTTTTACTCTTTCCTCTTTTTCTTCTTCTTACCTTTTTTTTTTTTTTTTTAGAGAGAGAGAACAAGCGAGCAAGGGAGAGAGACTCCCACAAGGGGCAGAGAGAGAGAGAGAGAGAAGCAGGGCTCACCCGAAGCAGGGCTTGTGCAGCTCCATGTGGGGCTCAAACTCAGGAACCATGAGAATGACCTGAGCCGAAGTCAGATGCTCAACCAATTGAGCCACCCAGGATCCCTTTCCTCTTTACTTTTTCTCTTAAATATTCATTAATCATGCCTTGCTGTCTACCACGTTCTGTACCTGTGCTCTCACCAGCTTACGAGTTCTTCTCAAGGAGGGAATCCATCCTGTTGATGGTGGTGACAAATGTAACAATTATTGAATACAATGTATTCAATCTCACTATCACTGAAAAGTTCACTTTCACAGTCAACAAGACCAGCATTTTAATATTGTAATTCAGTTATAAAACACAAGTGAAAGTACCATTCAACATTATCTCTACTCTTAGTCATCTGCCAAATAACATGATTTTTCTGAGGGTCTCCCATAACAGACTTCTGGAGGAGGATATTCATTCAACAGTTCTTGAGCGACTGTTCTGTATTTAGCACTAGCCACTAGGCACTAGGAAGAAGTTCCAGGAAGTGGCAGTGCATGGTAATTAACAGTGCACCCTCCAAATTCACAGAGATCTGGGTTCAGATCTCAGCTCTGCTACTTACTTGCTGCATGAACTTGAGCCAATTGCTTATGTCTTTATCTGTTAGATGAGAAAAATAGTAAGTTTCTATGAGGATAGATATAAGATGTAAAGTGTTAGCACACTACCTGGCATTCATTAAGTGTTCCACAAATATTGCATATGATCAAAAGGTCTTTTAGGAGAACAGGGTGGTGGGGGGTAGTTATCCAATGGGCTTGAATTTTTAACTGCCACATGGGGATGGGAAAGGAGGCTGTTAAAGACTAAGCCAAGGAACCCAAATAAGGGATTGGAGCTGAGAGCTTCATTTACAGCCAGAACCCTTGAAGATCTCTGTCCTCAAAAGAGATGGAGGGGCACCTGGATGGCCCAGTGGGTTAAGCATCTGACTTCTGCTCAGGTCATGATCTCACAGTCCATGAGTTCAAGCCTTGTGTCGGACTCTGGGCTGACAACTCAGAGCCTGGAGCCTGCTTTGGATTCTATGTCTCCTTCTCTCTCTGTCTTTCTCTTGCTCGTGTGCATCAGTTTTTTTTTTCTCTCTCTCCGTCTCAAAAATAAATAAGCATTTTAAAAAATAAAATATTGGGGCGCCTGGGGGGCTTAGTCGGTTAAGCGTCCGACTTTCGCTTAGGTCATGATCTCGCGGTTCGTGGGTTCGGGCCCCACGTCGGGCTCTGTGCTGACTGCCAGCTCGGAGCCTGGAGCCTGTTTCAGTCTGTGACACCCTCTCTCTCTGACCCTCCCCTGTTCACGCTGTCTCTCTCTCTCTCTCCTAGATATAAATAAAACATAAAAAAAATTTTTTAAATAACATAAAATATTGATGGATTGGAGGGTGAAGACAGTAATCTGTCTAGTAGCAAAGAGATACATTTTTCTGCTGCTGCTTTGACATTGTGTGGTGGAGAGAGGCTTCCCTGAGACATTGTAACCATTGGTCTGTTAACCCTGAGGTTTGGGGCTCATATGAATGTTTTCCTTGCCTGAGAATAAATAGCCCAGCCCTGGCTGGTAACACAACCAGGGCTACCTGGAAGCAGCAGCCTGTAAGGAGTGACCCTTAATCACCCTACACTGAACTCCCACCAGTGAAGCCCCACACTGCAGAGGGACCCATTGTGTAGAACTACGAAATCATCACGAGTTAAGAGTCGGCAGAAACAACAAACAACAATTCAGACTCCTAAGAATGTGAAAGAATGAGCATATTTTTTACTTTAAAATAAAGATGTGGTATAAAAAACATGGAAAATGATCGTATTAAAAATTAGTGACATTTTTTAATGTTTATTTTTGAGAAAGAGGAAAGCATGAGTGGTGGAGAGGGAGAGAGAGAATCCCAAGCAGGCTCTGCCCTGTCAGTACAGAGCCTGACTCAGGGCTGGATCTCACAAACCATGCATTCATGACCTGACATGCGTTCATGACCTGAGCCGAAATCAAGAGTCTGACACTTATCTGACTGAGCCACCCAGGTGCCTCAAAGAAATTTTAAATAGTACTGTATATGACTTCTAGAAATAAAAGAGAGTCCCAAAAGTTAGCTAAATGGACAAATTAATCAGCAAATTATGCATAATTAAAGTCACAAGTACCTACCTGGATACTGTGCATTTTGATTATGAACTCAAGCCTCTGATTACAGTACAAAAATACAAAGAGAAACCATAAAAGATTAAGTAATGTAGATCGCATAGTAAGAAAATCTAATGTACAATGAACAGGAGTTAGGGAGAGAGTAACATCAGTGGGGGAGAGACAGTCTTTAATGACATACCAAAACTGATGAAACACGAACACTCGAATTCGGAAATCACACGAGAGGCCTAAGCAGAGTAAATGAAAGTCAGTTTCCACTTAGAATACATGGCAGGAAATATCGCTTATCAGGCAGTTGACTTTTTAATTGGAGCACAGAATTTTATGACTGTCTCAACACCCAGGGACTATTTACCAGAGCAGTGTTACTTTGTCCCTGTGGACAGGGCGCCTGGCTGGCTCGGTTGGTTGAGCCCTCACTCTTGATTTCGGCTCAGTCATGATCCCAGGATCATTGGATCAAGCGTCGCATCAGGCTCTGCGCTGAATGTGGTGCCTGCTTGGGATTCTCTCTCTCTCTCTCTCTCTCTCTCTGCCCCGCCTCCCCCCCCCACCGTCCTCCTTCCCTGTTCTCTCTAAAATTTAAAAAGAAATTTATCTTTACAGATGGCCTTAGAAGTCGCCAATACATCACTTCATTTCATTCTTACAGCAAAGAAATCCAGGCTCCTATATGAACTAATTTGAGGACAGTTACCCAGCTGAGATGTATAGGAGCTTTTTCAAGTGGAGGAGGGAAGGTCACAAGATCGCTTCGTTTTGCTCTATTCTGTCTTTATTAAGATATAATATCACCAGTTGCCTGTTTTATTGATACTTTCCTTACATTTAAAAAAAAAAACACTGCTTACCTTTTGAGGCCTGCATGTGGATTTCATTCTTGACATGTAAAAAAATGAAGCCTTTTGCAGCATTTAAAGTATATTCATGAGAAAATAAATGAATGCATAAAAATATTGAAATCTGTTCCCGAGTAAACTAAGACTAACCCCTTAACATTTTATCACACTCAGAAGGACATTATTTTGCCACTTACCAACATGCCTTTTTTTTTTTAACACACCTTAGTTTAAAGGACAAAAAGTTACAGTTGTCCTCTGACTTCCAAAGACTAATTCAAGAGGATCCAGGGCCCAGTTTTCAGACATCCTTCTCTTTCTGAATGGATTCTATTAACTGTTACAATACTTTGCATGGAATAGGCCTTTAAATATTTGATGTCTGCATACCAAAGGAAGCTGGATTGTTTTAGTCCCTTTTTTACTGTTCCTAATTGAGCAACTATTTTCTGAAATTCAGGCATATTATACATAAAGGTTTAATTTGGAGAACATTGGTGTCTTTCTGAAGATTTCTTTATAGCACTGAAAAAATTTTTGCCTCGGGCGCTAGGGTGATTCAGTCGGTTTAGCATCCAACTACAGCTTAGGTCATGATCTCACGGTTCATGAATTCACTTCATGAGTTAGAGCCCCACATCAGGCTCTCTGCTGTCAACACGGAGTCTGCTTCAGATCCTCTGTCCCTCTCTCTCCACACCCTCCCAAAATAAATAAATAAATAGATAAGTAAACATTTAGAAAACAATGTTTAGTTCAAAACGCCCATTCACGTCCTGATGTTTCCCTGAGTTGATTTACTTTCAGGTCCTATTTCTGTCCTATTTGGCCCCTGTAATTCTGTGCTTTCCTTCCTCAACCAGTTCCATCTACGGATAGGTAACAGCCACACGGGCTGCATCTTCATCAGTGTCTCCATAATGTATTCCCCATCACAGTTTCTCAGAGGACGGATCGCGGGTCCTTGTAAAGTATGTGGTTGTTTAAATGTTCTCCATTGTGGCTGTAAACTCGTAGGTAGGAAGGTGGCATCAAACTGCAGAATACCTCCCAATTTCCCCTGTCCATCATCTATGTCTGTGCCTTTTTTCCTAATAACATCTCCCAACCAGGACCCCACATGCTTTTTTAAAATTCAGTTTCTTTTGCCAAATTTCTGTCAGACCCTGTGAAGTTTATTTTTTTAATATAGAAATAATTCAAGGAAGATTTTATATAATGAGAGTGGTTGTATTGATACTTTTCTGAAGTTTTTACTGGAAATAGAATTTTCTGAGTGGAATATACTTACAAAGGAGTGGTGTGAGAAGATAAAAATTCCTTAAAATTAGATAAGAGTTATTTAGCTATAGCTATGTTCAGGGTATGTACTTGAGAAATAATTTGTTCTGAAATACTGCTGCCAATTAACAACAAATTGAGTATTCTTGGAAAAGAGTTCATTCCTGAAAACTTTAGGAGAAGATGTAGGATGTACTTCAAAATGCGTTCTTTTTTTTTTTAATTTTTTTAATGTTTTATTTATTTCTAGGAGAGAGAGAAAGAGACAGCATGAGCAGGGGAGGGTCAGAGAGAGAGGGAGTCACAGACTCTGAAACAGGCTCCAGGCTCTGAGGTGGTAGTCAGCACAGAGCCCGACGGGGGCTCAAACCCACGAACCGCGAGATCATGACCTAAGCGAAAGTCGGACGCTTAACCGACTAAGCCACCTAGGCGCCCCCAAAATGCATTCTTAATATTGAAGATGATGAATTAGATTTTGTCACTAATTGATCTAAAATAAAAAATGTGAAAAATAAAAGAATCCTTTTTTAAAGATACCCAGAAAATAAGAAATTAGAGACATAGGAGGTTTCGAGAGGTAGCTCTTTTTAAAGTTAGTTATTTTGGGGGTGTGGAGAGGGAGAGAAAGAGAGAATGTGCGTGGGGGAAGGGCAGACAGGAAGAGAGAGAAGGAGAACCTGAGCAGGCTCTGTGCTGCTATTGGGGCTCAAACCCATGAACCATGAGCTCATGACCTGAGCTGAAATCAAGAGTAGGACATTCAAACCAACTGAGCCCCCCAGGCACCTCTGGAGGGTACCTTTTTAAGATAGTTTCAGGCTTATAGAGAAGTTGCAAAAATAGTGTAAAGAATTCCCCTATTTCCTCTACACAGATACACTGATTATTTCAAGTTCGCCCCTTTGCTTTATCATTGTGTTCTGTTTTCTGTGTGCACAGGTATATGTATATATGTTTGTGTTACACATTTAAACAGACTTTTTTTCTGAACCATCTTCCAGTACATTGCAGACATATCTTTTACTTCTAAATATATCAGAAGGTGAATTTTCTAAGAATAAGGACATTGTCTTATATAACTGCAGTGCAGTTATCAAAGTCAGGAAATGTGATGTTGTAAAACTGTTACCTGTTCTTTAATCCATATTTAAATTTTGACAGTTTTTAAATTTTTCTTAGTAAAAAAATTTTTACTGTTTTTTGAGAGACAGAGAGAGACAGAGTGTGAGCAAGGAAGGGGGCAGAGAGAGAGGGAGGCACAGAATCCAAAGCAGGCTCTAGGCTCTGATCTGTCAGCACAGAGCCTGACAGGGGCTCAGATTCACAGACTATGAGATCATGACCTGAGCTGAAGTCGAACGCTCAACTAACTGAGCCACCCAGGCACCCCCCAGAATTTTTTAAAGTGGTTATTTGTGTGTGTGTGTGTGTGTGTGTGTGTGTGTGTGTGTATTTGTGTGTGAGAGAGAGGGAGGGAGGGACGGAAAGTGTGAGTGGGGGGAAGGGCAGAGAGAGAGTGAGACACAGAATCAGAAAGCAGGCTCCAAGCTCCAAGCCATAAGCACAGAGCCCGATGTGGGGCTCAGTCCCTTGAACCGTGAGATCCTGACCTGAGCCAAAGTTGGATGCTTAACCAACTGAGCCACCCAGGCGCCCTGACAGTTGTCTTGATATACCTTTTGTAGTTTTTTTCCCCAGCCCAAGATCCAACACATCACACACTGCATTTAGTTACTGTGTTTTCTTTGCCTCTTTTATTTTTTTCTTTCTTAGTTTATTGTAAAGTTGGTTTACATAGAACACCCAGTGCTCATCCCCACAAGTGCCCTCCTCCATGCCCATCACCCCCCTTCCCCTCTCCCCCGTCCCCATCAGCCCTTTGTTTGTTCTCAGCATTCAAGAGTCTCTCATGGTTTGTCTCCCTCCCTCTCCCCCACTATTTTTCCCCTTCTTCTCCCACATCATCCTCTGTTAACTTCCTCCTAATCCACTTGTACGTGCAAACATATGGTAACTGTCCTTCTCTGCCTGATTTATTTCGCTCAGCATAACACCCTCTAGTTCCATCCATGTTGCTACACATGGCCAGATGTCATTCTTTCTCATTGCCATGTAGTATTCCATCGTATAGATAAACCACATCTTCTTGATCCATTCGTCCGTTGATGGACACTTAGGCTCTTTCCATGTTTTGGCTATTGTGGAGAGTGCTGCTATGAACATTGGGGTCCATGTGCCCCTATGCATCAGCACTCCTGTATCCCTTGGGTAAATTCCTAGCAGTGCTACTGCTGGGTCATAGGGGAGTTCTATTGTTAGTTTTTTGAGGAACCTCCACACTGTTTTCCAGAGGGGCTGCACCAGTTTACATTCCCACCAACAGTGTAGGAGGGTGCCCATTTCTCCACATCCTTGCCAGCACCTAGAGTCTCCTGATTTCTTAGCCTCTTTTAATTTGAAACATTCCTCCATCTTTCTTCTTTGTTGATCTTGACAGCTTTAAGAACAGAGCGGTTTTTTGGAAGATGTCCCCAAATGATTGGATTTAGGCTTTGCATCTTTTCAAGAACACCAGAGAAGTAGAATTATGTCCTTTTCCATGAATCACATCAGGAGGCATTATCAGTTTGTCCCATTTTTGGTACTCTTAACTTTCATCATTTGTTCAAGGTGGAGTTTGTCAGATTAATCTTGTACCCACTTGTTTTGACATCCATTAATGATTCTTGCCTGAATTAGTTATTACTATGATGGTTGCAAAGAAGCTATTTTTTAATAACCATCATCCTTTGAACATTTATTAGTTGGTATTCTACTGAGAAAGAGTTGTCTCTTCTTACCTATTTATCTGTTTATTTATTTATATTATCTGTAAACCCATGAATTCTGTCTTATAAGTGGAATATAATCTATTATTTTGTTGCTTAAATTGTGCTACATTTTGCCCTTGGGGCCCCTTCAGGCAATTTCCCTCATCCTTTTAACATTTCCCCATCTTTCTGGATTTCTTCACATTCTGGCACCACAAAGCATTCCAAGTTCATCTCATACTTTCCTTTCCCCCCAGTCTTGGGATCAATCATTCTTCAAAAGATTAATAATTCCTTTGAGTGGAAGATGGTCTTTAGAAACTAAGATCTGGGTGCTAGGTGTGTTCATTGTTACTGGATCATTCTAAAATTTTTCAGTGCACAAATCTAGGAAATATATGTGTGTGTATGCATATATTTATTTCTATATCTGTCTTGGAAACCATGAGTTCATCTGATCCCTTTAATTCTAATCTAGGATCACAGGATTTATTCTAGGCTCTATTATTATGGAGAGGGGTTGTTGTTTTTTGTGGGGTTTTTTTGCCCTATGTTAATTTAAGTGTGCCTTTATTTACATTCTTGAAGGTCACATACAAAGATAGCTCTTTAATAATTATTGTTAATGAGTTCTCTAATTAATTTATTTTTAGATTACTTTGTTTAAAGATTTTGTTCAGTAATCTCTACACCAAATGTGGGGTTCACACCTGCAGCCCTGAGATCAGAAGTCTCATGCTCCACCAACTGAGCCAGCCACGTGCCCCTAATTTTTTAGAATCGTAATAGTTGAGTGATTAAAGTTTTTATTGAAATTCCAGTTAGTTAACACAATGTTATATTAGTTTCAGGTGTATGATGTGGTGATTCAGCGGTTCCATATGTCACCCAGTGCTCATCACAAGTCTGCCCCTTAATCCCGGTACCAGCTTCACCCATTCCCCCCACTCACCTCCCATCTGGTGACCAGCAGTTTGGTCTTTAAGAGTCTATTCCTTGGTTTGCCTCTCGCTCTCTCTGTCTTCTTTTTCCCCCCTTTGCTTGTTTGGTTTCTTAAATTCCTCATATGACTAATGTCATATGGTATTTGTCTTTCTGTGACTTATTTCACTTAGCATACTAAACTCTAATTCCATCTTTGTTGTTACAAATGGCCAGATTTCATTCTTTTTTATGGTCAAGTAATATTCTTTTGTATGCATAATGCCACATCTAATAGTTAAGTGATCTTTGGATGCAAATTGAAACTGTTATAAAGGATAAGCTATCTGTTGAGCTTGTCAAATGCTTATTTAATGTGCACAGAGGATTTAGAGACACCGTTGAGGATTATTTCTAACTTTTCATTCCATCCCTCGAGGCAAATTCAGGCTATCCTTAAATACAAATCAAAACCAAAAAACTTAAGGTAATTTTAGACACTTACCAGTGGGAATAATTAAGGGATTTCTTTACTACTTTGCTTAATGACTTTTTAATTTGACCAGAATATGCAATGCTCTATAACATACAATCCATGCACAACCTTTCCTATGTGAAGGCTGTAGCTTGGACATGTAAAGCATGAGCTCTGAAATCTGGATTTGAATCCTGACTTGGTCACTTGCTAGCTCTCTGACCTTGATCAAGCTACTTAAACTTCTCTGTCTCCATTTCTGCACCAGAAAAACGGGATTAATTTGTTCTTCACTGAGGATTAAGTGAGCTAATAATATAAGGTACAGTGCTTAGCATATAAAATGCAACGCTTGGGGGAGCTTGGTGGATTAAGTGTCCGACTTTTGCTCAGGTCATGGTCTCATGGTTCTTGAGTTTGAGCCCCGTATCGAGTTCACTGCTGTCCGTGTGGAGCCCACTGTCTCTCTCTCTGCTCCTCCCTGTACCCCACGCGTGCGTGCTTGTGCTCTCTCTCTCTCAAAAATAGATTAACATTAAAAACTAATAAAATGTGATGTCTGACACATACAAATTGCTTGATAAGTATTAGCTGTTAGTATTATTTAGCTAAGTGGTACAGATTAGCCACTAACAGCACTTCATGTGAAGTAACTGTGCGCCAACCCCCGCACAGTGGAAAATCCCAGTATAACTCTTAATTCCCCATATACTTTGCTAATAGCCTACAGTTGTTGGGAAACTTTACCAATAACTTCAACAATTGATTAGTGTATTTTATGCTGATATATATTATGTACTGTATTCTTACAGTTAAGTAGCTAGGGGAAAGAATGTTATGAAGAAAATCATAAGGAAGAGAAAGTAGATTTACAGAACTGTATTTATTAAAAAATCCACATATAAGTGGACCCATGCAGTTCAAACCTATATGGTTCAAGGGCTGGCTGTATGTGTAGCACGTTCTTTTTCTTCTGTTTTGTTGAATTCTCCTTTCTCATCAAAATATCTTTCTCCTTCCTAGCCCATAATAAATACTAATTTTTTTTCCCTTTAGAAGTTAGTTGTAGACATAGTGTCAGTTATAAATACCATCTCATACCACGGTTGAAGTTTTGGGTCCTAGGTGTAAATAATAGTTTAATATCTTTCAGTGTGCTTTTCTCTAACCTTTTTGAAGTTAGAAAATTCTGAACTTTACCAGCTAATAGAATAATAAAGATAATGGTGAGAGAAAAAAACATAATAGAGAAATAAGGTAGGGGAAAGAATGATAGAAATAATCTATAATCATGATTTTGTTTTGATAGGAATTTGTTATCAAACAAGAGATGGTGTGAATAACAGGAAAAAATCCATTTTAGATTTTGTTGGGGCAGATCATGAAACAGATTTTAAATACTATTTTTGTATTGTGGTAGAATTGTAAATTACTGAGAAACCTGTTTCAGGGGGAAAAAAAGCACAGTGCAGAGTCATAAAGGCAGAAATATGAGAAGGACTAAAACAAAAAATAATAACAGTGCTTAAAAACTGAACTTTCCTAGGATTTTCCAGGGAAAGCTCTTATAAAACAGCATTTCACCTTTTACCAATATTCTCAGTTTTCAAGAACGGGTTTTCTGTTTGTCGACCCAAGAGGACATTGCACTTCACAGTTTTACATCTCTTACAAGCTTTCACAAAGTGATTTCAATAAATTTGGCCTTTAGTTCTGTTAGTAGAAAGAAACACAATTTAGCTAATAGCTGATTCTCTTTAATGCTTTATGCAGCCTGCCTTATGTAATTGTCCTCCATGCGCCTGAACCAGATTCTGTAGGGAGAAAGGAGAGATGTTTTGCAGGAAAGTGTCCTGAGATACTGCTGCCAGAGGCAAGAATATTTTTTTCAGTGTGTATTACTTTTCATAATTTTAATGGCACTGAATATCATTTAATACCTTCGGAATTTGTAGACCTGTTTCTTGGTTCAAGTTTAAAAGATAATTGTAAATTTTTATGTCTGTCAGGAGTGAGATTGTTAATATTTTATAAGTACTCTTCGTTTTTTGGAAGAAACTTTTAGATACCTGTGCTTGAGAATGATGGATCTGCTGACTTCACACAAAGAACAGCCTTCACAAAAATCAAAAAGCTTAAGTGAAGCGCAACTTCAAGGTTGCTGCTTGTCTTTCATCTACCTTCTCCCCCTGTAGTGTGTCCTTGAGGGAGGAGGGATCTGTATCTGGAGGTGTTGGGAGAGCAGCCAGAGGCCGTGCCTGGTGAGCAGACGGCTTCTCCCCCGTGCTCTCCTCCAGCCCACTGCTGTCCCCCAGACCTCCAGCAGCGAAGGCTACGTCTCGTACCTTCTTCCCCGTCCAGTCGGGAGTCCAGACTCTGAACTCTGCCTCCGGGGCAGCCAGCCCGAGTGGGGGTCTCGCTGCTCACCTCATCCTCACCTCCTCCTCTGGTCCCTCGTGTGTTTCACCACCAGAGAGTCTGCATAAAGCACAGGTCTCACCGCCCCTGGTTCAGCGGCCTTTAATGCTCTCTTGGTTCTGTGCACAGAAGGTCTGAATCAGAGCTGCTCAAGTCACAGTCCTTGGTCTGGTGACAGTGCCCCAGATAGCTGTTAGTGAAAGCAGTAAAAAGGACTCCAGAAATTGGGTGTTCAGAAACTTCCATGGCCTTTCAACGGAGTAAATTTTACCTGGATAGAATTAATTTCAAATACTGGGGGTGTGTTTAAACAAAATTTTTTTAAGTTTGTTTATTTTGAGTGAAAGAGCACGAGCAGAGGAGGGGTAGAGAAAGAGGGAAAGAGAGAATCCCAAGCCGACTTCACGCTGTCAGTGAGGAGCCCAGTGCGGCGCTTGAACTTGAACTCAAAAACAGAGAGATCATGACTTGAGCTGAAACCAAGAGTCGGATGCTTAACTGACTGAGCCAGGTGCCTCTGGGTTTGTGTTTTAGGTGTCTTTTCCCTCCTCTCCTTTCCTTCTAGTAAGTGATTCATGGCTTACTGGAAGAACAAAAAAAATTGCTCTTTCCACAACAGGTAGTATGGGAAGTTGTCATCGTGATACAGCCCCACCCCATTGATCAGTCTCCTCACTCCCTGCTTGCCTACAGTCTTCCTTTCCCAGAGTCCAACAGTGTGTTCTTAGAACACGTCCTGTATTTGCTCGCTTTTTTATTTTGCTTATGCTTGTTTCTTGAAAGTGCCCCTCCGCACACCTAGGATAGGGTGCAGGCGCAGACCTGAAAGCTGAGTTAGTGTTCCCACGTCCCGCCCTCTCTGCTGTGTCAGACTTCCCGCCCGATGGTGCGGACCAGACCTGAGGATGAGCAGGGCAGCTCTTCAGACTGAAGCTCCTGGAGCCCACTGTCACCCTGTGGGACAAATGCAGGGACCAGTGTGCCCGACAAATGCTGTCTTCCACCAGTTAGCGGGAGCAGCAGCTATGCATTTCATGTGTGTTTCACAGACAAAGGGTGCATCAGTCTCAAATGGCTGTCACTAATGGGTGGCTGATTGAATAACTCATGAGTATCAGGACCTTCATGAATATTTGGTGTCTGTCCTCTGTGATGTCATAATATTTGGTGATCTTTGTTTCTTACATTTATTCCTGTCTATATTTAGCACAAGTATGCTCTGTTTACCTTTTCTGGATCTAGCGTGTCAAGCTGTTTGATTCTATTCTTAGTTTCATCTCTCTTCCCTATTTCCACTATTTTCTGTACTAGAATGTTCTCTTTTTTTAAGTTCTTTTAAAAATTTTATTTATTTATTCTGAGAGAGAGAGGGAGAGAGAGAGAATCCCAAGCAGGCTCTGCGATGTTGCAAGGAGCCAGATGCGAGGCTTGAACCTGAACTCAAGAACCGCGATGTCATGACCTGAGCCAAAATCAAGAGTCCAGTCACTTAGCCTACTGAGCTACCCAGGGACCCCTGTAATAGCATATTCTTAAATATTCACACATTACACCCTACCCACAAGTAAGTCTTTTTCCTTCCTCTGAATTCTCAAAGAATGTGCCTGTGATTGGTCACATTCCTCTCTGCAAAGATTTAGGGGAGAGGGAAGTTTAGGATAGGATTGGTAGCCATTTCCAATGAGAGTATAAACTCCTCTTACCCTCAGCTTTATTGAAAGATGCTTGACATGCATCACTGTACAAATTGAAGGTATTCAGCATAATGGTTTAACTTACATATTTTGTACAGTGGTTACCACAGTGAACTTAGTTGACATGCATCATCTCATATGGATATAATAAAAAGAGAAACCAAAAAAGGAAAAAATATTTGCCTTGTGATGAGAACTCTTAGGACCTACTCCCTTCACAGCTTTCCTACACGGCAACCACCATCTCTGTGCCGTACGCGACTTGCCAGTTCTCTGTCTTGTACCTGCAAGTTCATACCTTTTTCCGCCTTCGTACAGTTCTCCTGCCCCCACACCCACAAATCTGGTAACCACAAATCTGATCTCTTTTCCTCTGAGTTTTGTTTTTAGATTCCAAATATAAGTGTGATTATACATTATCTGTCTTTCTGTGTCTGGCTTATTTCACTTAACCTCCTCACCTCCTCGATTCATCTACGTTGTTGCAAATGGCAGGATTTCCTTGTTTTTGTAGGACTGAATTATGTGTGTGTGTGTTTGTGTGTGTGTGTGTGTGTGTGTAACAGTTTATCCATTTACCATAGATGGACACTTAAGGTTGTTTCCATATTCTGGCTATTATAAAAGCTGCTGTGAACAGGGAGCGCAGATATCTTTTCAAGTTAGTGTTTTCATTTCCTCTGGATACATTCCCAGATACAGAATTGCTGAATCATATGGTTGTTCTATTTTTAATTTTTTGAGGATTCTCCATACTGTGTTCTGTTGTGGCTGCACCAGTTTACATTCCCACCGACAGTGAACAAGAGTTCCCCCTTTCTCCACATCCTCACCAACATTTGTTGTCTCGTCTTTTTGGCGATGGCCGTTCTAACAGGTGATAACGGTTTTGATTTGCATTCCTTAATGACTAATGATGTTGAATATCTTTCCATGTACCTGTTGGTCTTTAATAAATCTTTTTATTTTTTAATGTTTATTTTTGAGAGAGAGAGAGACAGGCAGAGTGTGAGTGGCGGAGAAGCAGAGAGAGAGGGAAACACAGAATCCAAAGCAGTCTCCAAGCTCACTCTGAGCTGTCAGCACAGAGCCCAACGCAGGGCTCGAACCCACAAACTGTGAGATCATGACCTGAGCCGAAGTCCAATGCTTAACTGACTGAGCCACCCAGGCACTCCTCATAAATCTTTTTTAAGAAATATCTATTCAGGTCTTTTGTCCATTTTTAAATGAGATTTTTTTTTACTATCCTGTTTGTTTTACTTACCTGTTACCCTGGGTTTTTTTTTTGCTATTGAGTTATATGAGTTCTTTTTATATTTTAGGCACTAACCTTAGAGCTCTTAGGTGACAGTTTCTTATCTGTCTCTGTCTTCCCCCACTGTATCTAGGAAGTGTGTCTTAGTCACCGTAAACCATCATGGCTGATTACATTAACATCAGGCTCTCTCGGTTACAGCACTCCGTTTCTGAGGTCAAGGTTCAGACCCCAGTGGAGATTGATTTGTTTTGTTTTGGGTCCTGGTACTAAACTTTCAACGCGGGCCAAACGTGTGCTTTTGGGTACAAAGAGCAATGGGTAAGAAACAAAGAATTAGTAGCATGTTATGTAAACAGTTCAAAACTAGTATCCTCCAAGATGTGGGGCAGAAGTGTCATATTCCCACTCAAAGGGCAACCTCGTATCACTGGTTTTCAAAATAAGGAAAGGTAGGCAGTATAAGTGGCAGAAGAATTTGCCTGTAGCTATAATTTTTACATAGATAACAGATTATTACAGCTCACATCTAGTGAACCAGAAAGTGATATTTGTTTTAGACTTGAAGCAGTAAAAGACAAATAACAGGACTTGGGAACTAATACCTAAAATCATCAAATGTTAGAGTTTGGAGAACTCTTAGAGAAAGCTTAAATCCTAGGAAAAGAGCTAATATCAGAACTCACGTTTCCTGATTCATTAAATCAGTATGTTGACTGTTTTACAAGAATTTAATCTTGATATGTGTCAGAAAAATCTGTGCTGAGAAATAGGACAAATTTGAATGAGGCACTGGTCTACACTGAGAACAGTTACAATGTGGGCCAGGACTCGAAGAATTCATTTTCTTCAAGTGAAATAAACCAGAAGCAAGGGTTTTACAAACTGCATTTTCTTATCCATGTAAAGAGGTACAGAGAGGAGTGGCAGAGCTATGCAGGACCGAAAAATGAGAACACCAGTGAAAATTGGTGTTGACTGGGTGTTACATGGAAACCAACTTGACCATAAACTATAATTTAAAAAATAAAAGACAAAGCCAAGAAGGAAAAAGAAATGAAACAAGGATTTCAGAGAAAATAGAAATAATACACGTACTAGAAGAAAACATCACACTTCATATTTAATATCTTCAAAGAGAAAACTATTCCATGAAATAAGAATAGGATGCTATTAAAAGGCAATGTTCAAGAATAAGGCAAATGTATTAAAATTGGAAATATGTTAGTGTATTGGTTTTCTATTGCTGCTGCAACAAATTGCCATAAATTTAGTGGAGAAGACAACAATAAAAAAAAAAGAAAGAAAGAAAGAAAAAAGAAAATTGGTGTTGAGATAGACCGAAGAAGTCACTTTCCATTACAGTGAGAACATTCTAGCATTTCTCTTGATACTTTGCACTCGTGAAGAAGATTAGGTTAAAACAGCCTCCTTTTAGCTGCTGTTTTGTGGCTTGCTTGCACCATGAGGTTGACTTGCAGGCAGCATATGCAGCCAGGTAGACTGGAGACTGGATTTCTAGTGGAGTGAACTTCAGTGGGGTTTTAAACCTTTTCTGTGCTTCCGCCGGAGCAGATAGCCCAGTCCTGTTTCCCTGAGATGCGTTATGGCCTAGAAATGTCTCTAACTTAACTCGTGTTACTCCCTCTCCCCTCCTCCATCCCTCTGGGACAACGGGAAACATGCCCCTTCTCCTCATTAAGCACCCTCCCCCCCCCCAAGTCCTGGATGCCATCCTGCCTCCCAATCTGTGCTGTGTTTGGTGCCAGGAGTGGGTTGTCTCTCCTGTTACCCTTAACTGCTCCCTCTCAGCAGCCCTTTCCTTTCCTATCGGCAGCCCATATCTCACCCTGGGAAAAGAAAGGAAAAATGTTTATTATTAAAGAGCGACATGACTCGGGTGCCTGGGTGACTCAGTCAGCTAAGCGTCTGACTCTTGATTTCGGTTCAGGTCATGATCTCACCGTGAGATCGAGGCTGGGATCCTCGCTGACAGCATGGAGCTTGCTCGGGCTTCTCTCTAGCTCTCTCAGCCCCTCCCATCCCCATAAATAAACTTTTAAGAGATCAACACAAGTGATTTTTCTCATATATAAACCTGATCATGTCACTCCTCTGATGAAAAGCCTTTCAGAGGAATCTTACTGATACATTTGATGATTCAGTGATTCCCACTAATGATTGAGGATTTGGATCACTGGTTTTATTATAGCTATTAGCCAGCTTCTCTTTGTTTTGCTGTTTCTCCCTGCAAAGTACAGCACAACATTTATTTACTTGTTGGAAGTTAAACGTGGCAAAAAAAATAGTTTTTCCAGGTATTTTGAATATAATTCCTTGTTATCCATGGCTATCATTGAATTCAGTGTTAGTTCTGTTTCTTGTCTTAGGACATTTGTTACAACCAAACAACACAGCTGGGCCCTGTGGCAACGTATCAGCTCTTAAGTTACCCAGGACCGTTGATAGTGGTTCAGTTATATAGCAAGTATATAGTCAGTGTGCTTGTGTGAAAGATGGTATTTGATTATTATCTTGCATACACGTTAACTTAGTTATAACTCAGAAGTTTGGAAGTATGAGTTCTCATTCAGTCTAGTATTTATTCCTAAATAAGCAGAGAGAGAAAAAATTCATAAATCCATATAAGGCAAGAAGTAGATATTGTGGGAAAAGATTTGTTCTTGATGGTCAAGTGCACTCAGCCAGGCCCAGTGCGTTTCAGTGACTGGATTTAAGCAACAGAAAATAGAATGTAGGAAAGTTACTCTTTTTGTTTTCCCCCTTAACTCATTTAAATAAAAATTTTCTAAAATTGATTACAAAGTTCATAGACAGTTTTAAATCAGTTCAAAAGTTATCACACTCATTTCTTTGTCGCTGTAAAGTCTTTTAGAAATTAATATATATTAGGGGCACCTGGGTGGCTTAGTCGGTTAAGCGTCCAACTTTCGCTTAGGTCATGATCTCGCGGTTCGTGGGTTCGGGCCCCGCGTCGGGCTCTGTGCTGACTGCCGGCTCAGAGCCTGGAGCCTGTTTCAGTCTGTGACTCCCTCTCTCTCTGACCCTCCCCTGCTCATGCTGTCTCTTTCTCTCTCTCCTAGAAATAAATAAAACATTAAAAAAAAAAGAAATTAATATATATTAAAGGTTAAAAACACCCTTGAGTTCTGTACTTGGAATACTTTCAGTTACTGTGGGGCTTTTTTTAAATGTTTATTTATTTTGAGAGGGAGAGAGCATAAATGGCAGAGGGGTAGAGAGAGAATCCCAAGCAGGCTCTGCACTGACAGCATCACCGGGCTCCATCTCATGAACCCTGAGATCAGGACCTGAGCCAAGATCAAGATGCCTAACCTACTGAGCCACCCAGACACCTCTCAGTTACTGTGTTTTTAAGATCTAAAATATCTGATCTATCATCTAATAGAATGTCTGATTTTTTTTGAGACAGAGGACACAAGTGAGCGAGGGGCAGAGAGAGAAAAGTGGGGGGGGTGACTTCAGCTTACCCAAAGCAGAGCTGGTGCTCACCTGATGTGGGACTCGAACTCATGAACTACGAGGTCATGACCTGAGCCAAAGTCAGATACTTAATAACTGAGTCACGCAGGCTCCCCTAGAATAGTTGATTTTTAAAAATTCAAATCTAATGATTTGATTACAAAACTGAACTATTTGCTCCTGCTACTTATTATCAATTGTAGTTCTCTTTTGAAATTTTCTGTTACTCGTTTAAATCCTTGAACATTTTTTTTAATGTTTGCTTATTTTTGAGAGAGACAGAGCGCAAGCAGGAGAGGACAGAGAAAGAGAGGGGGTACAGAGGATCCAAAAAAGGTTCTGGGCTCTGCGCTGACAGCAGTGACCCCAATGTGGGGCTTGAACTCACAAGCCTCAAGATCATGACCTTAGCTGAGGTTGGACACACCCTACTGAGCCACCCAGATGCCCCTCAGTCCTTGAACATTTTACCATAGCTGTTTTCAAGTACCTGTAACATAACTCCTAGTATGTAGATCTCCTGTGAATATGTGTCTCCTAACTGCTTTTTCTCCCAGTTTTTTTTTTTCTTTTTTGTCTAATCTTGATCTCTTATATGCCTGGTTATTTTGAATTATATCCTGAACCTTATGGTTGAAAACTTGTGGAGATAATTTGAGCCTTTGTTGGATTCCTTCTTCCAGGAGGGATTTATTTATGTTGCCAGCAGACAACTGTGTTACAGCAGATCGTCCTAATTCAGCCACAGGTGAGGATGTTTATGCTGGGCTTTAGTCCCTGTGACGCTGGTCTGTTTAGGCTCACCTTTTCTTTTAGGGAGTAGCCCTTTTATGTCTCATGTGAAAGCGTGAGGCTCCCTGTTTCTTGGCAAGCCCTGAAGTTCAGTTTTTCCACCAGGTCTGTAAATTTGTTAAAAGCTCTGCTCAGCTTTTTTGGCCTCCAAATTGAAACTTTCTGCCAGTTTTCCTAGTTGTTACCAGTAGGAGGGTTTGTCTGAAATGAGCTACTCTGCCTTTGCCAGAGGAGATCTGCAATTCTTTCTTAATGTTTATTTGTACGTATATGTAAAAGTGAGCATATACATGTAGGTTAGCCCAAGTATGCGTCCATGTAAGTTATGAACAAATGGCTATACATGTGATGAATTTCTCTGCTCATTAGCGGTTTACTGTCACAGTTTGGAGACTTGTGTTTGAATTCTTCTTTACCTGTGGTGTTGGTTCAGGAGATAGCTGAGATCTGCCTTCTAGAAGTTTTCCTGTATGTACAAGGGTACATATCAA
This sequence comes from Proteles cristata cristata, assembly GCA_017311185.1. Classification (NCBI taxonomy): domain Eukaryota; kingdom Metazoa; phylum Chordata; class Mammalia; order Carnivora; family Hyaenidae; genus Proteles; species Proteles cristata. The sequence goes on from JAESUZ010005157.1 coordinate 444,554, forward strand.
ACTCTTAATGATGATCTCTCACAGTGGTTTATATAGATTAATGTGTAATCCTAAAGAAACGAATCATAATGTTTGAGGAGTACAACGTCTAAACAGTTTGATTCATGAGTTTTATTTTGTCTTCACCTATTTTCTGAATTGGAAAGCCTTTCAAGATGCGAGAAATTGTTTGTATTGCTGTTTCCTTTAAGCTAGCAATTTGTTGTTTACAAAATAAGTATCTGAGAAGAGTTGATTTTTAAAATTAATATAAAAATGATTATCGTGGTGAAGGGTATAGGTTTTGGAGTCAGGACCTTTAAGTTTGAATGCTGACTTTGACACATACTAGCTGTGTGACCTTGGCCTATTATTTAATCTTTCTGTTGCTGTTTTCTTCTGTATAGTATGGGTCTAAATATAGAACTACCTTGTAGGATTTGGTGAGGATTAAATTTTAGATAGATAAATAGATATCTGCCTGAAACACTTCCTAATATTTAGCAAATATTCAATAATTGTTGATTACTGGTAATAATCAACATTTTATTCAGGTAATGCTCAGTATTTGGTGAGGCTTCTTTTTTTAATTAATTTTTAATTTTTTTTTTTATTTTTGAGAGAGAGAAACAAAGCATGAGCAGGGGAGGGACAGAGAGAGAGGGAGACACAGAATCTGAGCTGTCAGCACAGAGCCTGATGCAAGGCTCAAACTCAGGAACAGAGAGATCATGACCTAGTCCAAAGTCGGACTCCTAACCAACTGAGCCACCCAGGCGTCTCTGGTCAGGCCTCTTAAAGGAAGGTTTTAATGAACTATTTGCTTGTGTATATGTAATGAGTGAAGTGTAGACACATAGCTTGATGTTACTAGTTGTGTAGCAAAGTGCTTTAGGTTTAAAAACTAGTAAGACAGTTTCCCTGAAAATATTTAGTTGGTATATAGTAGTAAAGATAGTTTTTGTTTTAAAAGGGGTCATTATGGGGGTGCCTGGGTGGCTCAGTCGGTTGGGCATCTGACTTCGGCTCGGGTTGTGATCTCATAGTTTGTGGGTTTGAGCCCCACATCGGACTCTGTGCTGACAGCTTAGAGCCTAGAGCCTGCTTTGGATTCTGTGTCTCCCTCTCTTTCCCCCTCTCCCCCACTCATGCTTGTTTTCTCTCTGTCTCAATAATAAATATTAAAAAAAAAAATCTTTAAGGGATCATTATGGTCCGAACCAAAAAGTATTTTCCATTTCTTATTCTGTTGGTTGTGGCTTCAAACTATGGTTATAGTATGTTTTACAGTAAAGAAGCATTTAAAACCAAGTAAGCACAACTTAGGTGTGAACCTAGTGAAATGATTTGTTCCTCTGAACTGTGATTCCCTCTGTGTGTATATTACCTGTGAAATGAAAGAAAATGCATCTGTTGTACTGATAACTTTATTCTTTTTGAGAGAGAGAGACAGGACTGGAAAAAGGGGCAAAGGGAGAGGAAGAGGGAGAATCTTAAGTAGTCTCCATGCTCACCACAGAGCCTGACTGGGGCTTGATCTTGTGACTCTGAGATCATGAGCTGAGCCAAAATCAAGAATTGGAGCTCAACCAACTGAGTCACCCAGGAGCCCCAGTACTGATAACTTTCTATGCTATGATTTTGCTTACCTAACTGTATCTTCAGATGATGGAGAAGCCATTAATTCCTCAGAGCATCTTGAATTATAAAGTCAGACATCCTGAGGTAGGCAAAATTTCTGCTGATTGTTAAATGAAAATATTGTTAGAAATCATTGCTGAATTCCTAGCAGTGCTATTGCTGGGTCATAGGGGAGTTCTATTGTTAGTTTCCTTAGGAACCTCCGCACTGTTTTCCAGAGGGGCTGTACCAGTTTACATTCATATGTGTGCACGTATAGGAGGATTAGGAGGGGCTTAACAGAGGACCAAGGGGGAGAAGAAGGGCGGAAATGGTGGGGGAAAGGGAGAGAGGCAAACCATGAGAGACTCTTGAATGCTGACAAAAACTGAGGACTGATGGATGTGGGGAGGAGGGGTGGGCATGGAGGAGGACACTTGTGGGGATGAGCACTGGGTGTTATGTGGAAACTAATTTGACAATAAACTATTTGTAAAAAAAAATAAAATAAAATAAAAGATTAAAAAAAATAAATCATTGCTGAATGTACCTATTTCTGGATGCCTGAGGGTGACCTTGAATTCATACTATTTTAGAGATTAGCTTCTATTTTTTTTTCTTTAAATAAAACTTCTTTATGTCTGGGTCTGAGAGATAGGCAAAAGAGGAGGGTGGTGAGTGCCTTTCCACTGGTTGGCTACACCCACAGTGAGCCTTTTGACCCGTCATTTCTATTCATGTAATGGATTTTGCACTCAGAGGCTCTGTAGACCGTGGAAACCATGTTTAACTGAGGCCTGATGTGAAAGGGAGAAAGATTAAGCAAATTATGCTTTCTTTCACTCAGCTTATCAGCCCCAAGGTTGTTTTGGGCTTAAGAGTCACATAATTTCAGTTAATTTCTCTCCATCTTCCTCCCTTCTCCCCTCCCCTTCCTCCTTTTTCTTCTTGTGTGGGAGACCCATTTAATATGGACACTCCAGCCCTGGGCAGTGGGGAGTGCCTCGGAAGTGGGCAGGCAGCAAGGTGGGTGGGCAGCAGCCCCGCACCTGCTCACAGGAGGGGATGCTGTGCGCTGGGGTCTGGCCCAGGCAAACCAGGGGATGCCGGAAGGGTGGGCCAGACAGGCTGACCCACCAGGGGACCTGGAGGCCAGGCTTCAAGAGGGTATCTAAGCCAGATGCCAAGTGCCCAGGCCAGAGCCTAGCCCAGGGAGGCAGGGGTGGGGCTGCGTGGGGGCTCCCCCAGCTGCTGCTGGGACTCGGGGCGCGTCTGCAGCTCCAGGAGGCGGCCGTGGTGGTGGCCCTTCTTCCCCAGGTGCTACAGGCAAGAGCTGATCTGCTCCAACACCGATTGACGCCGCGCGTTCTGCTTCTCCAGAGCATTGGTCCTCGCCTTCCGTGCCCACCTCCACCTATACGCCCAGCTCGCCCTTGGGGCCCAGCATCGCGGGCTTTGTGGTCTAGACTGCGTTCTCTGTGTAAATAAAATCCATGTTGGTTATTTTCTTCCTTAGAATCAGTACCTTACATTTGACTATAACTGATGATTTATTTTTCATGTGTTTTCTTTTATAGTCTTGTGGTTTTGTTACGTACTTTGTCATATTTTTATCCTCCTTCCTATAGCATACATTTTTATGACCTTTCTTGTCTCTATATTGAGAATGACTTCCTTAGTATGAGATTGTTTTTTATTCTTACTGAAGAAGTATTAAAACAATCTGGTTAACTATTGTACTGTACTATTATATAGAAATCAAAGTTGGATTACTGCAAGGCTGTGTTACTAGTTAATTTGGATGTCAGGAAGGGGTGGTATAATCTTGGGGTTTACGTCCTGAACGTCCATGTAGACAAGTACTGACAAAGTGATTTTAAAAGCATTTAGAGTCTATATCCTTCAGTAACTATTTACCTTGTTTAATCAAAGTAATAGCAACATCTAGAGCCGGAAAATGCCTGCAGCATAACGTGGATAAACAAGAATGAATCCGGGATGAAGTGATTACCACGAGCCGTGACTTGGGCTACTGTGACACTGTCCACACAGTGTCCTGGAGACCAGTGTTGTCCAATGAAAATAAAATGTGAACCACATAGAATTTTGTTTTCTAGCAACCACATGAAAAAAGCTTTTTAAAAGGTGAAATTACTTTTAATAATAGTTCACTTCACCCATTAGATCAAAATATTATTTCAGCATATAATCAATATTGAAAAGTATTGATGAGCTAGTTTACATTCTTAGTATTCACAGTAAATCTTTGAAATATGGTATGTATTTTACAAATACAGTACATCTCAATTTGGACACATTTTTCACTGGAAATGCTTGATCTGTGTTTAGTCTTTCTAAAACTTACAGGTGAGAAAACGGATTCAGGGACACCTGGGTGGCTTAGTATGTTAAATGTCCACCCACTTGATTTTTGGCTCAGGTCGTGATCTCACCGCTTGTGAGTTTGAGCCCCATATAGGGCTCTGCCCTGACAGAGTGGTGCCTGTCCACCACTTTGTTCAATAATAAATTTATTTATTAATGAATAAATAAACATGAAAAAAATTATAGTAAATAAATCAGGTTCACATACTCAGTTTATTCCAAATATGCATAAGTTTTTCAATGACTGAATTGGTACCTGTTTTTAAATTTAAATTAATTGAAATTTGATAAAAGTAAAAAGTCAAGTTCTGAGTCTCACTGTATATTTAAAATGCTCGGTAGCCATTTGTGATTTGTGGCTACCACACTGAACAGCATAGGTATAGAACATAGCTCACACTGAAAATGTCAACTAAGGGACCCTGGATCAAGCTTAATATTTTAGTTAAATTTTAAGGTAAGGGGAATGAGATAAATTAGCAAAAATCATGATATTGAAATAATAGGGACATTTTAATGAAGCTGATGTCTGAGTTTCATATGATTGTCATTATTTTCAGAAAATAATTTGGAGATAATCGCAACCTTCTCTGGTCCTTGGATGGTTGTCCTCAGGTTAAGATACTATTAATTCCTAGAAACCACCTCATAACATGTTGTTGTGGTCAATGTTCATTAGCAGGGTATGAAATCAACCTAATGGATCTCAGTCAGCATTTTTTTTTTCTACTTTTAACGTTTATTTTGAGAGAGAAAATGAGTTGGGGAGAAGCAGAGAAAGAGGGAGAGAGGATCCCAGACAGGCTCCACGCTGTTCGTGCAGAGCCCAGCATGAGATTTGATGGTATGAACTGTGAGATCATGACCTGAGCCCAACTCCAAAAGTTGGACGCTTAACCGACTGAGCCACCCAGGCGCCATGATCAACAGTTTTAAAACATGAAATTGTATTGAATAGAATAGAATGTGTCAGAATGTGTTAAGCTTCAAGGAAGCTTTGTTGCCATTACAGATACATGTTTGTGTGTACAGGATCTCAGTGAAAAATGAAAGTCTTATCCCGGGTTGCAAAATTTTTAAAAATCATTCTTCTTTTTAGAAGAATCATATCTTCTTATCCAAAAATAAGGTATGCTTTTTATTGCTAATATACTGAATATTATCTACAGGTACATATGTCTAAACAAAGCTTTAATCACAGAAAATTTGAGATTTAGCACTGAGAAGTAAGTGTGTTGGAATATGTGTAGTGAGTAAGATGGTAAAGTGTAAAGTTACCAGTACTTAATCCCCATAGAAATACAGTAGATGTGTGTGGTGATTTTCTTCCTCAATTCTGAGCTGACTCATAGTAGCCAAATTTGAACTTGGGGTTAATAGAATACTTATTGGTTTGGAAACTGTTTTCCTTCAAATTTTGGTTTGGCTATGAAGTCATCAAATTTCATCTTGGGGTTACATCTTAATTCTTAAGAAGGGGCACCTGGCTGGCTCAGTCAGTAAAGCAACTCTTGATCTCAGGGTCGTGAGTTCAAGCCCCACATTGGATCTAGAGCTTATTACAAAAAAAAAAAGTGACAGTATGTATTGAGGCCTAATTGGTATGGATTATAGAAAAATGTCACTTAAAATCTCCTTAAAGGATGTTAATAAAATAATTGAGTAATATGTATTTAACCATTCTTATAGATTAGGTTTTTAGTTTTAGTGTCACCAGATGTTTAATCTCAGCAGAAATGCATTAAAATGTATCAAAAGGTGAAGTCAAATTTTACCTGTAATTGACAGTACTTTTGACAAAATGTAGATTTTTTTTGTTAGTCTGTTACTCTGAATTACTTTTTTTTTTAATGTTTTATTTATTTCTAGGAGAGAGAGAGAGAGAGCGTGAACAGGGGAGGGTCAGAGAGAGAGGGAGTCACAGTCTAAAACAGCCTCCAGGCTCTGAGCTGGCAGTCAGCACACAGCCCGACGCGGGGCTCGAACCCACGAACCGCGAGATCATGACCTAAGTGAAAGTCGGACGCTTAACCGACTAAGCCACCCAGGCGCCCCTGTTACTCTGAATTAATTGCTTTATTTAAAGCTTCTTCCACAAAGCTTTGTGGTTTTTCAAGCTTTGTCTAAGCCTGACTTGGATATGAGTGCTTAAAATTGTCAGCCATGCAGAGTCAACTTGTCAGGTGGCATTAGCACAGCGGACATGTTAGGAATGCTGTTTTCACACAAGAGGCTGGAAACTTGGGCAGCACTCACAACCATGATGTGAAAAGGCAAAATATGCCAGAGTCAGTCCTGCGCAGTTACTGTGTCTCAAAAGTCCAGGGCCCGGGGCTACATATTATGAAGGATAAAAATGATCTGTAGCTGGGTTATGGGTATTCAAGTGGCTTAAATCTCAGAGGACACATATGCAAAAATACATAGTGCAGAGCAGGAAGGGGAAGGGCTGTGTCTATGACACTGAGTGGTAAAGAGCAGTACAGTATGCGTGGGTCTTTGGAATGGAGACCTCAGGGAGGCAAAGTGAAATGGCTTTTGAGACAGGCCTTGAATAATTAGGAGAAGATATCCTGTAGGAATAATTATAGGACATTCACACCTTGGAAAGACTGTAAGAATTAGTGTTAGAAAGGATTTTACAGAGTTACCTTTTGAGAATTAAATTACATCATCACGAAACCATAGGAAGCAAAATACCTTGAGGCCCAAGAGAGTCCTCAACGGAAGAAGGCAAGCCATACAGGAAATGGTATTTTGTGTGCATCCGGCAATTCCCAGGAAAAGAGAGTACTTGTAGGAACGTGAACTTCTTGGTCATTAGAGCTGTGGCCCCTGCGGGAGGCGGAGTCTCTTCACTGAGGTATACCACAGCTGCAGTGAAATATTCTTTCCGTTGCTTCTCCCTCTTTGTCCATAGAACATATGATTGAGAGTATGGCCTCCGTATCATAACTGGTCCATATTCCATTTCTGAACTCACTAGCTGAGTGACTCTTGAAGAGATAAGAACCTTGGTTTCTTCATCAGTATTGTGGGACTTAACGTTACCTATTTGCTAGGGTAATTCTGAGAATTGAATAAGAGTATTTGTCTGAAAAGTTGAACATGGGGCTCACATTCAATAAAACTGCGAAATGTGATCTGTAATTTTATATTTACCAAGAAGCCTTAATCGCTGATTTCTAGATAGCTTAATCATTTGAATCAGGATGCACAGAACTGATACTTAAGCATTCTAGTAACCAAGTGAGATATTCCCATCATGAATTTAACTACAACATTATCAGCTGATGCTGGTTAGCATTAGTGTATCATTTCTGGGAAGTCTGGAAAAGCTCTTTCTGCAGCCGCAGTAAGGCTAGGGACGCACTTGAATAAACCTATCAGTGTTGAACACCAGCCTGTGAGGTTTCTCAGGGAATAATGATGGCTAACTTTGAGTACTCCACTGAGTGTGTCACCTGCCATGTTGTCTGAGCCCCACAAATGACTCTGAGGTGGGTACAATAGTTCTCCACTTACAAACAAGAAAGTCGGAGCTTGAAGATGCTAGCCAGCGCCAGCATCTGACCCTCAGTCAGCCTGAGTTTTTGGCCTTTAAATGCTGTACTGAACGAGATTCATGTGAGAAGGACCCAGTTTCAGATCCAGTTCCACTTCCCTCCAGGAATATGATCTTAAACAAGTTATTTTTGCCTCTCCAAGCCTGAGATTCTTCATCTGAAACACAGTATGAGTACCTCCTGTGTAGGCTTGCATGGAGAATTAGATATGAAATGTGTCAAGTGCCTGTCACAGTTTCTGATGCATGATGGAGACTCAGCAAGACAGAAGTGTGGTGTTTGGGGCTCTCTAGACTGCTTTCTGCCTCCCACTTCCTCCTTGGCACGTAATCTGTGTGTCTCTTTCAGGTAAAAGAAAAACCTTTATACTTTCAAATACATGTCAGGTATAACTTGATTGTTTAAATTAGAAACAACTGAGGCTGTTACTAGTTTTAAGTGCTGATATTTTTCCTTTATAGCCACACACATTCCTTCTCACTATTGTGATAAAATGTATATACACATGAAATGCCATTTTAACCATTTTTAACTCTACAACACCATGGCATTAATTACATTGATGCTGTTGTATAACCATCACCACTGCATTTCCAGAATCCAGAATGAATTTAGAAAAATAATGCTTAGGTTTATGTCTAAGAATTTATTGTCTGTGTTTTCTTCTAGGAGTTTTATAGTTTCAGGTTTCACATTTAGGTCTTTAAAAATCCATTTTGAATTTATTGTTCTGTATATTTGGTGTGAGAAAGTGGTTCTGTTTCATTTTTTAGCTGACTGGTCAGTTTTCTGCATACTGTCTATTGAAGAAATTGTCTTTTCCCCATTTTGTCAGAGAGTAATTGACCATACACATGTAGATTTCTTTCTGGGCTCTTTCTCCTGTTCTACTGATCTGTTTTAGCCACAAAGATTTTATTTTTTATATTTTTATTAGGTAGACTCCATGCCAAGTGCAAACCCCTGAGCTAAAAGTCAGACACTTAGCCAACTGAGTGATTCAGGCTCCTCTGGCCACATATATTTTAAAAGTCATTCAAGGCTGAGTTCTCTCATGATAGTGATCTCAAAGATACTTCATTAAAATAATAGATTTTAAATTAAAAATTGTACTCTAGTTAGAATTTATTTTAGGACTAAACCTAAGTTAATGGAAGTATGTGGTATAAGGAAAATGATACCATCGAAATATAGATATTTTTATCTTTGCCAACCAGTACTTTTATGTCTGAATCAAATAAAATATTCCAGTTGCAAATTACATAGAGAACATATGATACAATCCATGTAGGGCTAATGTTTTATTTTGTACTTTGTTTTCATGTTTTAAAAGAATTATACTTTACTTACATGGTTCTAAAGACCAAATAAACATTTTTATTAATTTGAAGAATTTTTTAAAAATTACTAAACTTTTTCTCAGATAGCTGGAATACTGTATTTGATTCAAACTCAAAATAATGATTGGCAAACAAAAAATTTTAAATTTTGGCTGGCATGATTTTCCTTAAAATGTAATAGACATTTGGAAGATGAGAAGGGACAAAACATGTCTGATAACATGCTTAGAATCTATTTTGTGTATCCTTCAAATGTTAGAAGGTTCCTTGGAGCAGATTTAGATTTTCCAGGTCTAAACTGGCCTAGAGTTAATTGTGGCCCTCCGTTTTTTTGGGTTTTTTTTTTTTTTTGATTGTATAAAAGGAATTTGCTGACAGTTCTACAGTACTTTCCAGGACTTATTTTTGGAAATAAATGATGTAATGAGAATATAGTAGAAGCATGTACTACCTGAATTTTCTGTGTACCTTTTTTCAATTTATTTTTAAAATATCTTTAAACATGCTCATTTGCAAACAGTGCTGCTGTTCATCCAGACTTACACAGGTTTCATTTGTCTGGTAAGTGTCCAGGGATAATAGATGAGTGATTGACTTTAGCAGATGACTTCATTTAACCAGTAATTTCACTACCTTCGTTAAGGTGACAGTTCCAGCATCGTGCACGGTAAAATAACATGGAGAACCTAGAAAGTGTATCAGTACCAGGGCCCCGTCTTGGACGGGCTCCCTGGGTAATAAACACGCAGCCAGGACTGAGCACCCTTGTCTTCAAGCAAGAACCAGTTGAGGCTGGGTGGGGTTGTGAGCCAGAAGTAGTAGTAGGAATGAGCCTTGGTCGTTTCCAGCCTTTCCCTGCTTACAGTGAAACAACCCAAGAGACCACAATCCCTGAGAGCCCGGAGTTTAGAAAATGAAGTAGCTTCTTTTCTCTTTTGTCATTGTAGACATGGAAGGACTTTCATGAAACATAAATGGTTCCACAAAAGATGCTCTAATGGATGACAGCGAAACTCCTACATATAATCTGCAGATAGAACCACAAGATGGGTGTCATCCTGGTGACGGCGTGTCAAGTACAGTAACACGCTTGCCTTCGGCATCAGATGAAAATGAGAATCAGCTTGACGGGGATGGTCGGGCGGGTCTGAGCCCGGGTACCCACATCATGGGCAAACCTGAAGCCAGCGAGCAGGACAGTCTCAACAATAACGAAAGCTGCACACCCAGCTGTGAGGTGGCTGCGTGTGAGAACTCGGCGGACACTCCCTGTGAAAGCCCCAAGGATGGGCAGGCCTCCGTGGGAAGGGACAAAAAAATACCCGGAAAAAGAAGCTCCAGAACCAAAAGGGGCACCACGAAGAAGACAGCACAAGGTAGTTTAAAAATTCTGTTTTATACTCTCCTTTACCTAAAAATAAGCTGTCTCGTGTCCCGCACTCTGCACACTGTCCTACATCTTGCTTACTTCTCTTAATAGACTCTGGAGCCGGCTCTCCCGTAGCACACATGGATGCAGCCGGGTGGCATGTCCTGCGTGTGCCGCCTTTCCGCAGGGTCCTGTCTTTATAGGTCTTCCAGTACTTTCTAATAAATGTGCTGAAATTGAAATTATTTATTTGTTCATGCTTTCCCACCAGGTACTTTAAACATATATTGTCTTCTTCCTTTATAAATTCGACCGTTTTCTACCGATATCAGCCTTAAAAATTTCCTTCTGTCCTCACTGTGGCTTTGATCTCTCTCATCTGGGAGTTTCTGTGCTGAGACAGTCTAAAATTCTTCATGGGGTCCTTCCAGCTCAGGACGTGAATAATTGTATTAGCACATCCATCGGTGCTGAATAAAACATCTAGTTTTCATGGCCTGTATCGCTTTGGTTACAAAGTAATTCAGACTGTTTCTTCCCACACCACCCCCCAGAGTATTTCTAATTTGGTATATAGTTTGGCAGTTAAAGTTTGGATCTGTGGACTTTTTCCCCCTGAATCACAGGCACCTTTGGAAAAGGCAGCCTCTGGTTGTTTTTTATCAGAAACATGTGGGACCAGAACAATCTGGAACATCCTTGGCTGGGACACCTAGTGTAGCGGTCTTTGCCTGAGGCTCAAGACAGGGAAGGGGAGGGGCACCTGGGTGAAGCGTCCGACTTCGGCTCAGGTCATGATCTCACAGTTCGTGGGTTCAAGCCCCGCGTCGGGCTCTGTGCTGACAGCTCAGAGCCTGGAGCCTGTTTCAGATTCTGTGACTCCCTCTCTCTCTGACCCTCCCCTGCTCATGCTGTCTGTCTGTCTGTCTGTCTCTCTCTCTCTCTCAGAAATAAATAAAACATTTAAAAAACTTAAAAATAAAAAAAGACAATGAAGGAGAGTGTCTCTTCCCATCTTCTGCTTCTTTGGCTGATTAGAAATGTAGTCAATCTATCCATATCTTGTATTTTTATTTGTGTTTTTTTTTTTTAATTTGGAGTAAAAGATCAAACTTTCCATTTCCTACAGATTTATCCTTATTATTTCAATAATGTGATGTGATAACTTTTTAAAATGTTTATTCATTTATTTTTGAGAGAGAGAGAGAGAAGGAGAGCACAGAGAGAGAGGGAATGCAGAGCCTAACGTGGGGCTTGAACTCCTGAACCGTGAGATCATGACTTGAGCCATAATCAAGAGTCAGATGCTTCAACTGACTGAGCCACCCAGGTGCCCCTAAAATAGTTTTTGAAAAGAGATATGAAAGCTTTTTCTTAAAAGACCTGAGGTAAACCAGATGATGTATGTAGTGCTATTTATATATGGATTGATTTATTCAATAACTATAATTCAAGAGCAATTTGTGCCTCTCTAATACATTCTTTTGATGTTTTTGAGATCTGAGACCTAGTTACAGATGTATATGGATCAATCATAGCTTAAGATGATGGGCTCCATTTATTCCTTCCTTCCATGACCTTATTCCATTTTCCCTAGGTGTGATTATGTTATTTATTCAGTGCTTATTATCCAGTGAGCATATAAGTGTGGCATTACTGTTCCTTAATGCATTTGAAATACGTGATTTATAAAACTTAAGGATAGTCTTTATACAGATTAGCTCTCAATTATTTTATATATCTTAAGTAAAATGAGTTTGAAAGCGTAAGAAAATGGAGTTAGGAGTTGTAATACTATTGTAAGTTCAAATTTTCTGGTTCTAGGTCACTTGGTGAGACTTAGCGATTCTGTACTTCAGTTTCCTCAATTTATAATGATGAAGTTCATCTCTATATATCTCTACAAGATTCCCTTCTGAGCTATGAATTCCTAAGGTTTCGAACAGGGGTCGTATGGTCTGAACTTGATTAAAATTTGGTGACTCACCTCTATCTATAGAGGGTTTTTTGAGTTTTTTTAATGCAAGGGGTACATTTTTATTTGTACTTTAAGTTTTGTTGTTAAATTAGGGTGAGCAGTAGGATTCTAAGCAGGGTGGAAGGCTTCTCAGGAGGACAGAATTGCTTGTTTCTAGACCTGGGGAGGACTGGGAATGGCAGCTTCAGGATGGCCTGCGAGTCGTCTCTGTGTACCCTAAGGGATCGCTCCAGCCCGGCCCTCTCCCTCCGTGCCCAGTCACCAGGTCCAAGGGATCCTGTCTGCCCCACAGCTCCCGGTTAGTCTGTTCTGGCCCTCTCTGCTGCGGCACTTCAGTGCCCTCCTCCTGAGCTGAAGTAAAGCCCCCTGAGGACGGCTCTGCCTTGTCACCCGTGTCAGCGCAGACAGTGCGGAGAGTCCCTGCGGAGGTGTCTACGCATGGGCGTGTTGGCGCTTCTTTTTAGGGCAAATCCTAAGATCCCAGGGACGTGAACCTCAAAATTTTGCAGATAGGCACTTTTCTAAGAATACAACAGCTTTTCAGATGAGAAATGACGTATCAAGCCTGACGCTCCATTCCAAACCAGCAATAGTAGGGCGCTCTCTCAGTACTTTTTAAAAAAACATATTAAGGTGAATTTATTTACTCTTGGGCCCCTGTACCTAGGTTAATTGGTAGTAATTTTTTTCTGTTTCCAAAAGCGAGTACTGGAAAAAAAAGTGGAGCAATAGTATGAGGAGACATGTCATTATTTACAGGTTTTTCTGGAGGCAAAATTTCTATTTTTTTTTTAATGAGCAGCAGGCAAAGTTAATTAGAGCATAAAATCAGAAAGTAAGAATAGGATGAAAGCTCTCTTTATAGAGAGTGGGCGTTCGAAAATAAATACCCTAGAGGCAGCACTTCTAAAAACCTGCTAAGACCTTGAACTCTGCCTCACAGAAGTCCAGTTGCCATTTTATTTATTATTTTCATTTCTGTATTTTTTTTTTAATGTTTTCTATTTATTTCTGAGACAGAGAAAGAGACAGACAGCGTGAGCAGGGGAGGATCAGAGAGAGAGAGGGAGATACAGAATCTGAAACAGGCTCCAGGCTCTGAGCTAGCAGTCAGCACAGAGCCCGATGCGGGGCTCGAACCCACAAACCGTGAGATCATGACCCAAGCCGAAGTCGGACCTGAAACCGACTGAGCCACCCAGGCGCCCCTGTATTTATTTTTTAAGGTTTATTTACTTTTGAGACACAGGAACAGAGCATGAGAGGGAGCGGGGCAGAGAAGGAGACAGAATCCAACCAGGCTCCAGGCTCTGAGCTGTCAGCACAGAGCCCGACGTGGGTCTCGAACTCACAAAATGAGAGATCATGACCTGAGCTGATGTCTGATGCTCAACTGACTAAGCCCAGGTGTCCCCCATTGCCATTTTATTATGAGACCAGTTCCTTAAGAGAATTGAATCTCTTTAATATAGTCGACTAAGCAGAGTTTCAAGCTGCATCCCATCAAGTTTTCACTATAGTTGAATCTGGCATAGCTTTAAGTCAACATCCTAAAAATGAATGAAAATGAGCCTATAAATTTTTAGCAGCTTTGTTGAGATCGTCACATACTGTACACTCCACCTAACGTGTATAATTCACTCATTTTTAGTACATTCACAAAACTGTGTAACCATTGCCACCATCAATTTTAGAACATTTTCATCATCACACAAAGAAACCCCATACCTGCTACCAGTCACTCCCCATCTTCCGTTGAGCCTTCCCAGCCCTAGTCAACCACTAATCTTCTTTCTTCATAGATCTGTCTCTTCAGGACATATTAATGGAATTACACAACATATGGTCTTTTACAACTGGCTTCCTTCACTTAGCATAATATCTTCAGGCTTGATCCATGTTGTACCTCCATGTATCAGTACTTTACTTCTTTTTACTACCAGTTAATATTCCAGTGCAACAGATATACTGTATTTCCTTTATCTATTTGTCAGCTGATAGACACTGGGACTGTTGCTACTTTTTGCCTATATTAAATAATGCTCCCAGGATCATTACTGTACTTTTTGTTTGTTTGTTTTTTTAAGAGTACATTATTATTTAAATTAAGGTTAACTAACATACATATAGTGCTGATTTCAGGAACAGAACCCAGTGATGCATCACGTACATACAGTACCCACTGCTCATCCTAACAAGTGTCCTCCTTACTGCCCATCACCTATTTAGCCCATTACCTCACCTACCTCTTCTCTAGCAACCCCCAGTTTGTTCTCTGTGTTTAAGAATCTCTTATGGTTTGCTCCCTCTCTCTTTTTATCATATTTTTCCTTCCCTTCTCCTTTGTTCATCTATTGTGTTTCTCAAATTCCATATATGAGTGAAATCGTATATTTGTCTTTCTCTAACCTATTTTGCTTAGCATAATACACTCTGGTTCCATCCACATTGTTAAAAATGGCAATATTTTATTCTTTTTGATGACTGGGTAGGGTAGTAGTCCATTGAATTTATATACCACATCTTCTTTATCCATTCATCAGTCAGTCGATGGACATTTGGGCTCTTTCCATACTTTGGCCCTTGGTGATAATGCTGCTATAAACATTGGGGTGCATGTGCCCCTTCGAATCAGCACTTTGTATTCTTTGGATAAATACCTCATAGTGCACTTGCTGGGTCAGAGGGTAGTTCTGTATTTAATTTTTTGAGGAACCTCCATACTCTTTTCCAGAGTGGCTGCATCAGTTTGTACTCCCACTAGCAGTGAAGGGGGTTCCTCTTTCTCTGCACTCTTGCCAATATCCGTTGTTGCCTGAAATGTTAATTTTAACCATTCTCACAGGCATGAGGTAGTGTCTCACTGTGGTTTTTTGATTTGTATTGCTCTGATGATGGGTGATGTTGAGCATCTTTTCACGTGTCTATTAGCCATCTGGATGTCTTCTTTGGAAAAGTGTCTATTCATATCTTTTGCCCATTTTTTCACTGAATTATTTGTTTTTGGGTGTTGAGTTTGATAGGTTCTTTTGTTTTCATGTTTTTATTTTATTTTTTGAGAGAAAAAGATAGAACAAACAGGAGGGGAGAGAGACACACACACAGAATCTGAAGCAGGTTCCAGTCTCCAAGCTGTCAGCTCAGAGCCTGATGCATGAACCGCGAGATCATGACCTGAGCTGAAGTCAGATGCTTAACTGACTAAGCCACCCAGGCACCCTGATAAGTTCTTTATAGATTTTGGATACTAACCCTTTATCCAAAATGTCATTTGCAGGTATCTTCTCCCATTCTCTCAGTTGCTTTTTAGTTTTGTTGATTTTTTCCTTTGCTGTGCAGAAGCTATGTATCTTTTTTTTTTTTTTTTTTTTTTGAGAGAGAGTGCGCGCACACTCGTGCACAAATGGGAGAAGGGCAGAGAAAGAAGGAGGGAGAGGGAGGGAGACAGAAGATTTGAAGCAGGTTCTATACTATCAGTGCAGAACCTGATGCGGGGCTCGAACTCAAGAACCACAAGATCATGACCTGAGTCAAAGTCAGACGCTTAACCAACTGAGCTGCCCAGTCAGAAACTTTAGATCTTGATGAGGTCCCAATTATTCATTTTTGCTTTTATTTCCCGTGCCTTTGGAGAAAAAATCTTAGTAAGAAGTTGCTGTGGCTGACGTGAAAGAGGTTGCTGCCTGTTTTCTCTCAGATTTTGATGGCTTCCTCTCTCCCATTTAGGACGTTCATCCATTTTGAATTTATGTTTCTGTGTGGTGTGAGAAAGTGGTCCAGGTTCATTCTTCTGCATGTTGCTGTCCAGTTTTTCCAGCACCACTTGCTGAAAGACTGTCTTTTTTCCATTGGATACTCTTTCCTGCTTTGTCAAAAATTAGTTAGGCATATAGTTGTGTGTTCATTTCTGGGTTCTCTGTTCTGTTCTGTTGACCTTTGTGTCTGTTTTTGTGCCAGTATCATAGTGTCTTGTTGATTACAGCTTTGTAACACAGCTTGGAGTCTGGAATTGTGATGCCTCCTGCTTTGGTTGTCTTACTCAACATTACTTTGGCTATTCGGAGTCTTTTCTGGTACCGTATAAGTTTTTATCTGGATGTATGTTTTCATTTTTTTGGTTATGTAGGCCTAGGAGTAGAATTGACACATTATAAAGCAGTACTTCATTTAACTTTTTCAAGACTGGCTGAACTATTGTCCATAGTGCATACACCATTTCACATTGCTACCAGCACCATATGAGGGTTATAATTTTTTCCACATCTTCTCTAGCACTTGGTAATATCTGCTCCTTTGATTTTTTTAAATCTTTATTTATTTTTGAAAGTGAGATAGAGTGCAAGCAGGGGAGGAACAGAGAGAGAGGGAGACAGGACCAGAAGTGGTCTCCATGCTGACATCACAGAGCCCGATGTGGGGCCCAGACCCACAAACCATGAGGTCACGACCCAAGCCAAAGTTGAATGCTTAACCTGCTGAGCCACCCAGGCGCTCCTCTGCTCCTTTAGTTTTAACTACAGTCTTTTTTATTGAGATACAACTTACATGCCATGAAATTCACCATCATAAAGTGTACAACCTCCTGGTTTTTGTATATTCTCATAGTTGTACACTATGTATCTAATTCTCAAATATTTTCTCCCCCTTAAAAGAAATCCTTTACCCATTAGCAGTCACTCTCCATTTCTCTGTTCCCCCCACCCTAGCGCCCGGCAAGCATTAACCCGTAAATTTCGTGGAGTTGTAAAAGACAAGTTCTGATTATTAAGTGTTTGATGGTTGCCATAGAACATACTTTATTTACTCAGTCACCCTAGTGTTTAAGCGCTTAACAAAAACAGTTCAGCAAATGGCAGGAAGCCAGAGATAGGCAGCAGATGGAAATAGGGAAAGGAAGAACTTCCAGATTGACATGCCACTGGCTGTTCAATGCCCTGACTTGTTCTGCTGGCGGCCTCCAGCTGGGAGGTGACCAAGAGGCTTTGAAAGCTAGAGGAAAACAAATCTTGGAAATGCATCTGTGACTAGAGTCTGGCTTGCAGAGTAAAAAGAACAAAGAGGCTGGCCCTGCCTGTTCCTACCTAAGTCATCTTAGGAAAGTAACTCATTTCCTTATCTGTAAGAAGGCTAATCCTATCAGTTCTGAAAGTCCTTAGAAAGTCCTTAGAATGAACATCCTGTATTTAAGCTCTTTATCAAGTACTCAACCTAAGATGGTGCTTCTAACTGGTTCCTGTAGTCCTTATGTATGTAGCGGATGATTTTTAAGTGTGATGGACCAGGAGCAACAAAAGTAAGCAGTTGGTTTAACTGGACTATAATTACATTTTACCTCTTTTGTCAAGATTTCTCTTGTCTCCTGGGATCTTTCTAGTTAATACTCTCTTTTCAGGTTTACCTGTCCCGACCCTGCTCCTCTAAGGTATATTCCTAAAAACATATTTCCGGTGCCACCCCACTTTAATGTCCGGTACAACATGCCTGCTGGCAGGTTAACTGATACCTAAAGTAATAACTGATTATGCAAATGCCCAGTCTGCATTTTACATATCTGGCTTCCACCATAGTAGAGCCTTTTTAGTTCTAAACTTGCATGCCGAATGGAGTCCATTATATACTCTAGTTTGGGGCGGGATTGGGATCCTGGGATTGATGAGAACTTTGATGGACAGGACTGTGCATACCTAGCTAAGTGTGTTCAAATTTAAAAATGTCAAGGCCCAAGGGGCGCCTGGGTAACTCAGTTTGTTCAGCATCCAACTTCCGGTTCAGGTCATGATCTCATGGTTCATGGATGGGTTCGTGCCCTACGTGAGGCTCTGTGCTGAACACTTGCTCAGAACCTGAAACCTGCTTTGGATTCTGTGTCTCCTTCTCTCTCTGCCCCTCACCCACCCACGCCCTATCTCACTCTGTCTCTCAAAAATAAGTAAATGTAAAAAAATGTTTATAAAAGAAAAGTAAAGATTTGCGTTTCTCACCACATGGTTGCCTTTCCTACCTTTTCAAAGCCAACAATGGCATACCAAGTTCTTCCACATGTAAGGACCATTGTGATTACATTGGTCCCACCCAGATAAAATAGCATAATCTGCCTTTTCCTAAAGCCAAATGACTAACAACCTAATCCCATCTGCTTCCTAATTCCCTTTTGTGACTTAATGTAACATGTTTATGCTGGGACACAGATATCCTTGGGGGCCATTATTCTGTCCACCATGAAGATATTTTAAGATAGACTAGATGATGACTTCATATGGCAGAATTCTTCCTCTTATAAAAAATGTTTTACATTATTTTGTATAACCATACAGGGTTACTTAGTCAGCAGATATTTATTGAGCGTTGTAGGCCAGGCACTATAAGCCAGTTGGTGAACCTGCCTTTGAGTTTTGTATGCTTGAGTATGAGAGCCAAGTACCTAACAGATTCCGTCTAGTAAGGTGGGAGTTGGGACTGGTACTTAGTAAGCACAGCGCTGTGGAAATGCTGGCCTAGAACGGCTCTGGGAGGCTTCCAGGAGGAAGCTTGGATGTCCAAGCCAAGACAGGGACAAATAAGCACTAGCCAAGTAAAAGAGATGGGGATAAAGGGACAGGAAAGACGTCAAAGGTGACATGCACAGCACAGACTAAAGCCACATTTCAGCACCTGCCAACATTCAGTTTGTCTGGAGGAGAATAAAGGGAAGAATGAATCTAGGGCACATAGTGGAGAATAGAACAGTGGAGAGATTGAAGCTCGAAAGATCAACAAGGTCCAGGTTATAAAGGGTGTTTGTTTCGTAGTGACCACTTTGGGCCTTGCCGGCAGGTTTGAACAAGAACGGTGTGATGTGAGCTGCAGGGATTTAGAAAGGCGGCTCCATCTGCGGTGTGGAGAGCAGGTTAGAAGCCGTGTGGCTGCCTGAGAGGCTTCTGTGTACTCTGTGCAGGCAGGGCTGGAAAGAAGGAAGGGGACTGGGAGTTATCAAGGGCGTGGAATGACTGGAGAGGTCATAGAGTAGGCGTGGGAAAGTCCAGGATTATCCCCCAGTTGTGCGGTTTAGGCACCAGATGCGTGGTAATGCTGCTTAGGAGGGTGTGAATGTAGAGAGACAAGGGGCAAGTGTGGGGAGAAGGGTCAGAAGGCAATGTGCCAGTCTGGGGTCCCTGAGACACCTAAGTGGCCGTGTTGAACAGGCAGTCGGTCTGGGTCTCAGGACTGTGATCTTGGCTAAAGATGTAGCTTTTGGAAAGCTAGAAAGGATCTTGAAAATGGCCAACCCTAACCCCTTAACGTTTATTTTTAAAATTTTTCACTTACTAGATCACCAGTTTATTGTAAAAGGATATAACTCGGGTGCAGAAGGCAAGGAATGGGGAAAAGGCAGGAACATCTGTGTGCTCTCGGCGCCCTCACTCCCACATCTCCACCTGTTCACCAGCCCAGAAGCCGACCCCTCAATATATTTTTTGACCCCTTAATTTTTATAAACGAGGAAGTGTAGGTTTAATCTACTGCCTTGTTTGGCAGGAGATGGGGGGGAGTGGGGAGAATTAGGATGTGAACTCAGGGTGTCTAAAGAGCCAATGTGTTTTCCGTGCAGCAGAGTTTTACTTGTCCTACTAAACACTGAGGCTCTCTCGATAGGATTAGTAGTAATCACGATGGGGGGGGCGCCTGGGTGGCTCTGTCAGTTATATGTCCAACTCTTGATTTCGGCTCAGATCTTATAGTTTGTGGGATCAAACTCTGTGTCAAGCTCGGTGCTGACAGAGCAGAGCCTGCTTGAGATCCTCTCTCTCCCTCCCTCCTTGCCCCCCCCGCTTGCCCATGGGTGCTCACTCTCTGAAGATACATAAATATTTAAAATAATAATAATGATAATAATAATGATAATAATGGTGATTCATCAACTTTTATTGACATTCTATTGTATAAGTATTTCCCAGGCAGTAGAAATGTAGCGATGACAAGGCAGACCTTGACACACCCCTCCTGGACCCCCTCATGGAGGTTAATGGCGCAGCAGGTGTTAAGTTAAATAATGAAACTATCCCAAGGGTGCATAGGGCTTGAAGTCCGGGCCAGGGCCAGGAGCAGCACCTCAGGGCAGGGAGGAGCTCTGCTGGTTTATGGAACGGAAGGAAGTTCAGTGTGTTAGGCAGAGAGGGCACTTTGGGGGCTGGCGAGCATGAGCTCAAGTATGATCTGGGCATTCTCACTGCTACTGAAATAGGGGAAAGTTGTAGTGAACAGCTCAGGGACAGGATGATGATTTGGAGAAACGTGACATCTAAGTCTGAGGATGATCCTAACCTCATAGCTAGGATGATAGAGATGTGCGCTGTGTCGTCTGCTGGCTCCTTCCCACAGACAGCTCCATTTCTAGGAGCCTCGGGAAGGGTATTTGATGGACAACAGCAGAAAACTGAAGAATTTTGCATGGTCTGGATGTTATCTGTTGCCGTATGACAAATTTTCCTAAAATGTAGCAGCTGAAAACCACAACCATTTATTATTTAATGGCTTCATTGGGTCAGAAATCTGTTGTGACTTAGCTTGGTGCCACTGGCCCAAGTGTCTCATGAGGTTTGGGTCACGCTGTTGGCCAGGCGTGCAGTTGTGTCAGGGCTTGGACTAGAGCTGGAGAACATGCTCCTGGGCTCACTCAGGTGGTCTCGGCAGGCCCCAGTCTCTCCTGTGTGGCTCACCTCGCCGTGCCGTACCTCGTGCCATACAGCATGACAGCGGCTGTCAGGGGTGGCCATCCGAGAGAGAGCATCCCAGTCAGAAGCCACAGTTTATTTCAAACATTTTTTTAAGTGTTCATTTATTTATTTCAAGAGAAAGAGAGATTGTAGGGGATGGGGGCAGAGAGAGAAGGAGAGAGAGAATCCCAAGCAGGCTCCACCCTGTCAGTGCAGAGCCCATTGCAGGACTCTATCCCACAAACCGTGAGATCATGACCTGAGCCAAAACCAAGACTTAGACGCCTAACCAGCTAAATCACTCAGGTGCCCTTATAGTGTCATTTTAAAGGTGATATTCTGTCACTTCTGCCATATTCTATTTGTTAGATGCATGTTACTAGGTCCAGCCCATACAGGGAGGGAATTATACAAGAGCAGGGATATAAGAAGAGGCAAGTCACTGGGGACCATCTAGCAGGTCACCTCCCACAGTCCACCAGGGGAGTTCAGGGTCTCAGAGTGTGGCAGCGGCCCTGAGAACAGGTAACTGTAGTTCAACCCACATCCTTTTTTTTTCTGAGTACCTTTTGCAGAATCAGAAGCAGGCTCCAGGCTCTGAGTTGCCAGCACAGAGCCTGACGTGGGGCTCAAACTTACGAGCTGTGAGATCATGACCTGAGCTGAAGTCAGATGCTTAACCGACTGAGCCACCCAGGTGTCATAGTCTAATAATTCTTTATGTGTGGATTCCTTAGGGTGTTCTACATATAAGATCATGTCATTTGCAAATAGAGATAGCTTTACTGCTTCCTTTCCAATTTGGATACCTTTTATTTCTTTTTGTTCCTTATTTACTCTGGCTAAAACATCAGTATTTTGTTGAATAGAAGTGGCAAACTGGTCATCCTTGTCTTATTTCTGACTTTAGGGGGAAAGCGCCCAGTCTTTCACCTGAGTACAATGTTTGCTGTGGGTTTTTTATAGATAGCTTTTATTATATTGAGGAAGTTTACTTCTGATTTATTGAGAGTTGTTACCAGAAAAGGGTGCTGGATTTTGTGAAATGTTCATGCATTATCTGAGATGATGAGGTGGTGGGGTTTTTTTTAAATTCTATTAACATGGTATATTACATTGATTGCTTTTATGTTGAACCACCCTTGAATTCTTGGGATAAAACCAACTTGATCACAGTGTATTATCATTTTAATATGCTGCTGAATTTGGTTTCCTAGTATTTTGGTGAACATTTTTGCATCTATATTCATAAGGGATATTGGTCATTATTTTCTTTTTTTGTGGTGTCTTTGTCCGGCTTTGGATCAAGGTAATGCTGGCCTCATAGAATGAATTAGAAAGTATTTCTTCCTCTTCAGTTTTTGGGAAGAGTGTAAAAATAATTCATGTTAATATTTCTTTAAATATTTGGTTGAATTCATCAGTAAAGCCATGCATTCTGCTAATACCTGCCTTTTAACTGGAGAATTTAAGCCATTTACATTTAAACTAATTACCTATAAGGAAGGGCTTACTTCTGGCATTGAGCTATTTTTTTAAGTTTATTTATATATTTAGAGAGAGAGCATGCAAGAGGGGCAGAGAGAGAGAGGGAGTGAGAGAAAACCCCAAGCAGATTCTGCACTGTCAGCATGGAGCCTGATGTGAGGCTCAAACTCAGAAACCTTGAGATCATGACCTGAGCCAAAACCAAGAGTCTGAGGCTCAACTAACCGAGCCACACAGACACCACTGGCATTGAGCTATTTGTTTTGGCTTACATGTTTCTTGCTCCTCAGTTCCTCAATTACTGTCTTTTTTACCTTATAAAGAAATTTTTTATAGTGTGCCATTTTGATTCCCTTCTTTTCTGAATATTTGTAGCTCTTTAGTGGTTTCCTTGGGAATTGCAGTCAACATGTTAAGCTTGTAACAGCCTAGTCTGTTACCAGTACTTATTTTCAGTAGTACTCAGTACTCTGCTCTTATATATCGGTCTCCCTCTTTTTTGATATTATTGTCAGAGATTGCAGCTTCATATATTGTTTGCCAAATAACATAGTTATAATTATTTTTTAATGCATTTGCCTTCTAAATCATGGAAAAAGCAGGAGTTACAAACTAAAAGCACAGTTACTTTTCTATTTGCCTGTGTTATTATTGTAACCAGTGTTCATTCTTTGTGTGGATTTGAATCACCATCTAGTGTCTTTCATTTCAGCCTGAAGTGCTCCTTTTAGCTTTTATTGTAGCATGGCTCTTCAAGTCCCATCCCCTCTTAATATTTGTTCATCTGAGAATTTCTTAATTTCTCCTTCATTTTTGAGGGAGGGATAATTCTCTTAGATATAGAATTTTTGGTTGACTCTTCTTTCAGTGCTTTGAATATATCATCTCTCAAAAAAAAAAAAAAAGAGTATGTCTTCTCATTGTTTTCTGACGTCCATGGTTTGGAAAGATAAATTAGCTGTGATGCTTATTGAAGATTTCCTTGTTTATGAGTCTTCTCTCTGCTTTCACAATTTTTTTTTAACTCTATATGCAGATGACATATTATACCCAGAATATCCTAAACACTCCACCAAAGGAGCGCCTGGGTGGCTTAATCAGTTAAGCTTTCAACTTTGTCTCAGGTCATGATCTCCCAGTTCATAGGATCAAGTCCCGCGTCGGACTTCTCACTAACAGCATGGGGCCTGCTTGGAATTCTCTCTCTACCTATCTTTGCCCCTCCCTAACTTGCATCCACTCTCTCTCTGTCTCTCAAAAACAAATAAACATTAAAAAATAATAAATTGAAGATGATACACACAAATGGAAAGATAGTCAATTCAATCCCTATCAAAATACCAAGAGCATTTTTCATAAAACTAGAACAAATAATATTAAAATGTGTATGGAACCACAGAAGATCCCAAAGGCCAAAGTAATTTTGAGAAAGAACAAAGGTGGAGGTATCACAATACCAGATTTCAAGATAGACTACAAATCTGTAGTACGCAAGACAGTATGGTAGTGACACAAATAGACACATCAGTGGTTCAAATAGAGAGCCCAGGAACAAACCCACGATTATACGGTCAGTTAATCTATGACAAAGGAAGCAAGAATATATAGTGAGGATAGGCAGTATTTTTAATACATGGTGGTGGGAAAACTGGACAGCTACATGTAAAAGAACAAAAGTGGTCCACTTTCCTACACCATAAACAAAAATAAACTCAAAGTGGATTAAATACAGACTTAATTGTGAGACCTGAGACCATAGAACTCCTAGGAGTTTTACATAGGGAGTATCTCTTTGACATTGGCCTTAGCAACATTTTTCTAGGTCTGTCTCCTCAGGCAAGAGAAACAAAAGCAAAAATAAACTAGGGGGACTACACCAAAATAAAAAGCTGTTTTTACAATGAAGGAAGTTGTTAACAAAACAAAAAAGCAACCTGTTAGGGCATCTGAGTGGCTCAGTCGGTTAAGCATCCAACTTCAGCTCAGGTCATAATCTCATGGTTCAGGTGTTTAAGCCCATTGTTGGGCTCTGTGCTGACAGCTCAGAGCCTGGAGCCTGCTTCGAATTCTGTGTCTCCCTCTCTCCCTGCCCCTCCTCTGGTCATGCTCTGTCTCTCTCTCAAAAATAAACATTTTTAAAAAATAAAAAAGAAAGAAAGAAAAGACAGCTTGTTGAATGGGAGAAGATATTTACAAATGATGTATCTGATAAAAGGTTAATATCTAAAATATATAAAGAATTTATACAACTGAACACCAAAAATATATATATATGTGAGTAATAATCCAATTAAAAATGGGCAGAGGACCTGAATAGACATTTTTCCAAAAAAGATGTACAGGTGGCCAACAGACAGATGAAAAAAGACTCAACCTCACTAATGATCAGGAAAATGAAAATCAAAACCACAGTGAGATATCACCTCATTCCTGTCAGAATGGCTACAGTCAAAAAGACAAGAAATAACAAGGGTTGGCGAGGATGTGGAGAAAAAGAACCTTCACACACTGTTGGTGGCAATGGAAATTGGTGCAGCCATTGTGGAAAAGAGTATGGAGATACCTCAAAAATATTGAAAATAGAAATACCATATG
Organism: Proteles cristata cristata; assembly: GCA_017311185.1. NCBI lineage: Eukaryota > Metazoa > Chordata > Mammalia > Carnivora > Hyaenidae > Proteles > Proteles cristata. Next base: position 469,567 of record JAESUZ010005157.1, read on the forward strand.
ATCCAATAATTCTACCCTATATTTATCCAAAGAAAACAAAAACACTAATTTAAAAAGACATATGCACCCCCATGTTTATTGTGGCATTATTTACAATAGCCAAGATATGGAAGCAACTTCAATGTCCATCAGTAGATGAATGGATAAGGAAAATGTGATGTGTGTCCACACACACACATACATATACATACAGTACAATATTATACATCCATAAAAGATGAGATCATGCCATTTGAGACAATGGAAGGGCCTAGAAGGCATTGTGCTAAGTGAAATAGGGCAGACTGAGAAAAGCAAATGCCATATGATTCTAGTCATAAGTGGAATCTAAAAGAAATGAATAAACAAAAAGCCCAATCAGACTTACCAATATAAAGAACAAATTGATAGTTGCCAGAGGGGATGAGGAGTGAGAGAACAGACAAAATGGGTGAAAGGAGGAGGGAGATACAGGCTTCCAGTTATAGAGTAGATATGTCAGGGAATGAAAGACAGCGTAAAGAATACAGTCAGTGATACTGTGATAGCGACGTAATGGGGTAAATAGTAGCTACACTTGCAGTGATCAAGCATAACCTATACAGTTGTTGAATCACTAAGTTGTGCCCCTCAAAATAATGTAACATTGTCTGTCAGGTATACCTAAATTTAAATTTAAAAAAAAGAAGGATTCTTTTTTTTTTTGTCTCCAGGTCTTGATGATTTGCCTATAATGTGTCTAAATGTGGCGCTCCTTGAATGTTTTGTGCTTAGAGTTTGTTGAACTTCTTGGATGTGTACGTTCATCTTTTCTATCAAATTTGAGACATATTCAGTTATTATTTCTTCAAATATACCTTCTTTTTTTAAAATATTTATTTTTGAGAGACAGAGTGTAAGCAGGAGCTGGGCAGAGAGAGAGAGAGAGAGAAACAGAATCTGAAGCAGGCTCCGGGCTCTGAGCTAGCTGTCAGCACAGAGCCCGACGTGGGGCTTGAGCCACAAACCACAAGATCCAAACTGAAGTCAGACACTTAACTGACTGAACCACCCAGGTGTCCCTTCAAATATACTTTCTAATGTTTATTTTTTGATACAGAGTGCAAGCAGGGAAGGGACAGAGAGAGAAAGAGAATACGAAGCAGGCTCTGCACTGACAGCAGCAAGCCCGATGTGGAGGGTTGAAGTCACAAACCGTGAGGTTATGACCTGAGCCGAAGTTGGCCACTTAACCTACTGAGTCACCCAGGCGTCCCACGCATTTGTGGAATTTTGGAAACAAAACGAACAAAGGGAAAAAAGGCAAACCAAAAAACACTCTTAACTATAGAGAACAAATTGCCCGTTACCAAAAGGGAGGTGGGTGGGGGGATGGATGAAATACGTAATAGAGATTAGAATACACTTATCATGATGCTCACAGAGTAACGTATAGAACTGTTGAATCACTGTATTGTACACCTGAAATTAATATGACTCTGTATGCTAAATATAATAAAATTAAAATAAATAAAAAATTATCAAAATAGAATTCAGGTGGTATCATAAATTGAATGAAGTCTCTCAATCAAGGTAATTCCTTTAATTTCTGGCTCAAGGTAGTTAAAATAATTTTTTTTAAAAACCCTCAGTAAGTGCACATAAACTGTGATGTTGATTTTGGAGGTTGATGAAGTTGACAGGTATCAAGTTAGGGCCCTCAAATTTGTCACCATCTGCATATGCTTATAAATAGTATCATCAAATTGCTTAATGCGGAGTTTTAACTATAACTCATTTGACTTTCATAGATGAAAGTAAATAGAATTTTATGTTCCTATTGAGATGTATGGATCCATATCTGGGGAAAGAAAGTTTTATTTAAATGAAACCATCTACATATACTTTGTATCAAAGATGAAATTACATGTTGCACAGTGTATATTTTTATTTGGCTTTCCTTCTTAACTATAAATATCCTTACCAGAAAACTTGTATGTATCAGAAGGAATTTTGGTATTAAATATGATATATTGTTACACTTTTTTTTTAAGAAAACTTATGTAAGTCTCATATGACATCAGAAGTAATGACATCAATGGGACGCCTGGGTGGCTTAGTCAATTAAGCATCTGACTTCGGCTCAGGTCATGATCTCACGGTTCGTGGGTTCGAGCCCCGCATCAGGCTCTGTGCTGACAGCTCAGAGCCTGGAGCCTGCTTCAGATTCTGTGTCTCCCTCTCTCTCTGACCACCCTCCCCCCCCCCCCCCGCTCACGTTCTCTCTCTCTCTCAGAAATAAATAAAACATTAAAAAAAAAAAGAATTAATGGCATCAAAATTATTCTGACATCCAGTATGTTGAACACATTATCCCGTTCTCTCCAGGCCTGCAGTGTCCCTGAAATCCATGAATCCCCTTCTAGGGTTTCCCTGGTGTGTGAGGAATTTATTTTCTCTTGCTATTTTTTCTTTAATATTACTATTTTGTATTTTCTGAAGAGTTTGTCAATGTTATTACAGGAGCTTTGGGAGCTAGAAACCTCCCCTGAGCATGGTTTGTTTGTTTGTTTGTTTTTTAAATAATCTCTACACCCAGTGTGCGGCTCAAACTCAGAACCCGAGATCAAGAGTTGCATGCTCCACCACCTGAACCAGCCAGGTGCCCCTCTCTTACTGGGTTTATTTTTTTATGTTTATTTATTTATTTGGAGAGAGAGTGAGCAGGTGAGAGGCAGAGAGAGAGGGAGAGAGAGAGAGAATCTCAAACAGGCTCCCTGCTTGCTTGTTTTTAAAATATTCTGGTTTTGATTTTAGAACATTTTATTATCATTATTATTATTTTAATAATTTATTTCTTACATCCAAGTTAGCATATAGTGCAACAGTGATTTCAGTAGTAGATTCCTTAATGCCCCTCACCCATTTAGCCCATCCCCACTCTCACAGCCTCTCCAGCAACCTTCTGTTTGTTCTCCATATTTAAGTGTCTCTTATGTTTTGTACGCCTCCCTGTTTTTACATTATTTTTCCTTCCTTTCCCTTATGTTCGTCTGTTTTGTATCTTAAAGTCCTCATATTAGTGAAATCATATGATGTTTGTCTTTCACTTAGCATAATACCCTCTAATTCCATCCACGTAGTTGCAAATGGCAAGATTTCATTCTTTCTGATTGCCAAGTAATACTCCATTGTGTGTGTGTGTGTGTGTGTGTGTGTGTGTGTGTGTGTGTGTGTGTGTACATGTGTATATACACATCTTCTTTATCCATTCATCCATCGATGGACATTTGAGCTCTTTCCATACTTTGGCTATTGTTGATAGTGCTGCTATAAACATTGGGGTGCATGAGCCCCTTCGAAACAGCACACCTGTATCCCTTGGATAAATACCTAGTAGTGCAATTGCTGGGTCACAGGGTAGTTCTATTTTTAATTTTTTCAGGAACCTCCATACAGTTTTCCAGAGCAGCTGCACCAGTTTGCATTCCCACCAGCGGTGCAAAAGAGATCCTCTTTCTCCACATCCTCGCCAACATCTGTTGTTGCCTGAGTTGTTAATGTCAGCCATTCTGACAGTAGACCATTTTATTGTAACGTGTCTTAGGGAAGATCTTTTTAAGTTGATACTTTTGGGGAACCTATAAGCTTCGTGAAGTTGGATGTCCAAAGCTTTCTTTATATTTGGAGAGTTCTTAGTCACTATTTCTTTAAGTTAGCTTTCTGCTCCCTTTTCCCTCTCTTCTTCGGAGACTCCAGTAACGCATGGATCATTTCTCTTAATTGTTTCCCACAGCTCACATAAGGTTTCTTCATTCTTTTTTCTTTTCACTCTTCTGACCAGGTAATTTCAAATGGCATATCTTTAAGTTCACTGATTCCTTCTTCTGCATGGTTGAGTCTGCTGTTGGATTTCCTTATTGAATTTCAATGTATTCAATTCTAGAATTTCTATGTGATTTTTATTGTGGTTTCTATTTCTTTGTTAAACTCATTTTGTTCATACATTATTTTCCTAATTTTGTTTGCTTGTCCGTTTTTTTCTTATAGTTCACTAAATTTCTCTAAGAATTATTCTGAATTCTTTGTCAAGCAGTTCATAGATCTCTATTTTTTAGGGGCCTTTTATTAAATCTTCATTAATTTTCTCTAGTGATGTCATGTTTCCTTGACTATTTGTGATCCTTGTGGACTTGTGTTGGTATCTGCACATCTGAAGAAGCAGTCTTTACAGAATGGCTTCAACAGGGAAACCCCTCCGTAGTCAGCCTGGCCAGAGACTCTGGGTGGGCCATGTGGTGGTGTCCATGGGAAGGCTTGGTGCTGGAGTCCTCAGGTGGGCCAGTCTGATGCCTGGGTCAGCAGGTAGACAGGCCTGCTGCCTGGGTCCACTGGGAGGGGGCTGGTGCTTGAGTCCATGTGGGTGGGCCTTGGATCCTGGGTCCATGGAGGTAGGTAGGGTGCCATGGACCATGGAAATGGGCCTGACAGCCAACTCTGCAAGAGCCAGCCTGACTCTGGTGCTGACTGGGAGCCTGTGTACATGGGACTCAGCCTGCAGCCTGGGTCCGTGAGGGGTTGCTTGGAGCTAGGGTGAACCTGGAGCCTGGGTCCTTGGGAGCTGGCCCAGAGTATGGGGTCATGGTGGCCAGCCTGGCTACATTTCTTAAACAACAGAATCACTATGGAGACTTTGAATGTTTGAGATGGTCAGATCTAGGAGGAATCTTAAGTCTCATCTGGCCAATCCCTTCATTTTAAAGATGAGGAAACTACAGCATAGAAAATAAAATGTCTAATCCAAGATCACTTGGAAAAATAATGACAGAACTGATGTCTCTTGCTCCTATTCCAGTGCTCTTTGATTTATGCTACTCTGTCCCAGCAAAGAATGTTATCTTAAGAGGTAAGTTTTGTAATTACGTTCTCTCTAAAACTCACGATCTTCAACCTTGATAGATAATCCTTTTGTGGTATAAGTCTTTCAAGCTTCTCTGACATCTTAACCCAATGAGCCTAGTTCTTATTTTCCACTCCTCCCTATAATTGGTGATTAACATACTATATTCTTTCTAAATATTGCTCTTGGAATCTTTAGACTTATATATATGTTTTTGGAACTTTTGTTGGTTTTGTTTTATGACTAATATTCCTCTTTCTGTTGTAATTTTTTTAGTGCTACATAATTTTATTTACCAAAGTATTGCATGTTTATAAATTATATGTATCCATAACATTAATTGTTAAAATAACTTAGAAAACGAATCCAGTGGAACCATGACCATTATGAATCTACACTTTCTAACTAATTGAGGTGATCACAATACATGTTTCCATTTCCATTATTTGGGACCCAGTTTCGACCTCCTTTATATAAGAGAATCCTAAAATCTGTCCTTTTTCTTTACTTTTGAGAATCTTGTCTTTCTTTGGTAATATTCTTCAAGGGTCTTATTTTAACTCCCCTTTGCTGAAAATGACCATGATCTAATTCCAAGATTTTTTCAAGGAGGAAGCACAGAGTAATATTTGATAACTATGTGGGAAAAATTCAATAAAGAGAAGTATAGAATTTGGGAGGCTGGCTTTATCCCAGTCTATATCAGATTAAATGTATGTTGGTGGATGGGGTTGGGGGGCAGAGGGAGAGACAAGGGAAAGAACCAGTGGCTGTCTATGGAAAGCTTCTCTTCCCACCTTGTCACTACTACCATTTCATCAGGAAATTAGAAAGCAGAGGAATCACCCATGTTTTCACAAATACTGTCCCTTCAGAGTGCCAGGCCATCACCAAGTTTTGTATTTCCAGATTCCAAGTGATACAAACTTCACAGAATTTCTAAAACATAAAGAATCATCGTAGGTGACTAATTTTAGCAATCACGACACTTGGAATTTTAGTGCTGAAGATACTGCTGGTGATGGTTACAATAACCATGGCCCATAAAATAATCCCTGTGATGCAGGAGTTATGATCTACTGAAGAGGATTGATTTTTTTTTTTTTTTAAGAAATTCATGTTACTTAACTTGTTTTTATTATGAAAGAATTTTCCATGGTCATTAGATCTAGCATGTGAATTCCTGCTGTTCTCCTGGGACCTGGTAGTAGTTGTAAAGTTATCAGACCAGAGTTTAAAGAGGAAGGCTTAACTTCTTTAGCCATTTCATATGATAAGCGCATTTACCTTCCTGTTTAATTCTGTTTTCTTTGGACCAAGCCAGGACTTCCAGTTACAGCTAATCCATTTTTCCTTTGGGAGAATCAAGTTTTAGGTCAGGTTTTATACCCACATACTTTCCTCTAGAGCTTTTTATTAATACTCTTAATCATAATTCTGCAAAATTAAAAAAAGATGGTGTGTGCGCACTAACAGAAGCATTCAGGTGACAGCACAGTTTAATGAGGACAAATCCTTGTGGGTCTAGGTGGGTTTTTTTTTTTTTTTGGCATATAATTGGTTTTATTTGAAAATGTTATGGTCAACAGACGCAGTTATCTTTTTTTTTCTTAAATAGTTTATTGTCAAATTAGTTTCCACATAACACCCAGTGCTCATCCCCACAAGTGTCCTCCTCCATCCCCATCCCCCTTCCCCCCCCACATCCATCAGTCCTCAGTTTTTGTCAGCATTCAAGAGTCTCTCATGGTTTGCCTCTCTCCCTTTCCCCACCATTTCCCCCTTCTTCTCCCCCTTGTTCCTCAGTTAAGTTCCTCCTAATCCTCCTATACGTGCACACATATGATATTTGTCCTTCTCTGCCTGACTTATTTCGCTCAGCATAACACCCTCAAGGTCCATCCATGTTGCTACACATGGCCAGATTTCATTGTTTCTCATTGCCATGTAGTATTCCATGGTATAGATAAACCACATCTTCTTGATCCATTCATCTGTTGATGGACACTTAGGCTCTTTCCGCATTTTAGCTATTGTGGAGAGTGCTGCTCTGAACATTGGGGCACATGTCCTCCTATGCCTCAGCATTTCTGTATCCCTTGGGTAAATTCCTAGCAGTGCTAGTGCTGGGTCATAGGGGAGTTCTAGTGTTAGTTTCCTGAGGAACCTCCACACTGTTTTCCCGGGGGTTGTTCCAGTTTACATTCCCACCAACAGTGTAGGAGGGTGCCCATTTCTCCACATCCTTGCCAGCATCTAGAGTCTCATTTCAGCCACTCTGACTGGTGTGAGGTGGTATCTCAGTGTGGTTTTGATTTGTATTTCCCTAATGAGGAGGGATGCTGAGTATTGTTTCATGAACAGACACAGTTATCTTAAGATACTCCACCATGATGAAAACATGTCCTAACAGGCATTTTATTTACTTCTTAAAAGGACTGTCTTCAGGAGACACCACGCCTTTAACACATGACAGCGCCCTGAGTGCCTCCGCACATGCTGTCAGTGACGAAGAGTCTGTGGAAGTAAATGCAAATGATCCAGCAGAAGCCCCAAAGCTCGTTCTTCAGTATCTGTTCTCACTCATCCAAGGTGAAGTGGAGCAGGTGGATTCAAGAGCACTTCCCCTCTGCCTTCACCAGGTACTCCATTACACCCTTCACTTCCGGCCTCGCTGTTCATAATCATTTAAGATCCAATTCTGTGTGACTGATTCTCCCCCACCTGTCCTTGGTGAGCCCTGGAGGTAGCCCTGCGTCAGCAGTTGGTGGGGAATTTAGTGTGCTGCTCCTGGTGGCCACACACTGGCCGTGAATGATCAATCCGTAGTTCATATAATCAGTGACTTCCTTTATTTGGTGAGTCAGCTGTGTACGAATAAGAGTCAGTGTAGCAAGCACTTAGTAAGGTCCAACTAGATGCCAAAAACTCTGCTAGACACGGGGAACAAAGGTTACTTCACAGAGTATGTCCTTAGACAGCCACTATGGAGTAGGAGCGACACTTATACAGATAAACAGTTGTAGAAGCATGTACTAAGTTTAGACACATATCTGAGATTCACAACATGTGTGATTAACTTTGTTCCGTGGGCATTAGCAGAAGGGAAGGTGACTCTCGAGCTGGGGTTTGCAGAGTATGTAGGTGCTCAACAGGGTGACTGGTTCAGGAAGAGAGAGCAGCTCCCGCAAAGGCATGGCTGAGATATTATTGGAGTAGAAGATGGAAAAGAGATGGGAATTGACAGTGGATAGTGGAGGGCAGGAGGCCTTACCTTTAGGGATGGGGAGTCCTTAACGAGGGGACTACCAAATCACATTTGAATTTTAATGTTAATTTTTTTAAGAGAGAGACAGAAAGAGACCATGAGTGGAGAAGGGGCAGAGAGAGAAGGAGACACAGAATCCAAAGCAGGCTCCAGGCTCTGAGCTGTCAGCATAGAGCCCAACATGGGGCTCAAACTCACAAACTGTGAAATCATGACCTGAACCAAAGTCTGACACTTAAGCCACTGAGCCCCCAAGTGCCCCTCAGATTTGAATTTTAGAGAAATAACTGTGCTGATGATTGGGAGGGTCAGTTAGGAGAAGAAGAGCGTAGCTGATGGAAGGCATTCCAGACACTAGAGAGGAAGCTTTTTTCCACAAGAGCTAATTCAGAAAAATGAGATACGAGCTGCATTTTATATTTTCTTTAAAGTGAAAATAATAAAATAACGTAGAAACTGAGACTCCCTCACAAAGCAAGCTCCTTATAATTCTGGGGTCAAAATTTATTTTTTTCATTCAGAGCATCTGTTTTTGGAACATCATGGGAGAAATTTGAACACAGCCTGTGTGTTAAATAATATTATTTATTGCTCTAATTTCTTGAGACTAGTAATAGAAATTTTTTTCTTTTTTTTTTTTAATGTTTATTTATTTATTTTTGAGAGTGAGAGAGCGAGCGAGCAAGGGAGGGGCGGGGAGAGAGGGAGAGAGAATCCCAAACAGGCTCCACACTGTCAGCACAGAGCCATATGTGGGGCTTGAACTCACGAACCGTGAGACCTTGGCCCGAGCCAGAACCAAGAGTCAGATGCTCGACCGACTGAGCCACCCAGGCACACACCCCCTTGTTTTGTCTTTTTGTTTTTGGTAATAGAATTGTAGGTTTTGCAGTATAGTGCCCTTGTTCTTGACAGGTACATACCCAAGCATTTGGGAGTAAAATGACATGGTGCCCATAATGCGATATTTTCACTTCTCATTACGTATGACATTTCAGTAGTAAAAAAGTATATAAGAGAGGGAAAGACAGGCAGAGAAAGCAAATTTGGCAAAATGTCAACATTTGACAGTTCCAGTGAGAGGTAAATGGCTGTTGATTTTACTCTTCTTTGAACTCTTCTGTAGAATTTCGATAAAAAGTTGAGGAAAAGGACATTTGGAGTAAAGAAGGAAATAGCAAATGTAGTCAAATCTTTTCAAGGAGTTTATGTCACTGGGCTGTTATTACATGAAAGGTAAGAAGAATGCTCTTTTCTACTGGTATGTATCCTGCTGCCAAAGCGGTTCCAGTACTGCTAGATCTTGATCAGGCCTCAGGATTATTTTTTTAAAAATTAGGTTTGTTTGTTTGCTTATTTATTTGTTTGTATCTTTATTTATTTATTTTGTAATTTCTACACCCAGTGTGGGGCTCAAAGCTACGACTGTGAGATCAAGAGTCGTGTGATCTTCCGACTGGGCCAGCCAGGTGCCCCTTATTTAATTTTTTGACATCTCAGAGTAAACTTCCACCCCTAGTCCCCCAGGAACATACCAGTTTGCTGAGTCCTGTAGTGATGCTTCTTAAGTGTCTCAGCAATCTGTCCTCCCCTGACAGAGGGCCTTAGGGAACATGGTGGTGGTTTAAAAGCAGGGCTTGGGACTCCCCCACTAACCGTTCAGTTTCTTCCGTAAAGTGGTGGAGGGCTAAATGAAATAATGCACATGAAAGCACTTAACAAAGGGCCGGGTACGCAGTCAGAGCCAAGTAAATACTGGGCATTAGGACTGTACTCTCACTGTCGCTAATTCCAAGATTGCCTGCTCAGAGTGAGGGCTGGGGGTCGGCAGAGATGCCGAGGCAGCAGGAGTGAGCTGCTGGCTGCTGCCTCAGCCCGAGAATACTTGACTCCGTCGCCTCCCAAGGGGGACACAAATCGGGGACAGATGGAAGCCGTTTCATCCACCTCAGCAGCTCCCGGCATCACACATTGTGTCTTTCACCTGGAGTTGTTAGTTGTTGACATTTTGCTGAATTTTCATGCCTCCCATTACCTACCAACATGTATTTGCTGCTGAAACACGTGAACATTTAGGTATTGTATCACATCACCCCTAAGTACACGCACACGTGTTTCCCTACCCATGGACCCCCCTCTACAAAACCTGTGTCAACCACAAGGAACAAGGTGCTGGTAAAACAGTGTTATTTAATGTACAGCCTATATTTGAATTCTCAAGTTGTCCCACAAACAACTAGTTTTCCCCGAATCCAGGATCCCATGAAGGACCACACATTATGACATTCGGTCATCAAGACTGTTTAGTTTTCTGTGATCTGAAACAGTCCCTGCCTTTTTTCTTTTTCTTTTTCTTTTTTTTTTTAATGTTTTTATTTCTGAGAGAGAGAGAGAGACAGCATGAGCAGGGGAGGGTCATAGAGAGAGGGAGATACAGAGTCTGAAGCAGGCTCCAGGCTCTGAGCTAGCTGTCAGCACAGAGCCTGACACAGGGCTCGAACCCACAAACCGCGAGATGATGACCTGAGCTGAAGTTGGATGTGCAACCGACTGAGCCACCCAGGCGCCCCTTTTCTTTTTTTAACTTTCGTATAACATTGACCCTTTAGAAGAGCCCAAGACTTCTTTTAGAATGTCCCATAATTAGGATTTTTCTGATTATTTCTCCATGGTGTGATTCAGTTTAAAACATTTTGGACAAGGATCTGCTTGTGTAACATTCTGTACCCATTTCTCTCTTGAACCCAGTCCGGTCTGGCTTTCCCCACAGTCCACAAAAATGACATTCTGAAGGACATAGGTGGCCTCCACATGGCAAATCCAGTGGTCAGTCCTCAGTTTCCGTCCTGCTGGAGGCATGAGAAGCTTTGACAGGTTGATCACATACTCCATTTTGAAGCACTTTCTTTATTTGCCTTTTGGACCCTTGCTTCTTCGCTTTCACGTCTTGCCTCACTAGCCACGCTTTCTCTGGCTCATTTGTTGAGTCCTCCAAATATTACTGTTTTCAACATTGGAGCACTTTCAGTAGGCAGTTCCGACCTCCAGACTTCAATATCCAGCCTCCTGATATCTGACCTCCTATCTAAAAAGCACTTCAATCTGAAGATGTCCCAAATCATGCTTCAATTTTTCTTCCAAATCTTCTGCTTTCCTAGTCTTCCAGACCCTTTTGTTAAACGGCAGCTCCATCCCTTTAGTTGCTGAGTCCAAATACTTTGAAGCCAACTTTTGTTTACCTCCCCCTACATCCAGTTCAGTCAGTCAATGCTGGAGACCTCTTTCCACACATCCCCGGAGTCTGAGCCCTTCTTCCCTCTGTCCTTGCTGCCTCCCCAGTACAGGATACCATCGCATCTCGCCTGGTTCTTGCAGTGAACCCTTCACTGGAGAAGCCCTGTCCTCTCACTCTTCCATGTCATCGTTGTCCTCTGTACAGCAGTGATTGTGACCCAGAGAAAATGCGTCACATCATGTCAGTCCTCTGCTCGGAGCCCTCTGGTGGCTTCTCATCAGAGTAAAAGCTAAAATCCCTGCATGGCCTACAAGACCCTGTACGGTGTGGTGCTGTTGTGTGGGACACCTCAGCTCCTGGAACTCTCCCTTTTAGTCACCCCTTTCCAGGCACACTTGCCTCCTGGTGGCTCCTCAGATGCCCAGGGATGCTCTTACTTCAGGGCCTCTGTGGCTCCCTTCTGCCATTTCTGAGGAAGCCACTAGGGGCTGCTCCGAAACAAAGGACTAAACCAAGGAGCAGGATGTGAGATAGTGGAAATTGGGGATCCTGCCTAGGAGAGAGGCAAAGGGAGTCTGTAAGTGAAGGAATATTCCAAGATGACAGCTTTGTACCGAGGACAGTAACCAGTTCCATTTGGAGCTGATCAAACAGTCTGGGGAGAGACTTCTATATCATTTTTCCTATTTCTGACTATTTGCTGTACCTGAATGTATCGAGGGCAGATTTAGACTCTTGATGATGTGTTCGGAATTGTCTAAGTGATGAGTGCATAGAAAACTATGCCTCCCCCAACAAAAAAGTAGGAGGGAAAATGAAAGAAAAAAGTAACTCCAGGGAAAACAAACGGTTTCCAGGAAGGGAAAAGTAGTAAGAGTTTATGATCTGGATAGACTCATGATAAGGTGCACATTAGATGTTATCTACCCGTGACCACAGGGTAACAGTGTGGGGCCGGGGAGGCTGACAGCATGTACGTGTAGCGTATATTTGCAGGGCAGTGCCAGGGGGTGCAAAAGACTCAGTCCTCATCTTCTAAAACTGAAAAATCCAGAAATGCCCAAAATAGGCATAATGTTTAGGGAGACACAGATTAAAAGAAAAAGAAACCAGAAGAACTCTAAATGCTTGCTAGCGAAGAAAGGAGAAAAGAGCAAGGGGCAGAGCTCTGTGAGCACGTATCATAGGGCTGTGGGACTCCATACACCACAGGCAGGAGCAGTTTTCATGAAGTAACTGAATTCAGGGAGACACTGATCATTGAAACAGAAGGTGAGGACGGCCTGTGGGTTACGGTGGTGGATAAGGAGAGGGATGGATTGCAGTCCTCTTGAGGGGGCAATCACTAGGACTTGGGGTGGGTGCGAAAGTGGATGAGAGAAGTCAGACATGACGAGGAGACAAGGCTGGGCGAGTGGGGGCACCATGAACAGAAATGAGGTCTTGGAGAGGGAGGGTCCATTGGGGACACTTATATTTCAGAAGTGATATATCACCGAATATGTGCTAAAGGCCGTTGGAAACATAACTGCAATTACATCAGATATATCCTTGTATTTTTAGCTCTTGAAACTCTTGAAGATTCCACTTAAAAATCCGTGTTCTTGGTATGAGTAATCTTTCATACACTTAGTTAATATGACTGCAGGCTAGCTCTAAGTATATCACTGAAGTCATAAACTTGGACACTTTTCATATGGAAGTGAGAAGGAAAACATCAGGCGTGGTACTCTGCGTTCGTGAGTTGGTACTGAAGCTGGTGTCAGACTCAGGCAGGAAATACATCTGCTGGGACCCTTGAAGTCAGTCTCTGTGACTAGGGTCAAAACATACACCTTCCTACTTCCCTTTTCTAGTTCCTGGTCAGTGACTTGAAACTGTTGCCCTCCCCAAGTGATTTTCAGCTTACTTCTTCACACAGTTGTACTCTCGTCTTGCACTCCTGGTGCACACTCAGACTCAAAAACCATTTTCAGCACTTAGTGCTGTGTGCTGGCCGCTACGCTCAATACGTACTCCCTCATTAATCTGCACAGCAGCATAGCAGCCGTGTGTCTGAGGAATTGCAGGTATTATTGTCCCTGCTGTGCAGATAAGGGAAGCTGAGGCTTGAGACATGAAGTGCCGAGTCCGTCCAAGGTCACATGGCCAGCAGTAGCAAAGCGGGGACCAGAACGCAGGCCGGTTACTCAGCTCCACACCTCGCGTTCTGTCTGCCCCTCCAGGCTGCCTCCCAGGTTTAGACCTGGGGCATCAAAGAAAATCCATCTTCTCTTGGCCTGTGGACTTGCCAGGGGCGGGTTTCTACAGGGGAAATGCCTTGTGTATGTGTTTTCCCAGATGCCCCTTCACCAGGAAATGCCTTTTACTTGTGAGGCATTGGGTCTCGTGACCTCCTCTCTGTGGTTGCTTTTATGGTATTGGAACTGTCACAGAAATCTGCAAGTTCATTGAAATGTATATTTCTGTAGTGCCAGAAAGTCTGGTTTATAAGAGTATGCAGCTTTTCATAAACGACTGTGTGCCAATGGTGCACAAACGCAAACAGCCAAGGAGAGTATCTTTGAAGAGCCAGAAATCTAATCTTAATGGACACCCTGAAAGTGTGTGTTGGATGTGATGGATAGTAGATTTTTCCCTGGAGGTCGATACATGAAATGTCCCTGATCACTGTTAGTTGTAACCCGGCGGTGCTCACCACTATTAGGTGTAACCCAGTGGTGCTCACCACTATTAGGTGTAACCCAGCGACCGCTGCCTTGTGAGAACCATATTCAGCGACGTTCATCTTGTTGGGAATTCAATTGGCTGTGATGGAAGTATTGACACCCTAGAAATGAGCAAATGCTACAAATCAGGGCTCTTCCTGGTACCCAAGGGCAGAGGTTAAACTTGGAACAGCACACTCCTGGTTGTAGTGTATGGAACTCCTGTTTTGTAAGTAACGTATGGTCGAATACAGTCAATCTGATGTGGTTTCAATAGGATTGTTACACTGTTAGGTTGCTCTGAGCTAATGAAGATGAGCAGTTCATCCTCTGCAGAGTCCTCAGAATAGAAAATAAGTGTGGACTCAAGCTTTGGGTTAAACTAAAACTTGACAGAGAAGTGATTGAGTCCAGTTACGTATATTGCTCTTAGAAAAATGTTAGAGCTATCGTATGAATTTTAAGCTAAGCAAATATTTTCCTTTAAAAGTATGCTGTTTCCACCATAGGATTTGGGGGGAAACGTTCCTTTTTGTTGCTTGACGATAGGTTTGACAAGGACTTCATTGCTCTTTGCATTGGCAGAGAGCTGGAAAATGAAGATAGGGATCTGTAAATCAAATACCTTTTTTAACTAGAGACTTAGTAAGCATGAAACTGTTTTAAAAGTGCAAAGTATTTATGTGAAATACTCTAAATATGGCAACAGTCAGTTTATGCAAATATTTCTCAGTGATTACTTTCAGTTTTACTGTTCTATTCATTAATGCCATGTCTAAATAAAGATCCCCACAGTTTTAGAATCCAAGAATTTTTCTTTTTTTTTCTCTCTTTTTTTTTAATATTTTTATTTATTTCTAGGAGAGAGAGAGACAGTGTGAGCAGGGGATGGTCAGAGAGAGAGGGAGTCACAGACTGAAACAGGCTCCAGGCTCTGAGCTGGCAATCAGCACAGAGCCCGACGCGGGGCTCGAACCCACAAACCGCGAGATCATGACCTCAGCGAAAGTCGGACACTCAACCGACTAAGCCACCCAGGCCCCCCCCTAGAATCCAAGAATTTTTCAATTTAAGTATGCATTAGAATGAATCTGGTAACTGATGGGCCTTGACTGGGTCTGGATCCTGAGGCTCAGGACCCCCTATCCAGTGCCCTTTATACCGTGTGGCCTTTTATTCCTGACATCATTGCTCAACCATTAGCACTATTGGCCTTTTGTGAAATATCAAAAGAGAACCAGAAGTCAGTGTCCCATGGGGTAGTTTGTGAAATACAAACGAGTCTCATGTGACTTGACACATTTTCACTTTTTGATTTACAATATATAGTCACTCTTTCCCTCGTGTTGTATCTTTATAAGCCCAGGTAGCGTTTTCCTCATTCTTTAGAGTTCTTCTAAACTCTGATGAATCAGTGAAGTTTGCTTTGATGTGAAATAGAATAGAAAAGAGGTTGTATAAAGACTAAAGAATGTGTCTGTTTACACTGCTTGTGATAAGCAACCTCATTAATGTGTCTCATGCCTGCAGGCAGGTTTCTTCTCACCTGGTGAATAAGAGTTTTCATAGTTTGATGTCAAAGACTTTGAGAGTGTCAAGGTCTTGATTTTTTCCAGCTTTGCCTTTTCCATCCAAATATGAATCTTATTTCCTGTCTTTTGTTTGTTTGTTTGTTTGTTTTAACAGATAGCAGAGTCGTATTTCCAGGAGGAAGACTGTATCCTTTTCTTAATTACAGGAAGAAATTCATATGACTCAGACGGAACTGCCCATGTTTTTAAAATGGAAATTTACATACAAAAGAATGTTTATTTCTGTTGTTTTCAGTGGGTTTTAAAAGCTATGTCCACCCATGTAACCACCTCAGAAAGCAACATGTATAGAATTTCTGCTACTATAGAAAATTCTCTCTAGAACCACCCAAATTTGACCTGCCATGTAAAGCCCAATTTTACTGTAATTTCAATATTTGTGTGTTTGGGGGGTAGGGGAGAACACATTGCTGAAAAACATAATTTAAAATCCACTGGATTTTCTTTCTTCTGAATTAAAACAGAAGTCCAAGTCAAGTGATATTCCTATGGTCATACTACACATGGTTAAATCTCATGACTTTCTTCTTATAACTTTTAGCTGCAAAAGGAAATTTGAATTCTTCATTTGTGATAGACACAGGAGAAATGCTATCAAATGAGGTCACCTATGAGCTCAGCTTTTGTATAGCTTTTTCCTATTTTCCTCAGCCATTTGGCCTTTTTATAAATGCCTTCTCTTATTCAGGGATGGCCCAGTATCTACTCTCTAGAAAGAATGTGCCTAAAGTCACCTATATTTCCCCATCTGTGTGATTTGTTTCTCTTCCTAACCTTGTTGACTTTCACTGCCTCTCGGAGCAGATCGTGGGAGAAGCAGTATTATCCTGAACCCTATCAAACAAACTGGTGACTTCAGACAGTGGCAGTTCATGACCAAGTATGCAGGAAATCTAATTCTGGTGGAAATGAAGCTAGAACACTTTTCCAGCCCAGTAACAAGTGCTTTGTTAGTGCAGCGCAGACCAGCACCCATATCTCGGGGAGCCTCATAGTATGCAAATCCACAGGCCTGAGAATCCGAGCTTCTCAGGATCAGACCCAGGAATATGCATTCTGGCAAGTTTTCCAGATAATGTTTACACCCAGTAAAGTTTGAGAAACGTTGGTGTAAACTTTAGGGCAGAGGGAAATGAAATCGCCCTGCTTCCCCCTGGCCCACTTTGTGATCCCCAGCGTAAGGTCGAGGACGAACCTCCGTTATCAGGCAAAGAGCTAAACGGAGAGTTTTTTCTCTTCCTTCCTTCCTTCTGGGTCAACATTTAGAACATGGCCCAAAGAAAGAGAGACAGTTGGACAATTTATCACGACCTCATATTATGTTAAGTGCATGATACAGATGGAGAAGGCAGAAGTAGAGTAGAATCACGCAATTCTGAGAATCACTCTGGCCAGTTGGGTAAATTTCTACGAAAGACCCATATAATGTGCTCTGTCCTTGTTCAGGCGTGTAACCCTTTGGTGTTGTGGGAAAACAGGCTTCAGTGAGAAATAAATAGAGGGTCAAGGTGAGTCGGAGTCAGGAACACATTTGACTGACAGGGTAGCGCTGTTGCTTGACAGAAAGTGATTTAAGGGGGAAGAAATGAGAAACACTTAGATTCTAGGATTCCCTCTGGGTCCTATTTCCAATTAAATTACTTTTGGTTGATTCTGCTAGCGATCTGTTCACAGCAGGCATTCCTTGAACATCAAAACCTTCCCCTAGTTTCTGTTTGCTGCTGGAATGGAACCCACGCAGCTGTGGCATCCCATGCTGTATGAGAATTCACCTACTCCAGAACCAGAAAGCCCTACTTAACAAGATTTGTTTAAACTTGAAAAATTTTTAGAGGCCCTTCATTTTTTGGTAAGCTCCAAATTTCCCAATTTGTATAGGACATTCTTTTTCAGATATGAGGCTAAATGTAAAGAGTGCGGATTTCTGTTTTCCTCAAATTTTCTATTCAGATGAGAAAGCAATGAAATTCATTCAGCTTGAGCGACTGTATCATGAGAAATTGCTCGCAAATCTCTCTGCCATTCAAGAAGAATGGGGTAAGTCCAGACAGACATGGGATGTGCAATTATCAGTCATCTAGCATGTTCCTATCTAGAAATTTAACATATCTGACCTGGTTTTGCAAGTCAGGAAATAGGTGTTTCCAGTCAAGTCCACGTTGCAAAGAAAGTGGCATTTTTACCACAAATCACTGCCACTGTGAGAAAATTTCTCTCTTTGTATTTTGCTTTCCCTGTCAACGGCAAGAAAAGGACACTGACAACTCTACATTTCTTCTGCTGCCTTGGCATGCCCTGGTGGCTAATTTTGTCTCCAGGATAGTATTTACTCCTCCTGAAAAGTAATCACTTAGCTGTTTGTAACAGCGTTAACTTGGGTTGTGTGAGAAGATTGTGGGATGATCTTTATCAGCAGCACCAGCTAACAACTTTTGCCCTCCTAAATATGTTTTGTAACAGGCAGTAATTAACAAATATCTTACTTTTAGAAACAAAATGGAAAACTGTACAGCCACCTACAGTTCCATCTCTAAAGAATTCAGAAAAAGGATTTAATGGTGAAGATTTTGAACGGCTTACCAAATTTTGCTCAACACATCAAGAGTGAGTACATGAGTGTTTGTGTAGAATGAGTTGGAGGAGAGTATTGAAGAAGCATTGTAGCACTGAGTGTTTGAAATCCATGATCTGTTGTTTATTTCTCTGTTGATATTTTCAGCTGGAGAAATTAAAACAGTAAAATAAAATGATTAGGTTTCTTTCTCAGCTTCCATCTCAGTTTCTTAGCCTGAGCCCTGTAATGAAAGTTCAACTTTACATAAGTTCAAAGCGCCTTCTAATCAGATATTATAAATTATCACGTCTAATTTTGGTCTCTTTTTGGTTAAGAGATTAGGTGATTCAAATGGAGAAAAGCATGTATTAGGATTTTTTATTGTAGTTGTTTGCCAGTGTTTGTACATTGTAGTAAAAACACATTTGTGAGATTTCTGTAATAGTGGGAAGCAGAAAGAGTACAATATTTAACTAAAATACTGCAGAAGGAAAGTTCCATTTACCAGATAATTTTTTTATATTTACCAGATCATTTTAAATTATTTGTATCAAATTAGATTTTGAAAATTAAGTTATAGTAATAGTAAAGCACTTAAATATATTTTTTTAAATCATTATTGTAAGACTCAAAATTCTCAAGGTGAGGGGGCATGACTATGTTCAGACTAACGCAGATTTCTGAAATGCACAAATCCTCCATTCAGAAGCTGAAAGGTTCCATTCTGTTGATAACTTTATCTCCTTTTCCTCCAGAATCACAAAGAGTAAACTGAAACTCAGGTTGTTAATAATGCAATAGACCCAACTAATTGTTGTTTAGCTCCTGTATCGGATAGTTGCTTCAGGGTCTGATTATTTTGGAGATCAGGCTCTGAAGAATCACTGTGGATTCAGAAATGATGCTCATTCAAGTCTCGTGATAACAGTTGTCGTTGTCTTTAGTTCATTTGAACCTTTGAAATAGTATTTTTAGGGACTCTGCATTATAACCCAGTTTCATACCATATTATAAATAGATCAACTTTCACTTCATGGAGGTTTAAAATAATGGAATCTTTACAAATAGGTAAAGAAGTTGTTTGTTTGATTTAACAAGGCACTGCATGTGGCAATCTGTCTTTTTTTTTTTTTTTTATGTTTGTTTATTTTGAGAGAGAGCACTCATGTGCACAACCAGGGGAGAGAGGGAGAAAAAAAAATCCCAAGCAGGCTCCACACTGTCAGAGCCGAGCCCAACATGGGGTTCTAACTCACGAGTCAGATCATGACCTGCCAATATCAAGAGTCAGACACTTAACCAACTGAGCCACCTAGGTGCCCCAGGAAATTGTTTTCTTACTTTCAAAATATTCAGTATAGACACTTTCCCTGCTTTCCCATGGAACTAATAGTTTTTAGTGTGTTGCCAATGTTTTCATTATTTAAAATTTTTTTGGTGTTTATTTTTGAGAGAAAGAGAGGGAGGGAGGGGCAGAGGGAGACAGAGGATCCAAAGTGGGCTCTGCACTGACAGCAGAGAACCTGACGTGGGGCTCAAACCTATGAATCAAACATCATGACCTGAGCTGAAGTCAGATGCCTAACTGACTGAGCCCCCCAGGCGCCCCAGATGTTTTGATTATTTAAAAACAAATATTTCTTGGAACCCCTGGGGGGCTCAGTCAGTTGGGCGTCCGACTTCGGCTCAGGTCATGATCTCACAGTCTATGGGCTCAAGCCCCGCATAAGGCTCTGTGTTGGCGGCTCAGAGCCTGGAGCCTGCTTCAGATTCTCTCTCTCTCTCTCTCTCTCTCTCTCTCTCTCTCTCTCTCTCTGCCCCTTCCCCGCCCGCTCTCTGTCTCTGTCTCTGTCTCTCAAAATAAAAAAATAAAGACATTAAAAAAATATTTCTTATAACATGTGCATGACATGTTTATACTTTTAACTGTGAATAATCCCCCCGAATTATTACTCCTAAACTTTTTAATATAAAAAATGATTTTTAATTCCATACACATTGAAGTGCGTAGGCTCTGCGAGGTTTTACATTTACATATTTGTCTATGGAACTACTGCTCTGACCAGAATACCAAATAGCCCCGCCCCTCACAACGCTCCCGCATACAGGTACCAAGTCAGTACCCCCCACAAGTAACCACTGTCTAAGTTCTGTGGCAGTATATTTGCCTGTTCTATAATTCTGAAAATGTAATCAAACAGAATGTAGATTTTTGTATTAACTGCCTTTGCCTATCACTGTGTTATGTCTGCTTTACATGTTGATGCATGTTACTGGTGATCTGCTCAGTTTTATTCCTGTTTGGATTTGCTGTATGGGTAGCAATTCATTTGTCCATTATACTGTTGATACACATTCAGACTGTTTCTGATTTTTGAATATTTGAATAAAATGGCTGTATTTTTGTGCATACCTTTTCTGTGGACATATCTCTTCTGTTATCTCTGGTATTCCCTAAAATAATTCTTTCAAAATTACCTTTTTTGTTACCTGTAATGCTAGTAAAATTATTTTCCATCATAACCTATTTCAGACTATAATGACATAAACTGAAATTTGAAAAACCTGTGTGTGAAATACTCTTTATGCTATTAGCAGAATGCTGACCTTTTTCTCCCGGGATCTCAGCTTCCTTGGGGGTTTTCAGTAGTATTTGCTTATCTAAGAGCTAACACACGATATAGCTGCCCTTTGAACTGTGTGAACCAGTGGTAATGTTTCAGCAGTGGAAGTGTTCTGCGCTAATTTTAGAATCCAGAGAAGCTATATTTTATTTTTACAGCCATTTCAGTGACATTTGTTTGGAAGCGTATTGCTGCTGCAATTTTTAAAAAATCTTTTTTTTCTCTTTTCTTCTACAGTCCTGTTTTATCCAAACATAAGGTAAGAGACAGTTTCCTCGAAAATATTGACGGGAAAAATGTTAAGTGGCCTATGTCTGTTGTATGGACTGTTGGGGAAATAATAAAACGATTCTCAGATTATTTTCAAATTTCTAAATTTAATGCAGCAGTTTCCCCAAAAGTTTTTTTTGTGTTTTTTTTTTTTAACTCTTTAGAGAGCAGCCATAGAAAAGCCTCTGGGAAGGAAATGCTTTACTCCCTTAATAGTTTCTGAAGATCCAAATGAAAGCGGAGCCACAGCCAAAGAGCCGGGTATGTTCTTGCATTTAGAGAGGGACGCGAGGGATGCCTGCCTCTCACAGTTTACAAGTGTTACAGGGACTATTTTTGCATTTACATTTTTTTTTTTTGCATGCGTTTACCTCTCTTACCAGACAAATTGCAAAGTGAAATTTTTTTTATATTGTGTAACTCTATTTTTAGATACCTAGTCATAGAAATTACATCTAAATTCGTATAAAAACATAGTTATTTCCATGTGTTCAGTAGGTAGTTGTATATATCTAACAGATTATAACAAAACTGTACAAAAATTCTCTGAAACAGTTTTGGCATATTTGCACACCCTTTTTTGCTTAAAAACCAACAATTATTATACTTTACCAGAAATGTGTGCTGTGAATCTAGACATTTTAAGAACTCTTGTTTCTTCGTAATTCACCTATAGTTCCTTTTTTTAATTGTCTAACACATGGTGTACTTTAATTTGCATGTGTACATTTTTGAAGTATTTATGATATATTTTATGCCAGTTGGTGCCTCATGCCAGAAGTTAAAAGATTTTCAGGAACTCTTTCTTACAGTATTAATGTATGTTTGCCATAAAAACTTAGAAAATAAAGATAAATAAATTTGGGGGTGTTTCTTTTTCCTGAAGTATGATTTTAGTACTGATTTATGGGCCGAGGCTTTATGTCCCTGGGCCTGTGAGCCCTGCTTGTAAACAGGCGGCATCAGGTGTTTTGATGGAGTTGCCTGAAGACATAGAAGGAGGAAGAAGGGGAGGGGGGCGCGGGGGAGGGGGAGGACGCTGCCTTCTGTTGAACTTGCCTTTCTCTCTTTACAAAGCCTTCCCCCCCCATATCTTTATCCCCTTTTCTTCATGAGGTGAATTTGGGATGTTACCGTAGGTCATTCCTACTATATACTCTGTTCTTCCTGTCTCCTCCTCTTTTTTTTTTCTTTAAGAATTAGATTTTTCTCCAAATAAAAATTTATTTTATATTTTGCATTTTTATTTAAAAAATATTTTGAGTTTATTTTTTGAGAGAGATGGAAATAGTACAAGTGGGGGAGGGGCAGAGAGAGGGAGACAGAGAACCCCAAGCCCAGTGCGGGCCTTGAACCCACGAAACTGAGAAATCATGACATGAGCTGAAACCAAGAATCAGACGCTTAACCAGCTGAGCCACCCAGGCACCCCCTCTATTTTGCATTTTTAAATGCAAACTTCTTTTCCTACTTTTCATCCCTGATCTTTTTAAAAAAATACATATATCCTACAAGTAAGTACCTGATTTTTTTTTTAGTATACTTGACACAAAATGTTACAGTAGTTTCAGGTGTACAACATATTGATTCAACAGTTCTATACATTGTGCTGTGCTCACCGCGGGGCCAGCTACCATGCGTCATCATACAGCACTATTAGTATAGTACCATTGACGATGTTACCTGTGCCGTGCCTTTTCTTCCTTTGACTTCTTCATTCCGTAACCTGAAGCCTGTGTCTCTCACCCCCCCTTCACCCATTTTGCCCAACCTCCCACCTTCCTCCTCTTTGACAACCACCAGATTATTCTCTGTATTCATAGGTCTGATTCTGCTTTTGTCTATTTATTCATTTGGTTTTGGTTTTTTTAGATTCTACATGTGAGTGAAATTATACAGTAGTTGTGTTTGTCATTCTGATTTATTTCATGTAGCACAGTACCTTCTGGGTCCATCCATGTTGTTGCAAATGGCAAGGTCTCAATCTTTTAATGGCTGAGTAATATTCTCCTATGTATATACACCACATCTTCTTTATCCATTCATCTATCAGTGGGCACTTGGGTTCCTTGCATATCTTGGCTTTTGTAAAGAATGCTGCGATAAACATAGGAGTGCACGTCTTTTCAAATTAGTGTTTTCATTTTCTTTGGGTAAATACCCAGTGGTGGAATTCTTGGATCATATGGTAAATCTATTTGTAATTTTTTGAGGAACCTCCATACTGCATACCACAAGGGCTGTCTCTTCTTTTTGGAGCATTTTTATATTGGAAATCGTAGTACAACGAGCTTTATAAAGATCTTAAAGAGGAGAAATTCACAAATAGCCACCCAGTTTGGATGTAGATGTGTCCCCGTGGCCTGGTGTCTGGGAACAATGGTGTTACTTGCCGACTGACTTGACCAGTGAGCAGTGGTTGCCAGGCTCAAGGTCAAGCTCGGCACTACTTGTACCTCATCGTCTGCCGAGAGATAACATGGTGCAGATGAGGTGACGCTGAGCTACCACATTTAAGTCACTCGCTTGTGCTTTGATTCACAACTAGAACCTGGGTCTTCTGGTTTCTGACTGAACACAGCATCCTTCTGCATCTCAGAGACTCTCACAGTGCAGACCCCTCACTGACCTCCATCTGATGAGGAAGGTGTGCAGGAAGTTCTGGGGAGAGAAGTCTTGCCAAGTCCAATGAAACACTACCTTTTAAAGAATCACGTCCAGGCGCCTGGGTGGCTCAGTCGGTTAAGCGTCCGACTTCGGCTCAAGTCATGATCTCATATTTCGTGGGTTCAAACCCTGCGTCGGGCTCTGTGCTGACAGCTCAGAGCCTGGGGCCTGCTTCAGATTCTGTGTCTCCCTCTCTCTCTGACCCTCCCCTGCTCGTGCTGTCTCTCTCTCTCCCAGAAATAAATTTAAAAAAATTTTTTTTAATTAAAGAATCACGTCACCTCTCCCAGAACCAGTTTCCTCAGTTTGGTTATTTTCTGAATAAATGCATAAAAATGTAAGACTGTAAGAAAACGAGAAATAGGAAAATAATCCTTGAATGATTGGTATTTTTGAGGCTTCTTGGTGGCTCAGTCAGTAAAGGTCTGACTCTTGATCTCATCTTGGGTCTTGATCTCAGGGTTGTGAGTTGAAGTCTCACGTTGGACTCCACACTGGGAAGGAAACTTACTTAAAAAAATTTTTTTGGGGGGGCTCCTGGGTGGCTTAGTCGGTTAAGCGTCCGACTTTCGCTTGGATCATGATCTCGCGGTTCGTGGGTTCGAGCCCCGCGTCGGGCTCTGTGCTGACTGCCAGCTCAGAGCCTGGATCCTGTTTCAGTCTGTGACTCCCTCTCTCTCTGACCCTCCCCTGCTCACGCTGGCTGTCTTTCTCTCTCTATCTCTCCTAGAAATAAATAAAACATTAAAAAAATTTTTTTTTTAAAAATTTTTTTTAATTAAGAAATTAAGATAAATGATTGGTATTAAATATATTCTTGTTTTACCTCACATTTCTCATTTTTAACAGTGTCCAACATGTAGTACTACTAGACTTTTGTTTCCCTTTTCTTTCTCTCCATATTCCTTGGACTTGCCATTTTTTTGTGTGTAGTGGTTAATAAAGTCATTGTTTCTGGAGCCAGATTTGTCTGGTTTGAATCTTGTCTCTACCACTTAAAACTGTGTGACCTTGGGCAAGTTGCCTAACTTCTCTGAGCCTCCCTTTCCTCTGCTCGACAGTGTGGACAGTAATAGCACTTAATTTCATAGGATTCTTACATAGATTAAAGTAGTAATTTCATGGGGAGCCAGGTGGCTTGACTGGGTCAGTGTCCAGCTTCGGCTTAGGTCATAATCTCATGGTCCGTGGGTTCAAGCCCCCACGTCAGGCTCTGTGCTGACAGCTCAGAGCCTAGAGCCTGCTTTGTATTCTGTGTTTCCCTCTCTTTCTGCCCCTCCCCTACTTGTGCTCTGCCTCTCTCTCTCTCTCTCAAAAATAAACAACATTTAAAAAAAATTTTAGTCATTTCATGTTAAGAGTTTAGAACAGTGCCTGCCACAAGGTAAAAACTCCATATATGCTCACTGCTCTTTCCCCTCCTCCTTCCCACGCTATGCTCCCCCTGCCTCTGGTGTTCTATTAATGTTCTCTGTTTTTCGTCACTTTTATAATTAATCTGCCATTATTTTGTCTTCAAGTAATCTACATAGTATTGCATATTTTCAAAATACTTTCATATGTGTTAGTTCATCTCTTCCTCTTACCAACCAATATAAGTTAGGCTGAGTCATTTTTAAGAAACTCAAGGAAGTGACTTATCTAGGAATTGAATTCATTAAACCCAAAGCTAGATCCTGGTTTTCTGACCCCAGAATCCAAGCGTTTTTATTAATTTTATATTTTAATTATTTTATCAAATAATATTTCATATGTAAAAAATAATATGCATTACATAATGAAAACTAAATGAGGGCCTGCAAACCTCCTACCCAACTAAGGACTAAATTACTGTCATTTCTCTTACAACTAACTACCCTTGTGTTCTTATCTGTTCCGCCTCCTGCTTTCACTGTACCTCTTGAGAAAACCATCATCCTGAGTTGTTTTTCTTTTTTAATGTTTACTTATTTATTTTGAGAGAGAGAAAGAGAGCGTGCACGTGAGCTGGGGAGGAGCAGAGAGAGAGGGAGAGAGAGAGAATCGCAAGCAGGCTCTGTGCTGCCAGTGCAGAGCTGGGCACGGGGCTCCATCCTACAAACCATGAGATGATGACCTGAGCTGAAATCAAGAGTCAGACGTTTAACTGACCGAGCCACCCAGGTGCCCCCATCCCGACTTTTATACTTACCTTTCCCTTCTCATCCCTCATCAACTTTATTGAGCTACAGTTTCCATGTAATAAAATATACCCATGTTTAGTATGTAATTTGAGGAGTTTCAACAACTGTATACACTCATGTAACTGCTACCCCAATCAAGATGTAGCACATATTCATCACTCCAGAATCTTCCTCCCTCTCCTCTTTACAGTTAGTCCCTTCTACCTCCAGTGCCAGGCAACCCGGTGCTTCCTGTTATTATTGGAGGGTTTTCCCTGCTTTAGAACTGGATATAAATAGAATTTATCAGAACACTGTCTTTCAGAATCACTATATTGTTATATGTATGACTAGTCCATTCGTTTTTATTGCTGAGTAGTATTCTACTCTCTGGGCCACAATTGGTTTATCCATTCACCTGCTGACACACATCTGGGTTGTTTTCAGGTTGGGGATATCATAAGTAAAACTTCTAGGAACTCTGAAGTCTTTTTGTGGGTATATGTTTTCATTTCTCTTGGATAAAGAATTGAGGGTGGGGTTGCTGGTCATAGGGAAGGTACATTTTTAGGCTTTTAGGAAACTGCCAAGCTGTCTTCCAGGGTAGTTACGCCATTTGATAGCCCACCAGTGGTACATGAGAATTCCAGTGGCACCACATCCTTGCTGACATTTACTGTTGTCAGTCTTTTTTATTGTAGTCATTTTAGTGGATATGAATATCATTGTGGTTTTAACTTGTTTTTCCCTGATGACTGGGTATGTACATTTTTAGTTTTGAATTCGCCTCTGTAGAAGCTGTACATTATCAACATTTCATACTTAAAGTATTTTTGTTTTTAGTGTCCTGTGAAAATTTCTTCTTCAGTCCTGATACCACTCAGATGTTTGTGCGTAAGGTTAATTAATGAGGTATTCAGAAAGTAGAAGTCATGTATTAATTCCTGCATAGTTTAGTCTTATTATTATGAATGGAGGTGTGGGATTTTAACCTTGAAGAGAACTCATGGGAGGTGCCTGGCTGGCTCAGTCTGAAGAACACGCAACTCTTGATCTTGGGGTCTTGAGTTCGAGCCCCATATTGAGGGTAGAGATTACTTAGAAAAATAAATGAAACTTTAAAGGAAGAGAGAACTCATTGGGGAATGGGAGACAAAAGGGTAACTCAGAGATGTGGACATTTCTGAGATTATGTATTAGAACCTAGGTTAAGTCTAACTTCTCCTTTTAGAAAGACCTCTTCACTTCAGTATGTATGAAGCATCTGTCACACACTCAGCTATTACTCCATTTTTATTTCATCAGAGTCGTTTTTATTAGTAGGTGTGAGGCGAATGCAGTCAAGAGTAAGAGGCCCGGCTCCCCAGATCCTTGAGTTCAGGAGCACAGGCAACAGAAACTCGTGCTAAGTGTTACAGAAACATTAACATTCAGGGGCGCCTGGGTGGCTTAGTTGGTTAAGCGTCCGACTTTCGCTTAGGTCATGATCTCGCGGTTCGTGGGTTCGGCCCCGCGTCGGGCTCTGTGCTGACTGCCAGCTCAGAGCCTGGAGCCTGTTTCAGTCTGTGACTCCCTCTCTCTCTGACCCTCCCCTGCTCACGCTGTCTCTCTCTCTCTCCTAGAAATAAATAAAACATTAAAAACATTTAAAAAAAAAAAGAAACATTAACATTATACGTTTTATACGAGAACGCATACTTGTTCCAAACTCAGAAAATATTTTAGATTAAACATAGTGGATCAAACATTTACCTTTACTTTTTCTTGAAACACCACTGAAATGTTTCAGAAAGGGAATTTTTTAAAATTTTTATTTATTTTTGAGAGAGAAAGAGAGGGAAGGGGAAGGACAGAGAGAGAGAGTGAGACATGGAATCCAAAGCAATCCTCCAGGCTCCGAGCTGTCAGCACAGAGCCCAACGTGGGGCTCCAACCCATGAACCATGAGATCATGACCTGAGCCAAAGTCAGACACTTAACTGACTGAGCCACCCCAGTGCCCCAGAAAGGGATTCTTAATCTAGAAACCCACAGTGACAGAATCAGTGAGGAAGCAGCAGCAGATGTGACATCCAGAAAGTTCTGGAAGCTGGAAAATAAGTGGATGGGTGGCAACTGGCTTATTACACCAGAGAAGGCGGATAGCTGAGCAGCTACAGACAGAATGTCGAGTCCGCCTGAAAGGGTTTGGGTGTGGGAAACAAAGAGGTGTCTCAAAGGTCAAGAATGCAGGGCTGGGCTGGTAACAGGAGGTTGGGCCAGAAGGCTTTACAGGAAACACTTGTTTATATACCCTTTCTGCCAAACGGGAGGCTGAGGTGGGTTTCTTCGAGCACCTGAACTAGAGGAAATGTGGGCTTGGATGAGGCACAACTCAAGGAAGGGTATTCTACAGAAAATGAGGGCGGAATGAAAATCTTCCCACCTGAATGGTGAGCACCTTAGCATGCTTTCTGCAGTTAGCATCTAGAACCGTGGCAGCTGGTCTCTTCCTCTAGGGGAAAGCACCTGCTTGTCCACGAGATAAAACCTCCAGATACTCACGTTGAAGGCCTTCCCGCAAATGGCCCGAACGCACTTTGTCCCACACTGAGGACTGACTCCTGGAGAAGACTTGCCTTTAACCATAGAGCTGCTCATCGCCTTGCATAGGAAAGACAGAAGCCAAGTCAGTCGGACAAACCAAAAGAAGCTCAAAGGAAATAGAATGGAGAGAACAGATGAAAACTTTTAAAACAATGAATGAACAATGTCACAGGTTAGAGTAGTGTATATATGAAAACAAGAAAAAGAAGTTTTTTAAAAAAGAACATTCAGAGAATTAAAGAAAATGTTCTAGGAAATTGAAAGGTGTGATGGCCACAAGAAAAAATTAACTAGAAGAGGTGGAAGGTTAGAATTGAGGCAACGTCCCTGAAAGTCCAGAGGCAGAGAAAGGAGTGGTGTGGCAGGAAAGGTAGAGATGGTGAGTCCGCGAGGCCCAAATCCCAATACCCGCCTTCCAGGGGGCAGGGCGCCCAGGGGGCTCAGTCCATTGAGCCTCGGCTCTTGATTTTGGCTCAGGTCATGATCATGAGATCAAGCCCCGCATTGAGCTCCACGTTCCGTGTGCTGACAGTGCAGAGCCTGCTTGGGATTCTCTCTCTCCCTCTGGCTCTGCTCCTCTCCTGCTCATTCTGCTCTCTCCCTTCCACCTCTCTCTCTCAAAATTAATAAACTTAATAAAGAAAAGAAAACAACAGGGAACAAGTGATTAAGAAAATTTTACAAGAGGGGCGCCTGGATGGCTCAGTCGGTTGAGCGTCCGACTTCGGCTCAGGTCATGATCTCATGGTTCGTGGGTTCAAGCCCTGCATCAGGCTCTGTGCTGACAGCT
Organism: Proteles cristata cristata; assembly: GCA_017311185.1. Classification (NCBI taxonomy): domain Eukaryota; kingdom Metazoa; phylum Chordata; class Mammalia; order Carnivora; family Hyaenidae; genus Proteles; species Proteles cristata. Next base: position 498,860 of record JAESUZ010005157.1, read on the forward strand.
CAGAGCCTGGAGCCTGCTTCAGATTCTGTGTCTCCCTCTGTCTCTGACTCTCCCCTGCTCACATTCCCTCTGTCTCAGAAATAAATAAAACATTAAAAAATTAAAAAAAAAAAAAAAGAGGAAAGAAAGAAAATTTTACAAGAAAATTCCCAGAATTGAAGGTTACTAGCTTCCAGGTTGAAAATCTCACCAAGCACCCAACACAAAGAGAGAGAAATGTCCCAGAGCTGCAGGACCTCAGACATAAAGGAAAGCAACTGAATCTTCCAGGAAGAGTGTAGGTGACAAGGACTGGGATTCACATTGGCAGAGAGACTCTACGGCCCTGCTGGACGTCAACCAGCCCAGCAGTGCCTTCACGACCGTGAGAGGAAATTATGTCCAACGTAGAAAACTCGGCCCTGTCAAAGTTTCAGTCAGGGGTGGAGGAATAAAGACTTTCAGATGTGAACAATCTGAAGTCTCCCTTCCATGGACCTTAAAAAAATTCAGCAGAGAATAAACAAAGAGGAGGACCTGGGATTCAGACACACTGTTCCCAACACAGCCAGAGGGACTTCCAGGGATCACGGGGAGGGAACTCCAGGGACTCAGGGATCACCAACTGAGCCAGTCAGGCACCCCGAAAAGGATATGTTATGGGTTTGGTTTTTTTTTTTAAGTTTACTCATTTTGAGAGAGACCATGTGCCCATGAGCAGGGGAGGGGCAGAGAGGGGGAGCAAGAGACTCCCAAGCTGACAGCACAGAGCCCGACTTGGGGCTCGACCTCATGAGGCATGAGATTGTGACCTGAGCCAAAATCAAGAGTCAGACACTTAACCGACTGAGCCACCCAGGCAGCACAGAGATTTTTTTTTTTTTTTACACTGAAAGAATGAGGCAGTTATCAACACCAAGAAAAATAAAGCGGAAATGAGAAAGGGAAATGTATCATAGTGCACAGTGTGGGTAGGTTGTGAATAATATTTATGAAGCTGTAGCAATGTGAACACGTGAGTATTGATATGCCCCAGAATTGTGCTGCACTGTAGTAGGAAGTAAGAGCCGGTGGGGGGCAGGGGGTGAATAATACATCTTTGGGGGAAAGGAATAGAAACTGTAGAAATGAACCCCTTCCGTGGTAGGTAGTCTTTAAAACTGAAAAGCCAGGGGTGCCTGGGTGGCTCAGTCAGTTAAGCATCCAACTTTGGCTCAGGTCATGATCTCAGGGTTCCTGGGTTCAATTCCTTCATCGGGCTCTGTGCTGACAGCCCATAGCCTGGAACCTGCTTCGGATTCTGTGTCTCCCTCTCTCTCTCTGCCCCTCCCTGGCTTGCACTCTGTCTTTCTCTGTCTCTCAAAAATAAACACTAAAAAAAAAAATTAAAACAGAGAAACCAATAAAAGTCACAGTATAAATCTTATCTACCAACAGAAGGTAAATATGAGAGGAAATAGAGAAACCCAGTATAGTTCAGAAAAATATCTTTTAGCCTTTGAAACAGGACGTTCTCAGTAATAATGAGACAAAGCTATTTGTTCATATTCTTAACATTTTTTGAACAATCTGTTGATTTCTGTATGTAAAGGCTCCCTCACTGACTGGTTGGGGTATTTCCTGTGTCTAAGGACACCTGTTAATTCCAGCAGACGCAGCTCCCATTGGAGAGGTTTAGGATTTTAGGAGTTTGTCATGCCACACGTAAGGCTCGTGCGTCCTTTCTCTTCCCTCCTGTGCAAAGTGTTGTTTTGACCCTTGAAACAACTTGTTTTCCCTTCGTCTGCAGAGAGTGAAAGTTGTCCTGGCGGGGAGCCCGCGAGGGCGAGCCCGGAGAGCGGCGGCTGCGGTCGTCAGATGGACCGGCAGGCCGAGCCCCCGAGCCTTCTGGGAGCTGCGGGCCAGGACCGCGCGGCGGAGCCGCGCGCCCAGCCCCCGGGGGCGGCGGGGAGCGCTTCCGAGGGCGCCCGCGAGGGTGGCGGCCGCCTGCAGCCGGCGCAGACGGACGCCGGCCGGGCTGCGGCCCGCCTCGCGGAGCCCGGAGCCACGCCTCCCGGCGAGTCGATGCCGGAGCCCTCGACCTTCCCAGGCCCCGAGCTCACACCCCCCGCGCCCAGTTCCCAGGGGAGGTACTCACAGACTCAAAGGAAGGAGCTCCGTTTGCCACTTAAGGATGCTTCCGAGGCGTGGCCCACGGACCGACTTGAAAGCAGTGGATTACGTGAGCCGCAGCAACCTGATCTCACCGGCAGCGGTGGAAAATCACCCCGGGGGCCGCCGGGCTCCGAGAGGGTCCCCCGGGAGCGCACTGAAGTACCCGCCGGGCTGCTAGAGGCGTGCATGGCCCCGGAGGGAGGGGGCGAGGAGGACGACCCGGTCAGTACGGAAACAGAAGACTATCTGCACAGCTTTCTCCAAGGATGCTTAAAAGATTCTGAAGACTTCCTGTCATGTGAAGACCAAGAGGAAGACTCGGACCTCCTTCCAGATCTTTCTCCTGAAGAAGCCTCCTACAGTCTGCAGGAGAATCTGCCTTCTGACGAGAGCTGTCTCTCTCTGGATGATCTCGCAAAAAGGATCCAGATTGCAGAGGTAAGTTTGGGATTTAATGGAAGCACAGTGAAATCTCAAAAGCGCATCTATGCTAAATGGTGCCTGGTTCGGGGAAATTTTCCCCGGTTTCAGACATGAAGGGGAAATCGACTTAACGTAAACTTTTAATAATTAGTGGTTTTAATTGTTTTAATTAAACAATGGTTTAATTTAGTTGATCGAATGAAATGACTGTGACCATGATGTTTATGCTTCAGGAACGTATTGTATTGCATGCCTCTGGGTACAGTAAGCATTATGAACACCATTATTTTATACCGCTGGATTTTTATTTGACAGTTCTGGGAATTATGATCAAGACAAGATTAGTTACATTCTTGTAAGAAAATCTCTTTTTTCCTCAGACACCTAGAAGATAAAATACATATTCACTATGTCTTATTATTAATATATTTTTTAATTTTTTAAAACATTACAGCAGAACAAAGGAAACATTTTAAAATAGAAGAAGACAAAGAGATACTGGATGTTTTTAAGCCATTAAGTTGTATGCCATGAGTCTTCCCTTTATGATTGTTTTCATTTATAAACTGTAGGTTTAAACAAACGTAATACTTACTTGACTTACTTGACTAAAGTCAAATATTGTAAATAATCCAAGGTTTCAAAGTTTCCCCAAACAGTAATGAAGCTGGTCAAAACAAAACAAACAAACAAAATGGTGGAGAGGATCGAGATGACCATTCTCCTTTGATAATACCAGTTTTTAAAGTTCAGGAAATTAATAAAGCGGTACCCAACCTGTAACCCTTTGGGAGGGTGGCCTCTTACAGGGGAAAAAGCTGAGTCTTCTAGTCAGATACAGAATTGACCTCACCAGCTACCAGCCTACAGAGTTTCTTAACGTTCACCTAAGTCTCTGTTTCCTCCTCTGAAAAGTAGGATACTAACTACTTTTCTTCTTTTTCATCGTATATTTTTTTTCCAAGTAACCTTTTGAGTCCCATTTATACCCTTTGTTTTCTAGTTGCATCATCGTTGAGAAGAGGGTGGGAGAACTTTTAAGTAGAAAATGGAAAAGCAACAGAGCCAAAGTAGGCAACAAAGTACCACGCAAAATTGGAAGCCTTCGAAAGCTTTCCAAGATAATTAGCGGTTAGATTACTGGGCTTCGTTTATTGCCACTTCTAGTCAATTTCCCATCACCTATTCTTAATTTTTTCTTCAATTAGATAGAATAGTAAAGCACTTGATCCAGTATTTATTCATCTTTTTTATTTATCTTTCTATTACCACCTACAGTCAATATGATTCTTTCTTCTTAATCTTCTCTTGAAATTATTTAATAGTGCCTCATGAGCACAGAGTTTCTGTTTGGGTTGATGAAAATCTTAGAAAATTTTAGAAATAGATGCTGGTAATGGTTGTACCACATTGTGAGTGTAACTAATGCCACCGAATTGCTAAAATTGCAATTTTAGATTATACACATCCTGCTACAATTTTTTCTTAAAGTTAAAAAAAAAAAATTAAATAGAGGGGTACCCGGCTGGCTCAGCTGGTGGAGCATGCGAAGCTTGATCTCAGAGTCGAGAGTTCAAGTCCCACATTGAGTGCAGAGATTAGTTAAAAATTGAAAAACATTTTTTAAAGTGTTTTCATTTAAACAGCATTAAGTAGAGCTAGTAGTATAGCACTGGACCCACTGGATCCTTCCCTTGTTTATTTCATCAGGCCTCTGATACAGGGAACTATCAAAACAGACATCACACCTATATTCAAATCTAACGAGAATACCAAAAGGTCACCCTTCTCTGACTGCTGCTTTTCATGCCAGTAATCAAGGTGACCCTGTGGGGAAAAGACAGATGATCGAGTTGTACACCTTTAGGTATAAATGGTGAAGAAGGGTCAGAATGGCCCTGCCACGTCTCCCCACCTTAGAGAACACTTAAGGTGGGGGGTTACTGTTGAATTCATGTTGTATTACAACCAAGTGGGGTGTTCCTTCCTCCAACTCATAACGTCAGTTTCCCTACATAGGTAATACCTGGTGGTTGGTGGAAACTATTTACATTTTAAAGTTGTCTTTCCTGTGAAGTTATTTTTCACACGTAGTGGTTCCCTTTCCTAAAATTATATCATTGTGTTGTGCTGTTTGAAGAATCTCAAAAGCTACATACAACTTCTAGAATTAATTTGCATTCCTGTGATAATTCTGAATATTTCCTTCTCCATTCTGAGGAATAGACTTTATTATATTCTGCGTTACCATGTCAGCAAGTTTTTAAAATTTCAGAACTAAAAAAATTACTAATGCTTACAATTTCTTTAAGATCTTACAACTAAAGGTTTGGGCCAAGTAAAATGTCCAGGTAATAGTGGATTTGCTTGTAAGTCCAAACTTCTTTAATTAAAGAGACTTTTTTCTTTTTTCTAAGTTTATTTATTTTGAGAGGGGAGGTGGAGAGAGAGAGAGAGAGAGAGGGGAGAGGCAGAGAGAGAGGAAGACAGAACCCCAAGCTAATAGCACAGAACCCCACAAGGCGCTTGATCCCATGAACTGTGAGATATGATCTGAGCCAAAATCAAGAATCAGAAGCCTAACCAACTGAGCCACCCAGGCACCCTAGTGCAAACTTCTTTTTAATCCAACACCATTTATTGCTCAGTAGAATTCTATCAAGGATATCTACTGTGAGTCAGGTGCTGAGGACACGGTGAAGAATTGGTAGACTTTCGGTTTCATCCTTCAGTGACTTACTTGGGTAATTGTACCAGAATTGGTTTTTAAATATTTTTCATACTTCTGTACTTTTGTGAGTAAAGAATACAGAACAGGATTTTTTTTGAATTTTTGTTTAACTTTATTTATTTTGAGAGAGAAAGAGCAAATGGGGAAGGGACAGAAAGGGAGAGAGAATCCCAAACAGGTTCCTTGCTGCCAGCGCAGAGCCCTATGAGGGGCTCGAACCCATGAACCATCGGATCATGACTTGAGCCTAGATCAAGAGTCAGACGCTTAACCGACTAAGCCCTCCAGAAGCCCCAGAACGTGGTCTCTTAATAACTAATTGATACTTTTTTTTAAAATTATTTTTAACATTTATTTTTGAGACCGAGAGAAACAGAGCGTGAGCGGGTGAGGGGCAGAGAGAGAGAGGGAGACGCAGAATCTGAAACAGGCTCCAGGCTCACAGTGCCCGATGCAGGGCTCGAACCCACAGACCGCGATATCATGACCTGAACCGAAGTCAGACCCTTAACCGACTGAGCCCCCCAGGCGCCCCATAGCTAACTGATACTTAAGAACAGTGGCTTTCATGCCCTCCGGAGCCACTGTGGCTGGCCCGCTTCCCTCCGCGTTGCTGTGCCGTCCTCCTGAGTCCTCTGTTCTCCCCTCCGAGCCACCCGTCTCCCGTGAGCGACTGCCCCTCACAGATCTCCTCGCTGCCGTCACTCTCTGCATCTCCCTGGCTACAGTGGAATGTAGCTGTACCCTTTTTCATCACCAGGTTTTCCCTTTGTGCTGGTCTCTCTCCTTTCATTCTCTTGCCACTTCCACCTTGCCCTACTCCGGCTGCCACTGAACTTGGCTTTGACAACCGCTGCCAGCCCAGTGGGAGTGTTTGTGTGTCTTTTAAGCAGTTAGGTTCATCACATCAAATGAGGCAATTTACACAAAATCTTCTAGAGAACTAAACAGATCTACACTGATTCAGTTCAGCAAGGTAGAGACATGTATAAATGAAATTTTTCTGGGTTTGAGAAGCATTTTTAAATCTAGATTAACTTTGCTCAGTAAAATGATAGCTTAGTGCTTATCCGAAGCAGTGATATTCTTTCTTATGTGAAAGGTACAACCAAAAGTACAACGTGCACTGTTTTTTTTAAATCCTTTTCTTTAATATTTTATGTATTTCTGAGAGAGAGAGACAGAGAGACAGAGAGACAGAGTGAGCAGGGGAGGGTCAGAGAGAATAGGAGATACAGAATTGGAAGCAGGCTTCAGGCTCCAAGCTGTCAGCACAGAGTCCAACATGGGGCTCAAATCCACGAACCATGAGATCATGACCTGAGCCGAAGTTAGACGCCTAACCGACTGAGCCACCCAGGCGCCCCAACCGGCACTGTTTTGTTTTTGTTTTTGTTTTTGTTTACAGATAGTTTATTGTCAAATTAGTTTCCACATAACACCCAGTGCTCATCCCCACAAGTGCCCTCCTCCATGCCCATCCCTCCTCCCCCCCACATCCATCAGTCCTCAGTTTTTGTCAGCATTCAAGAGTCTCTCATGGTTTGCCTCTCCCCCTTTCCCCCACCATTTCCTCCCTTCTTCTCCCCCTTGGTCCTCTGTTAAGTTCCTCCTAATCCTCCTATACGTGCACACATATGATATTTGTCCTTCTCTGCCTCACTTATTTCGCTCAGCATAACACCCTCAAGGTCCATCCATGTTGCTACACATGGCCAGATTTCATTGTTTCTCATTGCCATGTAGTATCCCATGGTATAGATAAACCACATCTTCTTGATCCATTCATCTGTTGATGGACACTTAGGCTCTTTCCATGTTTTAGCTACTGTGGAGAGTGCTGCTATGAACATTGGGGTACATGTGCTCCTATGCATCAGCATTTCTGTATCCCTTGGGTAAATTCCTAGCAGTGCTATTGCTGGGTCATAGGGGAGTTCTATTGTTAGTTTCCTGAGGAACCTCCACACTGTTTTCCAGAGGGGCTGTACCAGTTTACATTCCCACCAACAGTGTAGGAGGGTGCCCGTTTCTCCACATCCTCGCCAGCATCTAGAGTTCTCTGATTGGCTCATTTTAGCCACTCTGACTGGCATGAGATGGTATCTCAGTGTGGTTTTGATTTGTATTTCCCTGATGAGGAGCGATGCTGAGCATCGTTTCATGCAACCAGCACTGTTTTTAAAAAGCTTCAAGGGGTGTCTGGGTGGCTCAGTCGGTCGAGCATCTGACTTCAGCTCAGGCCGTGATCTCGCCATTTGTGGGCTCAAGCCCTGCACCGGGCTCTGTGCTGACAGCTAAGAGCCTAGAGCTGCTTCAGATTCTGTGTCTCCCTCTCTCTCAGCCCCTCCCCTGCTAGTGCTCTGTCTCTCTCTGTGCCAACTTGTACTCTGTCCCTCTCTCAAAAATAAACATTTTTAAAAAAATAATAAAACATAAAAGTTTCAAAAACATTTATGCTCATTTCATAGATTTTTAACATAAATAGTTTGTCACATGTGCAGGATCCACAAGGTAGAGAGATCCACTCTTTTATTCCCTCCTCAGTAATTTTTTTGTGACTTCTTCGTGTCCATGACATTGCAGATGTGGTGGCTAAAAATTCAGATGGGGACTCTCTATACAAAGCCTGCATTCCAACAGTTGTCCAACTGCAAGAGTTGTCTGTTTGCTGAATTTGACTATCTCAGTTTGGGGGGAAAAGATGAAATTTTATTGCAATACCCATAATATCTGACATGATTATTGTAATGTCAGAACCCAAACTCCCTTCACCCAAGGAGCCTATAAGTCATTGCCAATAAATCACTGATTTGCTGGGCTCTAGAACCTGGGAGTGTTGTATTATCTTCTCTTGAAACTCTCCAGCTCTTCCCAGCATAAGAAATATGTTATTCAAATTCAAGGTGACATCATGATCCAAGCCCATATTGCTACTAAAAGTCTACTCCGCCTGTACTCGATTGTTCCCTGAGGGAGTGGGGGTGAGGAAAGTGTTTGTTTTCTGAATAAGAGACAGTCAGATCAAATATTGGGTCAATTTTATGAGAATTAATCTGTCTTTTCACATTGAAAATAATCATAGTGTATCATTCAAGAGATCCCCTTTGGGAGCACAGTTTCTCAGCATGACACACCAAACAGAGTAAGCCATTCACTTTTCCTCATTAATATATATACACGTGTAGTCTACTTGTAGGGATGGTGTATGTCCAGAAAACTATATTAAATGCTTCAGATGCAACTGATACTTGTTTTTATTTTTTTTTAATGTTTATTTTTGAGAGAGAGAGATAGAACGTGAGTGGGGGAGGAGCAGAGAGAGAGGGAGACACAGAATCCGAAGCAGGCTCCAGGCTCTGAGCTGTCAGCACAGAGCCTAACATGGGGCTCGAACTCACGGATCATGAGATCATTACCTGAGCCAAAGTTGGACGCTTAACTGACTGATCCACCCAGGCGCCCCTGATACTTGTTTTTAGAAATAATGTCAGAATGTGGTAGCTGGGAAGGAAGCCACATTCCCACTGCTCAGGACCCTAAAAAGTTTTTAATCTGAAAGAGAGCAAAACATGTTCCCTGCTCTGTCCATATTGGCAACATTTGCTTCAATATCTTCAGGTCTACCTGTGCCTCAGGAAACTAATTAGGGGAGAACTTTCTGATGGGGAGAATGACTGCAACTCAGAATTGCTATTGGGTTTATCTTCAGAGAAGCTGTCTAATCAGAGTGACCTCTTTGCAGCCCTCATCGCCAAGTCTTGGCTAGATCGGCGACATCGGGGCAGCTATGCTAAGATGAACCATCATTAACTCCTTACCGAGTTCAGATGGGAGGCCAGGACCAAGCTGCAGCCTTTTATGAAATTGTGTGGGTAGCTGTTCCGTGGCTCCCGAACAAAGGAGCGTTTTAGACACGGCAGCCACGGCTGCTCTGCCCAGAGGGGAGCGGGTTTCCTTGCAGTGGAGGAAATGCAGCCTTGCAGCCACAGAAGAGGGTTCGTGGACATTGGCTGTTTCAGGATTGATGCCAGCGTCTGCAGAGCCTCCCGAGGGTTATCCAGGGATGACCTACCTTTTCTTTGCACCAGATGGCCTCCTCTTTGCCTTGCCTTTTTATCCTGCCCTTGAAACCTCCTAATTAGTGCATCAGTGCACTTCTTGCTTGATGAGCCTCTTCCTCTCTTTTCCATGGAATCATTCTTTGAGTTTACGTCGTTACCGCCTCTTCCTGGACTTATGCGATAGCTCCTTAGTAAGTTTCCCCATCCCTCGTATCACCTTCTTCTCTCCCTCTGAATGGTCTCACATTACCACTGTCTAAATTTGGGGTCTCAAACCGATTCCCCCAGGGGTCAAGCAGGTAATAGAAGTAAATGAATGACTTAGTGTGTAGAGTGAGGTGGGGGTTCCCAGGCCTTGTCTGGAGGTGCCCACCTTTGTAAAACTCCACGGATGGAATCAAGCACAGCCTGGGTCTAACATACGGACTGTTGGTTGGAACCTCTGTTATGAAGATTTTTTTTGCCTTGTCAGTCTCTTCCCACAACTCTGTTGGCTCCGCATAAAAGTTGCCTATGTGTCCGGCTATTCAGAACACTGGGTAGCTGGCCCACTCCGGCTTCCCGGCGTGCCATCTGCTGCTGCTGGTGCTCACCCTGCACCGTGGTCATCTGGCCTCCACATCCCAGATGCGCTCAGGCCTGCTCACCTCTGATCTTTACCTTCAGTGCTAGGCTGCCCTGGAGTAAGGAACCTCCTTCTACATATTTATTTTTTAATTTTTTTAATGTTTATTTATTTTTGAGAGAGAGACAGAGCGTGAGCAAGAGGGCCAGATAGGGAGACACGGAACCCAAAGCAGGCTCCAGGCTCCGAGCTGTCAGCACAGAGCCCAACACGGGGCTCAAACTCACAAGCTATGAGATCATGACCTGAGCCGAAGTCAGAAGCTTAACCGACTGAGCCACCCAGGCGCCCCATTCTTTCTACATATTTATGTCTTCCTATCCCTCAAGATCTAAGTTGTGCCCTTTTAGTGGGTAGAGTGCCAAGCACCATGCCTGGCTCATGGTCAGTCCTCAGTGAATGCTAGCTGCTGCCTTTATTCCTTGATCCCTGAGCTCCTCAGTGCTTATTCCTCGTTTATTCCTCAGGTGAGGGAGGGGGGCTTGAGCGTGATCCCTCCTGCAGTCCTATCTAGGACTGTCCCCTGTCTCTGTTATTATAGGGCACACACAGTCTTCTACACTTCTCGCAAACTCCTGGAGGGTGGGGATCCTATTACAGGCATTTTTGTATTTCTGCAAAGCCAACACAGTTTTGTCAATAACAGACAGCTACACCAGACGAGGCTTTTGTTTTGTTCTTAAACCCAGTTTACTTAGAAAAATAACCTTTCAAGACATCTTTAATTTTTATTATTTTAAGAGAAAAATCTGTTATCCAAATAAGTATAAGCTCGTCACTGTCTATATGCAAACTGTTCATCTGTGTATTCATTTTCTCTGGCATATGTATTTGCTGAGCATCTACTATATTCTAGAAACTGAGGACACACCAGTGAACACAGGTCAGGTCCCTGCTCCCGTGAAGCTTACTCTCTAGAGGGGATGGCACATAATACATAAATTCACATAAAAGTAAACAACATAGGGGACACCTGGGCAGCTCAGTCGGTTAAACGTCCGACTTCGGCTCAGGCCATGATCTCACCCATTTGTGGGTTTGAGCCCCACATTGGGCTCCGTGCTGACATCTCAGAGCCTTGAGCTGTTTCAGATTCCATGTTTCTCTCTCTTTGCCCCTACCGCACTAGTGCTTGGTCTCCCCAAAAATAAATAAACTTTTTTAATTAAAAAAAAAAAAAAAAAAGCAACGTAGGTTCAGATGGCGGTAAGGGCCATGTGCTGTCATCTCAGCAGGGTGAGAGACGGGGAGACAGAGCTGCTGGGCAGGGTGGAGGGGAGGCGCTGGGAGAGCCAGCGCCGCTGGGGTGCAGTGAACAGGGAAGAAAGACAGGCAGGGAGTTCCAGGGAAAGAGGAGGCTGAAGCCAGGTCTCCCAGGACCTCCAGACCAGGGTAAGGAGCTGGAATTAAATTCAAACGGAGGTTAAACGCCATGATTTTGAGCAGCAGATGTGACCTGATCTGCTTCCTGGCTGCTCCGTGGAGACCAGAATGTCTGGGGGCGGAGCCAGGTCAGGTTAGTGCTGGGTTGAGGTGAGAAGCAGTGCAGGGTCGGCTAGCGTTGCAGGGGAGTGTAGTAAAGGTGCACTTTAGAGGGAGAAGGGACAGGACTCGCTGATGGAGTAGACGCAGGGTGGGGCTGTGCGCAGCAGTTGGGAGGGGAGAAAATCATGTGTTTTGAAGTCTGCTTATTTCAACAGTTGACTGGGGGTTAAAAAGTGGAGTGGTTCTTGACATTCTTACCATTTCTTTTCCTGTTCTGTACTTACTAAAGCGTCCTGTTACGCAAACAAAAATCACAAAAACAGGAGATAGTGCCTTATCTAGAAACTCAGAGACGTTATAAAAGTCTTTTTATTTTTTAAAAAAACCCTTTTCCTTTCTAAACTCATCTTTTAGAAGTTCAGCATTGACCTACTTCAATATTATTTTGTTACTCCTTTTTGCTCTCTCTGTATCGTACCATTGTAAGATGGGTGTCGTGAGGTCGGAGATCACTGTGGTGTTCTTCCTGGAAGATGGCTCTCCTCCATATGGCCACCTCCTCTTGCTCCGGCTGTGGCTTATTATACTGCTTTGCTGTATTAGAAGCCATGACATTAATCTACTTGCAGATTAATTGCATGACCGGAGAAAGATCTTTCATCTATCCATCTCCTCCCCCATGTCTCTAGGTCAATGGATTTAGCCATTAGTTTAAGTATCTTAATTGGGGTGATGTGCAAGATAAGAATTTGTTGCTAGAGATATAGAGTACTCTGGAAAGATTAAAGAACCTGATTAGGTTTATTTGAAAGTCGTGTTCATCTCATGCTAAGTGTAATATGTAACAGACGATACAGAGCAAAATTTTAATAGTCCTAGAAAATAAGATCTTTTCACGTAAAGGAAACGGCAAGAGGTTTAATGAGTGTGCATTCACACTCTGCCTGTAACTGGTGGTACAAGGTAAGCAGATTGTGTTAACTGTCTGAGCTTGGCTTGTTTTGTAAAATGGGACCAATAACGCCTACTTAGCAGAGTTATGAAGACCAACTGTGTACAGACTCACTGAATTATGCCTCTTACCACATAAAGTGCACCTATTCACAAAACAAGGGCCCTTATGACGGAGCCCAGATCTAAAGGAACAGGAAGGGAATGTTGCTTATTTTTAGTGAAAAGTGGCAATGAATTTGACATGCGCTTCTATAGTGAAATCACTGGCACTTAAGCTACTTACGATATACTAATATGATTTGTGAATGTTAATTCTCAAGTGAGTCGGAAACTGTGTGTTCCTGCTTCAAATTCACCAGCCTTGAAGTTCTGGACTGAGCAAGCCTATATCATTAAAAGAATATTATTTGGTGTCTGCTTTCTCCTTTAATCTTATAAGGAGGCAAGTCTAACAGGAAGGCCTTTCTGAATGTGTTTCTTGTCACGTTAGGATTTACTGTGCCAGGAGAGTTGCAAATTAATTTTATTTTTTCGACTAGTTAATTCTCAACATGCTTTGCAGGATGATCATTGATATTTGAGGAGAAGTGCAGAGGAACTGTTTATTTGCAAATATAAAGACGAGGCCAGATGGATGTTTTGTTTTGTTTTCGTTCTTAATCCTGCACTTCTTCATAGAGCACCGCCAGTGACAATTACACTAATTACAGCGTAGACATTCCTTTTGTTCTCAGTGGAAGGGCTGTTCTGTTTTGGCTGGCTAGGAAAGGAATTCGGTAATTGGAGTGGGAAGCTAAATTGGTTTTTAAAGCTTTGTTTTTTTCAAGATGAAGAAATTAACCTTTTAATGCTGACATCATGGAAAAGAGGGAAAAAAGGCATACAAACTGTTTTTAGGGTAGTTTGGAGAAGATACATTTCTTTGTGTCCTAAATCAACCTCTCTACCTACTTAGAAACACTTTGCAGTCTTTTGAGTGAGACCCCGAACCAAGACCCTGACCTTATTTTGGCTTACTTGACTTTCTACCATTACCTTTTTTTTTTTTTTTTTTTTTTAATATTTATTTTTGAGACAGACAGACAGACGGACGGAGTGTGAGCAAAGGAGGGGCAGAAAGAGAGGGAGATACAGAATCTGAAGCAGGCCCCAGGCTCTGAGGTGTCAGCACAGAGCCCAACACGGGGCCCAGACTCAAGGACCATGAGATCATGACCTGACCTGAGCTGCAGTGGGACGCCTAATCAACTGAGCCACCCACTTGCCCCAACTTTGTATGATTAGACTCAAAAAAAAAAAAAAAATTCTACCAAAGTTGTTTCTTAAACTTGTTGTGTTTGACTTCCCTGGTGTGGTAGGTAGAATTTCTGTGCTGGGGGTAGATTCTAAGACCCTTGCCCCAAACCCTTGCCAGATCGGAAGGGACCACGCGCATGCTTTCAGAGGTTCCCCCTTGGCCTGCATCTCCTGTGCGTAAACTTGAACTTGGTCTGCTGTCCCTTGTTCCGTGTCGGTAGACTATGGACTGCAGGGCAGCTGGAAAAGAAAGATCCCTGGAGAAGGTCCCTGAAAGGAAATCATGGAAAGGGACACCCTCCCTCGCTTCAGACTTGGGGGCAGTTCTGCTGAAAGAAACTGTTTTGGTGGGAGAGAAAAAGGAAAAGAAAGCATAAGGTGTGGTTAGGCTTTGAGCCAAGAATTAAGGGTTGGGTGGTGGGCCAAACAAAATGTTGGCCCATCTCACACAACTGTAATTTCTTCCTCTTCCAAAAACTTGCCAAAGTTCATCACCACCCATAGTAAATAAGGAGGGGGGAACCAATTTGGGAAAGCTTGTGTTCCTTAACTGCGTGACTTCCAAGCCAGATACCCCTGATTAGACTATACAGGGGCCAAGGTAGCAGCCCAACAGCAGGTGCACCATGACTGGCTGCTGGGTCTCAGACGCACACCTGTGTCTTTCCAGAGGACGTCACCTTGAGTTTCACCTCGCCTTTCCACATACTTTTATTCATAGTCACTGTCTTTTGATTTATGATTTGAGTCTCTTTCTTGAATTTACAGATTCAAAAGGCATATCACAAAGATATAAAAGTTATAGTAATGCCACTCGGGGGCTCATCCCCACAATTATTCTTTTCTTTTTTAATGTTTATTTTTGAGAGAGAGAGAGACAGAGCATGAGCAAAGAAGGGACAGAGAGAAGAGGAGACACAGAATCGAAGCAGGCTCCAGGCTCCGAGCTGTCAGCACAGAGCCCAACATGGGGCTTGAACACACAAACTGTGAGATCATGACCTGAGCCGAAGTTGGATGCTTAACCGACTGAGACACCCAGGCGCCCCTCACAATTTTTTTTTTTTTTCTGAGAGAGAAAGACAGCGTGAGCAGGGGAGGACAGAGAGAGAGGGAGACACAGAATCCGAAGCAGGCTCCAGGCTCTGAGCTGTCAGCACAGAGCCTGACGCAGGGCCTGAACCCACGAACCGCAAGATCATGACCTGAGCCAAAGTCAGATGCTTAACCAACTGAGCCACCCAGGCACCCCCTCACAATTATTCTTAATACAATTTTTTTCCCTAGTAGTTAAAGCAACTTGAAAACATCTATGGTGAGTGAATTCACTGTTGGTAAATGTACAACTTAATTTTATGCAGAAAATAGTGAGTCTGTGAAAATTCCCTTTTTTTTTTTTTTTTACATTTACTAAAAGTAAAAATATCAATGATACATCGTTAGTAGTAATAGGGCCGTTAAAACTAGTTTCCATTTTCCTTTTCTTACTCCTCAGAAACTTCTCAGTTTCAGCATGGTACTTGTAAAATCGTTTTTCTTTGTTGTACAAAGGGGCTCTTTTAACGTTGCGTAAAGGGATATTTAATGTTGCTTCTTTCTAAAGAAACATTTGAAAGACTATTCCTTTGCATATTTGTACTTTCCATTTTAATGTCACTAAAGTGCTTTAGTTTTCTCAGAAGAAAGACATCATCTGAAATACCCATTTCCTGTAAAAAGATTAAATTGCTAACATTGATTTTTTTTTTTTTTTTTGAGATAATGCTTTCTGTAGACCCATGTTCAGGGAAGCTCAGAGATTATATTGAGTTATTTGGCCCTAAAAGCCTTGAGTTATAAAAAGAACGAATAGAATCAGTAATATTTATGCATAGCACATTAGCAGAGATGGCTGGATGGAACTGGAAATCGTATTAAGTATTTTATGCCATCGATCTGATAAATGACATTATAGGCAGTCCTCAGCTCCCGGTGACCTGATAGCAGCAAGCCACTGTCATCTGCAGCGTTAGGCCCACAATGCCCGCCTATGTCATCACCTACAGCTTGTCCAAGCAGGCCAACCCACAGGTCAACTTTCAACCAACCTGCTGGTCGGAGGGGGGCCACCTTTGCTTCCTAGTCTGGCTCTACCAACTGATCCCCTTCTCCCTGCGGAGGAATCTCTTTAACTCCTAAATGGCAAGAGTTTTTGTTTCTATCTTTGTGCCCAAATAAGGGGTGGGGCGGAGGCAGGAGACGAGTCTCCCAAGAAAAGCAGAAGGCAGCTTAGAAAGGGGGTGGTGAGGGGGACAGAAGATACTAGCAAATTCCAGATATTAAGCATTTTAGACTGCAGGGTCTGTTGCAGCTGCTTAGCTCTGCTGTCGTAGCAGCCCTACACAGTGTGGGGGTGAATCGACTTGACCGTATTCCAATTCTGTGTTATTGACAAAAAATGGGCAGGGAGCCTTTGGCCCACCCCCCATAGTTTGCCAAACTCTGTATTCTCCAAAGTAACACATCCCTGGGGAGCTGGCTCTGAGACATTCCAGAAGAGAAGCCCTTAAAATATTTTGGGCAGTAGAGCATAATTTCATAAATAACATAGTTTCGCAGAGGGACTGAGCTTAACACTCATTTTGATGTTAAAAGTTGGCATCAGGGGGCGCTTGGCTGGCTCAGTCAGTCAAGCACACGACTCTCAATCTCGGGTTCCCGAGTTCATGGCATCAAATAGATTTTGAGTCTCACAAATTCATTTCTTTCTTTCTTTTTTAATTTAGTTATTTTTGAGAGAGAGCACAAGCAGGGAAGGGGCAGAGAGAGGGGGAGACACAGAATCTGAAGCAGGCTCCAGGCTCTGAGCCGTAAGCACAAACCGCGAGATTGTGACCTGAACTGAAGTCGGACGCTTAACCAGCTGAGCCTCCCAGGTGCCCCTCACACGTTTATTTCTTAAAAATCGCTGGTGAATGAAACACGAAGTGCTGGACCATCAGCCTCTGTTCTAAAACAAAACCCAGCACTCGGGAGCAAGCAGAGAGGGGCCGTGAGTGATCACCTCACAGACGCCCTGCCTAGGCCATGGCGCTAGGAGCCCGGCCAGCCCAGTCCCCTGTGCCCGGCGTCGGGTCGCCCGCCCTGGAGGTGGCTGGGGGCTGTGGAGAGGGGCTGTACTTTCAGACGTGTGTCCGGCACTCATCTCCCCCACGTAAAATCGTTATTCTATTATAGGATTCTGATGATCAGTTGTCACGTGTTTTTGCTGTAGGAGTTGGGTGAACCTGTAATAGAAATCCACATACCTGTTGGATGGAATTAGTCTTTTTACCGCTACGTGTAAACTCTCCCTGACAGGTTGTTCCTGCCGAAGGACTGGTCTCTATATTAAAGAAGAGGAATGACAGTGTAGGCCACCCCGCCCAGATGCAGCAGAAACCATCAAAACGAAGAGTGAGGTTCCAGGAAATAGACGATGGCTTAGATCAAGGTAAAGCTCCCGGGGCTCCCTCTAGCACGGAGCTGGCTCTCACTGTCGCCTGGAAGATTGGGTCAGACATGGTAGCATGTTTGGTAACAGGATTTGTAAAAAGACACGTGTACTTGACCGCTTTATATTCTGTAAAGGAACACACAGAATCAAACGATCATCAGCTCTTCTCTCATTCCTGAGCAGTTTATGAGCAAGTTGTAAAATTCAACATATGATCTCCATGTGTCACAGACAGTGTGTCGGAGCTCATTTCAGTTTCCTGTTTTATACTTCTTTTTAAATTATTTTTTAATGCTCATTTATTTATTTTTAAGAGAGAGAACACATGAGTTGGGGAGGTGCAGAGAGAGAAGGAATCCAAGAATCCCAAGCAGGCAGGCTCAGAGCCCGACACGGGGCTCGAACTCATGAACTGTGTATAAGATCATGACCTGAGCCAAAACCAAGAGTCAGACACTTAACGAACTGAGCAACCCAGGGGCCCCAATACCTTTCTTTTTTTTTTTTTTTTTTAAGTGAGCCTGCTATGGTCTTTTTTTCAGTGGCAGTTAATACTCTTTCTTTGTAGGTCTGAGAAATATTTATGGGTTATAAGTATATTCTCTGGAGATTCCTTCCTGACTCTATGGAAGAAGGTACCTCTGGAGGAACACGTTAACACTGTTGCTGTGGTTTATTTACTTTTCCCTCCTGGGCTTGTATTTAAGGCAGTTGCTAGGTTTACGTAAGTCCTAGGAAAATACGAGAAGAAAGGTAGCCAAGAACCTGTCCGTGTGCTTCTCAAGCTTATATAACACCTGCATTGTTATGAGTAACAGTGTAAGCATGTGCATACACCTTCTCTGAGTGACATCAAGGGATAGCAGTGGAGGTTTCTAGAGT
Organism: Proteles cristata cristata; assembly: GCA_017311185.1. Classification (NCBI taxonomy): domain Eukaryota; kingdom Metazoa; phylum Chordata; class Mammalia; order Carnivora; family Hyaenidae; genus Proteles; species Proteles cristata. The sequence goes on from JAESUZ010005157.1 coordinate 516,928, forward strand.
TTTACGGTAGAAAACTTCTAATTTACAGTTATAACGGAGCCTCTGAAACAATCTCTTCCCATCCCTCATTTCACCTCTGCACTTTGCTTGTAACTACCCCGGTCTTCGCCGGATAGAGTGCTCAGCTCTCTGCACAAATGACACTGAATCGTTGCTTACCAGGAGGAGCCCTGGGTTTGCAGATGACATTCGTCCGCACTGAGTGGCCATCTCATCTCTAACCAGGTCACTCCGTTGGTGCCTCACAGCCCCTGGGGTGGCTGTGCCGCTCTAAACAGTTTCAACGCATGTTGATAAAATAAACAAAACAGATGTTTTAAAATATACTGCGTTTAAGTGTTTATATATAAATATATGATCCTGAAGAAAAACATGGAAAAGTACCTGCATCAGATTGTTAACATAGATGAGGGGGCGGGAGGGCATGAAGCCAAAACACAGAAAAGATGGTGGAAAAAAGTGAACTGACCAAAAAACAAAAAAAAAACAAGAGATACATTAATGATATTGTAGTTATTCATGTGTATAAAAAATATATTTGCATATGTACATAAATTATTAAGCCTATTAACTATTAAAACTGATTAAACTATAAATTTGTAAATCACAGAACAATATAATTACATAATCCTGTGCATACAGGGGCGCCTGGGTGGCTCAGCCAGTTAAGTGACTCTTGGTTTGGCTCCACTCATCATCTCACGGTTTGTGAGTTTGAGTCCCACATCGGGCTCCGTGCTAATAGTGCAGGGCCTGCTTGAGATTCTCTCTCTTCCTCTCTCTCTCTGCTCCTCCCCTGCTCGCTCTCTCTGTCTCTCCCTCAAAAATAAATAAACTTAAAAAAAGAATAATCCTGTTTATATAAAGATTCTGAAGTCTGTGTCTTTGATCTCAAAGGAGACACATCAGATTTGAGTGTTTGTCTCTGAGGCAGGAAGGGAATAAGCCTGATTAGGAGACAAATATTAGATATTTTTGGGTTTGAATTTTAAAGGAAGAATATCTTCACATATTACCGTAAAGCCCTCCAAATAAAGTCTATTTGGTTTATATGAAGTTTTATAAATTTGGGGGGGTTCATCATCATAAAAATAATACATGCTAATCATGAGAAAACTCCTACAGTAATGAAGTAAAACTATCCAGTCTTCCAACCTCCCCTTGAGGGTTTCTCCCAAGTATTGACTGAAGTTTCTTATAATCTTTGCAAGATACATTCTGTATATGTGTGTGCACACATGTATATACACACTGACACACATTTTTGTTCTAACACCGATGGGTTCATTATATACTGTTACACCACTTCTTTTTAATTTAACCATCAATCTTGGATATCTTCCTATGAGAGAACATACTGTATTTACTTCATCCTTGCAAATAATTGCATAGTATTTCATTATATGAATGTTCCCTGATAATTTAACTGGAATAACTGAGTTATTCTCAACTTTTTGTTATAACACACTTTGCCACAGTGAACTTTCCTGTAAAAACACAAGTGTGTGTGGCGCAAACGTGTCCTCTCAGGAGGATAAATTGATTTAAAGTTGTTTTTTTTTTAATATTTTTTTAATGTTCTATTTATTTCTAGGAGAGAGAAAGAAAGACAGCGTGAACAGGGGAGGGTCAGAGAGAGAGGGAGACACAGAATCTGAAACGCACTCCAGGCTCCGAGCTGGCAGTCAGCACAGAGCCCGACGTGGGTCTCGAACCCACGAACCGCGAGATCATGACCTAAGCGAAAGTCGGACGCTTAACCAACTAAGCCACCCAGGCGCCCCTGATTTAAAGTTTTAATAGATGCTGCCAATTACCTTCCAAGAAGGTTCTGGTACACCCTCATCATGCTAATCATATAACTTTTTAGTCTTTTTCCAAAATTGAAAAAAAAATTTCTTTAATCATTAATGATCATTAAGACTTTCAACCAAAGGATAGTTATTTTCTTTAATATAGAGACTGGTGTGGACATTTTCACTAAAAACTGACCTGCCAATTACTTTAAAAACTTTTTTTTCCTAACATTTATTCATTTTTTGAGAGGCAGAGAGAGACAGAGCTGTCAGCACAGAGCCCGATGCGGGGCTTGAACTCACGAACCATAAGATCTGACCTGAGCCAAAGTCAGACACTCAACTGACTGAGCCACCCAGACGCACACGCCGCCCCACCCCCACCAACCTGCCAGTTATTAAGCAAAGTAAAAAGAAATCACTGTACTAGCTAGCTCATTGCTGTTCCACAAAATGCTAAGAGTAAAACTGAGTAATTAAGATGCAAAAGTGATCCCCCTGAAGACGTCTTTATTGTTTAATATCAAATTGACCATGCTTTAAGCTGGGCTCCTGATGTGAATTCCAGAGACAGTGTGCCAGTGAGGTTGCAAGTTGTGCCCTGAAACTATGCAGTGATCGCATCGGAGAAGTACTGCCCTTCTCTTCTTTTGTAATGGAAGTGATCGTACTCCTTGTATAATGAGCTAGCTTTCATCTCGGCGCTGATGGGCTCCACATGCGTGTAGCCTTGCGGCGACTGCTGCAGGGCCTGTGGAGTCGTTGGGGCGCTGGCTTCGGGTCAGCGACCCCGCCCGTAGAGGGCCAGTGCTAACCAGAAGCATCTCGTGAAGACCGCAGATGCTAGGATTTCTGTTCCGAGTCTGTGTAACTCTCCTCTCTCCTCACACTTGCAGACGAAGTCGGAGGCGGCTCCTGCATTTTGCTGGTCTTGCTGTGCATAGCAACGGTCTTCCTCAGTGTCGGAGGGACTGCCTTGTACTGCACTTTCGGTGACATGGAGTCGCCCGTCTGTACGGACTTTACGGACAACATGGACTTCTATTACACCAAGTTAGTGCAGGGAATGGCAGAACTCAAACACTGGATCTACCTCTCCTAGCAGCACTCCGGAGGCAGTGAGGATCAAAGAGCGAACCTTTCTAAGCAGCTTTTATTTTTGGAGTTCTGTAAGAGGCGCCCCCTTCCCCCGGAGAGGTACCCCGGACATCGGCAACGGCAGCTGTAAGTGGCCACGCAGAGGACCATCGTCTGCCTTGCGAGCAGATGTTGGTCTAAGCGTTGTGGATGGAAAGAATGGCCTTTGGAGAGCGTGTCCCCTCCTCCGTGCCACTTCCTGGCCTGCTGAACTACCTGGAGCAGAATTAAAGGAGCCGTATCGGCGCCTCGCCATTTTTAGCTGCCTTGTTCAAGCTCATGGTTATCACCAAGGACACTTTCGGTTCCCGTTCGTTGGTCCAAAAACATTGCTTCCAGCCATCACGCAATAAGTTTGTGTATAATCAAGAGGAGTTACTTTACGGCTTCATCGTCTTTTTTTAGTTAACCTTGGGCGCTGTGTAATCTAGGCTTCGTGCATTAATGCCACATTCCGTTGTCCATCTGTGAAATGATTGTGTGTGTGTGTATGTGTATGCGTGCGTGCGTGTGTGTTTCAGACAGATATCACAAGCAAATACCCAGCACAGAATCACAGAGATTATCTTTACTTTAACCTGATGGTAGGTGTGCAGGCGCGGATACAAGGCTTCACTGTGGAACAGATGAATTGTAGAAATCTTGGCCTCGAAATTAGAAACTGTGACAGATCCGTGACAGAACTTGATTAAGTGGCCAGAAATTAATCACAATCCTGAAGGTAAAAAATCAAAACTAAGGAGCTCCCGCTGAGTGGCAGGTGCCCAGCTCCATCATGGGTTCACTGGTCCCTGACATATGAGACACGCTGGACTCCCGTCTTGGTGGGCGACACCTGCCATTATGTTCTGAGGATCTAGGAACCAGAGTACAAAGATAAAGATGTTAATTCCTGCTCTGGATGCTTCAATTCTGGTCATAGGTAGAATCAACTAACCCTTCGGCAAATGAAATTAAATCATGATACGTAATTCAGTATTAACAAACCCTGCATTCAGATGTTTGAATGTGCATTCATATCATGGACTTGATTTAGACCCTGTTAACGGGGCCAGTAAGCAAAAATTCAATCAATCCTATCTTAAGTAGGGAAGCGTCTAATTTTTGTTTCCATCTGTTAGGTGGGCATTTCCCTTTGTAAGGTACAGTGGTCTAACATTTAGAAAGTCTTGCTTTGGCTTTTTATATCCCAGCATTTGAACAGAAACAAAACACATGAATTATAGTTTTTTCATTATTTCTTGTTTTGTTTTTTTATTGTCTGGATCATTTGAAAGAAAAAGGGAGAAATTACTTTCTAGTTGTTACTGGCCGGTACAGTACCTCCCTTTGTATTTCTGCTTATTTATTTAGATGATATGAATTTTAAAGGGCTTTTTCTATGAGTTGGAAGTATGTTGAGCATCCATTCGGTTTTCTCAATGCTAGATATTTAATTGCTATGTACTCAGTGTTTTGATTTTCTATACTTTCAGTTTGGTGTATTTTTAGGCCTGTTAATTTTTAAATTGATGTCTTATTTTCACTTAATAATACTGTTCGACTTGTCTCTGGCACATCGCCATGAACTGTAATATTTTCAAGGATTATAGATCAAAGATATTTATTTAGAAGTGTACATGATACTGAAATTTAGATTCGTTATACCTAAGGCTGATTTTATTAGAAGATTATTTTAATGTTCTATTATAAATTTTAAGAATTTGTATTCAGATTGTATGTAAAACCTGTAACATGTTGATGGTACTATTCACGTGGTTCTATGAGAGACATTCACAAAGTCTGCTGTGGGGGGGGGTGTCCCCATCATTGACAAAGCTCTTCTGTTTAACCCTCATGATTTCTGCATACAGGAATTCGGTGATGGTGATTTCTGCCAGTTTTATGTCAAGATAAGTCAGAATTTCCCTCCCGCTTACCTCGTTTAGGTCACTATCAAAGTCCTCAATAATCCATAGTGTCATATTCACCTAAAGGCCACCAGGGCCACTGCATCCGACACGGAAGGCCTCACACGGAGGTGAAAGGCACAGACAGTACCCAGTTCCAGAGAAATCACATGTGTCCTCACTGCTTCCCAGGGAGGGTAGGGGAGCACAGGAAGATACTGATATCTTGACTTAAAATAAGCATGAAATCTCAACTAGAAAAATTAGGGCAACTTAAAAAAACGTAACAGTCATTTATTGCATGAATTGGAGTAATTCCACCTGGTGACGAAAAACCTTGTTATCTCACACGTAAAAAAATTCATTCCAGTTTACTATAATGTGATTTTTTTTCTGTCATTGGAAAGTACTGACAACCGTTTGTAACTAATCTTCCTTAAAGACTGTATTTGAGGGTAACAGATCAAGCTTGTAATTTAAAATCACACCAATGGAGTGTCTCAGAGAGTTTGTTTGAACCCTGGAGTGCTGAGAAAAACAGCTTTAATGTGACAATAAAACGCTTTGAGAAATTGGTCTGTCCCCCGAGTGGATGGCTGCCTTTTGGGGGCCGTCTGCTAGGTCCCTACGGAAAAGCTCTTCGGGTTCTAAAACACCTCCCCTGTCTGCCTGCCGCAGAAATTGAAATTTGCTCCACGAACTTATTCCCTCAGAACTAAAAATCCAAATCCTCTGAGCTGCACAATTGTGTGTTATGGTAAGAGGATTTGAAATGTGAAGGTAGATCTTATTTTGAAAGGACAGGCGTGGCTTGGGTCATGCCGGGGTGGCGGGCTGTGGGAAGGCTAGGAAAGGGGGAGGTGAGCAAAGGACAAAGAACTCCTTGAACCGTTAACCTGCTTTGCTGAGGCTGGCCTTGCACCGCGGACCCCCAGCTCAAAGGGGCTGACTTTTGTCTTCCCACAGACATAACATAAGCTCTGGTTTATTTCTGAGCTGTGTTCTATTAACACACCTTTGTGTACTTCTTTGAGCGGTTTATATAGCTCTTTCACGTGTATTCATTTGATGGTTATGTCAGGAGACACACACCCCTCAGTGCGAGTCTTGTATCTCCCAAATCCAGCCTGCTTTCCATTCTGTCACAACGCCTCTACCGTCCGAGAGAACGAGAGCGATCTAGGGTTTCTGGCTCAAAGTCTAACGCCATCTGCTATTTTAACAACCTCAAAGATAAACATTTGTTGAGCCTCACGCACTAACCCTGTAAAAGCAACAGCAAGTGAAAAATTTCCTAAATGATTCTAGTATGATTGAAGTCTCTCTGGGTTTGCGGTGCTAAAGAGGACTGTTCACCGTGGGTCTAACAGGAGTTACTCCCAGGGGCGCCTGGGTGGCTTAGTCGATTAAGCGTCCGACTTTCGCTTAGGTCATGATCTCGCGGTTCGTGGGTTCGAGCCCCGCGTTGGGCTCTGTGCTGACTGCCAGCTCGGAGCCTGGAGCCTGTTTCAGTCTGTGACTCCCTCTCTCTCTGACCCTCCCTGCTCACGCTGTCTCTCTCTCTCTCTCTCTCCTAGAAATAAAAATATATATATTTAAAAAAAAAAAAAAAACAGGAGTTACTCCCAAATTCAGCCTGTTGCCTGTTGCCCTGATATCGGAGCCGTGACCGGTGTTTACACTGTACCTTGTCAGACATTTGGATGCGTGCAGTGTGTGCCTAGAACTGGGCTGGGGGCTGGAGCTCCAGAAGCAAGAAATCCTATCAGCTCAAACGGGGTGCCTGGGGGTCTTGGTCGGTTAAGTGTCCAACTCTCGGTTTCAGCTCAGGTCATAATCTCATGGTTCTTGAGTTCAAGCCCAGCATCAGGCTCTGCGCTGATGGTGCAGAGCCTGCTTGGGATTCTCTCTCTCCCTCTCTCTCTTTGCCCCTCCTGCACTCTCTGTCTCTCTTTTTCTCACAATAAATAATTTTTTTTTTTTTTTTAAAAACAGTGTCTGGCGAGGCTCATGCATTTGTGAAGGAGGAATCGAAATGCAGAAATTAAGGATCTTGCTTCTCATGGGAGTAGAAACTTGGGTTCGTTCTCTCCCACCAGACACCATGCACCATAAGGAATAAAGGTAAAATTCTGTCTAGGCCTCCTTCACAGCGGTGTGGTACACAGGACTCTTTCCACAGCCCACATTCCAGTCCTTAACGACTTTTCATTTCTAGTTAGAAATTGTGGCATTAATAGCTGGTGGGCTTTCCGACAACAGAAAGCTTCCTCAGTAAGAGCTGCTTCAGAATCAAAGTTTGCAGAGCCCCGAACAGCAGCACAAGTGAAAACTTCAAACAACTCCAGGTCCAGATGCTTTCTCAGTAAATTCTATCAATCGTTTAAGTAAGAAATAACTCCCATCCCACAAAGTACCTTGGAAAGAAGAAAATGCCTGCCACTTTGTTTCATGGGACCGATATTACTCTGAGATCAAAACCAGACAATAAGAAGGGTCAGCCAAAGACCAAGCTCCTCATGAACTTAGACACAAAATCCTTACCAAATATTAGTAGGTCCAAACAGAATGCACAAAAGATAACAGAGCATCACGACCAGCTGAGATTAATCCCAGGAATACAATGTTGTCTTTACATTCAAAAATCACTCCATATAGTTCACCATTTTGACAGAGAAAACCCATATTCCCATAGCAGTAAATGCATAGAATTCATATACCATTTGTGATAAGAACTCTTAGCAAACTAGGACTTCCTTAACTTGATCAAGGGCATTTCTGAAAAATCCACAGCTAATACCAAACATGTAATGGAGAAAGACCAAATGCTTTTCTTCCACAGCTCAGCAACAAGACAAGAATGTCCACTCTGGCCACTTCTCTTCAGTGTTGTACTTGGTGACCTATGGCAAGGCAAGAAATAAAATGCAATACCAATTAGAAAGGAAGAAATAAGGGACGCCTGGGTGGCTCAGATAAACGTCAGACTCTTGATCTCAGCTTAGGTCTTGATCTCAAGGTCATGGGATCCAGCCCCGAGTTGGGCTCTGCACTAGGCATGGAGCCTGTTTAAGTTTCTCTCTCTGCCTCAGCCCCTCTCTCCATGCTCATACTCTCTCCTAGAAAACAATTAAATTTGGGGCACCTGGGTGGCTCAGTAGGTTGAGTGTCTAACCTCGGCTCGGGCCATGACCTTGCAATTCATGGGTTTGAGCCCTGGAACCTGGAGCCTGCTTGGGATTCTGTCTCCCTTTCTCTCTGCCCCTCCCCCGGTCACATGCACTGTCCTTCACTCTCTCAAAACTAAACATTAAAAATGTTTAATAAAAAGAAAGGAAGAAATAAAACTTCTTTGCAAATGACATGATCGCTTATAGAGAAAATCCTAAGGAATCTGTAGAATTCTATTAGAACATGCGAGTTTAGCAAGGTCACAGGATGCAAGGTCAATATACAAAAAATCAATAGTATTTCTATGTACTAGCAATGAACAATTGGAACATGAAATTAAAAATTCATGACTAAATGAATACAATTCATGAATAAATGAATAAAATTCATTTCACTCGTAATAGCACCAAAAACATGAAAGACTCAAAATTAACAAAATATGTGCAAAACCTGTGCAATGAAATCTATAAACCACTGCTGAAAGAAAGAGAAGACCTAATAAATGAAGAGGTGCAATCTGCTGGTGAATTAGAAGACTTGGTGATAGGAAGACCTTTTTTCCCCCCAGATCGATCTCCAGACCTGACGCCTCTTCATACAAAGTGCCGGCAGTGTTTAGAAGCTAACAAGCTTTTTAAAAATTCATGCAGGGATACAGGTCACTTGTAAAATCCCCAGTGAAACTGTTAGGACAGGGAAGCCCAGGTGGCTCAGTTGGATAAGCATCTGACTTCAGCTCAGGTCATGATCTCACAGTCTGTAGGTTTGAGACCCACATCGGGCTCTGTGCTGACAGCTCAGAGCCTGGAGCCTACTTCAGATTCTTTGTCTCCCTCTTTCTCTTCCCCTCCCCTGCTCATGCACTCGTGCTCGCGCTCTCACTCTCTCTCAAAAATGAGTAAACAGTTAAAAAAAAAAAAAAACCTTAAAAAATAAATAAAATTAACTAGAAGTAAATGGATCTCAATGCAAACCTTAACACTATGAGACTTCTACAAGAAAACAAGAGTGGTGCCTGGGTGGCTCAGTGGATTGAGTGTACAATTCTTGACTTTGTCTCAGGTCATGATCCCGAGGTTATGGGATCAAGCCCCGAATCGGGCTCCATGCTGAGTGTGAAACCTGCGTAAGATTCTCTCTCTGCCTCTGTTCCTGCTTCTCCCCCTCTGCTAGCATGCTTGCTCTCCTCTCTAAAATTTTTTTAAATTAACATAAAAAAATATTTGCAACCATTGGATAGGCAAAGATTTCTTAGAACACAAAATACACAAACCATAAAAGAAAAACAATATATTAACTGAACTTTAAAAACTTCTACACCTTGGAGTGGCCCCTGGGTGGCTCAGTCAGTTAAGCGTCCAATTCTTGGTTGGATCCGTGCTTGGGATTTTCTCCCTCTCTTTCTGCCCCTCCCCTGCTTGTGCCCATGTGCTTTCTCTCTCAAAATAAATAAACTTTACAAACATTTAAAAAATAATAAAAATAAAAACTTGTACTTCTTGGGGGTACCTGGCTGGCTCAGTCAGTAGAATAGACTCTTGATCTTGGGGTTGTGAGTTCAAGCCCCACATTAGGTGTAGAGATTACTTAAAGATAAAGTCTTAAATGAACCAACAAAATTTAAAAATAATAAATAGCCTGCACTCTGAATAACATGGCTAGGAAAATGAAAAGCAAGGAGAGGAGCAGAAAAAAGTACAATACATTTATCTGGTAAAGTCCTTGTAATTCAGAATAAGTGAAGATCATCCAACTCAAGATTATGATGAACAATCCAGTTAAAAAACTCTGCACACTTTACAAGAGAAAATATGCCAGTGGCTAATGAGCACATGAAAAGATGCTGGACATCATTAGTCATCAAGAAAATGCAAATTAGAACAATGAGGAACCTGCTAGAATTATTGAAATTAAAAAGACTGACACTATTACTGGATACAGTAATCCCATTAATAGAACAAAAAAGGAAAGAAACATGATTATGTAAACTGATGCGGAAAGCCATTGACAAAATCCAACATTCTTTCCTGATAAAAGCTCTCAATAACCTAGTAAAGAAGGGAACTTCCTCAACGTGATAAAGAGCATTTATAAAACAAAACCCCCAGCTAACTTGGTGAAAACTTTCCCCTTAAGATCAGGAATAAGACAAGGATTCTGTTTTCACCACCGCTGTTCAACATGGTACTGTAAGTTCTGGCCAGAATTAGACAAAAAAATAAAAGGTGTCCAGATTGAAAAAGAACATGTAAAACTCTTTGCAGAAGAACACACACACACATACACACACACACACACACACACACACACACACACACACACATTATATACATATAATCCCAAAGAATCCACAAAAAAGCTATCAGAGCTAATAAATGAATTCATCAATGTTGCTGGGTACAAGATCAACACACAAAAGTCAGTTGTTTCTAAACACCAGCTGTTAAAATTCCAGAAAGGCAATTAAGAAGGCAATTGCATTTATAATAGAATCTAAAAGAATAAAAAAATCTAAAAGAATAAAATGCAGAGGAATAAATTCAACTAAGGAAGAAAAAACTTGGACACTGAAAATTATAAAACATCACTGAAGAAATTAAAGAATATCTAAATAAATGGAACGTTATCCTGTGTTCACGGATAGGAAGACAATATTTATTAAGATGTCAATACACTGAAAGCCATCTACAGATTCAGTGCAACCCCATCAAAATTCCCATAGCCTTTTTTTTTTAAGCAGGAATGGAAAATCTAAGTATTAAATTCATATGGCAAGAAATAGGCCCATACATACATCAATTGGCCAATTGGTTTTTGACAAGGATTTTAAGTCCATTCAAGGGATTTTGAATACTCTTCAAATGATGGTTCTGGAACCACTGGACTTCCATGTGCAAAAGAGTGAGATTAGACTCCTGCCTCTTTCTTACCATCTACAAAAATTAATGCAAAATGGATCAGTGATTTAAATATGAGCTAACTCTGTAAAACTTTTAGAAGAAAACAAAGGTAAATCTGCATGACTATGGATTTGGGAATGGATTCTTCCATATGACACCAAAAGCATAAGCAACAAAAGACATGTAAGTTTTTGTTGTTGTTTTTTAATTTTTTTAATGTTTACTTTTGAGAGAGGACACACATATAAGATCTGCTGTGTGGCTGTTTTGTTGTTTTTTTTTTTTTAAGATTTATTCATTTTTGACACACACACAGCATGAGCCAGGGAGAGGCAGAGAGAGAGACACACACAGAATCCAAAGCAGGCTCCAGGCTCTGAGCTGTCAGCACAGAGCCCAACGCGGGGCTCAAACCCACAGACCGCAAGATCATGACCTGAACCGAAGCCGGAGGCTTAACCAACTGAGCCACCCAGGTGCCCCAAAAAACAGATGAGTTTGACTTCATGAAAACTTTAAAATTTTGCGCATCAAAGGAAATTATCAAGAAAATGAGAAGTCAACCCATAGAATGGGTGAAAATACTTGCAAATCAAATATCTGCTAAGGGTTCAACATCTAGAATATATGTAGAACTTCCACAATTCAACAAAAACAATCCAATGAAAAAATGGGCAAAGAACTTGAAAACACATTTTTCTAAAGAAGATATACAAACAGCCAATAAATACATGAAAAGATGCTTAGTATCATTGATCATTAGGGAAATACAAATTGAAACCACAGTAAGATAAATGAAATGTTACATACTACAGCATGAACGAAGCTTGATCACACCATGTGAAATAAGCCAGACACGAGCAAATATTATGTGATTCCATTTTTTTTTTTAATGTTTCATTTATTTCTGAGGGAGAGAGAGACCGCGTGAGCAGGGGAGGGTCAGAGAGAGAGACACACACAGAATCCAAAGCAGGCTCCAGGCTCTGAGCTAGCTGTCAGCACAGAGCCTGACAGGCTCGAACCTATGAACCGTGAGATCATGACCTGAGCAAAAGTCAGACGCTCAACTGACTGAGCCCCCCAGGCACCCCTATGTGATTCCATTTGTATGGAATATGGATAGTAGGCAAATTCGAAGAGACAGAAAGTAGAATCGTGGTTACCAGAGTTGAGGGAATGGGGAAGCAGAGTTATTGCTTACTTGTTAGCATTTGTTTGCGGTGCTGAAAAAGTTTTGAAAATAAATAGTGGTGGTGATGGTTATCCAGCACTGTGAATGCATGCAATGCCACTGAATTGTACACTTAAAGATGGTCAAAAAGGCAAATTTTAAATTGCACGAGAAGGCTGACACCATAAATTCTGGTGAGGATGTGGAAGCACCAAATTCTCATACGCAGCTGGTGGGAATATGAAATGGTACAACTGTTTTGAAAAACAGTGTGGCAGTTTCTTAAAAAGTTAAGTACACATCTCCTGCATGACTCAGCAATTCCACACCTAAGGTCTTGCTTAAGAGAGATGAAAATGTGTCCACACAAAAACGTTTACATAAGTGTTCATGGCAGCTTTATCTATGATGCCCCAGAAACGAAAACAGCCTAGTTCCTACCACTACATAGAATACTATCTGGCAATAGAGGCGCCTGGGTGGCTTAGTCCGGTTAAGCGTCCGACTTTCGCTTGGGTCATGATCTCGCGGTTCGTGGGTTCGAGCCCCGTGTCGGGCTCTGTGCTGACTGCCAGCTCAGAGCCTGGAGCCTGTTTCAGTCTGTGACTCCCTCTCTCTCTGACCCCTCCCGCTCACGCTGTCTCTCTCTCTCCTAGAAATAAATAAAAACATTAAAAAAAAAAAAAGAATACTATCTGGCAATAAAAAACACAAACATGTGAGTTTACAAGTGATATGGATTCATCTCAAAGTCATTATTTGAGTGAAAGAGGCCAGCAATGGAAGAGTGCCTATCATCTGTTTCCATTTATATAAAATTTTAGAAAATACAAACTAATTCACGGAGACAGAAACAGATCAGTGGTTCCTTGAGGGGCAAAGGTTGGCAGTTGTGGACCGCAGAGTCACAGGGCAACTTTCTGGATGGATGGAAATGTTACATATCTTGAGTGTGGTCATTAATCTCACAGGTATATATATCTTTCAAAATGCATTCAGTTATACAACTTCTTTTTTTAATTTTTCTTTTTTTTTAGTTTAGTTTTGAGATAGACAGAGCATGAGCAGGGGAGGGGCAGAGAGAGACACACACACAGAGAATCTGAAGCAGGCTCCAGGCTCTGAGCTGTCAGCACAGAGCCTAGTGCGGGGCTCGAACTCACGAACCATGAGATCATGACCTGAGCTGAAGTCGAACGCTTAACCGACTGAGCCACCCAGGCACCCCTGTTTATACAACTTCTACAGATACAGTTATGTGTATAGATTATATCTCAATATAGTTGTGGGGTTTTTTAATTCATTGTTGTGAAGTTTGTGGCTTCATGGCATCTCAAGGTGTTACAAGGGGCCAGGGAATCCATACTGCCTCTCTGAATACCTTATTCCCTCCCACTGATGTTGGTTCATCAGGCGACGCAAAGATGAACCACCCCTCATTTCTACAAGACCCAACTACTCATGTGGCCACTTATAAAGTATTGCAATAAGGTCACTAGTTCAAAATGCCCTGATTTCACTCCTAATTCTATCCAGAGCTTTTAGATCCCTCTGGTTCCTTCTGAAATAGTGAGATGGTGAGTTAAAACTCTGTTGTTGTTTTTTTCCTACTCAATACAGCAGTCCAAGTTCCAAACCCAATCTAATTATGGATATTCTGTAAGGACAACACGATCTTCCTCTCTCTGGCGGAATGCATTGATCAAAAGTGAGGTTTTGTGATTTTAGTGCTTTTCTTAATTGCCTTGGACCAAGGATCAGGAAGGAGATATGTACTCAGGGAGCAGAGAAGGCTCACATCATTCACGGGAATAATCACAGCCCCTGGTTCTTCTTTTCCAAATACAAGACTGGGGTTGGACAAGATCCATACAAACTAAACAAAGAAGAAACAGATCCTCGCCTAAGCTTCCGGTGTGATAGAAACTTGGTCCAAAAGTGACTGCACATGTAGGCAATCTGCATCCCCCCTGCTCCGTTTCATTTTTCCGTGATTGGAAAAACTCAATTGTTGGGATGGGGATTGTAGTTTGGTCAACCCTGGAGAAGAGAGTCAGGATAGGATGGGCTGGTGTTACACAGGAGCCGAAAGAGGGAGGTGGTCCCAAAGCTGGAGTCTCATTGCTGAACGAGATGACACTAACGGGATGTGTCAGCCTGCTATGGGGACTTCAGTTGTCTCATCTATGTAATTTCTAAAACAATGTCAAACCGCTCTGATTGTGGCTACCCAAACATTTCATTTTCCACCGTTGAGAAAAGACTGTAGCTGTTGGGTTGCAGTGGTTGGGATTGGGTTGGATGGGGGTCCTTTGAAGCTGTTCATGGAAGTAAGAGTAGAATACACCGGTTGATCCAGACTGTGAAGTTCTCACCGTGCCCAACGCCCCCTTCTGGAGGAGAGACCACCACAGGTGCTCTGGGGCAATATCCTTTATGACAAGGGCTCCTTGTACGAGGTGACCTGGGAAGAAGTCTACTGCCTGGAAATCAAGAGAAACCAAGCTAGAGGCACTTGGGTGGCTCAGTCAGTCAAATGTCCTACTTCGGCTCAGGTCATGATCTTGCAGTTCATGAGTTCAAGCCCCGTGTCGGGCTCTGCGCTGACAGTTTAGAGCCTGGAACCTGCCTCAGATTCTGTGTCTCCCTCTCTCTGCCTCTCCCCCGCTCATGGTGTGTGTGTGTGTGTGTGTGTGTGTGTGTGTGTGTGTGTGTGTGTGAAAAATAAATAAATCTTAAAAAAAAGAAAAAAGCCTAGCCACACAGCAGATCTTATACGTGTTACCTGGCAGTGTAAAATCACAGTATAGACCCTAATTTGCTCTGTTGAGTCAGAAATAAACCTGGGATCAAAGCGGCCCCAAGAGGGGTGAGGTGGGGGTTTCGGATAGAGAGAGAGAGAGAGAGAAGCAGGGCTCACCCGATGGGGGGGGACTGTGTTCACTGGGTGTGTAGGACTCAAACTCATGAACCATGAGATTGTGACTTGAGCCAAACATGAGAATTTAAGCAGAGCCTAGGCTGGAATGCAAAGACCTTAATGGAGCTTTTCCACCAGAAGTGACAAGTCTCCCGGGTGTGGGTTTGGGTGCCCTCTGTCCGTAAGTGCACGTCTCGCTCTGTGAGCCACACTTGGGAATTGTGTTGTCCGCCCGCTTTCCAGACGGCACCAGCTAGTAACGCACGTACGAGATCCGGCCTGCACCATCCATCTATGTTAGCTCCGGGGTCAGCTTGTTTTTATTCCGGCCTCGTCCCAGATGTAAGGCTGCTGGCTGTACTCGGCAGCAACTAAATTATTCATTTCCTCCCCTCATGAAAAAAGAAGCGTTTTTAATTTGCTGGATTCCTAGGCCTAGCTTTGGATTCCCTGCTTTGCACCAATGACTGTTAGCCCCTCTGCCTTCTTCTTTTCACCCAGTGAGACCAGCATCTGACGATGAGAGGTTCAGTCTTCTCGGTCTGACCTTCTCTGCAGGACAGCAAACCCCATTTTCTGCTAAAAATGATTACTTGTAAATAGAAGAGCATTGTATTAGCTCTGGCCCAAATCCCTCTGGTCTCTTCCCTTCTGTGCAGGATGATACATTGGCAAAGGGGCCGAAAGAGCAGGTCGGGGAGCAGGCCAGGCGTGTCCCCGCAGAGACACAGCCTGTGTACACAGAAGCCGGCCTCTTGGGCTGAGCGAGCCTCCGTGTGTCCTGGGAAGTCCCCTCCCCAGCTCCTTGGCCACTGCAGACTTTCATATAGGACACAAGAAATGCCACATTCGCCGTCACATCTGCAAAGGATTTGGATTTGTCAGAGGCCAAGGCAAGTACAAATAGAGGGAAAAGCATAAAAGATCAGAATTATAGAATTCATGCATATTGATGACTGTGCGTGTGTGCGTGTGTGTGTGTGTGTGTGTGTGTGTGTGTAAAGTGTCCCCCCATTTAGCTAGTTATCACTCAGTCTAGCAAGGTATAAACACTTAAAGGATCAATAATTTAAATAACAGTAGATACTAAGGGAAAACACTAAAATGGTAAAAGTACAAACATCACAAAGTGCAGGCCTGAGAGTGGCCAAGGTCTGAGACGAGGGATACCTGTCAGCAAAAGCCTTCCTAGGGACAGTGTTCACACGGCCAGCAGCCCCTGGCCCAGCACCTGCATCGCCCTTGCCCCAGAGGCTCAGAGATAATTCTCCTGCGGAACCTTCCACAGCAACCCTTCTGTGACCTCATGTGCTGTGTGGTTTCTTAGCTACATCAGGAGAATGCAGTCAGCCACCGCCTTAGTTCTAGGGTGGCTAATGGGGTACAAGCTCTTCCTCGTCCTTCGCTCCCAAACTATTCCAGGTCCCATTTGTAATGGTATTGCTCTCTCCCTACATTATTTTCAGGAGGATTTTTTCTTTTCTTTTCTTTTTTTTTTTTTTTTAGTTCTCCCATGAAACACTATGGTAAATATGAAAAGAAACTTTTTCTTTTCTAGAAAGCACAGATCAAAGATCTTAACAAGAGAGAAGAACCAGTTTTCAATTCCTCGATGCCTTTGTGAGACTCCAGCTCTTGTCTTGCACAATTACGAGGAGGAAGGTTTTGTGGGCACACTGAGTTGAGCTGAAGACACCTTGGAAGCACGTGGCCCCCTGGAGGCGGGGCTGGGAGCCAGGGCGGCAAAGGGCACAGAGCCTGTCTTCAACAGGAACTGCTGCATTTCCCAAAGTCAGTGAAACCAATGGGAAGTCAGGGACTGGAAAGTGGGTTTTTGCCTTCCTTGGCAAGGTTTCTAAAATCTGGAGAAGGTGATGAGGAGTGATGTGCATTATTTTTCATATTCGTAAATAAGTTGTCACCAGCATCATTGATGTGCCATTTTATTTTTTTTTTTAAGTTTATTTATTTATTGTGAGAGTGAGAACAGAGTGAGAGGGGGAGAGAAAATTCCAATCAGGCTCGCCACTGTCAGCGCAGAGCCTGATGCGGGGCTCGAACTCTCCAACCGTCAGATCATGCCCTGAGCTGAAACTGAGAGTCAGATGCTTAACCGACTGAGCCACCCAGGTGCCCCCTTGATGTGCCATTTTAATGCATGCTATCTTTCCTGTGGTCACTGGGTCGCCTCGGGTGGCTGTGGCTAATCACTGGGGGTGAGCTGGGCCCTAGTCCTTGAACAGGTGAAGGTGTCTTCCTTACATTAAGGAACCTTGGGAGGGCTGACACCGCGGCAGGTGCCCTTTGGGGTGGGGGTCGGGGGACTGGCACCCACACAGCTTCCAAGGTGGACCCCGTGCTGGAAGGATGCAGAGCCGGGGACAAGCGGCTTGGGCACAGGCCCTGAGAATTCTCAGCCAGAGGCACAGACCAGCCAGGTTGCACCGGGAGAGTTCCCTGCCAATCAGAGCCAGGCGCCCCTCTCATCTCCACCAATCAGAGCTTGCACCACCACACCCTCCCACCACCCTCCTCCGGCCAATCAGAGCTAAGCTTCCCACTCCTCTCCACCAATCAAGCTGCGAGCTAAGAAAGACCACTCTTGTCATCAAAGTCCACGTGGATTCACTTCACCCTGTAGCTTCGCGGTGAATTTCCGCGCGGAGAGCTGGCTCTCCAGGTCTTTATTGCGTCGTTCCTGTTATTTGTAGGAGGAAGAGAGGATCGAAGGGAAGGAAGGACGGGGCAATCTTCAGGGTTCAAATTTAAGAGAGCTGTTCTCTTGTTAAAGAACTCCAGGTGTGCCCGGAAATAAAGTGCAGGCAGAGGAGGCAGGTGGCTTCCTGCAGGTGGGGCTTCGAGCACCCGCGTCGGAAAGCCCCAGGTCGTCCCGCTTGGCTCTTCCTCGGGACGCGGCCCTCCGGGCCACATGTTCGACTTTCACGTTCGCCTTGTTTTCTCGTTCCAGCAGCTTCGGGCGCGTGCTGTTCGGGACTGTGTGGTTCGGCTGCAGTCCTCCGTCTGCAGGAGCTCTTCTTGTCTTTCAGATTCCCCTTTGCTGCCCTAAAACCAGATTAACGGAGAGCCCTCCAGACAGCTGACCACGTCACCAGCCGCGAAGGGGCTCAAGCATCACAAGAATAAATTGAGAACATTCTGCTGCAACTCAGATATTCATGGGACTCCTGACATTGCGGGTAAAGAAAGTGGTTTCTTATCCCATTCACTGAATGTAATTTATTTACCCTTGAAACAAAAAGACCTAATTAAAAAAATAAAAACTAATCTTGTGCCATCTCCCACTCAAAGGCCCCCAAGTCATCGCCAATTAATATTTTTGTGCAAATGAAATTTCATTTTGAGGGGGCTTGATGAGGGCAAGGGGAGAACCCCATACAGGTTATTAACATAAAGAGAAATTTAATTTCCATTCTAAGAAACTGTCCTACAGCTGCTCAAGCTTCCGGGACTTCTGTCTAGAAAGAGATCTGCATATGTGGAAAAGAATTAGGGGTCTAATGGATGGTCATCAAAAGCCAATAGTGATCATGCGAGTCTATATGCTAATGGCCTGGTACAGGCCATGTGGGTAAACATTTACTGGATAAAACCAGGATCGCAGGATGAATGCAGTGATTCCCTTTGAGGAAAGATCTGTTGCCGCCTTTGCTGGGGTGCTGACCACAGTGACTCTACTTGGTGACCCAGCTCCAGCTTCAGCTGGGCAGTGATGACCCCTAGGGATGGTCCCTCACGATAGCTCTGAGTCTGTTTCATAAATCAGCCCTGTGGCAGGCTCACGTGTTTCCCCAATAAAAGATTCCAAAGACTAGGTGGGCCTCTGCATCTTGGCTAGAGACTTCTGGAATTGTCCCAGCCTCCGGGAGCTGCCTCTCTGAGACCCCTGCCCTACTCAACGTGGCCCACATTCAGGGAAGGATCAAAGCCGGGGTATGAATGGCCATCTCAGCCCGAATCAAAGCATCTAGCTCCAGAGATCCCTGCAGGCTGGTCAAGGCCATCCTGGATTCTGCACTGGAGACCCACTTCTCCTGCTCACTCCTGCTTTGGGCCCCTCTCTCCCAGAGTTGGTCTTAAGGACACTTCTTTATAACCATCGTGCACACGAACTAGTACTTCAGAGTCTACTTCCCAGGGAACTAGCCTGCAAAGATGTGCCAGTTCTCTGCTCTGTACTCGTTCTATTCACATTTACAGAGCTGCCTTCAGAATCTGGACAAAGATTTTGTTCCATCTCCAGAGCTTTCTACCAGTCAATGCTACCTGAAATGAAAGAGGCATCCCATGAAGATGAGATCTCCATAGAGGAGATAGATGTTCAGAGAAAAATGCTACTGGAAAGATAAGGGATAAGTAAAGGAATGAAATCAAGAATACTAAGGGCACAGGGCACCTGGGTGCCTCAGTCATTGAGTGTCTGACTCTTCATTTTGGCTCAGGTCATCTCTTGCTTTGTGAGACAGCCATGTGTCAGGGTCCACAGAGCCTGCTTGGGATTCTCTCTCTCCCTCTCTCTCTCTGCCCCTCCCCCACTTGCTCTCTCTCTCTCAAAATAAATAAGTTAACATTAAAAAAGAAGAATACTAAAGGTGGATTGACTGGTTGTTCTCCAGAGTCCCTTCCTACACCAAGACCTCGCTATGTGGAGCAGTTCGCTGAAGCTACCATGACAAAACACAGAAGATGGGGTACAAAATATAACAAAAGTGCATTTTTTTCTCACCGTTCTGGAAGCTAGAAGTCCATGATCAAGGTGCCAGGTTGGTTTGGTTTCTCTGGTGGCCTCTCTCCTTGGCTGTGTTCTCCCTGTCTTCAGACGGTCCTCTGTGTCTGTATCCTAATCTCCTCGGGCACCAATCATAATGGGTGAGGGCCCAGCCACATGACCCACTTTACCTTCATTACCTGTTTACCTTCAGTACCTATTTCTAAATACAGTCATATTTGGTGGTAGTAAGCTTAGGACTCCAACATATGAATTTGGAGAGGCTGCAATTCAGCCGTAACAGTATCCCAAGGTCTTACTGTATCCTAGATATAGAGCACCCGTTAGTACACATCCAGCCCAGTCTTATTATAAAAGGCCAAAGTCAACATTTAACTAGATAAGACAGGGTTGGCCAAGGTTATGTATAAGGGAGTAATCTATACAGTTACAGAATTTCAACTGCTAAATAAGTAGTTCGTTGGTAGCCTTTTAAAAATAATGCTCTCTTCCTAAGTCTAGTAGCTATGAATATCATCATATCCGCCCTACTTAATCCAGGTAATTTGAATACTGGCCAGAGAAGCCAGGGCGCACGCGCGCGCACACACACACACACACACACACACATATTTACACCAACGTATATTCACATACAAACCTGGACTCCATACCTAAGGCACAAGGGGACTTTCTAGAGATAATAGGATAGCTGGATTTTTCTGGGGATACTGAGTACAGGAGGGACAAACAGCTACTGTGATGGCCTTACCTCTTGTATTCACTCAATAGTCATTTATTCATCTGTTCAGACAATATTGATTGGCTTCCAACTACGTGGAAAGATGTGCTAATGGATTTGGAAAAAACAGCCTTGTAAAAACCCATATCCCATAAGCTTTCAGGAGCGATGACGCCACAAAGCCCGGGCTTTGTCATCACAAGGACTGGGCTCAAGCCCCAGCTCCAGATTGTGTCAGCTATGTGACCTTGGGCAAGTCACTCACCCTCTCTAAGACTCAGTTTCCTCATTTGTACAATGGGGACAGTAATAACACTGTATCTGTTGGCATCCCCAAGCGGTGCCTCGGGGAAGCTTTTGCCGATCCTCCATGACTGCTACCAGCATCCTCCAAAGCCACCGTGAATAAGTAGGCGACCTAAGAAAAATGAGTGCCCTAACTGGCACGTCCATCTCCCTCTTCCAATTAGATGGCAGCCCTGAAGACTCTCCTATATTGAAATCTTTGAGCTACCAATTGGCTGTCTACACTGACAATTAAATGAGGTAATGCATGCAACGTGCTATTTTGTGTCATTAGCGAAAAATGTTAGCTCTTATTAAGGCATTTTGTGGTAAGGGCCATAACGGTATGGTGACTGACTCATCTTGATTTCCCCTCATCCATCTCAGGACACTCCCTTCCAACCCCAGGGCCAGACTAACCTACATGAGGATGTTAAAGAATGTTACCTGTAAGGGACGTGAGGATCCAGAAAGAGAAAGGTCACTATTAGTTTTGTTCTGTTTTGTTTTGTTTTGTTTTGTTTAAGAATAAGGAATACTATTGTGAACGGTGTAAGATTTGATCTGGTCCCTGAAGGATAGCCAATCGAAATGCAAAGAATGAACCGAAGATATGTAGGTGAGGAAGAGGAAGGCGCATTCGATTAACAGGCAGATGCCCTCCCAGGGATGGAAAGTGGGATCTTTGCTGGGGTGCAGTGGGTATTAAGGCCAGAAGGGAATGTCAGTGCTAAAATCCACTGGATTTATAGGTAGTCTGGAGCGGCTGAGGCTGGGATTCAGTAGTCCCTGGGAGAGTGCGGAGAGGTCCTAGGCTGATCCGTGAGATGATCAGAAATACTTCAAGGGGGTGGCTCAGCTATAGCCTAGTAACCACTAAGAGAAAGCTGAATTGGAGAAGGGAGAGATTCGGGGAAGGAAACCAGTAGGAAGGAAGCAGATAAAACTGCCCAGAGGAGAGCAATGAAGACCTGAGGCATTGACCGTGAGGCTGGCAGGAGGGCTGTGGATAAAGAAACCTACCAGGAAGATGCCCCACTGGGGGCTTGGCCAACGATTGCTGGTAGAGAGCAAGAGTGGAAAAGGAGTCGAATATGTCATGGCCACTTTAACTACAAACAGTAAAGAAATAAGAGGGGCTCAGAGGGAGAGGGAAGCCTTGAACTGGACGTCAGAGTTGTTGACAGAATTGTTGGGGTAGCCAGATCCCCAGATGGAGATGTTCAGCAGAAATGGGCCAGGTCTCAGGTCTGAGTGGGCTTGGGGCCCCGCCCCAGAGATGGGAGCCCCAGGCGAGGCAGAGGAGGGCCGCGCCGTGGGTGGTGGTGGGGCCAGGTGTGTAATGTAGCCAGAGCAGGGATGTAGAGGGCATAGGAAAAGCCAGAGAGAGAGCAGAGGACACAGAGTTTTCATTCATGTATCCGTCCAGATGTAGGGTGTATTAGAATCTGCCCCAGCAGTCCGAAGTTCAAGCTCACTTGGCGAGGCTGACAGTGAGGAGTCAGCTAGAAGGCTGTGGGGGCCCAGAGCAGGATTCTGGCTTCCGGGCTCCAGGGCTGGAGCGGAGAGCATCCTAAGGTCAACAAAATCAAGCAAACAAAATCAAGCAAATCAGAGGACAAGAAGGAGCAGCTCTGAAGAAAGAGTTTTGAATTAAGAAAGCTGTGAGATCAGAAGTCAGATTAGAAGAGGTAAAGAAAACAATAGATGGTGAGGATATGGGGATAGAACTAGATTAGCAACTTGTTTTTCAAAACAATAATATCCTGAGGTGCTAGGGTGCCTCAACCGGTTAAGCATCTGACTTTGGCTCAGATCATGATCTCACCGTTTGTGAGTTTAAGCCCTGCACTGTCAGTGCGGAGCCTGCTTCAAATCTTCCGTCTCCCTCTCTCTCTGCCCCTCCCCCACTCACACTCTGTCTCTCTCAAAAATAAATAAACAACAAAATAAAACAATAATATCTGGTTTCGGCTGGTGTGTCCTGAGGGTGTGCTCAGAAAAGGCAAACATGTCCACAACTGGGTAAAGATAAATTTGTACAAATCCTCTGGCTAATAATTTGATAAAATATCAAAAGCCTTAAAAATGTTTACCCCCTGACCCAGTAATTATATTTCTAGGAATTTATTCTTTTTTTAAGGTGAAAGTTTTTTTTAATGTTTATTTTTGAGAGAAAGAGACAGAGTGCGAGTAGGATAGAGGCAGAGAGAGGGAGACACACACACAGAATTTGAACTAGGCTCCAGGCACAGAGCCTGATGCAGGGCTCGAACTCATGAACCGTGAGGTCATGACCTGAACCAAAGTTGGATGTTTAACCAATTGAGCCACCCAGAAGCCCCTAGGAATTTATTGTTATAAAGAAAGATGTATATAGAAAACATTAAATATCAATAATGATTGGTTAAGATAATTTTGAGATACTACTATGCAATTATTAAGATAGACATTTTGGAAGCATCTTATGACAAAATGTACATGATTTACTAAATGGGAAATTATATTATAAAGCAGTAAATGCAATTTGTCACCAATTTTTATGAAGATATATATTGTGTACACACACAAACACACACATGCGAGTTTAGGCATTAAAAGAACCATTAATGAATTTAAAACTGATGGTCTTATAGTAGTGGAAAAAGAGGTCACTTTTTTCCTTTGGATACGTTTGTGTGTTTTCCAAATTTGTCCAAAAAGCAAGGAACATGTTTTATTTATTCGTTGTTCATTCATTCATTTATTTGTTTATAATATTTGTTTATTTTTGAGAGAGAGAGAGAGACAGAGTGAGAGCGGGGAACGGTTAGACAGAGAGGGAGACACAGAATCTGAAGCAGGCTCCAGGCTCTGAGCTGTCAGCAACAGAGCCTGATGCGGGGCTCAAACTCATGAACTGCGAGATCATGACCTGAGCTGAAGTCGAACACTTAACCGACTGAGTCCCTCACAAGTAACACATTTTAAACAGTAAAAAATAAAGTATGGGATTGGCAAGAAGGAGGAGGTACTTAGAGTGAGCACCAGTGACCAGAGAGGAGTGGGGGGTAAGAGAAGGCATGTGGGGAGGAGGGCTTGGGGCGAAGAGGAGGGAGGAAGGAGGGAGAGAAAGGGACAAGGGTCCAGGAAGAGGCATCAACTTTGGCAGAAGAGAGAGGTGAGAGCCAGAGGAGGGGAGGAAAGGTGGGAAGATGGCTGGGGCGCTTTGGGGTGATCTAGCCCCCCTCCACCAAGGGAAGACGAGCAAGGAATGTGGGAAGGCTACCAGAGATGGCTCAGAGGACGCTCAAATCCTTCTAGATCCTAGATCTGAGCATCCCCTCTGGAGAAAGGCCACTTCCCCAGGGAGCACCCTGGGTGTGCACTCACTGGGCAGCCCGGGGACTTAATCAGCATTTGAATTGGGACAAAGACTCACTGTCGTTTCCATCTCAACGGCTTCGAGTAGATCTTTTCATTCATGGGTGTCATCTCTCATCAAGCTCTGGCTTCCTCTGAAGCTGGGCATCTCAAGAGAGGGGCTCCGCGCTGTCTAGCTTAGCAGGGACCTTGACCGCTGCCCCAGCCAGCGTTCAGGATGTGACAGCATGTGGCTTCGGCCCCGGGACTGCGCTCTGCTTTGCAGCACCGCCCTGCAGGCCAGGCTCTTCCTCTCCAGGAGGAGCAAACGGCCGGGCCTAAGACCTCAGAGAACTCTGCGGGGCGACTTTGGAATGAGACCCAGCGAGCCTACCACCACCACCTCCACTGGTATATGGCACCTACCGTGTGGAGGGGGTATCGCCCTAGGCTGCAGACCCCCAGCACCTAGCCCGCGCCATGTCAATTCCTGTCGGTTGAATGGATGAACAATTCAGTTAACACGTGCCCGCGGGGACCTGTATGTGTCCTCTACTAAATCGGAAGTTTCCCACCTCGGGTCCCGCAAACCAGGACTCTTAGGAGCTGGTGTAATTATCCCAGGACAGCAGCTGTGAGCTGGGACGGTGGCTGCCCTGCCAGTGGGGTCCCAGGGCCTGGCAGAGAGGAACCGAGTGTCTGGTGGGAAGTGGAGCCCCTTCAAGCCCATGGTTAGGGCAGATGGTGAGCCCGGAAAGGCCCTCCACCTCCGGGGCCTCCCCCCTACCCCAGACCTCTCACCACGGCCTGGGGCCCTAAAATAAGAGCAGGGACGCTGTCCCCAAATACTGACTGGGCGGAACGGCTTTTCTCCTGGGAATTCACAACTCCTCCTGTTCACTCTCTCCCCTGCCTTCTGCGGGGAAGCAGGTGCACTGCAGATGGGGGCTCGTGTGGAAGGGACCGCCCTTCTGGGGACAGTAAATGCAGCGCGGTGTGTCCCAGTGTCCAGGGCGGGTCTGTGTAAGCGCACCTGTCCGCCTGCCTGTGGAGTCAGCGGGCTCATCTACCTGCGGTGACGGCCCTGCACAGGTGCACCTGGCCGACTTTTAATCCAAGCACATTTTTAATCAAGAGAAAATTCCCTTATCATTAATCGTTTCAAGTACACAATTCAGTGGGTTTTTTTTAGTATATTCATTTAGCTTTCTGTGTACATTTTCCGCAATAGTTGTAATCATGATATGTAATCTTCTTTCTGCTCTATATTCTTCATTTTGCCTAATTTTATCCTCATAGTTTTTAAAAGATTTTATTTTTCTATTTATTAAAATGTTTTTAATGTTTATTTTTGAGAGAGAGAGAGGGACAGAGCAGAGTGGGGGAGGGGCAGAGAGAGAGGGAGACACAGAATCCAAAGCAGGCTCCAGGCTCTGAGCTGTCAGCACAGAGCCCAGCGAGGGGCTTGAACTCACGAACCACTAGATCGTGGCCTGAGCCAAAGTTGGGCGCTTAACTGATTAAGCCACCCAGGTGCCCCTTAAGATTTTATTTTTAAGTAATCCCTACACCCAACCTGAGGCTCAAACACATAACCCTGAGATCAAGAGTCACATGCTCTTCTGACTGAGCCAGCACAGTCAGAATATTTCTATGTTTCCATAAGTTGTCACATTTATTTTAAGTTGGGGAGATAATAGGGGAGGGACATCATGTCAATATACCTTCATTTTATTTAAAAATATTTTTATTTATTTCTAGGAAAGAGAGAGACAGTGTGAGCAGGGGAGGGTCAGAGAGAGAGGGAGTCACAGACTCTGAAACAAGCTCCAGGCTCTGAGCTGGCAGTCAGCACAGAGCCCGAACCCACCAACCGCGAGTTCATGACCTGAGCGAAAGTCGGACGCTTAACCGACTAAGCCACCCAGACGCCCCATTATACCTTCATTTATGTAACTATTTTCTATTCACTGGACACTTTGACTTTCTATTTTTTAATGTATTGTAATTACTAATAATATTTATTATATATTATTAATTATTATAATATTATAGCAGTTATTATAACTGGGATAGTTTAAATATATAATATATTATAAACCTGTTGATTATTATAATAATACCACTAATAAACATTATTGTACAGATCAATCTTTATTTTGAATCATTTCCCTAGGGGGGCACCTGGGTGGCTCAGTCAGTTGAATGTCTGACTTCGGCTCAGGTCATGATCTCGCGTTCCTGAGTTCGAATCCCGCATCGGGCTCTGTGCTGACAGCTGGGAGCCTGGAGCCTGCTTCGGATTCTGTCTCCCTCTCTCTACCCCTCCCCTGCTCGTGCTCTCTCTTTCTCTCAAAAATAAATAAACATTAAAAAAATAGAATCATTTCCTTAGGAATATATTATATTAAGATGTGTTTGATTACTGAATAAAGGGATGAAATTCTTTTAAGGCTCTTTGATATACTCTTCCAGGAATCGGAACCTCTTCATTGAACTGAAGCTGCTACAGTGACGTTTGCACGTGTCTGTATCAATACCTGACCAGCTCTACGTTTTATTATGGCTTTTATTTTTGCCAGTGGATGTAAAATGGTGCAGTGAAATAATTTTAAATTTCATTTTTAAAAACTAATGACTGGGGAGGAAGCAAACTTTCCCACACAGTGATTTTAAGTAGCTCAACATGGTCTTCGCGTGGTCGAACTACACACACCTGAGCCATTCAGACCCAGCTGGGAGGTTCGTTTCATCCTGAAGCCAATGTCTCTCCCTTGACCTGAAATAGAAAGAATGTGGAGATATGACTTCAGAACCGCTAGTGAGCACATCTTTGCCTGGAAAGAGCCTAGAATGAGGTCTGTCCACAGATGGATACCAGGGTAACAGGTGGCAAAACAGAGAGATACCTCTAATGCCATCTTTGGGTCCCTGAATAACTTTTAAGACTGCTTTAACCCTCCCCCCATACAAGCTAACGAACCTCTCCTCACCCCCCTGCCATTTTTCTTACAGAGCCTCGGTTGACTTAGGTTTAAGCCTCTGGCGATTAAACTAAGGCAACATTTTACAGACTCACTAGAACCTCTTGCTGCATTTTTAGAGTCTGTGCAACCAGAAAAGAGAAACAGAAACAACAAATCAAGGTAGGCAGTGGGGAAATTTCCAGGCCTGTTTATCCAGGTTCAAGATAGTTTCTATTTAAAAAAAAAAAAAAAAAAAAAGCTCACATCAGAGTAACTTCAGACTCTCTTTGCAAAGCTATGGGTTCCTCTGCCAGTTTCCATGACTACCCTCAGCAGCTCTGATAACACCAACACAAAACCCAGAGGACTCAATGCTTTACCTTTATTTTGTGGTCATATCATCACCAATTTTATTTTATCATTATTATTATTTTTATTTTAAAACCTGAGTGGCTCAGTTGGTTGAGTGTCCGACTTCGGCTCAGGTCATGATCTTACAGTTTGTGAGTTTGAGCCCTGCATCGGGCTCTGTGCTGACAGCTCAGAATCTGGAGCCTGCTTTGGATTCTGTGTCTCCCTCTCTCTCTGTCCCTCCCCTGCTCACACTCTGTCTCTCTCTCCTTCAAAAATAAATAAACATTAAAAATTTTTTTAATTTTTAAAAACTGTTTATTTACTTTTGAGAGCGAGAGAGCATGAGCGAGGGAGGAACAGAGAGAGGAAGACACAGAATCCAAAGCAGGCTCCAGGATCTGAGCTGTCAGCACAGAGCCCGATGCGGGGCTTGAACTCATGAACAATGGGATCATGACCTGAGCCATATCAGATGCTTAACCAACTGAGCCACCCAAGTGCCCCAGATTATTATCAATTTTAAAAGAAGACACTCAGTCCACTTAACTCCTGTCTCTCTTACATCTTCTGTTGCCACCAGTACTGTGCTAAATTAACAAGAGACCAAGGAAGGGCTCCCTCCCACCTTCCTGAGTTTATGCTCTCCCACCCAGATGCACATCTTCTGACTCTGGCCAGATGACTCGGTGACCTTGTTCTGGTTAAACAGGCGGGATAATGATTCTTGGGCACAGATGCTCAAAATAGCGCCGTGCGTTTGTTTTATAAACATGGTCCATGGCAGGCTCACATGATTTTTTTTCCCAAACAAGAGATTCCAAAGACCAGCACCTGGGTCCTGGGCTGTGGGTTTGGGGACAGAGGTCATGGAGGCATGCGCCTCTCAGGAACACCAAGTTCAGCTCCCAAATCTTCGTGTGGCCCTCCTGCCTTCCCCTCTACTTCCTGTGTGCTCCCTTGGGAAACAGGCCTCCAGGGAAAGTCATACCTAATGATGACATCATTGCAGAAGGCACTGCATGCTTGGATGAGAAGTGGCAATGTCCCTTCTCGCATCTTGTCCCCACTTCCAGCCGCAGCTGGAAAATCCCCGACTCTCTCCACATTAAAACTTGTGACGGGAGTTTTAATAGGTAATAGGGAGTCCTCACTATTTACCACTAGAGCTGTTTCAGCCTAGACTCCCTGCACGCACTTCCTGACTGAAGGGAGAGAGCCAACTTTTACTGAGTAGCTGTTAAGTGCCAGACGCTTGGGGAGGTGCTTGTCGGCTCCCCCAGGAGACAACATGGAGACTAGCCACGGGCAAGCGGTCTGCCATCGGAAAGACCCGGATGTAAGCCTCAGCCCTCCCACTGTCTGGCTAGCTGCGTAGACCTCAGCCTGTTCCTCACCCTTCCTCTTCCTCAGGTCCCTTATCTGTGAATGCGAATAATAACAAATCACCCCATAAGGCTGTTACAAGCCTTAACTAAGCAAATTCATATAGTGAACATTGTCTGGTCCTCAGTAGACATTAAAAAAATTTTTTTTTAATGTTTATTTCTTTTTGAGAGAGAGAGACACAGAGCGTGAGCACGGGTGGGGCAGAGAGAGAGAGAGGGAGACACAGAATCCGAAGCAGCCTCCAGGTCTGAGCTGTCAGCACAGAGCCGAATGCTGGTTTCAAACCCACGAACATGAGATCATGACCTGAGCCAAAGTCTGCTGCTTAACTGACTGGGTCCCCCAGGCGCCCCCCCAGCAGACATTTAATAAAGGTTACGTAGTAGTAGCAGTAGTCACAGCAGTAGCCACAGAATTCCTGTGTGGTCCTGGGAGCATCTTGCTGATAGAACTTTGTTGCAGAGAAGGTTTAAGTCCTTAAAAGGAAAAGTCCCAGAATTTATAAGCCAGAACATAGCGGTTCCTCAAACAGGGGCAGATCAATGGAGAGGCCAAGGTCTGAGAATGCTGGCATTGCTACTTGGCAGAGACTTCTTGGTTCTGTGCTTACTGTTTGCGCGGTGCTAGGCAACACTGTCCACAACCTTGCGAAGTTTACGATGTTGTTGTGGAGACCAGACCCACAAACACAACGTTGGTGAGCAGTATGTGGCTGGACTGTATTTCTGGCAGAAGTCTGGCTATGTGAGCGCCCACTCCGTTCCAGGGCCTGGATTACAAGCATCACCTTATTTCAGTTTTCATCTGAAATATGAAAGCTTAAATCCCCATCGTGAAGGTGATGAGATTCAGTGACCTCCCCAGGACACACTGTTAGTAAGTGGCTGAGCCAAACTTGAACTCAGGCCTCCTGGCTCTTAAAGCGGGGAGACCGCCTCCCGGTGGAAGCAACACCATCTCTGGAAGAGGAAGTCGGACGTCAGAGATGTTAAGCGGCTTGTCCACGGTCACCTCAACAGTAGCTGGCTGAACTGGGATTTGAACGCGGGCCGCTCTACCTCACGGTCTTGGGCACTCCCTCCCCACCTGACAGCCTGTTCCGGGGAATTTTGTTATTCTCGATTAAAGCAAACATGACTGACGCATCCGAAGAAGAATCGGGCCTCTGGGCTGCTGCCCTCAATTTGGTGAGGCGCCCACCGGGCCTCCTGAGGGGGTGAGGATGCGGAGGCCCAGGGAACCTCATTCCAGGCCACCGTCCTCGCTCTCCCACCCTTTGCCTTGGCCTCTCCCCAAAAGTCCCCCCCTTGCCACTCCTCAAGGTCTGGTCTCCCCCAGCCAAAGAGGGGACGTGCTCTTCATCAGGTTGGGCTCAGAGGCGCCAGCCTGGAGCCCTGGGGAGGGAGGGGGCAGGGGATGGGGGCCCCCACTCAGCGAGCAGCGCCTGCTGCTTTGCAAACTTCTCCTGGGGTCCTGGGGTCTTGGCTAGGTCCCCACAGACTTCATGGAGGTACCCAGCCTCACAGGAGGAAACTAAGGCTGACAATCGAACAAGAAAGATTTTCAATGACCCATGGGAATGTGGAGAATCCTGGAAAAGCCCAGATGGAAATGACGCAACCAGGAAATTGGGTTCGTTGATGGAGGAGCCACTTTCCTCAGCGAATGGTGTGAGATGAGGGGACAACTCCCCACAGTTGTCATCTAGGAAGAGTGAAGGTGGATCCGGGCACATATGCAGCGATGACCACATACATTCATGTCACATACTGTCACACCCGCATGAAGCTGCCCGGCCTTCCCTGCTCCACTCCCTTCAGGGAGGAGAGGGGAGGACGCAGGCCCAGGGTGAGGACTGCAGAGGCTCAGCAACAGCAGAACAGGGCTCTGCGGCCGGAGGTGAGGACGCAGCCAAGTGGAAATAAGCCACTGTCTTCCCAAGAACACGAAGGGCACGGAAGTTCTTTTTTTTTTTTTCTAATGTTTTTATTTATTTCTAGGAGAGAGAGAGAGACAGCGTGAGCAGGGGAGGGTCAGAGAGAGAGGGAGTCACAGACTGAAAGAGGCTCCAGGCTCTGAGCTGGCAGTCAGCACAGAGCCCGACGCGGGGCTCGAACCCACGAACCGCGAGATCATGACCTAAGCGAAAGTCGACGCTTAACCCACTAAGCCACTCAGGCGCCCCAGGGCACGGAAGTTCTATGGGAACGTCCCTTTCTCCCGTGGCCCCAAAGCCGAGCTATCAAATTCCTCATCTCCGTCGTTGTCTTTTTCAACTTTAGGATGTCTCTGTGTGTGTGTGTGTGTGTGTGTGTGTGTGTGTGTGTGTGTGTGTGTGTGTGTGTGTGTGTGTGTAATGGTTTCTATTTCTTTGCTGAACTTCTCATTTTATGCGGGCCCTGTTTTCCTAAGTTTGCACAGCTGTGTGTTCTTGCACTTGCTGACCTTCTTTAAGAGGATTATTCTTGTCCTTCATGTTTATTTCGCTTTTGCGAGAAGGAGCGTGCGGGGGAGGGGCAGCGATTGGGGGACGCGGGATCCCGAGTGGGCTCTGCGCTGCGGGGCACGAACCGCGAGGTCATGACCTGAGCCCAAGCCGGAAACGCAACCGACCGCGCCACCCAGGCGCCCCAGGACTATTCTTAATTCTTTGTCAGACGGTTCCTAGATCTCCTGCCTTTAGGGTCGGTTCACGGGCGTTGTTAGTTTCCTTCGTGGGGTCGGTTGCCGCCCCCTCGCGATCCCCGCGTCCGTGCCGGTATGTGTGGTTTCGAGCACATAACCCCCTCCTCCAGGCTTTCGCGGGTGCGTTTCAGCAGGAAAAGGGCTCCCCCGGAGCTCAGCTCGGAGGGCTGTGGGGGTCAGCTGGTCGCACTCACGGGCAGGTGGGACTTCTGTGGGGTGTCTCGTTGGGCAAGGCCACTGGCTGGGCCCTGGGGCCATGCGGAGCCACCTCCTGGGCTCCGTGACCACCGGTGGTTGGGCGGGGTCCCGGGCTGTGCTCCCTAACTGGACTCACGGGGGGCAGGGCCATGGGCCCCCCTGCAGCGCAGCCCCGCTTGGGCGGGGCCTCCGACTGCGCGCCCCCGTCTGGGCGACGCTGCGGGCTGCGCTCTACATTCAAGCTGCGGGGCGGGGTCCGCACGCTGACCTTTGCCATCAGGCCGGCCACTGGCCGGGCTCCGCTATTACATGACATTCCTGGCCACGCTCCCCGGCGGCCAGAGCCTCCTACCGGACCTCACAGTTGGGGGGGTGGGGGTTGGAGACTCCGCTCGGCAGTCAGTCAGGGTCCCCATCGGGGCTTGCAGGGCTCGCTCAACAGTCGGGCAGGGCTGCTGGCTTGGCCCCCTGCCCCCGTGGGCCGCGGAACGGCCTCCACGGCTTCCCGGCATCCGTGGCCACGCTTCCCGGCCGGGCAAACGGGAGGCGATGCTGAGCGGGGGTGGGGGCTGGTGAGTGTGCTTCCCCGCCCGGGCAGGAGGTCGGAGGTGCCCCATACCCGGTTCAGCCCAGCTGACTGGGATCCAGACCGAGCAGAAATGCCAGCCGAGGTCCCTGGCCAGAGGCGCCACCGGCTCAGCTCTGCAGAAGCGCCGAGCTGCGGGCCGGGGTCCGGCGGGGGCGCCCCTGCAGGCAGGAGCTGGCTCTCCAAGATGGAAGCGCGGGTGGCTGTAAGCCCCGCCCCCCGCCCCTCCGTCTCCGAGCCCCGCGGTCCAGCCCCAGGGGTTCCCTGTGATCGCCATGAGGTGAGACTCTCCCAGAAGCGCCCCGCAACATTGGGGGCGCTGGGTGTTCACCTCAGGCTCTCGTTTTCCCTCTGCAGAAACCGCAGGCCTCGGTGCTGCCCTCTGCTGTCCGGGGAGGGAATGAGGGGATGGAAATGGAACCGCCCCTCTTCCTCTTCTAACGGGGTCCTCCTCGCCCTGTGGTGCCGGGCTGCGTCGCGTCACCCCTGTGTTCTGGGATTTCTAACACGATGTCTTGTCTACGGTTAGTTCCCAGCTGGTCTTTTTGGTGAGGGGGCTGAAGGCCGGAAGAACTCCATCTTGATAATGACACTGCTCCTCACTCTTACTTCATTCATATAAACAAATAGATGTTTTCAGTCTAATTAGGACGACTGAGGTCTCGAGATAGGGGTAGACATGTTCGATGGTGGCTTTTCTAGATCTTCCCACTAACCCCGGTTTCTCTGCCTTGAATCTCTTGATTAATTAATTTTGAGAGAGAGAGAGAGAGAGTGGGAGGGGCAGAGAGGGAATCTCAAGCAGGCTCCGCACTGTCAGCTCAAAGCCCCACTAGGAGCTTGAACTCACAAACTGTGAGATCATGACTTTAGTCGAAATCAAGAGTCAGATGCTTAACTGACTAAGCCACCCAGGCGCCCCTCTCTGCCTTGATTCTGAGGAGTGTGGCTGGAGAGAGAAAGAACTGGAAAGAAACAGGTCTGGTAGCATTGTGTCAATGAAGGAAAATGGCAGGCGCCTCTCGTTCCTTCTGTGTCCCTTTAGCCGAGTAAGGCGTTCAGAACTCGCTCCTACCCACTGACGACGGAAGACACACCCAAGGGCTGGAAGACAGAGCAAATACTTCTCCATTATTCCTCGTAGGTGACTTTCCACCCTTTAGGTGCTCAGATGACCACGGGGGGGGGTGGGGGGAAGACTGGAGGTGTACCTCGAAGCCCCCTCTTCCATTTCTACTCTCCCCCCTCTACCCTTCCTGCACCACCTCCCATGGCCGCCTGCATTCCGGCCATTGTGGAGGCCACTTCCCCGCTTGCCCTGACTCCTGGTTCTTTGGAGATGAGCACCAAGAAGACAAATCCCTTTCATATTAATATTGATGGCTAGATGTTACTCAGTTTTTATGATGTTCGCCCATGGGAGGAGACCCCCTTCCCACTGGGGTGAGGGCAGGACAGGCACCTCCTGCCTCACACGCATGAAATGACATGTGCCCAATATGTAACAAAAATGGCAGCCCGTATGGTGTCCCCCCATCCCATTTAGTGTTCCTTTTTTTTTAACTTATTTTTCAATTTTTTAAATGTTTATTTATGTTTGAGAGAGAGGGAGAGACAGAGCGTGAGTAGGGGAGGGGCAGAGAGAGAGGGAGTCACAGACTGAAACAGGCTCCAGGCTCTGAGCTGGCGGTCAGCACAGAGCCCGACGCGGGGCCCAAACCCACGAACCGCGAGATCATGACCTAAGCGAAAGTCGGACGCTTAACCGACTAAGCCACCCAGGCGCCCCTACTTTTCAATTTTTTTAATGTTTATTTATGTTTGAGAGAGAGGGAGAGACAGAGCGTGAGTGGGGGAGGGGCAGAGAGAGAGGGAGACACACAATCGGAAGCAGGCCCCAGGCTCTGAGCTGTCAGCACAGAGCCCCATGGGGGGCTCAAACCCACACACCATGAGATCATGACCTGAGCCAAAGTCAGATGCTTAACTGAGCCACCCAGGAGCCCCACCATTTGGTGTTCCTCATATGGCAGCGTGCTTAGAAACGTGGCAAAGACTCACGGGACTCGGATTTGCTATTTCTGCTAGTCTAAAAATGTGGATTTTTACGAGCATGAGGATGGTCTCGGGAAGAGAGTGGAACAAAGATCTGGATCGTGTCCTCAGTGGCTCCCACAGGATTAAAACCTGGCTTAGGCCAAGGGCACTGCGGTGTGAGAGCCACTATTTATAGCCGAAACGGAAAGGGTTATTACTAGGATGCCCGGGGGTGTTTTTATGGGAGCGCGCAAGCCGATCAAAACACGCAGCCTTCGGCCGGAGGAACGGAAGAGCGCCACCTAGCGGCCGCCGCCAGTCCTGTTTCTGGCGACCGGCTTGTCACAGCAGGTCAGAGCCAGATGGCAACCCAGGCCTCGGGGATAAAACAGAGCCGACGGTCAGCAGAGGTCAGAGGACCCATTCCACGAGGCTGTTTCATAATCACACGAGGTACTGTCTTTTTCTACGAGACGTTTTGTGTTCATGTAACAGAAGTAGCAAGTAACTAATCTTCAGTAATTTAGGAGCCCCAGCCACGGGCCAGGGTCCTGATCACTTGGTTCGATATGCTGTATCACCTTTGTGATGATAGAATATTTATTATTGGAAATGTTCCGCTCTGCAATAACCATGGGGTTTTTTTCCCCTGCTAGAATTTAGGGGAAATCTTGTACAAAACAACGTTATTAGGGGTTCAGAGAAAGTGTAATAAATAAAAATTAGTTAATTAATGGTTAATCTAATTATTAATTTAAGTTTGATTAAAATAATTCATAAAAACTATGTTGGAAATGAAGTTTATGTTTGTGCACGTGTTTGAATGCCTGTGTTTGGGGGGA
This sequence comes from Proteles cristata cristata, assembly GCA_017311185.1. Lineage (NCBI taxonomy): Eukaryota > Metazoa > Chordata > Mammalia > Carnivora > Hyaenidae > Proteles > Proteles cristata. Next base: position 552,064 of record JAESUZ010005157.1, read on the forward strand.
GAAGGGAGAAAGCCCAAAGATACAAGCAACAAGACAAATTAAAGCCAAAAATCGGCAAACTCCACCGTGCCCTGGAATATTCACGAGTGAGGAAGTCTAAATGGATGTCTCACGGAGCAAAGGCAAGCCTGGGTCTGGAAGGGATCGAACCTGGATTCCTCTGTAACTGCTGATATTTCTATAAAGCAGAGATGGGAAGTTCATCAAGCAGCTAACAGCCTCCCAGAGGGCTCTGGGGCCCCTCCTGCTGGGAGATGGGCACCCCTCCTGTGCAGACAGACCCCGCCCCCGCCCCCAGAAGAGCGTGCCTGACGCCTGCATGTGGGTGTGCAATCAGCTGGACTCAGTACATGGCTAAATAACCTTCCTTACTCCTCTCGAGAATATTGTAATTTTCACGACAAATTTATCCAGATGAGAAGAAATAACTGTTACAGGCAGCGGTGCAAAACCGTTTTACCTTTGGATGTCAATAGGTGTCCTGGATTATTTTGAAGCCATCCCATACATTATGCTAAATTTTGTCTGTAAAAGCTTCACTACACATCTCTAGAAAATAACAATTTTAGGAGCACCTGGGTGGCCCAGTGGGTCAAGGGTCTGACTCTGGCTCAAGTCTCAATCTCACAATTCATGGGTTCAAGCCCCACGTCGGGCTCTGTGCTGACAGCTCGGAGCCTGGAGCCTGCTTCAGATTCTGTGTCCCCCTCTCTCTCTGCCCCTCTCCCACTTGTACTCTCTCTCTCTCAAAAATAAATAAACATTAAAATATTTTACAAAAAAAAGATTCTCTCTCGCCCTCTCTGTTTGCCTCTCTCTCAAATAAAAAAAACAATAGAATAATAAAATAATAAATGGCACCTGGATGACCCAGTCATTTGGGTGTCTGATTTTGACTTGGGTCATGATCTCACAGTTTGTAGTTTAGAGCCCTGGGGCTGGCTCTACGCTGACAGCTCGGAGCCTGGAGCCTGCTTCCGATTCTGTGTCTCCCTCTCTCTCTGCCCCTCCCCTCCTCATGCTCTCTCCCTGTCTCAAGAAAATAAACATTAAAAAAATAATAAATAGGGGTGCCTGGGTGGCTTAGTCGGTTGAGCGTCCGACTTTCGCTTGGGTCATGGTCTCGCGGTTCATGGGTTCGAGCCCCGTGTCGGGTTCTGTGCTGACTGCCAGCTCAGAGCCTGGAGTCTGTTTTAGTCTGTGACTCCCTCTCTCTCTGACCCTCCCCTGCTCACGCGGTCTCTCTCTCTCCTAGAAATAAATAAAAATATTTTAAAAAAATAATAATAATAAATAAATAAGGGTAGAAGGAATAGACTGAAAGAGACTTACAAGGTTTATCAACAAATAATGTATATTGTTTGGATGCTGATTTAAAGTATAAAAAGATAATGTGAGGCAATCATGAAATTTGAACGTGGACCGGATATGACATTCTATTAAGGAATTATTGATAATATTGTGGTGAGACTCTGGGGCTTCAGTTTTGTTTGTTTCCTTGTTTTGTTTTTTAAGTCTTTAGGGACACGGGAGCCAGTGTGAAGCTCCCACTGGCTAAATATGGAACAATTTGAATATCAGCCTAAATAATGACAGTAAAAAGCTTATCAACCATTGAATAAAATGATTACTGTGTGAGTCTAGACTGAGATCAATAATGAACGTGGTATGTGACCGTGCATATTCAGGGGGATGCCATGCGAGCTCAGCTACTTGTTTTCAATTGGTTTTGTGATGTACTTCTAAGTCTTCTTTAAGTCTGTTGTTTCCTGATTCTGTGCACTATAAAGCCTTACCACCGGTGACATCCCAAGAGCAATGAGACATTCAGATCTTGGAGTCTAGATACCACATCTCCCTAAAAGGAATAGGGATCCTTGGAGAAATGGCTGATTTGGGGCCTGGGGTAGAGACAGTGTGAGGTGAGCCTGAAACCTTTCCTTGAGCCAGAAAGGAAGCAAATGCTTAGACGTTAATGGAAATACATGAAAAGAACAAGGAGAACGCATCTTTGTGTAGGAAATCAGAATAGGAGTTGCTTATTGAGGAAAGGGTTGACTGACGAAGGGCGATAGGAAAGTTTCTGAGATGATAGAAATGTTCTGTATCATATTTGGGTGTTGGTCACAGAAGGTTTTTTTTAAGTTTAAATTGTATGCGTAAGATGTATGCCTTTCACTGTATATAAAATTTGCCTCATTAAAAATAAGAACACATAGAAGTAGTTTCAAGATGCTTGCAGTAGTCAAATTTGGGACAATTTAGTGATAAAAACAAGAATTAAATGGTTTCTGACATATTCAGTGAATATGTAATCCATACATTTTTAGTAATACTAAAAGAAAGTTAAATGGGCGAATGTATGGCTCTACTTTATGAGAGAATTCCAGCTAATAATGTAAAGGGAATGATGGAGTTAGAAAGTCATTAAAAATCATTATTTTGCAAAAACCAATATTATAACTGATTCAGGCTGGAATCGTTGATGGGTGCCACTACTGAGGGAAACCAGAAAATCCCTGGGAAACAGGATGGTCACACCATCTCCAAGTTTTACATGAAAGATTATCTCTTCATCACAGCGGGAAAAGTTTTCCTTAACCAGGTTATAAGTTTTTTAAATGTTTGTTTATTCTTGAGAGAGAGACAGACTGTGAGCATGGGAGGGGCAGAGAGAGAGGGAGACACAGAATCGGAGGCAGGCTCCAGGCTCTGAGCTGTCAGCACGGAGCCCTACATTGGGCTCGAACTTACAGATCACGAGATCATGACCTGGGCCAAAATCAAGAGTCGGTGGCTCAACTGACTGAGCGCCCCCAGGTGCCCTTGGGTTCCTCCAGTTAAAGGTCTTGTGATGGGGTCAGACCCACTTGGATATCTATCTTTTTTTTTTTTAATTTTTAAAAATAGTTTCTTTATTTTTGAGACAGAGAGAGACAGAACATGAGCAGGGGAGGGGGAGAGAGAGAGAGGGAGACACAGAATCTGAAACAGCTCCAGGCTCTGAGCTGCCAGCACAGAACCTGATGTGGGGCTCGAACCCATGAACCATGAGATCATGACCTGAGCCGAAGTCAGTCACTTAATCGATTGAGCCACCCAGGTGCCCCCTGGATATCTCTCTATCTTAAAGTCCAGTGATTTTAAGGTCCAGGGACCGTAATTACATCCGCAAAATCCCTGTTGCTGTATAAAATAACATAATCATGGGAGGGACAGCCCCTTATAGTTACAGGTTCTGCCCATGCTCAACGGGAGGGAATTAAAGAAGGGCAAGGGTCATTGGGGGATCCTACCAGAATCAACGTGCGGTATACTCTCCCAAAATGTTCAGCTCAAATCCAGTCCTGAGGATACCATCAGAAAAATCCAGACGTATGACATTCTATATGACATCTGGCTTGAACTTTTCAAGAATGTCAATGTCATGAAATGTTAAAAAAAAAAAAAAAAGTGAGGTGACTCTTCTAGATTCAAGGAGATTAAAGAGATTTAATAGCCAAATGCAGTGCATGATTGTCAATTGGGTCCCAGATTAAAAAAAAAACCTATGAGATATTTTGGGTACAATTTGAAATTTAAATATGTCCCAAAGGTTAGCTAATATCATCATAATAATGTAAAATTTCTCGGGTGTGATAATGGTGTATGGTTATGTAGAAGAATGTCTTTGTTCTCTAGAAATATATGCTGGAAAATTTCGGGGCAAAGGATATTATGTCTGCAACTTACTTCCAAATGATTCAGCAAATATATGTGTATATATATAGGAGGATAGGCAGAAAAAGTGGCAGATACTAACAATTTATGAATGAAGAAGATATCTGGATGTTCACTGTATAAATACTGAACAATTTAAAAAATAAGGGTTGAAGGGCAAATAATTTCATATAAAAATATCTTGATTTTTTTATACTCTTGCTAAAAGATTTATTTAAAATAGCTCTTTCTGGGGCTCTTGGGTATCTCAGTCAGTTAAGCATCTGACTTCGGCTCAGATGACAATCTGACAGTTTGTGGGTTTGAGCCCCACGTCAGGCTCTATGCTGACAGCTCAGCCTGGAGCCTGCTTCAGATTCTGTGTCTCCCTCTCTCTCTGCCCCTCCCCCACCCTACCCCCCACTCATACCGTGTCTCTTTCTGTCTCTCAAAAAAATAAATGTTAAAATAAAATAAAACAGCTCTTTCTATAGTGAGACAGATGAATTGGACAATTTCAAACAATGTCTGAATGTCTGGTGGAAATCTTTCTCTGCCACATACAACATGAGTCAGAATCTTTTTTTTCACTTAGGAAGGTTAAATAACCAATTCCTCGTTGCTACAATCCATATGCCTAAAACGGTACTCCTCTCCCAATTCTTGAAACTGTGTACATTTGGGGCGCCTGGGTGGCTTAGTCGGTTAAGCGTCCGACTTTCGCTTAGGTCATGATCTCGCGGTTCGTGGGTTCGAGCCCCGCGTCGGGCTCTGTGCTGACTGCCAGCTCAGAGCCTGGAGCCTGTTTCAGTCTGTGACTCCCTCTCTCTCTGACCCTCCCCTGCTCACGCTGTCTCTCTCTCTCTCTCTCCTAGAAATAAATAAAACATTAAAAAAAAGAAAGAAAGAAAGAAACTGTGTACATTTAACAAGAGTTTGCTTTGGGGCAGATGTCTTGGCAATGGCTACAAAAAACCAGTTCAGGTTCCTGTAGAAACATGTAAGTAAGCACAAACCATACCCACTAGGGACCCTTGCTAAACACAGCACAGATAGAAAATATGTATCAGGAGCTTTTGACTCAGTAATCTTTGGCTTGGAAATTTACTGTCATAAAAATTATGCAAAAGAAGGCTGGGTGGCTCAGTCAGTTAAGCGTCTCACTCCTGATTTCAGCTCAGATCATGATCTCGTGGTTGGTGAGACCCAGCCCCATGGCGGGCACTGACACGTCGGTCAATGAGAAGTTTTATCTACGCAGATGCGTGCCGTGGAGCTGTTTACAAGAGTGACAATGAACATGGACCTCAACGCATGTTTATACAGGGACGTGGGGCTTGAATGACATCCATCATTCCCGTGTAGAATTTTTTCATAAGTTTAAATCTGATAGGATGTTGGAAAAAAACTCATCAAAAAACGCTAAGGAGAAAAATGTAGAGTCTAAAGTTGTGTTCACTTTCTGGTTCTGACCACATACAAATTTTGCACGTGTGGGTAAAGATCAGAAGGGACCTCAAACAGCTACTGTAAACCTTCGGTGGGATTGTAGGCAGAATTCTTTGGGTAATTAAAAATGCTAGTTATGACTGTTTCCTCTGCTGCACTAGAAATACGCTAGATCAGGGCATTATATCTGTCATGTTCATCTCTGTATTCCCAGGGCCTTCAGCAGGGAGGGAGGGAGGAAGAAATACTTTTAAATTAAATAACATTGTAAAACAGGGAGCTTTATTTAAAAAAATTTTTTTTTAACATTTATTCATTTTTGAGAGACAGAGAGAGACAGAGTGGGGCGGGGAGGGGCAAAGAGAGAGAGAGACAGAATCCAAAGCAGGCTCCAGGCTCCGAGGTGTCAGCCTCATGTGGGACTCGATCCCTCTGAACACGAGATCATTAACTGAGCTGAAGTTGGACGCTCAACCGACTGAGCCACCCAGGTGCCCCAGACAGGGGGCTTTCTTATAGGACATTGGACCATTCCATGAATTTTCGAACAAGGATATCACTAGGTTAATATTTTGGAAAAGTGTATAATGGCCCTAACTTTGATTTTAAAAAGAAGATCTTTCATTGTTAACATGCAGACTTTCCCTCCAACGGCTTCCCCACCTAAACCCCCCCCCTCCTCCCCTCACTGCTCTCGGATTCATTTACCTCTCCTCTCCCCTCTCTTCGGGGTCTGAGCACACCCACTCTGTGCCCTCTCTCACGCCCAACCATCTGGCACCTGCCCTGGCTCGGTGTCCTCTGTTCTTACCCTCTTCAGGCCGCTGCCCAAGCATCGCTCTATCAGTGAGCCCTTCCCTGGCGTCCACACCCTGTGTAAGACGGCAAGGCTTCCCCAGGCGGGCACTCTGTCCCCCTTACCCGCTGTTTCCCCCCACGGCACTTACCTCCATCTGGCGGACTGTGTGTTTTGTTAGTCTATCACCTGCTCCCCTGACCCCCCTCCCTGCCGAAATGAAAACGTCCTTACGGCAGATTGTGCTCTGTCAACGTTCCCAGCCCCTAAAACACTCCTGGGCATATAATAGGTCCTTACTACATCTTTGTTGAATGAGGGTACAAACACAACCCCCCAAAGTTAAGAATTAAAAATAAACATATAAAATGTATATAAATATATAAACAAATTTTAACATGTCTTAAACAGTGCTTTGACATACACTAGGTACTCAATACCAAAAAAACTTTTTTAAATATTTATGGATTTATTTTGAGAGAGAATCAGCTCACTCATTTGTGGGGACTAACAAGTCTAAAATCTACAGGGTAGGTCAGCAGGGAAGAGTCGATGTTACAGTTTTGGGGGCAAAGGCAGTATGGAGGCCAGAGTCCTTCTTCCCTAGGGCACCGCAGTCTTTTTTCTTAATGTCCTCAACTGATTAGGCGAGGCCCACCTGTTGCGGACGAAATGACACAAAGGACAAGACACACACAAAAGACAGACACAGACACAACTCCGGCCGGAGGAACAATTCTACGCACGCCCCTCTTGCGGTTTATTTTATACCCCGGTAACTGGATACAAACTGAAATCTACAAGATGCATTCCTTTACCAATTAAGGGCAAGTAGCCAAACACATTTCAAGGACAGGGGGGAGCAAAGGGAGGAAGCGACCACAACGTGTTTACTAAGAGGCCTGCCCACAACTCCAGCCTTCTCCTTACTTCTAAGGAGGGCATGTTCCCTCGTTTGCGAGCGGACCATTAAACTTGGATATTGTGTGCAGGCCTCCTGGCAGAGCACCCTGTTTGCAGGCATGATCTGCCCAGGCAGGGAGCCCCGTGTGCAGGCACATCCCCGCGTCCCTAACCACGCTTTCCTGTGGTCACTGTCGGGCTCCCACACCACCTGCATTCTGGAAGGTCATCAGCTTTACTCAAAGTCTACTGATTTAAATGTTAATATCATCTAACCATTACGTGCACAACAACTTCTTCACTTATGTTTGACCAGAACTGGACACCATGGCCCGGCCAAGTTGATATATACGATTAACCACTACACCAACCAACAGGAGACCTAAATTTCCCATACTATTTTTTTCCACCCCGAAAACAGATTTCAGTGTCTACCTGAGGTGTCACGTGGCCAAGGATATATTCTGGCTCAGAGATTATACCGGCCTGATAAGCTTCCAATGAATCTGACTCCCTTCTCCCAACTGGGCCCAAACCCGAGTCTGGGTACCGGCAACGAGGATAAATACATGGGTTCGCCAATCGCCCTTTGCCCCTCGTCTTGCTAAGCTTTGGCAAAGGTTGAGTGGCCAAAGTGTTCTCTCCTGGGGTGATTTGTCCCCCTGCCCCAGCCCTGGGGACATTTGTGTTTGGAGCAAATGTGAGGGCCTCTGCTATTTACATCTAGTGGGTAGGGGGCAGGGAGGCCATTAACTGGCTACAGCTCGGGACAGACCCCCACAATATGGAATTCCCTGGCCCTAAATGTCAATGGTGCCCAGCTTGAGAAACCCTGATACAGACTTCAGGGAATAACAGAAGCCCCATAAACAGAAATTTGATTCTCTGGCTGGTGCCATTTTTATCTCGTTCTTTCTTTTTAAAGAGCTGGAGCCCCAATCTCCTTGATTCTTTTATTCACATGTTCATTTCTTTATCCAGATACATGATATCAACATTCACCCACTTCAGTGCTACTTTGAATTTAAACAAATTCTGATGTTTTGCCAGGTTCCCAAGGAAACAAAAATAAAATTTCTCTCTACCTACTGTTTGGAGCAACAGGCGAAACAGAAAACCTCACCCCACTTTTACGAAGCAGAAGACAAGCTCATGCTTGTAATCAGAACCCTGATGTCACTTCATCGTGTTGCTCGGAGCGTCATCCCGTGTGAGTCCGGTGCTCTGCCTGCTCACCACCAACCCTGCAGCTGGATGTGGCCGAGACGAACACCAGAAGGGGACCAGTCCTGCTCTCCTCTGTGCGCACTACCCTCCAGACCATCAGTAGCTCCCCGCCCCCCCCGCCTTCTAGACGATTCCTCCATTCTTGCTTCTATTTCCTCCCTCTCGGAGGAAGACTTGGCTTCCGACATCACTGCAGAAAGTCAGGGAATCCGACAAGTTTTCACGAGCTCATTAGACCTCTCCTTCGACCTGTGCTTGTGCCCTGAGGCTATCATACCTTCTGTCACCGCCTTTCACTTAGCCTCCTAACATTGCCCCCGGAGCGTGCACTTGATCTCTGTGTAGTCCGTTCCCATCAGAGAAGTCAGAACGGGTGTTTAAAATGGATGTTGGGGGGCGCCTGGGTGGCTTAGTCGGTTGAGCGTCCGACTTTCGCTTAGGTCATGATCTCGCGGTTCGTGGGTTCGAGCCCCGCGTCGGGCTCTGTGCTGACTGCCAGCTCAGAGCCTGGAGCCTATTTCAGAGTCTGCATCTCCCTCTCTCTCTGACCCTCCCCTGCTCACGCTGTCTCTCTCTCTCCGAGAAATAAAAAAAAAAAACAAAAAAACAAAAATAAAATAAAATAAAATAAAATGGATGCTGGGAGGAAAAAAGAAATAGTGTGCCTCTCCTGCTCAAAAGTGACTCCCGTGTCACTCAGAGTGAAAGTCTGGCTCCTTACTTTGCCCTCCAAGCTCCTGGTCAGCTCTCTGACCCCCTGTCCATCATCCATCTGCACAAACTACAATCTTCTTATTTATATATGTATGAATATATATGTTATATATATGATACATATAAATATATATAAAAAAATAAACGTTTAGTTATTTTTGGGAGAAAGAGAGAGAAAGTACAAGTGTCAGATGCTTAACTGACTGAGGCAGTCAGGTGTCCCTGTTTCATTATTTTTTGGAGTAAGCTCTACGCTCAACATGGACCTTGAACTCCTGACCTGGAGATCAAGAGTCTCATGCTCTACCAACTAAGTCATCCAGGTTCCCCTGCTTTGATATGAATATGTATGTTTTTTAAAAACTTATTTTGATTATTGAGTGTTCTTTTGTTTTTGTTTTTGTTTTTTTTGATGGCTCCTTAAACTTCACACATAAGGCCCAGAGAGGCCCCCAGGTCCTGGCCTTGGCACTTTGAAAAGTGCCTTTGACATTTGATCTTTTTTAAAATGTTTATTTATTTGAGAGAGAGAGAGAAAGAGTCGCGGGAGGGGCAGAGAGAGGGGAGACAGAAGATCGGAAAGGGGCTCCACGCTGTCAGCACACAGAGTCTGATGTGGGGCTGGAACCCATAAACCGTGAGATCATGAGGAGAGCTGACATAAATCTGATGCTTAACTCACAGACGCCCAGGGGCCCCTGTGATCTTTTGATATAATGAGAAATAATAATTAGTCTTCATCCCTGGTCCCCAGCCCAGAGGCTCTAAAACTCTTGTAATTTCCAGAGTGAAAGAAATGAGAAGAGCATCTTCTGCTAAGCCTAATGACCTTAAGTACCTGCGTTCATGCTAATGAGCTGATGCCAAAGTCGGATGCTTAACTGACTGAGCCACTCAGGCACCCCTAAACTTGTTTTCAGCTGCAATGAATTTCCATACCACAATTTCCATACCACAATATATATGCCTCCCTCATCTTAACTTGCATAGTTGGTATTGAATGGGTATGATACCATACTTCATTAAACTAGTCCTCTGGTGGTGGACATTTTAGTTGTTTCTAGTTTTTTATTACAAAGAATATTTCAACGAACATTCTTGCATAAATGTTTTTGCAAACTTGTGCATATCCATAAGATTTTGTTGTTGTTGTTGATTTTCTACTGCATTAGAATGTAAATTTTAATGTGGGCAGTGGCTTTCGTTTGTTTATTTCAGTATCCTCAGAATTTTATTCCTAGAGCCTAGCATGTAGTACGTGCTCAATAAATACATGACCACCTACCATTGTATACCCATCAGGAGTACAATCTGATTGTAAGAAGATTTGTAAAAATCTTAACAAAACAACTTCCAAATTAGGAGTTGGACAATACCAAGTGCTGACAAAGATGTGAAGCAACTGAATCCTCGTATCCTACTGAGAGTGTAAATTAGTATTTTGCTTTGGAAAGCACACTGATAACATCTCATATGTGTATATTCTAGGGCTAACCACTTTCCTTCTGAGGTATATATTAAGCTATTCTCTTGCACATGCGCTCAAGGAGAGACATTTACTGGAATTCCAGTACTCTTGTACTGAACAAAGGCAATGCACAAAATTGTATAAAATTATCCAACACCATTGTAATATTGTATTACTCTCCCTCCACACATGCATACCGCACATTACTTTTTGTTCTGAACCATTTGAGAATGAGCTGAGTACATCTCGATTAAATGAGAAAGCTGTAGGGGCGCCTTGGTGGCTCAGTCAGTTTTGAGTGTCCTGATTTTGGCTCAGGTTTGAGCCCCACATTGGGCTTGACACGGACAGTGCAGAGCCTCCTTGGGATTCTCTCTCTCCACCTCTCTCCATTACAATGAGAGTTAAAACAAGACCGCATGTTAAATCTAATCAAGTGCTTTTTAGTGTTTTATTAAAATACCACTTTACTTCAAAATCTGGCCCTGGTTTCTGCACCTGGTGAATATGACACACCCAATAAATGCATATTGGATGAACAAATGAATATCTGTCTCTAGATCTTTCTACATCTAAGCCCTACTAACTTGAGTCAAGGCCAAGTTCCTCTTGAAGCCTCCCTCTTCAGGGGCTCCTGCTATGGGGCTGGGCATCACCAATAGGCTTTGACTCATCAAGGACAAGAGTCTTTTCTTATTTCTTCTGCCTCAGAGATAGTTTCTTTCCTCATTTACCACGTGTTCTGCAATTAACTATTGAGCTTCCTATGTGCCTGGGTGGCTGTCAGTTGGGCGTCAGACTTTGGCTCAGGTCATGATCTCGTGGTTCGTGAGTTCGAGCCCTGCATCTGGCTTTCTGATGTCAGCTCGGAGCCAGCTTCGGATCCTCTGTCTCCCTCTCTCTGCCCTTCCTTTGCTCTCTCTCTCTCTCTCTCAAAAATAAACATTAGTTTTTTTTAAAAATAAAAATAACCTATTTATCTCCCAATTAGGGAGGACCTTTCTTATTAATCACTGTGTCTTTTTGAAGGATCACACATAGTGGGTTCACTGGAAATGCTTGAACAGCATTAAATGAAACACTATATTTCCACGTGTCCAATACAAAGGCATACAAATGGTTTTTAAGCTGTTTTTTTTTTAATAGTTTCAGATTCACAGAAAAGGTGAAAAGATTCCCCTTTACCCCTTTTACACTGGTTTTCCCCATTGTTTATATCTTATACTACTTTGGTACATTTGTCACAACTGAGAAATATTGATACATTGTTATTAACGAAATGCCCCACCTTATTCGGATTTCACTAGCTTTTCTCTGATGTCCTTTTTCTGTCTCAGGGTCCCATCCTGGATACCACATTACATTTTGTCATATCTAGGCTCCTTTAGTCTGTGATGTTTTCTCAGATGGTCCTTATTTTTGAAGGCCTTTGGAACCTTTTGGAGACTATTTGTAGAATATTCCTCACGCTTAGGTTGAGATTATAGGCTTTGGGGAGGAAGCTCACAGAGATGAAGTATCATTCTTATCACATCGTATCAAAACTCTGTGCTATGCTGCTTCGGATTCTGCGTCTCCCTCTCTCTCTGACCCTCTCCTGCTCACACACTCTCTCTTTCTCTCTCTCTCTTGCTCTCAGAAATAAAGAAAACATTAAAAAATTAAAAGAAACTCTGTGCTATGAACATGACTTATCATTTGGCCTGGGTAGTGTTGACCAGGTTTTTCCATTGCAGAGCTATCCCCTCCTCTCTCATTCCACAGTCTGTTCTTTGCAAGGAAGTCTGAAAATTAATAAAAGGAAAGTTCATTTAGAACGGAGCGGGGAGGCCAGCAGGGGGAGCTCTCGCTTCCCTCCACTCTCGCCAACCCACCAGGGACGCGGGGACCTTGCAGGTGGACGCGATTCCGGAGGGAGGAAGAAAGAGTTCCTCCCGCAGACCCTCCCCCCGCTGGCAAAGCCCAGCCAATGATCAGCCAATGAGAAGCTACTACGCTCCGAGCTCCGGTTTATTCTAATGGACTTTTTCTTCATAAAATCCTTCCCAATCTCCTTTTCTTTATAAATAAGGGTTCCCTTCCTTTGTTCTGGGGACTTGAATGTGGTTTTGCCACGGCTCGCTTATCCAGTATTGCAAGCCTCTGCTACCCCTGAATAAACCCACTTTTCTGCTGGTGAAACAGCTGGCGGGATTATTTTAAGGTTAACGCAAGTCACTGAGCTCCTCTGCCGGAGGGGGTAGTAACGACACAGTTATTTGGAAATCTGTACCGGGAGAGTCTCCCTCATTTATTTATATTAAAGTGTTTCTAGACATATACGAGTAACAGCTCCAGAAACTTCTTTCTTTTGCATTGTGAGGCTCAAAGGCAGGTTAGCGCCGGGAGTTACTTCCCCAGGGAGCCTCCAGCGGCAGTAACAACTGTGTCATGACCGTGGGGCGGGGGGGGACTCCCAGGGGGGCGGTGCAGTCAGGGGCATGGGGCACAGGGCACTACCTGTGAGGGGGCCCCAGAACCCGTTCACCCTCCACCTGCCTTGGCTTCGCGAACACCCCTTGGCCAACGTGCTTGGAAAACAGCTCTCGGGAGGGTGCGGTCCGTCCAGGCATCGGAAATTTCCAGCACCTCTTGCCTTGCGCAACGCCCCGGTGCAACAAGAATAATGGCTGGCGGCCGCAGGCGCCCTCAGCCCCCGGCACGGGAGACAACGCCACAGATAAGCACGGCGGCTTGAGGCCGGGGACGGCGCGGAGGAGGTGCGGCAGCTGCGGGCTGGACCAGGGCCTGGGGCGCGGGGGCGTGTCTGTGGGCGTGTCTGTGGGCGTGTCTGTGGGCGTGGCCCAGGGGGCGGTGCCGCGCGCGGGGCGTCGGGAGCGCGGCGTGCAGGCGGCTGCGGCGGCGGCGGCGGCGTCCACCTCAGAGGCGGTTGCTGCGCCCGGTACTGGGATCGCTGCCTGAGGCGCAGGCGCGGTGGACTCCGCCCGGCCCGGGCCTCGGCTCGCTGCGGGCTCGTCATGGCGACCAAGCAGAGGCCCTACCACCTGGTGGTGCTGGGCGCCTCGGGCTTCACCGGCCAGTTCGTGGCCGAGGAGGTGGCCCGGGAGCAGGTGGCCACGGACCAGAGCCCCCGCCTGCCCTGGGCGGTGGCGGGCCGCTCCGCGGAGAAGCTGAAGCGAGTGCTGGAGAGGGCTGCCCTGAAGCTGGGTAAAGGGGTGGGGGGCGGGTTCCGGGGCCGAGGCGTGGGGGTCGCCCGCCGCGAGCGTTTGTCCTGCAGGGGGGCGCCCCTGGGGCCCCCCGGGCCCGGCCGCACGGCCGCAGGAGGCGACGCGGGGGGCTGGTGGCCCGGCTTTGTTCCACTCCCTCGACGAAATACAGAAATAAGTACGCTTCTCCTCCGTGGAATTCCTCCGCCTCTGGTGTGGCGGGTCCCCCTGGCCGCGTAGACGGGGACGGCGGCTCGCCCTCTCCGCGCCCCGCGTCCCTCTGAGCAGGGCCCCCCGGCGGGGCTGCCGGTCTCCCCGGGTCTGGTCGGATGGGAAAGTGGGGCGTTGCTTCCTTCGGGGTGCTCCGTCCTGTCCCCCTCGCCTTGCCTTCTCGGAAGCGGGCGGGAAACCCTAACAGATTTTTGGTACCGATTTTGCGGCTTTCGTGTCTTAATTTCCTTTTTGCTTGTAAGAACCGTCCAGGAGGCTTACTCTTTCTTGCGCCCTCCCCACACTCCATGCCCCCCAGTTCGTATTTCATTCAACATGTTTTTAGTTGACAGCATTCATACCACATATTTTTAGTGCGTGGTCTTTTCTGTGCCTGGTCCCGTTTTAAGGGCTGGGGATACAGATGTGACAGACAGACAGGCTGCACACATACACGGACTCTGCCCTCACGATCGCGGGGGTGGGGGAGGCACCTAATTTAGGGCTTGGTTGTGTTTTGCACCCCCGCCTCCCCTCGCGCAGACCCATAGCGCCTGTTAGAGGTCCGGGTCTACTGCGTGCTTGTGTTTTGTTTTTGTTTTTTTTATATATATATATTTTTTTTATTTATTTCTAGGAGAGAGAGAGAGACAGCGTGAGCAGGGGAGGGTCAGAGAGAGGAGTCACAGACTCCGAAACAGGCTCCAGGCTCTGAGCTGGCAGTCAGCACAGAGCCCGACACGGGGCTCGAACCCACGAACCGCGAGATCATGACCTAAGCGAAAGTCGGACGCCTAACCGACTAAGCCACCCAGGCGCCCCAGCTTGTGTTTAATCTTCACCCCAGCGTCCTTCTCATTCCACCCTGAGCCTGCTTGTGGTGGGAGGTGTAGACTCTTCTGTTTGTGATTATGTGCAGAAGATTCCACGGAGGCTCAACTCTCCTACAGCTCTTTTTGCTGCCAGCCCCAACCGTCTACCCTGTCCTGACCAAAGAGCTTGTTGGTGTTCTTTGTTGGTTTGTTTTACTTTTCCAAAAGAAATAACTTCACCATTAAAATGCATCCTTCCATTTCTTTTTCCTGCTCAAGAAGACTGTCCAAGTGCAGCCTGATTAATGACCTTGGTAATGCCTGGATTGAATTACTGTGGGGGATACACCTTGACCCTCTAGAGCCTGAATTACTTTATTGATTCTAGTTAATTCTAGTTATTTACTTGTAAACCTATCACGAGTGTTTTTAAATTTTTTCTTAAATGTTTATTTATTTTTGAGAGAGGGACAGAGCATGACCAGGGGAGGGGCAGAGAGAGAGGGAGACACAGAATTCCAAGCAGCTCCAGGCTCTGAGCTGTCACCACAGAGCCCGACCGGGCTGGAACCCACAATCCCACGAACTGTGACATCATGACCTGAGCCACAGTTGGACACTAGCCACCGAGCCGCCCAGGCGCCCCGTGTCATGAACGTTCTTACCTAGACTGTACTTTCTACCCCAGAGTCCTCTTTGTTCTCCTTACGATGATCTTAACCCCTTTTTACGCCCATATTTTGTCGTATGTAATTGGTTAGTTGTTGATGAGAAACTTTTCATAATGGAATTCTTGGCGGAGAGGAAAACAGGACAGTGATGTACTCAGTGTCTAAACAATTGTAAAATTGTCAGTTTACACAGGGTTATCTACATTCTGCTTAAGGTAGTTCTTTTTTTTAAGGTCAGTGCTGTGTTTTCCTAGCAATTCTTAGTATTAACTCCGTTTTCCTCCTAGCTTTTTCTTTTTTATATCACCTAGTTTAAATTTTTTTTATCTTCTCAGTGTATTTACTGAACGTACCATTGCTGATGACTATAAAAAGGCCTAATACTGTATCCGATTTGTTTAAAACGATTTATTTCTGGAGCGCCTGGGTGGCTTAGTCCATTAAGCGTCCGACTTTCGCTTAGGTCATGATCTCGCGGTTCGTGGGTTCGAGCCCCACATGGTGCTCTGTGCTGACTGCCAGCTCAGAGCCTGGAGCCTGTTTCAGAGTCTGTGTCTCCCTCTCTCTCTGACCCTCCCCTGCTCACGCTGTCTCTCTCTCTCTTTCCTAGAAATAAATAAAAAAACAATTTATTTCTTATTTTAGGAAGACCGACGCTGTCATCTGAAGTTGGAATAATAATTTGTGATGTCACTAATCCAGCCTCACTCGATGAAATGGCTAAACAGGCATCTGTTGTCCTCAATTGTGTCGGACCAGTAAGTAATCAGCCCTTTTTTTGTATCAGAACAAACAGTCTATTCATTTCTAGCAGAATCTGGTATTTTATGTTCTGGAGGAACATAAGGGCAGGGAACAGAAGAATTGGTTCAGGGCCTCTAATCCATCCGGGGGAGTTTTGACTTCCAGTGAGGAGCAAATGGACCTGACTACAGTGTCCTGAGAGGCAGGCCAGTCCCTCTGACACCAAACCCAAGGAATGTGTGCAGCTTTGGTTACTGGTTACAGCTGTAATTGCCAACTTTTTTTTTTCTTACTGTATGCTTCTTTTTTTTTTTTTTTTTTTTTGGTAAGTTTATTTATTTATTTTGAGGGAGAGAGCTTGCACTCAAGTAGGGGAGGGGCAGGGAGAGAGAGAATCCCAAGCAGGCTGTGCACTGTCAGCACAGAGCCTGACTTGAGGCTCGATCCCACGAACCGTGATCATGACCTGAGCTGAAATCAGGCTTAACCCACTGAGCCACCCAGACGCCCCTCTTATGGTCTGCTTCTTATGTAAAAAAAAAAATGTTTGCGCGTGTACCTCTGCCATGTTTTTTATTTACCTGTAAATGATATTCCTTATTACTGTACCAATATATATGTTAAAGACATGTACAAAAATAGACTAGAAAAGGATTCATTTATTCAACAAATATTTATTGCACACAAACTGCACTAGTGAAGGTCCCTGGGACATAATGGAGAACTAAACTACAAATCCTTCGTGAGGGAGGCAGAAAGTAGGTTTCTCTGTAGGTAATGAAAGTGCGGTGAAGAAAAATAAGGCAGGGTAAGGAGATAAACTGTTAGTCAGATGGATGGTCAGGGAACACCTCCGTGATAACTGACATTGGTGTAGAGACCTGAATGAAGTGAGGGGGTTAAGCTATGGGAGCATTTGAGAAGAATGTTCCAGAGGAAAAGCAGGTACAAAGGTCCTGAGGTGAGTGCGCGTTTCGCAAGATTGAGGAAAGTGAGGGAGGGCAGTGGGGCCCCAAGCAGGGCCAAGGTGGGAAGTTAGGTTGGAGAGGAACCCGCCAATTAGGCCAGAGGGTCTGACGGGCAAGGTCAGGGTTTGAATTTTCTTCAGTGTGGCAGAGTCTGAATGGTTGAGAGCAGTAGCAGCTCCTGAGAAGAAGAGGTGGTAGGGGGCCGATGGGTGGGAGGTCCCAGCAAGCGGAGCACAGCATGCGGTAAGTGGGTGGGATCCGAGGGTGCTCTCGCTGCGTGAGGGGGACACCCTTGGCCTGTGCAGCAGGGGGATGTTGGGGACATTTACGGACCTAAAGAAGCCATCACAGTTGGCAAAACCTTTCAAAACTGAGCATCTAGAAGGCGCATGATAATGTTTTCAGTGAAAGCAGGAAGGTTTTTTGATTATCAGTTAAACTGTAGTTAAGTTGTTTGTTTAGATGAATCTCACTCCCGACTAGGTTGGATTCCGTGCTCTGTGGCTCCCGTCACTCTCTTAGACATGCCCTTGGGCAGCCTCCTTGCCTTGCCCAGCCCAGAATTCTGGAAAAATCCAAACTCGGTTATGCCAGCCCCGCTTCCTCGACCTGAACAGGAACCCGTGTTATCTAGTAATCCAGTACCTCCGAGTGTCTGAAGACACCCTTGCTGACGGTCCTACTTTAAGTATGTGGTCACACACCTCACGTGCGGCCTCTGTGCCTTAGAATCCGTGCCCCATCGCCCCAGACTGCCCTCTCCCCCGACGCAGCAGTTTTACAGCTTCTCTCCTCACCTTTGAAGCCTCCCGTCCCTCTTTCCTCACTCTGATGATTTCATTTCCTTTCCTTTTCTTCACCGTCACGAGGAACCCCCCCCTCCCACTGCCTCATGGGTGCAGGATTTGGGGACCTTCTGTTTACCATTCCACGCGTTTCTGTGTGTTTCTTTTTTAATTTTTTAAGTTTATTTATTTTGAGACAGACAGAGATAGTGTGAGTAGGGGAGGGTCAGAGAGAGGGAGAGAGAGAATCACAAGCAGGCTCCACACTGTCAGTGCAGAGCCCGATGTGGGGCTTGAACCCACGAAACTGCAAGATCATGGCCGGAGCTGAACCCGAGAGTCAGACGCTTAACTGACTGAGCCACCCAGGTGCCCCGCACATGTTCACTATCCCATTTTCCCCCTTGGCTGTACTCTTTCTGTCCACACACAAATAGGTGATGACGTCTCTTATTTTAAAAAGGACACCTGTCCAACGACTCCATTTTTCTAGGCCCCCTTGTTAGCAAAACTTGAAAGAGTTCCCTCTCCTTGCTCCGTCCGCTTCCTCGGCTCCTGCTCTCCCCTCACCCCCCCAGCCACCCTTGCCAGGCTCCTGTAGGCCACACTGCTTCAGTGACATCTCTCCGCTCTCGCTCTCAGGCGTTTGTCCCCACCCCTCACGTCCTCCCTCCTCTCTGCATTGGGCTTCTGGCCCTTTCCTCATTTTCCGTCTGCCGACCAGCTCTGCTGCCTTCCCCTCTGTGGGATCTTTTCATCTTCCTCTAAGCACCTGAGGCCTCAGAGCTCGACCCTTGCAGACTGTTCTGTTTACACTCTCGAAGCCAGCTTTCAAGAAATTAATGTCGTAATAAAATATACATAACAAAAAGTACCATTGTAACCATTTGTAGGTGTACAGTTGAATGGCATGAAGTACAGTGATAGTGCTGCGTAACCATTACCGTCTTTTCTCCAAAACTTCATCATCCCAAACGGAAACTCTGACTAGGTCAGGTGTTTTTTAGTTTATTTATTTTGAGAGAGTGAGAGAGAGAGCACACATGGGCAAGGACAGGGGAGGGGTGGAGGGGGAGAGAGAGAATCACAAGCAGGCTCCAACATTGAGGTCTATCCCACGACCTTGGGATGATGACCTGAGCCGAAATCAAGAGCGAGACGCTTAACTGACTGAGCCACCCTGGTGCCCCCAGTGTTTGTTTTGTGCATGTGTTTTGTGGTTGTTTTTTTTTTAAGAGAGGTCTTTGGTGTGTCCTAACTTTCCTGTATTGGGCCAGTATTTTATAACAGTGTGGTGCAGATCAGGTTAGTGAGTTGAGGCTCAGCAGTAAGAAGAAAAAAATCAGGTAGCCTAGAACAGGGAACCGGTGAATGACACATAATATGGATAAGTCCTGGCTCATGAGACTTCTGTTTCCGTTAGATACATTTGTGTAGGGGCTGCTTTGTGAAGTGAATTTCTTAGCATGGCTTGTGGTCAGGAAGGTTTCAAAAGCCATGGCTTTAGGGGCGCCCGGGTGGCTCAATTGGTTAACCGTTGGACTTCAGCTCAGGTCATGATCTCACGGTTCGTGGGTTCGAGCTCCGTGTCGGGCTCTGTGCTGACAGCTTGGAGCCTGGAGCCTGTTTCGGATTCTGTGTCTCCCCTTCTCTCTGCCCCTCCCCTGCTTGTGCTTTGTATCTGTCTTTCTCTCTCTCTCTCTCAAAAATAAATAAACATTTAAAAAAAAAAAAAAAAGGAAGCCGTGGCTTTGAATGCCGTGTATGCTGACGATGCCTACGTTCCTTCGGGACTGTAGACACAGCCACCTTCTTGATGTTTCCACCTGGAAGGCTCGTGTGGTCGTCTCAAGGTTTTGTCCCCTAAATACCCGCTCTCCTTCCTAGGCTCCACTTGGATTGTTATTTTCACTTTGCCTGTTTCTTTCAAGTTTCATAACTTTGAATTCAACACGTTTCAGAACTTGTTCCTTTGCAGATATTTTTTAAGCCCACGTGTCCATTTTGTGAAGGTTTATTTAGTTATAACCCAAGTGACAGCTGTAAAACCACTTAGGCACGTGTAAACAGGCATGGGGCTGAAACACACTGAACATGAAGGAACAGGGGGTCCCGTGGCCCCCGTTGCTCGGCAGCTCCCCCACGCTACCCTCAGGATACCTTCCATGTCTTCCATTCAACGCGGGACCCAGGAAACCGGCCAGAGTCACTTCGTGTACTGACTGCTAATAAAACTTCATTTATTTCTTCGTGCTTCCTATGGAAATTAGCACAACTGGTACCTCCATAGCTGAGGGGATGGTTCTGTGGCCCCAGAGGTCAGCGTGGCTGCTGGGGGGCCGCGGGGGTAGACGGAGCGCTAAGAGCAGGATCGTGGTTGCGACCCATAGCGCACCGGCTTCCCTAGGGAGAACTGTCTCCTCCGAGGTCAAGGGTTACTACCGCGTGTCCATTTGTAGAAAACCCCCAGAACGTACTAATCTAGGGGTGTTAGCACAGAGGTCTGCTCCCCAGTTGTGCTGGAGTGCAGCGTGAGGAATGGGGGGCCGTGGCGAAGGGGGGAGGGCACGCTCTTTCCAGAAGGAGCTGCCATTATTTAAAAAAAACCCTTAATGCTTTACTGCAGCTCGCTGGTACTTACAGAGGACTCGAGCGGCAGACCGCCTGCGGCTCGCTAGCTGCGCCGGGGCAGTGACCCCACGGCCGGGAGGCTGAGGCTGGAGCCAGCCTGGCAGCCACCAGCAGGGAGGGTGAAGAAATAGCGTGTTTAGGAAACTACATGGGGCGCGCGTGGGTGGCTCAGTCGGTTAAGTGTCTGACCGGCTCACGTCATGATCATACGGTTTGTGGGTTTGAGCCCCACGTTGGGCTCTGTGCTGACAGCTAGCTCAGACCCTGGAGCCTGTTTCAGATTCTGTATCTCCCTCTCTCTCTGCCCCTCCCCTGCTCACACTGTCTCTCTCAGAAATTAAAATTAAAAAAAAAATTTTTTTTAATTAAAAAAAAAAAAGAAAAGAAACGACACAGAGTTTAGAGCTTCTGGAACATGGAGATTAAGGGACTGTGCCATGCCCTGAGGCTTGAGCACTTTCCGTGACATGCCAAGAAGTCTGGACCTTATGCTGTAGGAATAGAGGCATTGCAGAACTAGCGAATGATCTGTGTGTGGGGGTGTGACGGAGCACGTGTGTCCTCAGGTTTTTATTTTAGAATAACAGTTTGGTGTTTCTTTGGCAATGGGGTAAGTTTGGCTGCAGCAAAACTAGTCACTGTCTGCAGTGAACTGGATGACAGGTGGCAAGGGTGTGAACTCAGACTTGGAGGGGTAGAGGGGAGGCTTGGTAACTTCCAGGGTAGATGGGGTCAGAGACAGCGGCTGGGTCTCTCACTCAAGGATGCGGGCGATCGCGACAGACAATGACACTTACCGCGTGCTCCTGCTAAGCTGCTTGTGTTGTCCTATTTCATCCTAACTACAGCCCCGGGACATGGGTGCTGTGACTATTCATCTTTTTTGATGAAGAAATCGAGGCTTAGAAGGTGAAGTAACTTGCCCAAATTCGCCCAGCTAGTGGGCTCAGAGCCTGGACTTAAGTCAGGCTCGACCTTAAAGCTCTGGACACCCGTGCTGGTCAGCCGTTTGCACGGTTCTGTCTCCTCAGGGTCCCTAGTGGCCCCAGATCAGGACAGGAGTGGTGAGTAGGGCCCCGGCGGGCTGAGCCACCGCTGACACTCTAATCGCTAGGCTTTAGTCACCTGTGTTTCGGAGTAGTGGAGGGAAACAGGTTTCGTAAGAAAGATGATAAATTTGATTTTGGTTATGTTGAAACTGAGATGTCTGCTCAGTATTCTTTTTTTTTCTTTTTAATGTTTTATTTATTTATCTTAAGAGAGACAGTGTGAGCAGAGGAGGGGCAGAGAGAGGGGAAGAGAGAAAAAATTCCAGGCAGGCTCCGTGCTGCCAGTGCAGAGCCCAATTTGGGGCTTGAACTTACGATCCATAAGATCATGACCTGAGCCAACATCAAGAGTTCTATGCTCAACCGACTAAGCCACGCTGGCGCCCTGCTTCCCGAGAGTATTCTTGAATACAAATAGGAAATACATATCATATAGCAGAGTTGTTACTATCTTTTTAAATAAGCAAGGAAATCAGGGTGAAGACAAAATAGGGGAGGGAAAATGAAGCCAAAGTAAAATTAGTTTTATGCACAAATCATGCCCCATGTCCTGTGCTCCTGCTGGTCCTGAACTTTCTAACAGAAACCAAAGACACGGAAGCATCTGCTAGCAGTTCTGGAGACAGAGGTTGAATGTCATCAGGATACCTGCTGTAGTTGACATCAGGAGAGTAGGAATTTTCCAGGGAGATTCGGCAGTCCTGGTGTGCGCAAGAATCACCCACAAGGAATGTTCCTGGGGTCGATCTCCAGAGACTCTGACGTGGGGAGCCTCTGGCGTAGGATAGGGTAACCAGCATACTGAACAAGTCATCTAGGTGATTTTAACGCAGGTGGACTCCTGGCCAACTTAAGAAACTTTGGGAGAAAATAAACAAGAGAAAACCCCCCAAAAGTCTTTAAATGAGTTTCAAAGAGGATGTGTTTAGATCTTAAGTATTAACCCAAGATGAAAAAGAGCTTTGGGGCACCGGGGGGACTCAGTCAGTTAAGCACCTGACTCTTGATCTCAGCTCACGTCATGATCTCAGGGTCGTGAGTTCAAGCCCCAACTTGGGCATGATTTCTTTCATTTTAATCTCTATTTCTATTTTATGTTTGTTTTAATTTTTTTAAATGTTTATATTTGAGAGAGAGAGACAGTGCACGAGCAGGGGAGGGGCAAAGAGACAGACACAGAATCTGAAGCAGGCTCCAGCCTCTGAGCTGTCAATACAGAGCCTGACGCGGGGCTCGAACTCATGAGCAGTGAGATCATGACCTGAGCTGAAATCAGGCGCTTAACCAACTGAACCACCCAGGCGCCCTATTTTATGTATGTTTAGAGTATATGCCGGTCGAGCAGCCTGTGTAAATGATCTGTGAGTAAATTCATATAGCTTGGAGGTGATGGATTCAAGGTGTGAACTTGCATCTGGTCGCTTTGAAAGCCCTTACTTGTCCCATGTACCACGTTGCCTCAGAAGCTAAGCGCTTTAGTAATTTTACATAGTTAATGACAGAGGAGGGACTAGAGCTGAAACAGACATCCCAGTCCAGTAATTCCAATGTCATTTGCTCTTCTTCTTCTTCTTCTTCTTTTTTTTTTTAATGTTTAGAAAGAGTAGAGCATGAGTTGGGTAAGGGCAGAGAGAGGGGGAGACACAGAATCTGAAGCAGGCTCCAGGCTCTGAGCTGTCAGCACAGAGCCCAACGCGGGGCTTGAACTCATGGACCACAAGATCATGACCTGAGCCTAAGTCGGACGCTTAACTGATTGAGGCACCCAGGCGCCCTATCATTTGCTATTAAGAAGGGGAAGGGGATGTGGAGGTAATGCTTAGAGAGTCAGGTAGTGAGGATAGCATGTTTGACCTACTTGAAAAGATCAATCCTTACATTTGCCCTGTCTTTTCCTTTAAGTGTTCCTTTACTTGTTTCTGAAAGGCTAGAATTAAAAAACAATATTCTTTTGCTTCTAGGAATGAGAAAAGGGAAAAATTTGCTGTGCATCTTTTTAAATGGGACCAACTCTGATGTATTAGTTATTATACATTAACAGTTTTGTTTTGGGGGTACCCAGGTGGTTCAGTCGGTTAGGCGGCCAAACTCTTTAATTTCGGCACAGGTCACAATCTCCTGGTTTGTGAGTTTGAGCCCCGTGTCAGGCCCTGCACTCACTGTGTGGAGCCTGCTTCAGATCCTCTGTCTCCCTCTTCCTAGCCCTCTCCCACTCACGCTCTTTCTCAAAAAGAAAGAAACATTAAAGAAATTGAAAAAAAATTTTTAAAAATTTTGCTTTGATTCCTTGAGTTTGAGCAGCCTATGATTTGGGTGATCCAAAATCATATAAGGTCAGAATATGTACTCTGTCCAAGGTTAAACTTACCCCCCTAAACCTTCTCCACTTCCTGTTTTTCTTTATTTTGGCTGATTTACCAGTCACCCCCATGCCCATTGCTCCCCATGTCCCGATTCATCAGCAGGCCCAGTTGTTTCTGCGTCTTTAATGATCTCATGCTTAGTGCATCCTCTTCACAACCCCCCTCCCCCCGAGCTGAGCCCTTCGTCGTCCTCACCAGCCAGGGGCTTTGCTTCCCAGGACAGCACGCGGACTGGTGCGCCTCCTCTGTTAACCTTACACCACTGTCCTACTTCAGATGCCCCAGGAGGGCCGAGTGACCCAGAAAAGATGAGGTTCTGGCTTGTTAGCGGGGAGCTGGTCCTTGTGGATCGGGCCGTCGTGTTTCTTCCCAGCCCGTCCCGTCACTCCCTCTCCGCCCTGTGCCTCACGTGTCCTTCCTCACACCTTTGCACATGCTTTTTCCTTTATCTGGATTTTTCTTTTTTCTGCCAAATCCTTGTTCTTCAGAATGCTTGCAAATAAACCACTTATTCTAGAAAACTTCCCATTTTGTTTCCAGTCAGAGGTAAGTGCTCTTTCCCTGCTTCCATCGCTCCTTCCTTGGGAGCTGTCACAGTACAGTCACGTGATTTTCTGTTTATCTTTCAGCTACTTTATTAATATTTGATTCTTTTTTATGATTTTAATATTTTTAAACTTTATTTCAAGCAGGAAGAGAGAAAGAGGGCGAGTGAGTGTGCAGGGGAGGGATAGAAAGGGAGAGAGAGAGAATCTGCATTGTGAGCACAGAGCCTGATGTGGGGCTCAGACTCCCCAACCATGAGACCATGACCTGAGCTGAAATCACGGGTCGGACAGTTAACTGTCTGAGCTACCCTGGTGCCCCTTAATATTTCAGTCTTGATAACCAAGAATACTTGCAAAAGACAGTGGCATTTCATTCATTTAAGCTAACTGAGTATGAGTTAACTGCTGGTTTCCTTTATCCCTCCCCTCAGTATCGATTTTATGGAGAACCCGTAGTGAAAGCATGTATTGAAAATGGAACGAGCTGTATTGACATCTGCGGAGAACCTCAGGTACGTCGAATGGAGAGGAGGAAATGAAATTAGCAACCCAACCTCCTGTTAGCGCGGAAAATATTCAGTGCCATTTTGCAGACCTCTTTTAGACTTGATGTCCCCACCAGACAGATGGTGTTCCGCGCATGGCACGAAGGAGAGCCTGATGGGAAGGTCTCTTCCATTTTCCTGAATTTTTTTCTTCCTCACCACCTCACTCATTTCAGGTCTTTGGTAGGTAGGCTGTGCTGAATTTTATAGCTACGGCAAGCGCGAATGGAATTAATTGCAGTGGTGCACCATGCACAGATTCTTAGAATCGCACTTCTGTAACTTTTTCGTAATGCTGTCCCTTTTTGTAAACAGACACCTTTACAGCATTGAAGAAAAGTAAGCGTGAAGTCCTCTCAACCTGAAAGTGTTAGGTGTTCACACTGAGTGCTTACCACCCCAGCACTGTGCTGATTAAGCATTCTATGCGATCTGAATTTTCAGCCTTCCTGTGCAGTAGATGTCGTCTTTCCTGTTTTGTGAACAAGGAAGTCGAAGCTTAGGAAGGTTAAGTCACGCAGCTCAAAGTCGTGCAACTAGGAAGTACGAGAACCAGGACTTGAGGTTTGCCCTATTGCAGAACGCTAGTGAGCAGCAAGCTCCACACCTTCTTTAACTGTCACCTCGTGGCCCTGTAGTCTCTGCGGGTCACCATCACCAGTGTGGCAGTATCGTAACGTGTTGGCAGATACTGGGAAAGTGTAAATTACCAAAACTGACCGCAGAAGACAGAGGGGCGCCTGGCTGGCCCAGTCCCTGGAGCACGCTACTCTTGATCTCGGGGTTGTGAGTTCAAGCCCCACACTGGGTGTAGAGATTAGTTAAAAATCTTTTTTTTTTTTTTAAAGAAGAGGTAGAAAACATGAATGAAGCAAAAAAAAAAATAATAATTCCAATCTTTTTTTCCCTTATGTTTATTTGTTTTTGAGAGAGACAGAGATAGAGACAGAGCATGAGTTGGGGAGGGGCAGAGAGAGAGGGAGACACAGAATCCGGAGCAGGCTCCAGGCTCCGAGCTGTCAGCAGAGAGCCCAAGGTGGGGCTCAAACCCTCAAACCGTGAAATCATGATCTGAGCCGAAGTTGGACACTTAACCAACTGAGCCACCCAGGTGCCCCTGAAGTAATTCCTATCTTATTTAAGAACAGAACTCCCAGAGCAAAGAAAAGGTTGAAAAATTTCTAAAGTATCTTATAAATTACAATAAAAGTGATATCAAAACTTAATAAAGATCTGGAATATATAAAGAACTCTTATAAGGCAATAATACAAATTCAAATAACCCAGTTAAAAATAGGCAGAGGGATCTACGTCCTCAAGTACTTGAGGCGGAAGCTGTCTCCCCGTAGCTACTGCAAGCTCACGTCCTAGGCCGCAGCAGCAGCTCGGGGCCCGTGCCGGTGAGGGGTGCGGGGAGTCCCTGTGGCCCGTGTGCGGAGGGACGTCCCCTCTTCCTATTCAGTGTTTCTCACAATTTAGTTTCCATATCAAACCACTTGGGTTTCTTTTGAAAACGAGCCCTAACTCTCTCACTATTACTGTAAAGCATTCATCTGACTCTGGTGTTCTGAGAATTAAAATGAGTTTATTTAAAAAAAACAAAACAAAACAAAAAAAAAAATAGACAGAGGGATGAGTAGAGACAAGAGTTCTTACTGTGTAGAAGAATTCCAAATAATTTATTTAGCCACCCCACCATGAAGCAGGGAGCACGACCCCTCTGCTTACCTGTGGGCTGCACTGAGTCCCTCCCTCCCGAAGAGAATGGTATGGGAGGGAGGGAGAGGAAGAGAATAACCTGGCGAAACCTGACAGCCACCACCTCAGCCAGGTGTTTGGGGTCAACATCAACACTGATAAATCACATTGGTACTGGTACCCTTGATAGAATGTCGTGAAATGACCCTTTACCCCTATGGTCTTCCTCCCCAAACCTGGAACCCCAGTCTAGTCTTGAGAAAAGCTCCCGTAGAGGGGCAGTCTACAAAATACCTGATCAGAAGGCCTCAAAACTGTCAAGGTCCTCAGAAAGAAGGAGACTGAGAAACTGTCACAGCCAGGGGAGCCTTAGGAGACGTGACCACTAAATGCAAGGCAGAGTCCTGGCAGAGAAAAAGGAAGGAAATCTGGAGAAAGGACGGACTGTAGCTAATGATAGTGTTACCATTATTGCATCACTAATTGTAACAAATGTGAAGGTCAAAGGTATATCGATGGGGGAAACTGGGTGAGGTGCGTGGGAACTCCTACTCACATTTTCTGCAGATCTGACACTGTTCTAAAAG
The DNA here is from genome assembly GCA_017311185.1 of Proteles cristata cristata. Lineage (NCBI taxonomy): Eukaryota > Metazoa > Chordata > Mammalia > Carnivora > Hyaenidae > Proteles > Proteles cristata. Next base: position 579,137 of record JAESUZ010005157.1, read on the forward strand.
TAATCGTTAAACATGGGCAGAGGATTTGAACAGACATTATTTTCTTCCATCCCTCCTTCCCTCCACTTGCTTTACTCTAACTATATATATATATGCATGGATACATGTCCGTAATCGTGTCCATCCGAGGAATAGGTTTGGGTTAAGCTTTCTTGCTTTTTTGTATTTTTTTGTATATTTAATTTTTCATAGATGTTACTCTGACGCTTAAAAGTCACTTTGAAAAAATTGATAGTGTCGTTAAGTCAGCTCAGCCTGTGTCCTGCACTGCTTGGCATATGGTAGGTATACAGTAAATACTTGCTGAATAAGTGAAAAACATTGTGGCAGTTAGTATTTCACTGTAAAGCCATACAGGTTAGCGTTTTCAAAATGCAATTGCTTTGAGAGGAGAGGGCAAGATGGCGGAGAAGGAAGGAGCTCCATACTTGCACTCGCGCCCATACATCACACAGAAAAGATCTGAAGCCATTGGAAACCTTACAAAACCTAAGAGACTGGGAGAAAAAGGACGCAGAATCCACTGAGAGAGCCTTCTAATGTGAGTGCGAACCGGGGAAGATAAAATCCGGCCAGGATCGGAGACTCCAGGGTGGGAGGCGATCCCCCTCTACCCTCTACGGGGAGTGAGAGGGGAAAAGGAGAGAGTCCGAAACGGAAAAACCTCCGCTCGGTGCATAGAAAGACCATACCTGCACACCAGGTCCCCTCGCGCCAACTGGTCCTGGGGGGTCGCTGAGCACACAAACTGCTTCTTTGTGCCGCTCCTGGAGGCTGGACTTCAGAGTGGTGGTGCACCTGCCGCCATTGTAGCTCCCAGGCGGCTGGGGCCCCTGAAAAGAGCCTCGCGGACACCGGGCGTCCGCACTCCTGGTGGAATGGAACTCAAGAGGGAAGGCAAAGAACTAAAAACTGGGAAATTAGCCTGTGAGTTCGTGTTTCGGGTGACGAGCCATAGAGGGACCCAGTTTTCCTCACTCCAGCGGGCTCAGGCTACGCGGACCCGGCAGGCAAGCCCCCGCGCATGCGCGCCAGCCCCACCCAGAGACAGAAGCAGCAATTCTGACTCCACCCCCAGAGCTCCGCAGGGGGCCTGGAATTGCCCGAGGGGGTTGCCTGGGAAGCTGTGTCTAAGGCAACTTCAGCGGGGCGCGCGGACTGGGATTTGGAGATTGGAACTGGCCTGGGTTGAAGAATGCAACCAACTTCGGCTGCGCCCCCGGTACGGGGAGTTTACATGCCCAAAAAAGCGAGGAGCAGCGCTTGGTTCAAGAAGGGACTGGAGCGCCCCTACCCTCCTCCCCACAACCGCCAAGGCAGAGCTCCCGCCTGAGGCACTGGATCACGCCACGCCCATCCCTGCCTGAGAGCTGCCCTCTTCCCTTTTTTTTCCCTTTTTTTGGTTTTTTCCTTTTTTTTTCTTTCTTTCCCCCCCTTTTTTTTCTTTTTCTTTTTTTCTTCTTCTTTCTCTTTTCTCTCATTTTCCCCCAGAACACTGACCTGATTAACTCTGGTCGCCAGCTTGCTTAAACAATCACAATGAGTCCATTCTGTAAATGTAAATTCTACACCTACCGACATTTTCAGCTATTTCCCTCAGGAGTAATTAGACTATATAGTTTCTCTGGATAATTCCAGCATCCTTCTCTCACCTATCCAACCATATTCTACCCTTTACCTCTTTGAAAAAAGCTTATCCCTTCTGCCTGTTCATTCTATTTCCAATTTTGCCTCATCCCACCCTGCCTTCTGTCTATTTCTCTATGCTTTTCAACCAGCACTGCATACACACGGCTATTTAACTATAGCTGGGAAATCCAGGTATATGCTTTAAACTGTTCTTTGTCCATCGGTTTTCTTCTTTTTTCCTTTTCTTTTCCTCTTTTTGGCCCTCTTATGTATTTTATACTCCGTATTATTCGCCCTCCCTCCTCCGTCTTTCCTCTTAACTTTTTAGTTTTCCCTCTCGCTTTGCATGTTAGTTGAATTAGCCTGTGCATTTGTGTGCTCCTGCTCCCTGTGTGTTTGTCTGTCTGTTTTCTTTTCCAGGGCTACCTCAAGAAACAAGCTAGAGTACACAAGGTGGAGAGTCCCAAATATCACTACGAATAGGAAAATAAAATAACCAAGGTCCCAACAAGAGAGACCAAGGGATACCATTCAAAAAACACTCTCTGAAAGGATAGGCCCTGGAAAGTCAAAGAGTCTTCTTGGATATAGCAGCGCTCATAGAAACAGAGAGCATAACAGGTCTTTAAAACCAACAAGAGCCGGAAAGCTAACTAAAATGACGAAACGAAAGAGCTCTCCTCCAAAGAAACTCCATGAAGAAATGACAGCTAATGAACTGCTCAAAACAGATATCAGCAGCATAAGTGAACACGATTTTAGAATAATAATGGTAAAATTAATAGCTGGGCTTGAAAAAGACATAGGGGACATCAAAAAAACTATGGCTACAGACAGAATGGAAAATAAAAATAGGCATGAAGAATTAAAAAATGCGATAAATGAGATACATAATAAATTAGAGGCCTCCAATGCACAGATTGAAGAGGCAGAAAGGAGAATAAGTGATTTAGAAGACACCATTATAGAAAAACAAGAAGCTGACAAAAAAAGAGACAAACTGATCCAGAAACAGGAAAGAAGAATTTGAGAGCTCAGCAATACGGTCAAACGCAACAATACCCGTATCATAGGAATCCCAGAAGACGAAGAGAGAGGGAAAGGTGCTGAAGGAGTCCTGGAACAAATTTTAGCAGAGAACTTCCCCGAAGGAAGTAAATGTGGAAATACAAGAGGCTCAGAGGACTCCCCTCAGACGTAACTTGAATCGATCTTCTGCACAACATATCATCGTAAAAATGGCAAAATACAAGGACAAAGAGAGAATTTTGAAAGCAGCTAGGGAGAAAAGGGCCCTAACATACAAAGGGAAACCGATCAGAGTGGTGACAGACCTATCTACTGAAACTTGGCAGGCCAGAAAGGAATGGCAGGATATCTTCAATGTGATGAACAGTAAAAATATGCAGCCAAGAATCCTCTATCCAGCAAGCCTGTCGTTCAAAATAGAAGGAGAGATAAAAACCTTTCCAAATAAACAGAAATTGAAATAATTTGTCACCACGAAGCCAGCCCTACAAGAAATCCTGAGGGGGATGTTCTGAAGAAAAGGTTGCAAGGAACAAAGATACCAGAGACACTACCACAAAAATGAACCCTACAAAAGATACAAAGACTCTAAACCCACATATTTCAATAATAACACTGAATGTAAATGGGCTTAATGCTCCAATCAAAAGACATAGGGTAGCAGAATGGATTAAAAAACAAAATCCATCTATATGCTGTCTACAAGAAACTCATTTTAGACGGGAAGATACCTTCAGATTAAAAGTAAGGGGATGGAGAAATATATATCATGCTACAGGAAATCAAAAGAAAGCCGGAGTAGCGATACTTATATCAGACAAACTGGACTTTATATTAAAGACAATCACAAGAGATGAAGAAGGGCACTACACAATAATTACAGGGTCCATCCATCAGGAAGAACTAACAATCATAAATGTCTACGTACCAAATATGGGAGCACCTAAATATCTAAAACAATTAATCACAAACAGAAACAAGCTTATAGATAAGAATGTGCTAATAGCAGGGGACTTTAATACTCCGCTTACAGCAATGGATAGGTCAGCCAGACAGAAAATCACTAAAGAAATAATGGACTTGAAAGACACATTGGACCAGATGGACCTGACGGATATATTTAGAACTTTACATCCTGAGGCCAGGGAATTTACTTTCTTCTCAAGTGAGCATGGCACATTCTCCAAGATAGATCACATACTGGGACATAAAGCAGCCCTCAATAAATATAAAAGAATAGAGATCATACCATGCACACTGTCAGATCACAATGCTTTGAAACTTGAAATCAATTACAGGAAGAAGTCTGGAAAACTTCCAAAAACATGGAGGTTAAAGAACACCCTTCTAAAGAATGAATGGGCCAATCAGGCAATTAGAGATGAAATTAAAAAATATATGGAAACAAATGAAAATGAAAACACAACAATTCAAAATCTATGGGATGCGGTAAAGGCAGTCCTAAGAGGAAAGTACATTGCTCTCCAGGCCTATTTCAAGAGATTAGAAAAAGTGCAAGTCCAAAATCTAACAGCTCACCTAAGGAACTAGAGACAGAGCAACAAGAATGCCCTAAACCCAGTAGAAGAAGAGAAATAGTAAAAATAAGAGCAGAAATAAACAACATAGAGACCAAAGAAACAATTGAACAGACCAAAGAAACAATTGAACAGATCATGAAACCAAGAGTTGGTTTTTTGAAAAAGTAAACAAAATTGACAAACCTCTAGCCAGACTGATCAAAAAGAAAAGAGAGAGCACCCAAATAGACAAAATTGTGAATGAAAATGGACTTATTACAACCAACCCCTCAGAAATACAAGCAATTATCAGGGAATACTATGAAAAATTATATGCCAACAAATTGGACAACTTAGAAGAAATGGACAAATTCCTAAACACACACTCACTACCAAAATTCACACGGGAAGAAATAGAAAACCTTAACAGACCCATAACAAGTGAAGAAATTGAATCAGTGATCAAAAACCTCCCAACAAATAAGAGACCTGGACCTGATGGCTTCCCTGGGGAATTCTACCAGACATTTAAAACAGAAGTAATCTCAATTCTTCTGAAGCCATTCCAAAAAATAGAAATCGAAGGAAAACTCCCAGACTCATTTTATGAAGCCAGCATCACTCTGATTCCCAAGCCAGACAGAGATCCAGCAAAAAAAGAGAACTGCAGGCCAATATCCTTGATGAATACGGATGCAAAAATCCTCAACAAGATCCTTGCAAATCGAATCCAGCAGCACATTAAAAGAATCATCCACCAAGATCAAGTGGGATTCATTCATGGGTTACAGGGCTGGTTCAACATTCGCAAATCAATCAATGTGATACATCACCTCGATAAAGGAAAAGATAAAAACCATATGATCCTGTCAATAGATGCAGAAAAAGCATTTGACAAAATACAGCATCCCTTCTTACTAAAGACTCTAGAGAAAGTTGAGATAGAAGGAACCTACTTAAACATCATCAAAGCCATCTATGAGAAGCCTTCAGCTAACATCATCCTCAACGGGGAAAAACTGAGAGCTTTCCCCCTGAGATCAGGAACACAACAGGGATGTCCACTGTCACCATTGTTGTTTAACATAGTGCTGGAAGTCCTAGCATCAGCCATCAGACAACAAAAGGAAATCAAAGGCATCAGAATTGGCAAAGAGGAAGTCAAACTTTCACTCTTCGCAGATGACATGATACTCTACATCAAAAACCCGACAGACTCCACCAGAAGCCTACTAGAATGGATCCAAGAATTCAGCAAAGTTGCAGGGTACAAAATCAACATACAGAAATCGGTTGCATTTTTATACACCAACAATGAAGCAACAGAAAGAGAAATCAAGAAACAGATCCCATTCACAATTGCACAACAAACCATAAAATACCTCGGAATAAACCTAACCAAGGATACAAGAGATCTGTATGATGAAAACTATAGAAACCTTATGAAGGAAATGGAAGAAGACACAAAGAAATGGAAAAACATTCCATGCTCATGGATAGGAAGAATAAATATAGTTAAGATGTCATTACTACCTAAAGCACTCTACACATTCAATGCAATTCCAATCAAAATTGCACCAGCATACTTCTCAAAACTAGAACAAACTATCCAAAATTTGTATGGAACCACCAAAGACCCCGAATAGCCAAAGTAATCCTGAAGAATAAAACCAAAACGGGAGGGATCACCATCCCAGTCTTTAGCCTCTACTACAAAGCTGTCATCATCAAGACAGTATGGTATTGGCACAAAAACAGACACATAGACCAATGGAACAGAATTGAGAACTCAGAAGTGGACCCAAAAGTATACAGCCAACTAATCTTTGACAAAGCAGGAAAGAATATCCAATGGAAAAAAGACAGCCTTTTTAACAGATGGTGTTGGGAGAACTGGACAGCAACATGCAGAAGAATGAAACTAGATCATTTTCTCACACCATGCACAAAAATAAACTCAAAATGGATAAAGGACCTGAACGTGAGACAGGAAACTATCAACACCCTAGAGGAGAAAGCAGGAAACAACCTCCTTGACCTCCACCGCAGCAACTTCTTACTTGACACATCCCCAAAAGCAAGGGAATCAAGAGCAAAAATAAACTGATTGGGACCTCATCAAGATTAAAAGCTTCTGCACAGCCAAGGAAACAACCCAGAAAATTAATAGGCAACCAACGGAATGGGAAAAGATAGTTGCAAATGACATATCAGATAAAGGGTTGATATCCAGAATCTACAAGGAACTCACCAAACTACATGCCCGAAAAACAAACAACCCAGTGAAGAAATGGGCAGAAGATATGAACAGACACTTCTCCAAAGAGGACATCCAGATGGCCAACAGACACATGAAACGATGCTCAGCATCCCTCCTCATCAGGGAAAGGCAGATCAAAACCACACTGAGATACTGCCTCACGCTGGTCAGAGTGGCTAAAATGAGCAAATCAGAAAACTCTAGATGCTGGCGAGGATGTGGAGACACGGGCACCCTCCTACACTGTTGGTGGAAATGTAAACTGGTACAGCCCCTCTGGAAAACAGTGTGGAGGTTCCTCAGGAAACTAACAATAGAACTCCCCTATGACCCAGCAATAGCACTGCTAGGAATTTACCCAAGGGATACAGAAATGTTGATGCATAGGAGCACATGTACCCCAATGTTCATAGCAGCACTCTCCACAATAGCTAAAACATGGAAAGAGCCTAAGTGTCCATCAGCAGATGAATGGATCAAGAAGATGTGGTTTATCTATACCATGGAATACTACATGGCAATGAGAAACAATGAAATCTGGCCACGTGTAGCAACATGGATGGACCTTGAGGGCGTTATGCTGAGCGAAATAAGTCTGGCAGAGAAGGACAAATATCATATGTTTGCATGTATAGGAGGATTAGGAGGAACTTGACGGAGGAACAAGGGGGAGAAGAAGGGCGGAAGTGGTGGGGGAAAGGGAAAGAGGCAAACCATGAGAGACTCTTGAATGCTGACAAAAACTGAGGACTGATGGATGTGGGTGGGAAGGGGGGATGGGCATGGAGGGGGACACTTATGGGGATGAGCACTGAGTGTTATGTGGAAACTAAATTGACAAACTATTTGTATAAAAAAAAAATTGTCAAAAAAACCCCCCAAAAAACAAAATGCAATTGCTTTGTCTTTTAAGTTCTCTCATTTAATACTGATTTAAATATTTCTGTATAGTTCTGATTCAGGTTTTTGTTCTGCATTTTTTAGTTTCTGGAACTAATGTATTGGAAGTATCATGAGAAAGCTGCAGAAAAGGGGGCTTATATCATTGGAAGCAGTGGCTTTGATTCCATTCCAGCAGACCTGGGAGTTATATATACCAAAAGCAAGATGAACGGTAATTAATATATGCCAAAAACAAGATGAATGGTAATTATCAATCAAGAAGCAATAAGTGAATTTACAGTAGAAAGTCTTCATGTTCGTAAGTATGGAAGAGAAACAGATCTATCAGTGGGTAATGTTAAAACACATGCTTTGTTTTTAATATAGCTATAATTGTTATAAAATGTGATGGGGTGCCTGGGGGCCCCAGTCGGCTAAGCGTCTGACTCTTGATCTCAGTCCCAGGTTGTGGGTTCAGGCCCTTTTTTGGGCCTTGTGCTAGGCACGATGCCTACTTTAAAAAAAATGCTACTGACCCTTTTTTTTGAGATGTGGTTAGTACTGTGCATGTTCTAGTGAGGAATTATCAATTGTCTCAATTTAGTTATGGTTAGAGCTGTCCATTTCTGGAAAAAGAATTTCTGACAGCCATTGTAAATTCAAACTTGCTTGGTTTAGGAATGAACACATTTAAGAATATAATTTATATAGCTATTATAATTGAAGGCTTAAAAATTTTATAATCAACAGAGCTAAGAAGCATTGAACAAACATTTTCACTTCTATTTCACGCCATTTGTAAAAGGAAACAATAAGTTAAGAATGGAAAAAATCGTGCTCATTGGGCAGCACATCATACTGAGATTGGAACAACATGGAGGAATGAGCCTGTGCCTGAGGAGGGATGACACGCAGCTACGCGAAGCGTTCTATGTATTTGAGACAACAGGTGTTGGCGAGGATGTGGAGAAAAAGGAACCCTGTGCACTGTTGGTGGGAACGCAAACTGGTGCATCCGCTGTGGGACATAGCAGGGAGGTGCCTCAAAAAGTTAAATATAGAGGAGCGCCTGGTTGGCTTAGTCGGTTAAGCGTCCGACTTTCGCTTAGGTCATGATCTTGCGGTTTGTGGGTTCAAGCCCCGCATCGGGCTCTGTGCTGACTGCCAGCTCAGAGCCTGGAGCCTGTTTCAGTCTGTGACTCCCTCTCTCTCTGACCCTCCCCTGCTCACGCTCTCTCTTTCTCTCTCCTAGAAATAAATTAAAAAAAAAAAAAAGCAAGTACACACTAGGAATTTACCCAAATTGTACAAGACACCAACCAGTTCAGAGGGATGCCTGCGCCCTCTGTTTATTGCCGCACGAGTTACAGCAGCCAAGATAGGGAAGCAGCCGCATGTCCGCTGATGGATAGATGGATGAAGATGTGTGCACACACCCACATAGATAGATATGGATATATGTGTGTATATACACACGTGCACACACTGGAATATTACTCGGTCATAAAAAATAATGAAATCTTGCCATTTGCAACAACATGGATGAAGCTAGAGAGTATAATGCTAAGTGAAGTCAGTCAGAGAAAGACAAATACTATATGATTTCACTCATGTGGAGTTTATGAAACAAAACAAGCAAAGAGGGAAAAAAGAGGCAAACCAAGAAACAGACTCTATTTTTTTTAACGTTTATTTATTTTTGAGAGAGAGCGCGAGTGGAAGAGGAGCAGAGCGGGAGACACAGAATCTAAAGTAGGTTCCAGACTCTGGGCTGTCAGCACGGAGCTTGACAGGGGGTCAAACCCATGGACCACGAGATCATGACCTGAGCTCAAGTCGGACATTTAACTGACTGAGCCTTCCAGGTGCCCCGAAATAGACTCTTAACTATAGAGAACACACTGATTGGTCACCAGAGGGGAGGTGGTGGGGAGTGGAGTAAACAGGTGATGGGGATTAAGGAATGCACTTGTGATGAGCACTGGGTGATTACCATAAAAATCTAAAAAAAAAAAAGGAAATGAATGGTAGCAATAGATACACAATTAAAGAAAATTGCAGAGTTACTAAACTTCCAGAGTTGATGAAAAATGCCCGCTCTACTCCACTGAGAAAATGAACAAAGTTCTTGGTCTTAACAGCTCTTGAAAAGCTTTTTGATGCAAATAATACTAATTTAGAATTAAAAACCCTGTATTTTATTTAAAAAGGGGGAAAAGTAAATACTATGGTAAAACAATGAAAGTTACTAATGTCATGCTTATTTTAAAAGGGTCCATGTAGAAAATGGCACAAAACAGGTAACTCCAGTGTCCTAGGAACCATTCCAGAGCTTAAACGGATGGAAAGTGTATCCATTTATATTAAAAAGTTATCGTAGCTCTGAAACCGAAGCCCCAGACAGATAACACTTAAAAGGATAGCACCGAATAAGGCTCCAAAGCAGTCTTGCTTGGTGAAATTAGTAGTAATAAAAAAAAAAGCTAAATAAAATTTTAATAAATATTCAAAGGCATTTTAAGAGAATAATATATCGAGACCAAGGTATATTCAGAAGTTATGTAATCACTACATCAGAATATCAAAGATGAAAAGCTGTATGACCATCTCAGTAAATCATTTGAAAATTCTTCCCATTTGATGATTCAGAGTTTTAGGAATTTAGGAATAGAATATTTTATTCACATAATAAATGTCAGAAGGCAATAGCCAATATCATACTCAGTGACAAAGCACTAGAACTATTCCCAAAAAAAAAGAACATGAATTGAACATCTTTAAAGCATTCAGTCTTGCAGTCATGAACTTGGGTCTCCATTGATCAAAAATACTCTTTTAAATCTGTAAATTTTAGACATTTTGTTCATGATAGTTTTACATATCTCTTACTAAGGTTGTTTTTAAATAGTTAGTAGTTTCCGTTATTTGGAATAGGTTTTTTTTTTTTTCTTTTAAGAGAAAAATATTACCTCATGCCTTGTTTAAAAACTTTGTTTTCCTGATCTCACAGTTTGTGGGTTTGAGCCCCATGTCAGGCTCTATGCTGCCAGCTCAGAGCCTGGAGCCTGCTTCAGATTCTGTGGCTCCCTCTCTCTCTCTGCTCCTCCCCCATTCATGCTCTGTCTCTCTCTGTCTCTATCTCTTAAAAATAAATGTTAAAAAAGATTTTTTTAAACTTTGTTTTCAGGTACCAAAACCTAAGAGTCAGTGTTTTAACAAGTGCCGCAGCTGATTGATTGATACAAGTGGGCCACACTTTATTGCATGCTCCCTTCGGTGGTCCATGTTCTTTCTATGGACAGGCTAGATCACAGAGCTGTAAATCCCGACTGAGTTCTCTTAGCAACCCACAGAGTCCTCTCAGTGACTTGTATGCAATGATCTGGTGGTCCCCTGGCGATATTTATATGGCTGTAGTCTCACCACTGTGGATGATGTGGTTATTCATTATCTTTCTGTGTCAGCTTTCTAGGGCCCCATAATTTAGTCCTACCTAGGAATTAAAACGAGGAACACTGTCCTCTTAAGAAATTGATATATATATTTTTTAAGTTTAAAGAGAGCACGTGTGCGCACAGGAGGAATAGAAAGGGGCGGGGGAGAGCCTAGGCAGGCTCCTCACTGTCAGCACAGAGCCCAATGTGGGATCTCAACTCATGAACCATGAGATCACGACTGAGTCAAAATCAAGAGTCAGACACTTAACCGACTAAGCCACTCAGGCACCCCTTGATATATTTCATATGACCAGATTTTGAAAATTTGTGCATTACGTTTTTCTTTTGTCTTACTGCTCGTGATCAATTATGTAACCACTATGCCCGTACATTAGTCCCAATGGTCACTGCTTTGGTTTTCTATTATTATGTATACTTATTTTTATTTCATTTTAACAGCCTTACTTTAAGTATTTTAGAAGCCATCACACAGGTCATTTTGATAGGTTTTCTGTGCATTCGTTGTAAATCACTACAACTAAGCCTCTTGAAATTAGTCGTACTGGAGACGAGAGTTCATCCCACAGATACAGTTTTGAGAACTGTGTCCTCATGGCCTTCCATACTGAGTGAGCCTTGTTGAAAGAGGTTTTTAGTGTTTTCAGTCTGAATACCAGGAACGATGTTATTGGTACCAGCACTTAGAGCTTATTCTAAACGATTCTTTCTGACAGCCTACCTGGCTTCGGTTGCTTCTAAAGTCTCTTCCAATAACACAACAGAACTGTCACCAGTATCGATTTTCTGACTGTATCAGCTACAGGCTTGGTAAATGCGGTCCCCAAAGGACAGGAATAGTTTATTACCGTATGTCTTGGTTACATAGATCTTACTCGGTTTTATGTTTGCTCTTCTACTCTTTTAGGTATGCTGACGGCTGTGGAAAGTTTCCTGACTATACATTCCGGACCTGAGGTTAGTTTTTCTGTTTGTCAGGTGATTTTTTTAAAGTTAATATTAAAAATATTTTGGAAATAAGTTACATTAAAAAAAGAACATTTTAGGGGCACCTGGGTGGCTTAGTCGGTTAATCATCTGACTTCGCCTCAGGCCGTGATCTCACAGTTCATGGGTTCGAGTCCTGCATCAGGCTCTGTGCTGACAGTTCAGAGCCTGGAGCCTGTTTTGGATTCTGTGTCTCCCTCTCTCTCTGCCCCTCTCCTACTCACGCTCTGTCTCAAAAATAAACATTTAAAAAAATTTTTGGAAATGATACATGCCTCCTGAAAAATATTTAGACTAATATCCTCTGCATGTGTAATATATGAAAGTTCCTATGTTTAATTTTAAAAAGTAAATGATAGATTACTGGGAATTACTTAGACTTAAGATAGAATTTTGTTAAAAACAACTGCTTAGCCCATTGTATTAGAATGAGATACCAGCATTCCAACACTGAATTATCTATTGTCCTTGTGCAATAAATGTTGTCAGCCAACGTGATTGTCACCTTAGTGTCAGTCAGCACACTCCTGTTATCTGCCTCACTTGGAGTGAGGTGCTATTGTGGCCATAAAAAAATATATATGGTGTAATTACTGAATTTATAGTTTATTTGGGAACCTAAGACAGTTGTGTTTCTGAGAGGACCACGCTTTTTGATAGTACTTTTATTGCCAGTAGTGTCTGACCCAATCCTAGGTCTTCACCTGAGGCTTCATAAGTATTGTTGTCTTTAAAACACATTCATTCAACAAACACTCAGTAGTTGTGCACATGTGTACAGTAATGCAAGGTGGTGTGACACATAAATGAGTCCAATGCAAACCTGTCCTTCAAGACAAAATAATTCAGCTTGGCAGGAGATGGAAACTAAAGGGATGAGATGAAATACTATTGGATTCTGAGGATGGAGAGTACATCTAGCTGGGGGGCCAGAGATAAGACCTGTTATTTATGTTTTTATATTATATATATTTTTTTAATGTTTAAGCTTATTTATTTATTTTGAGAGAGAGAGAGACAGCGTGAGCAGGAGAGAGGCAGAGAGAGAGAGAGAATCCCAAGCAGGCTCCATACTGTCAGCGCAGAGCCTGATGGAAGGCTCGACCTCATGAACTGTGAGATCATGACCTGAGCCGAAACCAAGAGTCAGACGCTTAACTGACTGAGCCACTCAGGGGCCCCCAGAAGTCAGAACTGTCAGAGACTGTGGCATGGACTGGCGCTCAGAGGTTGATGCTGTGGAGATGGGACACGGGAGAGGGAACCGTAGGCGCAGGACGTGGGTGTGGGATGGCGCAGTCAGGTGGGAGGGCTGGCTGTAGTCGTCTGGATCGTGGGTTCAGAAGAATAAACACAAAGAATTATAGAAACATGCTAAAATTCGTGGGGAAAGGGGCACCTGGGTGGCTCAGTTGGTTAAGCATCTGACTTCGGCTTAGGTCATGATCTCGTGGTTCATGGGTTTGAGCCCCGCATCGGGCTCTGTGCTGACAGCTCAGAGCCTGGAGCCTGCTTCCTATTCTGTGTCTCCCTCTCTTGCTGCCCCTCTCCGCCTCAAGCTCTGTCTCTCTTTGTCTCAAAAATAAATAAACATTTAAAAAATAATAATAAAATTTGCAGGTAAAGAGCATGCCCACTAGTGTCTCAGAATAAAGGTTGGGGATAGTGGGCCTGGGGAACTGGGAAGTCCTCCTAGAGGCCTTGCTGAGTTTAGCCTTGAAGAGCAAACACCATGTGGAAGGTCCGAGGCAGGGACCTGAACTAGGCCTCAGGAACAAGCGTGGAAGACATGCTTAGAGCTGTGGGGAGCATGCTCAGCCCGTTTTTTAAATTTTATTTTATTTTATTTTTTTATATAAATATGTATTTTATTTTATTTATGTTTGTTTTACAAATAGTTTATTGTCAAATTAGTTTCCACATAACACTCAGTGCTCATCCCCACAAGTGTCCTCCTCCATGCCCATCTCCCCCTCCCCCCACATCCATCAGTCCTCAGTTTTTGTCAGCATTCAAGAGTCTCTCATGGTTTGCCTCTCTCCCTTTCCCCACCATTTCCGCCCTTCTTCTCCCCCTTGGTCCTCCGTCAAGTTCCTCCTAATCCTCCTATACGTGCACACATATGATATTTGTCCTTCTCTGCCTGACTTATTTCGCTCAGCATAACACCCTCAAGGTCCATCCATGTTGCTACACATGGCCAGATTTCATTGTTTCTCATTGCCATGTAGTATTCCATGGTATAGGTAAACCACGTCTTCTTGATCCATTCATCATGCTCAGCCCGGTTTAAACCAACAGAACTGAAAATGAATCTACTGATTTGTGTAACCAGTGTCTGCAAGTAGATAATATGGCTGCATCTAGATGTTCAGATGGTATTATTAGACCTCTTCCTCCCCCACGCCCAAGTCCTGTGTTTCTGTCTCTTTCATCACTTCTGGGTTTGTCTGCATTAGCTTCCAGAGTGCAGAGAAGGTGCTGGCAGTCTTGGGTACACATTGTCCTTAATGGTCCTCATTTCCTGGGACTGGAGCTGATGTATTGCGTGATGGGGAAGTGCTGGGCCACTTGGCTGTTCTTGGACCAGTCAGTGTCATGGAGTAGTCAGATTGCCCAGGTGGTCATGGGGGTCTGGAGAGAGCCCCATAGAGTCAGTCTCATCCATACAACATGGAACAAGTTCCAGAAGGGAAAGAGACTTTCAGAGGCAGAAGATTGTGGGGAACTACTGACTGGGAGAGTTGGACAAGAGGCTTCTTTTGAAAGAACAGTGGGAGATGCAATTGGAAAGACGAGGTAGAGGTAGTGAGGGTGTCTTCCCTTTCCTAGAGGAATAGGAGAGACCCTGAGCAGGTGGTTCTCACTGAGTCGGGTCAGGAGTCCCTCCTAGAATGTACAGATTTTGAACCTGGATTGCCTGGGCTTGAATTCTGGCCCTGCCACTTACCAGGGACGTGACCGTGGGCAAGCCAGTGGTACTTCCCTCATCTCTAAAAGGAGGCGTTCAGTGTGTCTATTCTGTATGGTCACTATGAGGCTTACATTAGTCAACGAATATAAATCAGAGCTGTGGTTGGCAGGTGGCAAGTTGCTCAATAAATGTTATTTAGTATTATTTTTATTAATATTACTGGAACTTAAAATTGTGGCTTCACTCAGGACAGAAGGAGGCGAAGCATCCCTATCAGTGCATCCCCTTTCACTCCCCAAAGGCAGAGTCCACGGGCTCAGGGTTACAGGGACAGGGAGATTGCGACACCCCGAGTCATGAGCTGCTCTCTTGCCCCCTCCTTATCTTCTGTTTCCCCTTGAGCTTTTTCATTTTACAAGAAACATTGTATCACAGACTGTGTGTCTGGTCAGAAAGCAAGACTCAGAGACTTTCAGAGGGTTGAAATCCTGTTCTGTAGAAGGGCGCTGTCCGGGAGATCCTCCCACAGCGGTGAAAACGGCCCGCGTGTGCTGCGTGTGGCTTCCACGCGGACTGGCTGGCCGAGCTCTAGAGCAGGCCCGGGGCCTCTTCCGTGTCCTGCAAGCCAAGGATGGTTTCTGGGTATTTAAAGGGCTGCCACAGAAACATATGTAGTAAAACCTAAAAATCTGACCTTTCGGAGCCAGGATGCCAACCTGTCCTAGACAACGTGTGCTTTAGACCACAGCGCAGTTATGCTCAAGGTCAGTGAAAAAGTGACATGGGAAGCCCTGTCCACTTGGGCATTATGGAATCTATTTTAAATTTGTGTCATCAACCCAGAGCTCTCTTCTAAACTCAGACTTGAAACATCCCATCACGTAATTGACATCTCCACTTGAACTTGATAGACGTGCAAACTGTGCTTTTTGTCCATAGCCCACCTCCTGTTTTCCCGTCTAAGTGTGCTCCACCCTCAGCTCATTTGTATCCATTTCGGTAGGTAGCGATGAGTCCGTCCACAGATTCAGGTCAGGTGGTAGGATCATCGCTCTCTTTGTCCCCTGAAACCCGAGTCCAGTCTGTCTGGAAATCCTGTCGATTCTGCCTCCGAGATCGCTTTTCACCATGTCTCTTCCTGCCACCCTGTTCTTGCTGCCACCTGTCCCTGTACACCTCGACACAGCAGCCTGGGTGATCCTTTTCAGACATAACCCGGTCACGTCCTTCCTCGGCTCAGAATTCTGTAGTGGCTCCTGACTGCATCCGGAGTGCGGGCCAAACGTCCTTCCAGCGAGTGATTATAACTGATCTGGCCCCAGTTAGTCTCCAGTCTCCTCTCCCACAGAATGTCCCTCATTCATTCTTCATTTTTTAAAAAGTTTATTTATTTTGAGAGAAAGAGAGAGAGACAGGATGAGTGGGCGAGGGGCAGAGAAAGAAGGACACAGAGATCCCAAGCAGAGCCCCATGTAGGGCTTGAACTTACTAAACTATGAGATCATGACCTGAGCTGAAACCAGGAGTCTGACGTTCACCTGACTGAGCCACCCAGACGCCCCATATATTCATTTTTTATTGAGCTTATCATCCTCTCTGGAATGTGAGCACCACAAAAAGAAGGCTCCTTGTCTGTTGAATTCACCAAGCATCTAGAACAGTGCTGGTCACATAGTAGGAGCTCTGTTAGTGTTTGTTGGCTGACTTGAGTGGATGAGGCTAACTTTACCTTAATTCCAAAACTCTATGAGAATAATTCCAGCACGTAAAAGTACAGTCCAGTTTTATAGGAATATAGAGGTAAAAATCCTAAATAAAATACTAGCAGATTAAAAGCAGTAATACGTAAGACGAAGAGCACATTTTGACCAAGTTAATTTTAGAAAAGGAATGTGAGGTTTAACACGATATAATCACTTTGATTCGCCTCACTAGCAGGGTAAAGGAGGACAGGCATAGGATCGTCTCTATAAACAGAGAAACGGCTTTTGATAAAATGTATCTATTCACGATTAAAATTTACATCAGGCTAGGAGTGGAAGGGAAGATGATCTTTTATTTAAAAAAAAAAAAGCTATATGATACCCAGTGTATAACACTGAAAACTTTTGCTCTGAGTTCAGGAATGACTTGGGAGCCCTCTGAAATTACTTCAGCCAGAGCCTAGCCTGAGTGGTAATCCAGGAAAAAAGAAAAACCGTATACAGATTAGAAAGGAAGAAACAAAACTGTTCTCAGCAGATGATATAATTGTGAGTGTAGAAAAGTCAAAGGAAATCTACAGGTAGCATTATTAATCAATGAGTTTCATAAATTGCTGGAAAAAATTCCTTTTCTCACCTGCCTGCCTTGTTTGGCTCGGCTCTCCAGGCTGCCGCACCGGTGAGCGGTGGTGAGAACAGGCAGCCTTGTCTTGTTCTGATCTTAGAAATCTTTCAGATTGATTTGGTGGTTTGTAAGTCAGTCCATTTTATTAGTCAATCAAATGGTCTGAGCTCACCGGCTCAGGCTGATTTAACAGTCAGACTGGAGTTCTATTTCAGTGCAGAGATCACTTTCTTCACTCCAGATATGTCATTTCTCTCCAGAAATAATAACATTTTAAAAAAAAGGAAATTTCAGACTTTTACATACTGTATTAGCTGTAGAATTTTCTTTTTTCTTTCTTTTTTTTTTTAATTCTATTTCAGGAGAGAGAGAGAGAGACAGCATGAGCAGGGGAGGGTCAGAGAGAGAGGGAGATACAGACTCTGGAAACAGACTCAGGCTCTGAGCTGGCAGTCAGCACAGAGCCCGATGCCAGGCTCAACCCACGAACCGCGAGATCATGACCTAAGCGAAAGTCGGACGCTTAACCGACTAAGCCACCCAGGCGTTCCCTAGCTGTAGCTTTTCATAGACGTTCTCTGTCAGGTTGAGGCCATTTCCTTCTTCTCCTGGTTTGCTGAGTGTTTTTAATGTGAAGAGTGTTTTATCGTATCCAGTGCTTTTTCTGCATTCATCGAGATGGACGTGTGATTTCAT
This sequence comes from Proteles cristata cristata, assembly GCA_017311185.1. NCBI lineage: Eukaryota > Metazoa > Chordata > Mammalia > Carnivora > Hyaenidae > Proteles > Proteles cristata. The sequence goes on from JAESUZ010005157.1 coordinate 596,837, forward strand.
TTTTTACTATCTCCTTACACCGTATTACTTAAGATTGATTTTCATGTGTGGATCCAACCTTACCCACTAGGCCGTAGTACATAATCCTTTTTCTGTATTGCTGGATTTAGTTTGCTAGTATGTTGTTGATGGTTTTCTATCTATACTCATAAGGAATATTGGTCTGTAGTTTTCTCATGATGTCTTTGTGGTTATAGTATCAGGGTAATTAATACTGGTCTTCAGGGAAGAGTTGGGTTTTTTTGTTTTTTTTTTTTACAAATGATTGGTGTCAGGTTTTTTGTTTTAAATTTTTAATGTTTATTTTTTATTCTTGAGAAAGAGAGAAAGAGAGCGTGCATGCAGGGCAGGGGCAGAGAGAGAGGGAGAGAGAATCCAAAGCAAGCTGCACACTGTCAGCATGGATCCCAGAACCCAACATGGGGCTTGAACCCCTAAACCGTGAGATCATGACCTGAGGCTAAGTCAGGCACTTAACCGACTGAGTCACCTAGACACCCCTGGGCGTTTTTTCTTTTTTTTAATTAAAAAAAATGTTTATTTATTTTTGAGAGACAGAAAGAGACAGAGCACAAGAAGGGGAGACACAGAATCTGAAGCAGGCTCCAGGCTCTGAGCTGTCAGCACAGAGCCTAGCACAGGGCTCGAACTCACGAACCTCAAGACCATGACCTGAGCTGAAGTCAGATGCTTAACCAACTGAGCCCCCCAGGCATCCCAGACATTTCTTTTTTTAAACCCAGTTTGATAATCTCTCCTTTTTAAGTATAGAGCTCAATTCATTGACATTTAAAGTAATTAAAATAAGGTCAGACTTGAGTCTGCCATCTTGCTGTTTATTTTCTATTTATCCCATTTTTTTTTTCTTTCCCTGTCCTTTCTTTCCTGTCATCTTTTCATTTAACTATTTGTTAGGATTTCAAAATTAACTTCTCCATTGGCTTTTTAGGTATGCCTCTTAGCATTTTTTATTTTTTATTTTATTTTTTTAAGTTTATTTATTTTGATAGAAAGGGAGAGAGAAAGAGGGCGCACAGGGGAGGGGCAAAGAGAGAGAGAATCCATGTGCATGCAAGCAAGGGAGGGGCAGAGAGATTGGGAGAGAGAGAGAATCCCAAACAGACTCTGCACTATCAGTGCAGAGCTCAATGCAGGGCTCAAACCCATAAACCATGAGATCGTGACCTGAACCAAAATCAAGAGTCTCACGCTCAACTGACTGAGCCACCCAAGGTGCACTACTTCTAACATATGTTTTTTTAATATAATTTATTGTTAAGCTGGCTAACATACAGTGTGTAAAGTGTGCTCTTGGTTTTGGGGGTAGATTCCCATGATTCATTGCTTATGTACAACACCCAGTGCTCATTCCAACAAGTGCCCTCCTCAGTGCCCATCACCCATTTTCCCCTCCCCCCCCATCAACCCTCAGTTTGTTCTCTGTATTTAAGAGTCTCTTATGGTTTGCCTCCCTCCCTCTCCGGTTTCACGGTGTTTTTTCTCCCTTCCCTACCCCATGGTCTCTATTAAGCTTCTCAAGTTCCACATAGCTAGCGGATTTTTTGATGTGAAGTCTGCTGACATTCACATCAGTGTTCTCCTTATGTAATTCATTGTTTTTCTATGACTGCTTTGTTTATTTATTTTTAGTGTTTATTTTTGAGAGAAGGAGAGACAGAGCATGATGGGGGGAGGCAGAGAGAGAGGGAGACACCAAATCCGAAGCAGGCTCCAGGCTCTGAGCTGTCAGCACAGAGCCTGACACGGGGCTCAAACCCACAGATTGTGAGATCATGACCTGAGCCAAAGTCGGATGCTTAATGGACTGAGCCACCCAGGCACCCCTATTATTTTTTAAATGTTTGATAGAATTCATTAATGAGATCATCTGGGCCTGGGCTTTTCTTTGTGGGAAGTTTTTTGATTATTAATTCAATCTCTCTACTTCCTATAGGTTTCCTAGGATTTTCTGTTTCCTCTTAAGTCACTTTTGGTAATTTGTGTCTCCATTAGTTTCCTAAACCTGCCGTAACGAACTACTGCAAATCAAGTGGCTTAGACATCTGTTGTTCTCACAGCTCTGGAGGTTCAAAGTTCGAGATGAAGGTGTTGGTGGGCTTGGTTCTTGCAGAGACTGTGAGGGAGAATCTGCTGTGTATTTCTCTCCTGGCTTCTCTTCCTGGGCGTTCTGGGCTTGTAGGTGCTGCGCTCTGATCTCTGCCTCCATCTTTACGTGGCATGCGCCCCATGTGCTTGTCTGTGTCCTCATTCACCTTTCTCTAAGGACACCAGTCATTCCAGATTAGGGGCTTACCTACTCTGGTCTGACCTCATCTTAACTACTTATATCCATGGCAACCCAGTTTTCAAAAAAGGTCACATTTTAAGGTATTAGCAGTTAGGACTTCAGCTTATGAATTTGGGGAGACAGAGTTCAGTCTGTAACAGTGTCTTTCTCGGAATTTGTCCATTTCATCTAGGTTATCATTTGTTGGCATACAGTTGGTCATAGTATTCCTTTATACTGCTGTTTATTTCTGTAGGGTTGGTAGCAATGTCCCTTCTTTCATTCCTGATATTAGAAATTGAGTTCTCTTTCTCTCTTTTTTTTTTGTCAGTCTCACTAAAAGTTTGTCAAGGTGGTTGATTTCTTCAAAGAAAGAAATTTGGCCTCATTGATTTTCTCTATTTTTCTATTTTGTTTGATTTATTCACACTCTAGCCTGTTGTTGCTGAGCACAAAGCTGATATAAAAATCAATTGCATTTCTATACACCAGCTACAGTGAGAAAATGAATTTTTTTAAAAAAAGACTATAATAGCATAGAGAAAATCATGTACCTAAGAATAATAGTAGAAAAATGTGCAGTGTTTCTGTGAAGACAACTGTAAGATGTTATTGGGAGACCTTAAGGGAGACAAATAAATAGAAGAATTCACCATATTCATAGATTGAGGGGACTCAGTTTTGCTAAGATGTCAGCTTTCCTCAAGTTGATTTATAGCCCTGTATAATTCCAATCAAAATCTGAAAGCAGGTTTTTGTTTGTTTTGGTTACAACCTGACAAGTTAATTCTGAAATATATGTGGAAATGCAGAGGGCTGAGAATAACTGCGACATTCTTGCAGGAGAGGAAGGCAGAAAGATGCTCTTGGACATCGA